>CM053609.1:102474700-102495772 GCA_028646535.1 Procyon lotor
GGAGCGATGTCCCTCAGTGGAGCGGACTAGAAGTTCCGGATTTTGTGCTCCGCGGCTCTGCAGCTGCTGGGAGCCGGCCCCTCCCCCCGGGGTCTCTCTTTCCGTCACTTTAAATTCACTTTTTCCACTCCTACCTTTCGGAAAGTGGTCGATTTTCTGCTCCTAGAATTGCTGTTCTTATTCTCTTCTCTCTGCTGTTGTGTTTGCCGGCTTTTAGAGTGGTTTTCAGCCTCTTTCTGGATCCCAGTGCTCTCCGTGCCTCCTACACCTCCGCCATCTTGTCTTGGTCCCAACAATTTCATTGTTGATGAATTCCGGCAAATACCCTTCCTTCCTTCCAAAAGTAATTCTTTTTTTTTTTTTTTTAAGATTTTATTTATTTATTTGACAGAGAGAAAGAGATTACAAGTAGGCAGAGAGGAAGGCAAAGAGAGAGGGGGAAGCAGGCTTCCTGCTGAGCAGAGAGCCCGATGCAGGGCGTGATCCCAGGACCCTGAGATCATGACCTGAGCTGAAGGCAGAGGCTTAACCCACTGAGCCACTCAGGTGCCCCCTAAAAGTAGTTCTTAAATACTATCCCAAATACCATGAGAAGTGCTCATAAAATAGTAGGTAAGATAAGCTTGGGCCTTGACCTGGAGCTTACACTCCAGTGGGAAAATCACACAATTACCAAAAGTCAAAACAAGGAAATCAAGGTAAAACTGGTATATTCAGAAGTCAGTTGTAACTAATTTAGTCTAGAGTCTGGGTGGTAGTCAAGGAAGACTTTCTAAGGAAAGTGACTTTCCAAAGTGTGACCTGCAGGGTGAATAAGCATTGACCAAACACAGTGGGAGAGTAGGGAGGAGGTAGGAAGGTAAGCAAAAGGATCTCTCAGGTAGAGAGAAATGGATATAGAGAGGAGTCCTCAAAAAGCATGACTTCTTTAAGGAACAAAAATGAGTTTGGTCAAACTGGAGGACAGAATGCAAAGAAAGCAAATGAGTGATAAGAATATAGATATAGACAGGAATCAGATCTTGAATATTCTTATAAGCTATGTGTTCAGAGTATAAAACCTCAGGCCATAAAATTCAAGCATGAAAGGTATCTAGCTCAGTTTTACTTTAACCCAACCTAACTTTTGATTTTGAGCCCTGTAATAAAGATTGACTAGCTATTTACCAAATCTGTTTCCCATTCCTCTGATACATGTGGCTAGACAATGTTTTCCTGTCTCCCTTGCAATTTGCTGTGGCCATGTGTCTGAGTTCTGACTAACAGAACATGAGAAGATTCTTCTATGCCTAGCCAGTAAAAACCTCCTGTGCAGTCCTGCACTCGCTCTCTGCCACTGTCATACCACTGGATATCAATGCCCAAGGAGATCTTGTAAGCCACGGACAAAGAACATCACTCCTCCCTCTCCCATACACACATACACACATGCATACCACTGCGTTGAGTGGATGTTATAAGGAACATGTTCCTATTGTACTAAGCCTTTGAGATTCTGATGTCTATCTGTCACGTCAGTAATTCTCAAAATGTGATTCTGAGACGAACAGCAGTAGCATCACCCGAGAACTTGTAAGAAATGCAAGTTTTTGAGGCCTAGCCTAGATCTACCTGCTGAGTCAGAAACTCTGGAGCTAGGGCCAGCAATCTGTGGTTTATAAGCCTTCCAGGTGATTCTGAAATGAGTCGAAGTTGCAGAACATGCCTCATAATTTTACATTACTAAGGTAATTCCACCCAGTGACAGTCAAGTTCAGGTGATTCAGGGGAGTCAATCAATGCAGCATTTCCTTTGTCAATTCAACTCACATACATTATTAAGGTGTTAAATGGGACCCATATGACCCTTAGTTGTTAGCCTCTATTTACCTGCACTATCCTTTACAACTTCTCTCTCTCCCTCCCCCCACCTCTCTCTCTGTTTATTTTTGACTGGTTCTCCTTGTTTTTCCATGATGATTGCTACTTCGTCTTCCTTGTGCCAGCCTCTTCAGGTTGGGCCTCCAGCTACTTTTGCATCATCCTTAAATGTAAGCAGACCTTCATACTCCCTTTAAGGAAATTCAGATTTCCACATAGTTGTCTCTACTCTCCCCTTCCCATGCTATGCCAGGATAGGAGAATTCTTTAATATTTCAACTTCCTCAGGCTTTGCCTGGGGTCTTAGAGACAGGGGTTCTGTACTCTACATTTTATTCTCTTTCTCTAACCAGACTTATCTAGAGGAAGGGCAGAAGCGGGACTTTGTTTTAGGGACAAAAAGCATAATTTAAATGTATTGCTTCCTTTTTAACTATCTCTGAAAATCTCCCTTCTCTGGCCTGTTGTGGGACTAAGAAAACTGGCTCTTAAATATGGTGATTGTTTCGTGCATTTTGTTAATCTATTCTTTTGCTATAAAATTTGTGTCTTGGGTTTTTTTTTTTTTTCAAGTTTCGTATGTTCTTATTTTTTTTCTGACACATTCATGATTCTCTCAACTTCCTAATAAAGAAGTTATTCTCATGACTTTTTCAGATTTCGCAGTTCAAAAAGCTTAGTACACTTCCGAATATGCCTTATTCCACTAATCTTTTCAATTTCTCCATGATTTCTACAGAGTTTCCCATAAGTAAAATAAATTATTTTCCCCCATGAATATAGTATGTATTAATGGAGATTTATCTTGGGACTTTTCTATATTATTTTTGTCATTTAATTGTGGTAAGAAGATTTAGCACAAGTGGGGGGAACAGCAGACAGAGGGAGAAGCAGGTTTCCTGCTGAGTGAGGAGCCCAAAGTGGGACTGGATCCCAGGATCCTGGGATCATACCTAACCCAAAGGCAGACACTTAACTTACTGAGCCACTCAGGTGTCCCTGGTTGTCCCTGGGTATCCCTGGGTCCCTTTAATTCTTAAAGAAACTTCCATACTGTTTTCCATAATTTATATTCCCATCGACAGTGTAGAAGGGTTTCAATTTCTCTACATGCTCACCAAAGCTTATCTTGTCTTTTTTAATAATAGCGATTCTAACAGGTGTGCGTTCATATATCACTATGGTTTTGATTTGTATTTGCCTGGGGATTAGTGATGTTGAAGACGTTTTCATATACTTGTTGTATGTCTTCTTCTGAGAAATGGGTCCTCCCAGGTCTCTGGGAGGATGGGGCTGGTCAAAGGGGACTAGAGCTGAGTCCATAAAGGACTGGGGTTGCTTGGGGTCTGTTACTGAAATTATGTTCAGCCTGCTGCCACGGTGTGGGCCTGCTTTCTCAAAGCAGTTCTCCTTAATCTTGGACTTTATTGCGATTTCACAACCTTCCACCTGGATCCCCAAGCTCCCATAAAGGTACTTTGATTGATGGATGACTGCCAGATTGTTGCTCGTGTTGAGGGATGTGAGCTGGGGACCTTTTATTTCATCACCTTTGCTGGTATCACCCTCCCCTTGTGGCATTTTTTTTAAAAGATTTATTCATTTATTTGTTGGTTTGTTTGTTTATTTGACAGAGAGAGAGAGAGAAAGAGAGAGATCACAAGTAGGCAGAGAGGCAGGCAGAGAGAGAGTGGGGGAAGCAGGCTCCCTGCTGAGCAGAGAACCCGATGTGGGCTCCATCCCAGGACCTTGAGATCATGACCTGAGCCGAAGGCAGAGGCTTTAACCCACTGAGCCACCCAGGCACCCCCCCATGGCATTTTTTACAGAAATAGAAAAAACAATTCCACAATTCATATGGAAACAAAAAAGACTACATAGCTAAATCAATCCTGTGTCTTAGTTTTAATGTCAAAAGATACCTAAAAGAAAGAAGATGAAAAAATAAGCAATAAACTAGGAGAACATATCTCTAATATCTAGAGCCATAAAGGATATATATATGTGTGTGTGTGTGTGTGTGTGTGTGTACATATTTGTATTTAATATATTACATATATCTTGATAATCAATAGAAAAAATCTTTTTTTAATAAAAATAAAAATTGAGATATCATTGACATATAACACATCAGTCTCCAGTGTAGAACATACTGATTTGATATTTGTACATATTATGAGATGATCACCAAGATAAGTCTAGTTAACATCCATCACCACACATAGTTACAGAGTTTTTTTTTCTTGTGATGAGGAGTTTTAAGACCTACTCTCTTAGCAACTTTCATATATACAATATACGATACAATATTATTGACTGTATTTCGCGTACCCCCCACCTCCAGCATTTGATAATCACCAATCTGTTCTCTATTTTTTTGTTTTTTTAGAGTCCACATATAAATGAGATAGTATGGCATTTGTCTTTCTCTGTCTGACTTATCAGATGGAGTCTCACTTAGCATAATGCATTCAGGGTCCATCTATGTTGTGGTAAATGGCAAGATTTCATTGTTTTTTATGATCGACAGTATTCCATTGTGTATATATATATATATATAACCACATCTTCTTTATCCATTCATCCATCAATGGACACTTAGGTTGTTTCTGTGTCTTGGC
Organism: Procyon lotor; assembly: GCA_028646535.1. Taxonomy (NCBI): domain Eukaryota; kingdom Metazoa; phylum Chordata; class Mammalia; order Carnivora; family Procyonidae; genus Procyon; species Procyon lotor. The sequence goes on from CM053609.1 coordinate 102,479,182, forward strand.
TATTGTAATTAATGTTGCAATGTGGGTGCCTGGGTGGCTCCATCAGTTAAGCATCTGCCTCTGGCTCAGGTCATGATCCCAGGGTCCCGACATTGAGACCCATGATGAGCTCTCTGCTCAGTGAGGAGCCCGCCTCCCCCTCTCCCTCTGCCCCTCCTCATTCCCCACTTGTGCTCGCTTTCTCTCTCAAATAAATAAAATCTCAAAAAAAAGTAATGTTGCATGGGGGTGCAGATATCCTTTTGAGTTATTGTTTCTGTTTTCTTTGGATGAATACCCAGATGTAGAGTTGCTGAATTGTATGGTATTTCTACTTTTACTTTTTTGAGGAACCTCCATACTGTTTTCCACAGTGGCTGTACCAACTTGCATTCCCACCAACAGCCCACAAGCGTTCCCTTTTCTCCACAGCCTCACCAGCACTTGTTATTTCTGTCTTTTGGATTGTAGCCATCATTTTCTCTTATTACTTCTGTTTACCCTGCTTTATGCTGCTTCCACGTCCTCCTCCTCCTTCTCCTTTTTTCTGCCTTCATTTCCCTCTTCATCTTCTTTGATTTGGGAGCTGTCCATTTGGTTTTCATTTTTTTCAGTGGTTACCCCTGAAATGTTAACATGTTCACTTGATCTCACAATCAATAGAAAAAATCTTATGTATTTGTATACATACATTAGTATGTAACTTACTAATCAATAGACAAAACAAACATATCAATAAAAAATGGAGGGAAAAGCAGAAACAGCTATGAACAGAGGGAAAAAAGACATATGGCTAATCATTGTACTAAACCACATTAGTGCTTTAGAGAAGAAAATCAAGGCCATAAACAAATCAAGACCACACAGATACAATTTGATTCCACTTAATGGGTAAAGATAAAAAAAAGCCAGACAATTCCAGGACAGAGCAATAGGATTCCTTATACGGAGCTCATTGAAGCCATGCTTCAAACGTTTTAGCATTATCTATTAGGGTTGCATATCTAAACATGTTGTCCTACCAATTCCACTCCTTCTTATGCAAGAGTAAATAGATGCAAGTTATTGGTAGGGTTTTGGTTCTTTGACAGTATACGAGGTTTTAAGGTGCTCTTTACATTATTAAAAATAAAACAAAATAAATGATGGCCTTGTATGAAACATTGATAGTGTTTCATAAACCAAGGATCATAACTCATTCAATTCCAAGCATACAAGGTCCATAAAAAGAAAGAAAAGTAATCTTTAGCCTTTTGCAAATCAAAAACTCTGATTTCTGAAACAGATGAGATTTATTTTTAATTATGTTATTATTATTATTATTGGTGGTGGTGTTATTTACTACTCTTACCAGCTTTACTTGCCTAAGGCATTAATGGATTCCATGGAATAAAAGAAAATCATTAAAAAAAAAAAAAGAAAATCATTACTGGAAGCAAAACATGCATTTGGTTAATATATGAAAATATCATATCATTATTAATGATGAGATGGTTAGATTCATACCATCAAGGGCTTTTCATTTAAGCAGCATTATAGGGTTTTTATAAACCATCTGGAATATTAATACATTAACATATTCCATATTTTTCAAAAAGTCTAATATAGAAAGATCAACTTGATTGGCTATTTTCTAGTTATTTACCCTGAGACAAAGCCGTTATTCCCATCCATTTGTAAAACACAAATATGTACCATCTACTCTACTTCCTAATGAGCATCCACAGAGGAAGGGAATTTTCATCTTTCAAAGAAAGCTGGCGCATTGTTGAAAAGTGCCAGTAAAAGAAAAACCTGATACCTAAACAATTTTCTGAGAGTGAAGGCCCTTCATGACACAATGACTGGGTTAAAAAAAAAAAAGTTTCCCATTCCGAAACATCATTGGTGGGTCTCATTGCAGTTCTCATCAACGTGAAACACATCCTTAAAATATAAATTAGTACTTATAACAGAGCATATTTTCTTTTTGCATGTTTTTGAAGCATGAAAACAATTTACAGTTAGTTCTTCAAAATGGAAAATAGAGGAATTACAGAGATAGAGAAAATAGAACTAGAGGAAACATTTTGATATCATAACACCTTGACAACCATTATATAATGAACATGGTTTTGAGATATACAATTAAAAAATCATCCTCATCAATAAAGACCTGACTATATTAATTTAAATTATTAAAGCTGATTATAGGTAATCTAACCGTAAGTAAAGTCATAGACAAAGAGAAGCAATATAAAGTTCTAAATAAGAGGATTTTTTTAATTTTTAAAATTTTTTAATTTTTGCATTTTATTTTTATTAACATATAATGTATTATTTGCCCGAGGGTACATGTCTGTGAATCGTCAGACTTACACAGTTCACAGCACTTACCATAGCACATACCCTCCCCAATGTCCATAACCCAGCCACCCTATCCCTACCCCCCCACCTCCCAGCCACCCTCAGTTTGTTTCGTGAGTTTAGGAGTCTCCTTCCCCATCGCATCTTGTTTCATTTCCCTCCCCCACGCCCCCACAAACCCCCGCCCTGCCTCTCAAATTCTTCATATCGGAGAGATCATGTGATAATTGTCTTTCTCTGACTGACTTATTTCACTTAGCATCGTAAGAGAGGTTTTTTTTAAAGATTTCATTTTTAGGTAATCTGTACACCCAATGTGAGGTGCAAACTCACAACCCAGAGATCGAGAGTTACTCCACTGACTGAGTCAGCCAGGCGCCCCCTAAGTAAGTGTTTAAAAATGAATGGTTGGGGTGCCTCTGTGGCTCAGTCAGTGGAGCCTCTGACTCTTAATTTCTACTCAGGCCATGATCTCAAGGTCTTGGGATCCAGTCCCACATTCTTGGGCTCCATACTCAGTGGAGAGTCTGCTGGAGATTTTCTTTCTCCCCACTCCCTCTCTCCCTCCCCTCGCTTGTGCTCTCTCTCCCTTCTTCTCTCTCTCTCTAAAATAAATAAATAAATTTTTAAAGCAAAAAAGTAAATGGTTATTTGTATAATAAATACATATTACACTTAATATACTTTGAATAAAGGCTCAATTTGTGCTTTGTGGGATTTTATTTTTTGTTTTAAAACACCTATGTTTACAATTTTAAGAAACAAGTTCTTTACATGAAAAGAAATTGCCTCTAGTTATGAATAGTATAGCCAACAAATTAAGCATCCAATTGTTTGTATCATTATTTATAATATTAAATAAAATGGAAAGCATATTGAACAACAGGGAATTATTTAGCTTATGTTACATCATTAAAATACTGCAATTAAAATAATGATTTGCCTTTGCAGCACTTGTATAAATCATTTTAAAGACATTAAAATTCATGTGTATAACAATTTATCTATATGAACAAAAGCTTATGATATGATATCAAGTTTAAAAAGATATAAAACAATATACACTTGGTGACAATGAGGTATAGCCATGATTGGTGAAACAAATACTGGGAAGCAAGTGCATCATGTGTCATTATTGCCATGTTTCCATGTTGGAATTGCAGGTGATACTTTTCTCTATTACCAATATTTTTAGTAAAAATTACAATGATTAGCATAATAAGCATCCTCGTGGGAAAGTTTCTGTTCATATCATTTGTCATTGCCTTACAACAAATCCTATAAATAGATGCATTAGGTCAAAGAACGTTTCCAAAGTTTCTCACCTAGTGCCAATTGCCATCCAGAAATGTACAAATAGGGGCACCTGGGTGGCTCAGTTGTTAAGTGTCTGCCTTCGGCTCAGGTCATAATCCCAGGGTCCTGGGATCGAGCCCCGCATCTGGCTCTCTGCTCGGCCCTAACCCTGGGATTGAGCCCCACATTGGGCTCTCTGCTCAGCAGGAAGCCTGCTTCTCCCGCTACCATTCCCTCTGCTTGTGTTCTCTCTCGCTGTATTTCTGTCAAATAAATAAAAATCTTTAAAAACAAAACAAAACAAAAAAACAGAAATGTAAAAATATACAATCCAACAAGCAGCAAATAAAGATGTCCCATTGTTATTTTTACAAAGAAAGAATGAAGCAAACCATTAATATTTGAGCCTCTTTTTTTTTTTCCAAATGTGGTTCTAAGACCAATTGTGACTTATGGTCACTATAGAAAGTATGCAAAGAAGTTGAGAAGCAATCATTGTCACGTGCTTCTGCTTTTCAGCGTGGTAACAAGTGCATTTGAAAATTGCCTGTTTTCTCTGATTAGGAAGCTTTGTAGAGATCCCCAGGAAATACAGTCCCACTAGTTTATGTAGTCAAGGTAAAAAAAAGCTGTGAGTGCTCTGAGAGAGACCATTCTTCAATTATCCCCTTGAAGACCACTTCCAATCTCTCTGGGCTAGGTAAAGAAAGTAATTTATGTCTGGATTTTTCTCACATTTGAGAACAGTTTTTACTTACATTCAGTTTGGTTTGTCTGGTTTTTCCATGCTAATGTTTAAATGCTCTTTAGAGTTTAGCCAAATCCTTATTTAAATCTTCATTTTTTTTTTTTAAAGACTTTATTTATTTATTTGAGAGCAAGAGAGAACATGAGCAAGGGGAAGGGCAGAGGGAGAGGGACAAGCAGACTCCCCGCTGGAAAAAGCCCCACCAGAGGACTCCATCTCAGGACCCTAGGATCATGACCTGAGCCCAAGACAGACATTTAACTGAGTCACCCAGGCACCCCTTAGTCAAATCTTTTAATAAACTGTAGGATTTTAAAACATTTAATCACACTATAATTACTTTTCATCTAGTCATTCAGTAAATCCTAAGAAAATGGCAGGATATTTATTCAGAATGAGGTATACAACTTTATTTTGTTTAATTTTTTTTTCATTGTAAATTGCAGTACTTTGCTTTGGACACCCCTGCCTGAAATTTTCTGTTACTGAAACACTGATAAAATGTAGAGTTTAAGGAGGTATAAAAAGTCTAGATCCAGGATACCTAGATTTGACTCTATGAAGCTTCAGTTCCTTCATCTAATGTGAGGATAATAATAGTAACTGCCTCTAGGGTTTTTAGTAGTTTAAACAAGATAACTTAATGTACAACATGTATACATTTCTATACATCACTAAGTAGGTGCCAGATACTAGTTCATTTATCATCATCATCACCATCATTAAACCTGTATAGTTTAACAAGTAGATCTCAAATTAATGAGTAGGTCTCAAATACTGGAGAGTGTTTTGTTTTGTTTTGTTTTTTTAAGATTTTTATTTATTTACTTCACAGAGAGAGACCCAGTGAGAGAGGGAACACAAGCAGGGGGAGTGGGAGAGGGAGAAGCAGGCTTCCCACTAAGTGGGGAGCCCAGTGCGGGGCTCGATCCCAGGATCCTGGGATCATGACCCGAGCTGAAGGCAGACACTTAATGAACTGAGCCACCCAGGCACCCCTGGAGAGTGGTTTTAAATGCAGGTTCTTAGACCTCACATCCAAAAATTCTGAATCAGTATGTGGGGTTGGGGCTCAGATGATTCAGATGTAAGTGGTCAACTGACTACATTTTGAACTTCTGACTTATAGCTGATCTAGGGACATGAAGGTGTCTCAGTTGGTTAAGCATCTACCTTTAGTTCAGGTCACGATCCCAGGGCTCTGGGATTAAGTCCCACATTGGGCTTCCTGCTCAGGATGGAGTTTGCTTCTCCCTCTGCCTGCTGCTCTCTCTCTCTGACAAATAAATAAATAAAACCTTAAAAAAAAACAAAACAAAAAAACTTTAGCTGATCTAAGAATTAAATTGACATGAGACAGATTAACAGGAGAAAATATGATTTAATTTTATAGATACAGGGAATCCCCACAGATATAAGGTTTCAAAGACAGGCAAAATGAAGTACATATGTCATCCCCATCCAAGAAGAGGATAGGGACTTGGGACTTCAAAGAGAAGGAAAGCAATTCATGGGACGATGAAAAAAGAGTTTATGTTTGGTAAACAAATGTTTGCTGAGCCATAGGAAAACAATGGGACAAAAAAAGGAATTTCAACAAACAGGGTTTACTAAATTCATTTTTTACCGTAATTATCCATGGTGAGAGCTCCCTTCTTGGAGCAGGTCCTTTATCTAAATTGTTTTAGGCAATTATGAGGTCAAAATGACATCTTGAATCTTTTGGACCTTGACTGTCTTCAGCTTGAAATGTAATCTGTATGCCAAAGAGGCACATTATAGGCAACTTGCCCTTGGCCCCGACAGGGGTTAGGGTAAGGAACTTAGCTCTCCTTATTTATTTATTTATTTTTAAAATTTCAATCACATGGAAATGGAAACAACCAGAAAAGCTGGTTCAACAGGGCAACTTTGCTTCCAAATGGATTATCCCATGTTCAATATGTATAACTATTGATAATGTACCAAATAGTACATGTTTTGGGGGACAGATAGACCTCTTGCTTTCCTCCTGATGCTTTCTTTCTGAAGAATTTCATCGCTCTGTGAAATCACAAGTTGGGGGTGGATTGGAAGAGAAAAGAGGAGTGGACTCAGAGCAGAATACCATCAGGAAACATCAGAACCTTGGTCAAAATTGGAATACTATTGCTGTGTGGCCTCGGCACATTCTCTGGCTTAAATCACTTCAGTCCACCATGCCTACTTTCTCATCTGTAAAATAGGAAACTAACAGTATCTGTCTTATAACATTGTTGTAAAAATTAAATGATGGGACTTTGAAATAAGATGACTAAAGTTAAAGTGCATTTTAATTAATCATCTTTGTTCAGCTGTCTTCCTTCCTAAAGGTTGGACATCATTGATCAAATAATGTATCCTATCTCTTCCTCTCCCCAGCCAAAGATGCTGCATATGATACAGAATACAAATTATAAAAGGAAACGTGGAACACTGGTCAAGCAAAATGTATTGCTCTGCCTGCAATTTCCCCTTCTCTACTCCAGATATTAAAAACTAATTCTCTCAGTTATTCATTGCTGGCAGAGATGATTAATTTAATCTTTACAGATAAAGTAAAATGTTTGGACGAAAGGAGCAAAAACTCTGCTGAGGCTAATTGTAAGGCACATTCGGGTGAATAATTCATTGTATGCAGTATAATAATATCATAGATGGTTAGCCAAGAACAAACATCAATTCTATAAAGAGAATTAAACTAAAACCAAGTCCATTTGGCAGCAGAAAATGAATATAGTCCTTAAAGCCAATATGGATCTCATTTTGGTAGATCCTACCAGGGCCCAGGAAGATTCCACTATTACCAATTTTTGATAGCCTTTCATGTGTGCCTTTATTTCTCAGTACTGATTCTTCACTTCAATAAAATGTTTAGGGTATCACCTGATATTTAGAAATGTGTTCAAGTTAGATAGACACTGGAAAAATCCCACACTGCTACTAAATGTGGTGTCTGTGCATGTGACTTAACTGCACGAGCTTTCAGATTCTCACCAGAAAAATGGGGAAAACAAACATTGGGTTGTTATGAGGATACTATGAGATTTATTTAAAGCATCACTTAAGGGGATCCTGGGTGACTTGGTCAGTTAAGCAGCTGCCTTCAGTTCAGCTGATCTCAGGGGCCTGTCAAACCCCTTGTCAGGCTCCCTGCTCAGTAGGGATTCTGCTTCTCCCTTGGCCACTTCCCTTGCTCATGCTCTCTCTCTCTCTCTCAAATAAATAAATAAATACAATCTTTTTTTAAAAAAGCATCACTTAATGTAGTGCTGGGCTTATAGCAAATACTTAATCAGGGAGAAATACGTATTATGTTTACATGTGCATATCTATAAAAATATATATGCATATTATAAATAATATTTCTATTTATCCTCCTACTATCCAGCTATTTTCCCTTTTACCCCCCAGCTGTGTTCATTTCTGTCTTTTTTCAAGGTATTTTCCTTTCCTCTGCACATTTTATAATCCTCATCAACAAATACAAGAAGAAAACAGATGGAAAGATTCTTTTCCTCATTAGTAGTTAAAAATGCAAATTATAGCACCCTGGAAATGAGAATTTAAAAAAAAAAAAGATAACATGAGCTGATGTGGCTAAGATAAACTAGTTCCTTACTAACAATACTTTACAATCTTTTTGTAAAGCAGTATTTCAAAAGTAAGAGCCATAAATGTGCTCTTAGTCAGCACCCCTGGTCTTCTCCAAAAGTATATCCAAAAGAACAGTCTGCTGGAAGCAAAAATTTAGTGACACAATTAATATCTTCATGGGTAAATCTAAGATAGCAAAATTTTAAAACAAGCAAATACCCCAAATGGAAGGTTGCATAACTTATGGCACAACTAGATGATGGAATGTTACATGATAATTACAAATATAAAACATGTAAAAACATGAAAAACTGTTATGACAATGTAAATAAAAATGCTTAATAAATTGTATAACAAGATTATGACTATTTAAACTGTGCATTTGTGAATGTTAAAACAAAATGTGAGCTTTTAATAGGTAGAATGAGAAATTTTTGTGATGACAATTTTTTGGGATTTTTTTTAAAGATAGAGTTTTTTTTTTAAGAGTTAATTTATTTAAAATTGTTGAATTTCTTATTCTGGACCTTACATATATTATATTTATTTGAATTTGTTGAATTTCTTATTCTGGACCTTACATATATTATTTTTATCACTTCCACTTACTTCCCTCTTGTTCAGTTCTTCCCAGAAAGCCTTTAAACCCTTTGAAGACAGAGGTGGGGTAATTTCCAGTTTACAAATATCTCACAATACCTAGCGCAGACCAGGAACTCAGTAAAGCTATGAAAAGTTGAAGAGAATTGCCCACAAATATGAATGAATCACAGAAGTATTACCAATACACTTAGATAAAATTACTTTATCAATTTGGGAACTGGTTAACCAAACCAAAATGCTTATGAGGCACCATCATGCAGTTCCTAATACAGAATATGGATATAGAAAGGCACTTGGGGCTTGGTTCTCTTGATCCCTTCAAGGTTCACCTTGAAGGGAATCTTTGCTGAAGTTCTGAGGTCACTGCTTTCCGCTGCTGCTCTTTCTATCCTGGACTCTTACAGATGCGTTCATTTCCTCGATTTTCCCCAAACACCTTTCATACGATCCACTGACATGTGTGTGTAAGACGCACTGAAGATCTGACAAAATAGATCCACACCCTCACACCATGGGAACTTTTGAAAATGGAGTATTAGACACTTCTTGTATCAGTTAGGGTCTCGTCAGGGAAAGTAGAAATTCCTATAGACATTTAAAGAGGATGTCACTTAGGGAATTAACTGAACAGGCACGGGAGGTAAGCAACAGGACATACAAACGAACAGGGCACTGTTCACATATGACAAAAGAACTCTGACCCTTAACCTCTGCAGAAGTCAGCCCAGAATGGTCAGGACTTGACCAATGACCACCGGCTTCCCCATTTTTTTATCCACCATCCATCCCCTACTCCTGCCACTCTCTAACTTTGGGGAGCATATCTCAAGCCAAATATGCTCTCCAAATCAATCACATGATACCCTACCCTAGTTAGCCTGCCTCCAAGATTCCTCATTCCAACAACCCCCAGTCAGAGCACACTCGAAATCTTTCCTTTTTCACTATAAAGATTTTCCACTTTCCTGCCTGCCTGTGAGTCTCTGCCAACAGTAAGTGATGATGGCTAACTCCCCCGGTACCTCAAGCTTTGGATAAATAGCCTCTGTTTGTTCTTGTTTGTTTTTTGTTAATTTCCACAGTGGATTAACAAAAAAGGAGGTCACACTGAGGTAATACGAAGTTAATAATCACTGCAAGCCATCACCACCCCTAGTGCTGGAGACAAAAAGGGGAGCTATTAGAACCTCGAAGCTCAGACCCCACACAGTTGGGAGGGACCCTGCAGGAAGGGGTTACCATCTGGCTGATGCCAGCAAATCGGGTCTTGGGGAGGGCGTGGCTTATGGCTGGGGCTGAGCCCTCTGAGAAAAGGCTGCTGCCCTTCTAGTGCTGGTGCATCGATGAGGGTACGGTGAGGCTGGTCCTGCAACTACCAGAATATAGAGACTGAAGCTGACTGCTGCTACTTGAATTAAGCCCTTTGTCAGGAGAATGGTTATAGAAACAGCAAATGGCTCCGGTGACAGGAATAGCAAGCAAAGAGGAAGGAGCAAGTCCCCAGACTCATTGTGGCAAAACCTAACAAAGGCAGCTGACAAAGGAAAATGTACATTGCAGCATCCAAGCATCAGCATAGCAAAGCAGCGTATAGAAGGGCAACAAAGGAGAAAGACAACCACTTAATAATTAACATACTCTGTCCTTAAAAGAATTGTAGCCACCCACATCTCCCAAAGCCATTATTTTGCTTTTTCTTCCTTTGTTTTCTTCTCATTCCTTCCTTAATCATCTTTATTTTCTTCAACCTCACAAGCAACAGTGACTCACTTTCTTACATTGTATCCTTCTAAACTGTGTCCTGGGAGGCTCAATGTTTGCACCCTAAATCAGCCAATGGAGGCATTTTGCTTTACAAAAAGCTGTTGGCTCTAGAGGAAAATGTGTCCCTCCCTTGGGGGACAGAAGCAGCTGCTGCCAATTGGGAGTTCTAAAAGCCTTTTTGTCCTTGTTTGCTTTGTTATGCATGTTTCCATACTCTCTGTGCATTACGTGCAGGCAGATGCTCCGGTGACTACAAGGGTGAAGTTTCTAGGAGGTAGGCGTTTTGCAGTGTCTCATTGTAGGAGAATACACGTTGACACAAGTGAGGGCATGAAGATTTAGTAGCTGTGAGGGTAAATGTATGTAGGTGTGGGAAATGAAGTCAAAGTGGGAAAACTCAGAGTCCATACTTGAGGAAGAATATTTTCTTTTGTTAACTTTTCAAAATAAAATACTTTGCAAAAAATAACACATATTCATCATAAACAACAAAACAAAACAGCATATTGGTATGTAAGAAAGTAAACATCCTCCTTCTTCATCCTCCATTATTTCCACCTCTGGGGTATGTCCACGTTATTGCTTGGTGTGTATTCTTCTACACTTTTCTCTTCAATGGGTAGTCCCCTCCCACACTGTGTGGGTTGGGCCACATGACTTGCTTTAGCCAATGAGCTGATAACATATCTGATACAAATAGGAGCTTGAAAAATGCTTGTGCCGTAAGGTGTGACCTCTCTTGCCTCAGCCAAGTCTAGGCTGGCTTCCTGAAGAATGAGAGACCACGTGCAGTGAGCCTCAGCCACACTAACCGTGTCCCTGCCATTCCAGCAGAGGCCAGGACAGGTGAGTGAGGTTGTTCTAGACAGTCCAAGTTCGCCTCAGTCAGAACAACTCCAAACCCATCCATTGAATCATGACCACTAAGGATGCTTTAGGCAACTGAGTTTTGAAATGATTTGTTGCACATTATAAGTTTGTTTATAAGATGGAAAGATATAGCTATTTAGATATAACTAGGTTGTATTTCTGTATATAAATAATACAGGGTTAAAAATATTTTTATTCATCCTTACTTGAGTCATATATGATTACGTTCCATAAAAATCACAACACTACTCATAAGGTGAGAGAATCCCTATAATCAGTAGCCACCATCCAAGTCATCAGTGGGTATGTGCTTGTCTCGATCTATTCCTGCTTTGTGAATTGGAAAAGAGAAAATTTTATTTTCTGCATTTTTTCACTTTAGCCAGTCAACACTGTGGCTTGGAATTCTCCCCATCCTGGTGAGCATACATCTATTCCTACACACACACCTACCTACCATACTTCTTTACTACCTAGATCTTTAGAATTTGAAATCTCTTAGATCAAGTTGCTCTCAGTTTATTCTTTTATAAAACCACCTTTACCTTTCTTCACAGTAATTCTTTCACTTGAATTTTATTTTTTTTTATTTAAGGATTTTGTTTTTAAAGTAATCTTTATACCCAAACTGGGGGTCAGACTCACAACCTGGAGATTAAGAGTCATATGCTCTACTGATTAAGCCAGCCAGGTGGCTCTCTTTCACTTGAATTTTAGACTCCCCTGGTCACGAAGGATGGATGAAGTATCTTGTGGGAAATCCTGGGGGATGACATTGAGTTTAATAGTTTGAAAGAATTAACAACTTTATTGTATTGCATCTTCCCATGAATAAACATGTTATATTTCTCTTTTACTCAGGTCTTTTCATCACCTTCAGCAAAATTTCATAATTTTCTGTACATTATTATACACATACTTCTAGAACCGCTCCTCGTTGCTTTATATATTGTATTTCCATCAGAAGAAGGATCTTTAAATCTATTATATCCCACTGGTACATAGGAGAGCTCTAGATTTTTTTTAGCATTTATTTTTACCAGGCCACAATACTGAACTTTCTTATTTATTCTACTAGGAAGACTAAGACAATCAACTGACAAACTATATAGGTAATCTCATCACTTGTAAATCATGATTTTACCTCTCCCTTTCAGTATGTGTACTTCGTATTCTTTCTCTTCTTATTTTATTAATTTGGAACTCAATGTAGAGTATTAAAGACATTAGCAGTCATCTTTATCTGGTTCCTGACTTTGATGGGAATGCTTCTAGTGACTCACCACTGATCACAATATTTGCTGTACATTACTGGTAGAAATTTCATATCAAATTAGGGTAATTTTTTAGTTCTCATTTTCTCAGGGTGTTTTTTTTTTTTTAAGATTTTATTTATTTGATAGAGAGAAACATGGAGAGAGAGGGAACACAGGCAGAGGGAATGGTAGCGGGAGAAGCAGGCTTCCCGTCAAGCAGGGAGCCCGATGCGGGGCTTGATCCCAGGACCCTGGGATCATGACCTGAGCCAAAGGCAGACGCTTAACGACTGAGCCACCCAGGCGCCCCCAGAGTGTTTTTTTTTTAAATAAAGAATGGGTGTTGAATATCATCAAATGCTTTTTCAATATCCATTGAGATCATCATACAGTTTTCCTTCTTATTTTTGAGCTGAATTATCATAATAAATCCTAATATTAATCTACTGTAGTATTTCTGAAATAAATGCTAATTATGTTGTCTTATTTTCCAAAACACTGCTATGCTTTATTAGTAGTATTTTATTTTGATGTCATGCTTCTGTTCACAAATGAAATTTTTCAATAGTTTTATTTTCTTATTCTCTCCTTATCTACATTTGATAACAGATAACAGCTGACCCTTGAACAGCATGGGTCTGAACTGCAAGGGTCCCTTTATATGTGGGTTTTTTTTGATACAGTACTGTAAATGTATTTTCTCTTCCTTATTATGTTATTAATTACATTTTCTTTTCCCTAGCTTGCTTCATTATAAGAATATAAAATAATACATAAAATATAATACAGTATATAATACATATAGCCTACAAATTATGTTAATCAACTATTTATGGTATTAGTAAGGCTTTTGGTCAACAGCCGGCCATTCATGGTTAAAGTTTTGGAGAGTCAAAAGTTATATATGGATTTTCAGCTGCTTGTGAGGTCAGCATGTTTAACCCACATGTTGTTCAAGGGTCAGCTGTAATACCAGCTTGATGGTGAAAGAGTTGTAAATGATTATCTGTAGGTATAAGGTATTGTGTTTCCTTGTGCCTGTTTATATGTGTGTTTTCTTCTGCCGATGACATATCTATATTAAATTCATGCAAATTCTTCTCTCCTCATCTATCTCTCTATCCATCGTCTTTCTGTCTCTTTCTTTATCATATATTCATCTATATATCTACTATTGTCTCCTCTGAGTAATTTTGATCCTCATCCTCTAAAATAGCTGCTGAAGTGTTTAGTTCTATCTTCCGTGACTCTCATTTTTTCTTAGGTTTTCCTCAGCGTTTTGAGATAGCATTTGAAAGTGTCAGTGAATATTTACATAGCTCTTTATATATAGGCACTGTCCTCAGGATTAACTCAGGTATGACTCAATTCAGGTATTGAGTACATGTACTAACTCAATTCAGTCTTCATAACCATCTAGTTCTGGTAGAACACGATAAACTATATTAGTTGGGATTGATTTGGGAAAACAAAAACACTCCAGATATTTCAGCAGAGAGAACTTACATAGGGGATTGGCTAAGCAAGTACTAGAACACTGAAAAAGCAAAATGAGAACACCGAGGTAACCTAGAGGTATATGGAAGTAAGAGGCGCTGCCACCTGTAAGTGTTGGAAAATTCATGAAAGATTTTCAGAACCTAGAAACTCCATAGAACTGGAGTACAGAACTGTGAGCAGGAGGTGTTACTGTAGGTCACGTAGGCAGAGGAGAGATGTCTTAGAGATGAGGCAGTGCCCGCTGTATAGATACTGGTGAGGGAGGGTGAAGAAGCCTGCTTTGGGATGCCAAAGGAAGGTAGAGACTGGAACCAACTGCTCTGGCCAGGATTGCCTCCTGCTGTTAGGACCACGGTGACACTAACTACAAGCAAACAGGAAGTTCCTACCCTTGCCTCCAGCATCTTCGTTGTGCTTTTGTGCTCTCTAGGAGCATAACTTTACAGTTAATAAAGTGACAAAGGAGAAATAAGTTAATAAATTCCTAGCCTCAACTTCACAAAGAAAAATATTGTAGGATATGTTTGGAGTTTAAAGAAAAAAGCTTAATAACAAGCACAAAAAATTTCAATGGTTTTTCCAATGTCACACAGACAGTAAGTACAGACCTAATATTCAAACCTAGGCAGTCTGTTTCCAGAGTCTGTGCTCTTAACCACCACACAATGTTGCTTCTCCAACTATTTAAATTCAAGAAAATTCCTTGGTTCTAGCTTACTAGTTTATCTTGAACTATCGCCTTTCTTTTATTCACCCCAACTATTGAGTGTTTTTTCAACGATGAGAGTTTTGTTTATTTTTAAATTTTTAAAATTTTATTGTGGTAAGAACACTTAGAGATTTATGCTCTTAAATTTTTAAGTGTTGTTAACTACAGGCATAATGTTGTACAGTAGATCTATAGAAGTTATTTATCTTCTATAATTGAAACTTTATACTCATTCATAGCAACTCCCCCAACCCCTTTCCTCCAGCCCCTGAAACCACCATGCTACATTCTGCGTCTCTGAGTTTGATCACTTTAGATAGCTTATATAAGTGGGATCATGAAGTATTTGTTCTGTGGCTGGTTTATTCTACTTAACATAATGTCCTCAAAGTTCATCCATGTTATCACATATGTCTTATTAAGGGTAAATAATTTTCCATTTTATCCGTATACCACCATTTCCTTACCCATTCATCCATTGATGGGCATTTAAATTGTCTCCATATCTTGGCTAATTGTGACTAGTGTTGCAATGAACATGGGAGTGCTAATATTTCTTTGAGATCCTGATTTCAGTTCTTTTAGATAAATACCCAGAATTGGGATTGCAGGATCATTTGATAATTTTATTTTTAATTTTTGAAAATATTTTACTTATTTGAGAGAGAGAGAGAGAGAACAAGTGGAGGGAAGGGCAGGGGGAGAAGCAGACTCTGCACTGAGCAGGGAGCCCGATGTGGGACTCAATCCCAGGACCCTGGGATCATGAACTAAGCCAAAGGCAGATGTTTAACTGACTAAGCCACCCAGGCTCTCCTATTTTTAATTTTTTTTTTAGAACTCCATACAATTTTCCATAACAGCTGCACCATTTTATATTCTTATCAACAGTGTGCAGGGGTTCCATTTTTTCCATATTCTTGCTGACAATGATGACAGTTTTAATTTCCATTATATATTAGGTTAATTTTATTATGGGTTAAATACCTTCTTACATTTTTTAGGATATAAATTATATTTACTCTAAACTTCATGTTTTGCTTATTCTTCTAAGTCTCTGTCCTCATGATTAAGTTGATCTTTTTTTGAGGAACAATGAAGTATTGGCTTTCCTCGAATGATTGATGACTTTTTTTTCCTAAAACTAGGAGATTTTAATATTTTTTACAATAGAATAAATAGTATTCTTGATAGCAGACATGTAAGGCTGTTGGATAGTATTCAGAAACATCACAGTAATGCTGGTTTTCTAGATTGGTGTGTAGTCTTCAATAATTAAAAGGAGTTACTTGTATGAAATTGATGTCAAACCATAGGACCATGTCTTTGCATCCACCATTTTCAGGATTGCTGGTAACCTGTGGGCATATCTTCCCCCAAATACTTTGCCTCTTTGTGTTACTGTGTCACAAGGCCCGACTTGCTGATGTTCACTTCAGTGACAGTGCCTTTGGTAATGACATTCAAAGTTGGGTATAGTGGGGATAGGAGACTCTTCTCGATACTAAGTATTGGTAGGCAAAAGGTGCCATTCAGTTCCTTGAATTACATGGTTGAATTACATGGCCTTTTTGAAACATAAGCCCAGCCACAGATGTCTATAGCCATACCACCCTGAATGCTCCTGATCTTGAAACATAAGCCCATTGGCTTAATGAATCTTTCATATTTAGGTGGTTTTTGAGTAAAGACGTCTTCAACACAGCAGACATTCCATGTTTTCCTCTTTCTCTTTCCTGTTTGAATGACTTTTAATACTTCTATTTCTTCCCAGACAGGGACTTTGGGCAGAAATTTCCTGGTTTCGTTTTTTGTTTTTGTTTAATCATTTTTTTTTAAAGATTTTATTTATTTATTTTGAGATAGAGATAGAGAGTGTGTATGTGCACAAGTTGGGGGGGGGGC
>CM053609.1:102495872-102508323 GCA_028646535.1 Procyon lotor
AATAGATATGCAGGTACTGCTCCTTGTGGAGTCTTTTTATCATTCTTTTGTTTAATGTTTCACTTCCCATGTATCTTGATAGTCTTTTTCATTTGCATTTTCTCAGCATGGCACTATTTGTGGTAGAGCTTAGCACTCAGACCAATCATCTTTTTGCCTTTGAACATTTGTGAGCCTCTTGACCTTCCTTCTTTTTCTTTTTCTTATGGTAATCCAAATGATATCCATAGTGCTATGGTGTAGGTGTGGCTCAATACATTTCTTTTATGGTAAGGTGAGGACTACCAAGTCACCGGGTGTGCAAAGAACCTCTTGATTTTTGGGTCTCAGAGACTTAAGAGCTGACTCTACACCATTCACAACAGGAAAGGAACACTTCTAAAAGGACCAGTTCCAGAAAAAAAAGCATGATGTGAATGGTGACTATTGGTGTGCTCTCATCTCTAACAACTGAAATACCTTACCTTGCTGGATTGACTGATTTTCCACTTATGGGGAGAGGTGAGATGAACTGCTGTGGCCTGCGACTGAGCAGGTTTCTTTGAGAGTAGAGAGGCTTGGAATATTCCCCTGGTGCAATATGTAGCCTTTAGTGTTATCCTACATCCTTCACCCCCAATTGTCACAGCCTGAAATCCTCCCATCCCCAACCCACTTGAGTCTGAAACCCCTGTGGTTGCTCTCTGGGCTGAGAAGGTGGATTTTTCAGAATTTGTCCTGCTTGATTTCCTCTTTTGATTACCAGTTGGTTACTTTTAGGACCACTCTTGAACTTAGGATCCACTATACTTGGGTATGAAGCTCCCTTGGTACTGCTCCCAACTTTTCTAGAAGAAAAATATATTCTATGTCTTGGGAACTTTCATTCTTTTCATTTCCCATCTTTTGGGGATTTTTTATATGTTATGATCCATTAAGAATTATCCTTGATTTACATACCAGATGTGAATTTTAAAAAGAAAATACATGAGCATTTCTAGAGATTTTTTTATGATGTGGAGTAGCTAAAGTGGTGGTAAGTTTGCCATCTAGAATGAAATTTTATGTCTTTTTTTTTTTATAACAATGGGATTCTGCTATTCATAATATTTTGGAAATTTTATAATTAATTAAACACATTTCCATGAAAGTAGATATATGTTATTTTAAGGTTATGTAGTGTTCTAGATGTAAATATACCACATAGACATTCCCCGGTTGATGATAATTTTAGTTTCTTTTCAGGTTTTACATTACAAGCAATATTACAATAAATATGTCATGTACTTTTGAAATTATTTCTATAGAATGGAATTTTCAATATGGATTTATAGAGTCAATAAGAAATATTCACGGGATGTGGTTTTCAAAGGGAGAGCTCCCTCTTTCTTCTCCACGTTTTTGTTAGCCCCCATTTGCATTAGCTCAAGGTTCTTACCATCTGGCTATTTCAGCCCAGGGAGTTGAGCGACAGGCCCTTCATCCACAAGTAGTCTCATTTAGTCGGAACAAAAGCACCAGGACAGAGGAGGGTACTCAAAAACATGGAGAAACATGACGCAAAAAGAAACCATCACTCAAGCATTCCCAGAACGTTAGAAGCCTACAATATCTATTGATGAATAAATGAAAACATTTTTAATTAAAATGTTTACTGAACAATATGCAGAAAAATAACATATCCTGAAGTCAAACAACTAATTTCTCAAAATTATCAGGAGCTTTACACACACCAAGAAACACTTAATCCTTTTCAGCAAAGAGATCTTTCCTTCACATCCTAAATCCTTTTTCTCAATAGACTCAAATCCAACATCTGTCTTCATTGCACTTTTAAACATCTTCTTACCTGTTCTGGACTTCTTTCTAATAACTAACACTTTCAAGTTTAGTTCTTTTCTTTTATCCTCAAGTATCAACTCCAAAATGTCTGTGTCAGAACAAATATCTGGTGGACTGACCAGAAGAACCCCAGGTATAAAAGTTATTAACCTGAAATGAGCTGATTAATAGAAGTTGACCAAAATATCACTAGAATTTACTAGAAATGTGCTCTCCATGCATGACTTGTTATTTTTTTCTAGAAACTATAAGAAAGCCTATATAGGACACACACACACACACACACACACACACACACACGAAAGAAAAGAGAAGGAAAAAGAAAAATAATCCCTGTGGCCGACCATGTTTCAAAAACGGTCCATGATTTTGTGTTTCCAGTTCTACAACTGAAGAATCTTGACATTTATCCTATCAGAAGGTGGAGTCTAATTTTCACCCCTTGAATGTAAGTCAGCCTTTGTGCCTGCCCAATAAGTAGCATGTAAAGGAAGACACACTGTCAGGTGACTTTTGAGAGTAGGACACAAAAGGTATTATAGCTTCCATCTGGCTCTTTCTCTGGGACATTTGCTTTTGGATCTCAACCACCAAATTTTGATGAATCCTAGGCTCCATGAAGAGGCCACTTGTAGGTGATCCTGTTGACAGTCCTGTATTAAATCGCAGCGAGAGCCATTATCAATCACCAGGAATGCAAGTGAATGGCTTTAAGATGATCCCAGTCCCTACACTTCTTCCATAGTACCTTCCAGATGAGACTTCATCAGTATGGATCAGTGACAAGCCTTCTCTCATGTGCTCTAATCAAGTTCCTGACACATAGAGAATTTGTAACAAATGGTTGTTTCTGCCATTAAATTTGAGGGAATCATGGAAAAACTACCTTCAGCCTTAGAAAAACAGAAAGCTTGCCTTGAGTTATTGAAATAAACAACCATGGGAGGATATATGTTTAAAATGTAGGTTTGAAAAGGGCTGGACACTCACCCCCTTCACTCACTTGAAGGGGGTGAGTGTCCTTCACCCCCTTCAATCACCAATGTTAGTTCTAGTGTAGAATTAATTCTTTTACTAGAGATTTGAATCAATATTGATGGATCTCAAAAGTTTCAGATGGGTACCTTTTCCTGTCCTTTGGCATTTTCTCTGCTGTGTAGCTGAGAATGTTTAAAATTGCAATAGATTCTCCTAATGTTTAATTGAAATTGCCCTTCCTATGTTTTAAAACATAGGATTTTTTGTTCCAAAAAACATATCCAAAACATAGGATGCATTGTCTCTAAGGTTCCTATCTAATGTCAGCCTTGACCCTCCCATTGTCTACTATACACTCTGCTGAGATTCATTTCTCTTCCTTGGCACCTGCATTATCTGACTGTTAGGTTTGGTAAAGTTGGATGGGAATTAATAATTTGTTCATTTGGAAGAAATCGATAACTTTATTATTTAGCAAGTATATTTCAGAATGCCTTGGGCTCATCTATTAATGATTCCTTCTCCTTTATCTCATAAAAAACAACTAACAAAAACCAGGAAAAAAAAAAAAAAAGAACCACCAAGAAAATAAAACCAACCAGTAAAGGTTTTACCCAAGCCACCCTATTAGGTCAACTCAGCAAAGAGAAATCAAACTGGCTGAGATCTGGTTTTGTTTTTAGTTTTACTGAGCAAGACTCTTTTCCTGAACTAAAAGCTTGATGTAACAGCTAATGGAAAATTTTATCTCTGATGATATGCAAAATAGTCACACAGTTGAGTGTGAGTCTTATATTCAACCAAAGATTAAAGCCCACATTCATTTATGGTATCTCCAATTCTGTTTTGGTGATGAAATTTAGTGTTTTTAAAAAATTTACACTGCAGCCTGTTCTAACACAATTGCTATCTGACTACTTTATAACCTACACCATACCATTTATGGATAAAATAATGAAATTTCACAGAGAATTAATTTAATGTTCTCAGAGGAATTTTCTATATCTGTTTTTCCTTTAATTACCCAGTATGGCTGTGTGAATAAGGTGGAGGAAAGACGTGGGAAACTAGATTCTATTCCATTGCTGGGATTTGATCTAAAGCATTTTTAGGTTCCTCAGATGGAAAATTTTCTACTCATGCTAGTCCTTTATTTTCCTAGGTGAGGTGTAGGTAATGGGCTGCTGCTGCGGATTTGAAGATGACTATGTTACAAAGGTGTTAGAATCAAATGATAATTTTCAAGTGTATTAAATAGTCTAGTATTACTTTTAAGTCACAAATTAAATTCGAATTGCCAAAAGTGATTTAAAATGGGACACTGATACACTTTACCCATCCTATCTTGAAAGCCAGACATTTTTATTGCTACAGCTACTTTGTTTATGAGTCTGGGTGTGTATGTATGTATACATGGGTATTTTATAAAATGAAACAAAGACCAGAGAAGTGTATCCTCAGAGAAGTTGCCTGCAGTTGGGGAAAGCCTTTGACCCTGAGGCTATTGGTAACTTTCTTTCTAGTCCACTTCAGGATTTTTCCTTCAAATAATTGTAGAGCTGAGAGGGTGGGACAGAGCCCACCCACACAGGATGTTACACTCGCTTTTTCTGCCCTTTAGTGGGCTGTCATAAGCTTCTTACTTCAAGCAGAATTCTTTTTTTGGCAGTTTCTAACCTTTTTCCTGCCATTGTGACACAACTATGTATATAAGAGACCTCTGAACATAGTAAACAGTGCTAGAACATCTTCATTCATTATAAGCTAAAATATAAGGATGCTTATATAAAATTTGTGTTTATTTTGGTTTCAACTCGGTTCCTCTGATTCTGGGCTGAGCTTCACATTCTAGCCCATGAAAAGAATTTTCAAGATTCTTTGCAAATTTCAATTGCCTAATTTATTAGGCAATTAATCTAGTGCTTTCTAGTCATTGTGATAAAATTTTTGAAGTGGCTGTAATTTTTTTCTTCCTCTTTATGGACCACTGCAAAATATCCTCCACCCATTCAACACTTGACTGTGATCTATGGTGTGTGACCAAATCTATTGGAGAAAATATCTGTTCTTGCAAGAAATAAGTGCATGCAGATTTTGGAGATAATTAGTTTGTACTCCACAGTCACAATTATTTTTATTTTAAAGAACTTAGGATATTATTCTCAGACCATTCAGGGGTCAAGTCCCTCTGGTCCATTTTCCTATAAGAGCAGTCACCACCATTAGCACCATTAGCACTACTGTCATCATACTTTTTTTTGTGGATACCTACCTACTGCTCTACATGTTACACATATGTTATCTTCTTAAAGCTTGTGAAGTAGACATTATTACCCTTATTTTACAAATGAAAAAATCATTGTCACGATGTGTAATGGAAATAGCAAAATCAATGGTGTCAGATAGACTAATTCTCTGTCTTCAGAGTTGTCTTATGATTGTTCAAGTCATTGGATGTTTTTTGAATCTCACTATAATAAAAGATAAAAATGTTTGGTTTGGAGGAACCATGAAGCAAAAAGCAAATGAAAGAAAAATACAAGCAAAAATCAAAACAAGCAAACAAAAACAGATAACCAAGCTTTAAAGTCTTTTTTTTTCCCTTCAGGGGTCTAAATTGTTGTAAAATTGACCACCAGTTATATTGATCAGGTGAACCTTAACTTCTGATTTTTTTTTCCCTTGAATTTTAATAAATCAGTCATTCTCACTGATATGCTGAGGCTTTTAAGTTACCAAGGAATGAATTTTATATGTGTGCTTTTATATGTGTATTTAAATACTAAATTGCCTAAAAGTATGATTTTTGTCCTCATTTTGTGCTTTCAAGAAATTACGACTGAATCCTTGGTTAATCAAGAGTTCTGCTCATTTCAGTTTAAATCATTCTCTTATTGAAAAAAGCCTCAGTGTTAACTGGATTGAGGTTGATTTTAAGTTATCATGTCGCTTAGAACCCTTCCTTTTCAAATGAAGTTATGTAGCTTTTTCACTGACACCTTTAAACCAAGACATCTTACTGACACTAATTGAAAACATAAAAAGAGAGACATTATGGGGTATTTTTAAATCTCAGCTATGGGAAAACAAATATGTGTCTCCAGTCTTCCAGGATTAGTGCATAGTCTGGAAGATACCAGTCCAGATGTGCAATGCTCTTTGGTGAACATCTGGCCCAGGGTCTGAGGAATTTTTGAAGTTCCCTCTGGGCAGAGGTATGTGCAGTAAAATACCACCTCTGTTTGCCCACAACAGCTTCCTCACCTTCTAATTTGGCCAGGTCTCTGTGATATCTTTTGTCCGAAAAGGATGAGCTGTGTTTTGATGGGTACTAAATAGCTTATACTACCAAAGAGTCTTCCTTTTCATCTTCTAGTCTCTGATGATTATAGTAATCCCGGGAGAACACTATTTTGTGCTGAGGTGTCTTTTCCTTCTGAACACTTCAAAGTAAAACTATCGTTAAACCTGAGTGCCAGTCATTATTTGTCTCCAGAACCCAAGTGAGCAGATGAGTGGTGACTGTCTAAATGGCAAAGGGCTTGACCACTGACAGAATTCTAAATCTGTATTCGGAACCTATCCTTTATCATGAGGACAATGAAAGAGAGAGAGATTTTATACTAGGGAGGGTCAGCAGGAGAGAGATGTTCTCCAGTGGTGGTCAAGGTCTGTCAGTTCGAAAACACTCAACAGAGATTTGTTCAATGCCTACCATGTGCACTGTTGTCCTTGAGCCACATTACTCTCTGTGAATGGTTTCTTCAGAGGAAACAATAGCCCACACTCATGAGCGAGTTCTTAACAGCTATGACCTTAAGGTAGGGAAGTGTGGTTTCACACTAAAGTTTTCCAACTGGAATTAAATGCTGGAAAGGGCATGGGAGTCAGAGGCACAGTTAGTCCCCACATCCTACAGATAGATACAGAAGACTTTACTAGAAACATGATTCACCCTAGTTTGAAATGTCTCAGAGGGTAATCTTCACAAATTTCCATGGAAGCCCAAATTCACAGTCTGCTAGAAGTTGTTATCCTCCTGTCTCCCTGCATTTAAAAGAGAATATTTTTCTTTCTCTTTTTGATCCTTTCACCTCCTGTTATTTCCTCCTAACATAATGCTTACTCTATTCCATTATCATTTCCATGTGACTGTGGAAGTTGATACCTAACGATTTCTAAAGAGTTGGCCAAGTACCCTTGAAAGGTACCTTGATGATTATCTCAGACCCACAAAAATGTCTACACTTTATATCGCATACAAATTAAAAGTAAATACATTTTTGAGGTATAAAATAGAAGGCTGAAAAACCCATATTTAAATAACCCTGGGTGAGTCTTTTTTGTAATCAGTTCTTTAAAATAATCCCCTTACTAAAATTTGAGGTAAATGAAGGCACCAAGGTTCTCTGGCACCTGGATCATTAATTATCTGCCTTCCTTTGCCATATGATAAAAGACAGGCTTTTGCCTTGGTTTTCTTTCCTTTGTCTATTTAAAAAATGCTTTACCTGCCTACCTTTGACACATTGCTTTTCACATCCTGCTTAGCCTTTGCTGGTCAAGGGAGCTTGGATTTTCTTTTTTAGAAAGCCCATTTGCTTAGAGACAGATTACATGAAATGATCAATAAAGGTGGCCTTGGGTGATGAACATGTGTGTTCATACTGTTCGTGTACATGTCCTTCAACCCAATATATATTAATTTTTAATATATTAGTTAAAACATTGTTTCCTTAAGGGCAGAGAGTACATCACCCTCCTTCCCTCTTCATCTGTCTCTCTGTCTCTCTATCTTCCATGTGCCTAGTAGAGTGCCGTATACTTTGTGATTGCACTGAGGAAAGGGTGTCGGCATACTTTGAAGACATAGTAATATAATAATAATAAAATCTTCTATTTTCTTTTCCAGTTTCCTAATCTAAACTCTGTATCTTTCTATCAATCACTCTTATGGTTCCCCTCAGCTCCCTTCATTTCAATTGTATTCTTCCCGTAAGAAAATGAACAAACCAATGTCAATTTTCAGGTGGCAATCTCATGCATTTCCATGGCTTTATTTACTACGTATGCAGGTGACAGCCCGCTCATTCCATCAATCACAGAGGTAAATTCCCATGAGTCCCCAAGATGCTGCGATTTATTATCCCTGGACTATTCTCTTTGAGAGAGATTTATCAAAGAAAGGGTATTTCAGAGAAACCTAACAATCCTTGCACTGAGGTTCATTCAATCATTCAGACAGTCTAAGGCTTCACATTTGTGAAGCCTCTTGATGCATAAAATAATGCAAAGAGAGGAATAAAGCTCACAGTGAACTTGCACTAGTGGGAAAGCCGTGAATGGGAGTGATTAAAAACATAGACTTTGGATTCAGTCAGTCTAGATTCAAATCACAGCCCATCAATCCCTGCTGTGATGAGGGCTGGCTCCTGAATCTCGTTTTCCTCGTATGTGAAGAGAAGTAGGAATACTGACCTCATAGGACTGCTGAGAAAATCAAATGACATAATGGTTGTAAATATGAGACCTAGTGAAATGTCTGGGGTATGTTGCATTTTCCTAAAGCTGTAACTACAGTTATTCCTAAAGGCTGCAAAATGGTCAATCTTGTTATGAGAAGGTTTATTATTTCAGTTCCACAGATTCCTTTAGCTAAATCACATTTTCAAAATATCTGTATGGAACGTGGAGGGGAGCATGTATTATCAGACATCAGCAGTGCTGTCTTGCTGTCTGCAGCATTGTCAAGGGGCAAGGAAACCATCTCATCACATTGTGACTTTGGCAGAAGGATTAAAAATATATATAGCTTGAATCATAGGCTCTGTGTTAATTAGTATAAAAACCAAAGGAGTTCTTGATTTTTAGTATAACTTGAAATTTTCAATTTATTTCTCAGTTCAGTGAAACAGTGATATTAATAGCTAATATTAATGGAGTGATTACTCTGTGCCAGGCACTAGATTCCTTAGCACAAATATTTCTCAGTTCAGGGGAATGCTCTGCAGGGTCCCTAGGACAATAATCCTTGGGTAGGCAATAATTATCTTGCCTTCTCCTCAAATGAATCAAAATTCAAATCAAGTTCTCCTTTGACTTTGTATATGCCAACATCTGGCAGCTACTTTGACATCTATGTCTCACCAGGCCATTTATAACTCCCTGATTTTCTCTTCATTTGGAAGGCTGCTTTTTCATGAATTCCTCACCAGTGTATAAAAGCCTTAAAGTTCAGTGCTTTTTCATAGTCAGATGAAGAGTTCCAGGGACCATTTGTGTTATCATGATTGCAACATCACCAGGGTATTCCTTATTGCCCAATTTTTAATTTATTCAATGAAAAAGCAGAGGACAGATAAAACTGTTAACATTGAATGCTATATCTGAAAAACCTGTAAATAGGTTAACTAACGGTCTACACAGGGCTGAAAGCAGTAATTTCATGGTAGGAAGAATGCCTAAAGGTCTTATTTCAAAATCTGATGATGCAGCAGATCTAGATACTAGCATTTTATAGTAATGCCTGAACTGACAAACATTAACCAGAAATCACTGCCCATGATACAAGTGGCAATCTATCATGATAAATGTCAGTATGAGGAGGACCTTAAAAGCAAAAAAAAAGCCAGAAAAACATCAGATACAAAGCTCATCCAATTGGACTTTGCTCTCTAGAGGAATTGTAAATTCAGATTGTAATTGGGTGACCTCTGCTCTTTATAAATAGTTCTTGAAAAGTTCTCTAGCTCTAGATGGTATTGTTTATGGCCTTGAATAATTACATATCAAATCCTCTTAGGCAATTTTTGTATGGCAAAAAGATTTCCAGATTCTAAATGATTGGCCCATGTATTTCAAGCTACATTCAGATCAGTAAAATTTCAAAGTAGCATCAATGATGAAGTTGGATCCATCCTTTGTGATCAGTATTAACAAAATTTAACTCTCAAAAAAAATTTAAATGTCAATATTATTAATTTTTTTCAAATAATAAATGATCTTTCAAATCAGAATACTAATCAAAAGAAACCAAGCAGAATATATCAGCTTCCTCTTTTAGATCTAATATCCTTGTTTCTACCGATGATATGATAGAAATCTCCTACTGATGTGTTTTTAAAATATGAAACTTAAATACAACATTCAACTGATTAAAAAGATACGGGGTCTCTTATTCCAGAAATGAGTAAATCATTGGCAAAATACAAAATCTTTCAAAATGACCCCAACTTAACTTTCTAATCTTTTCCCTACCATTTCTACTCATCTCCAAAATGTATATCTAAACCATAGTTACAAAGACCTGTTGCAGTTTCTCCAATGGGTCATGGACATTTACCTGTCTGTTTCTTGCACTTCAGTGACTCACTTCCCTTCTCTGCATGAACAATTCCAAATTAGCCTTCAAACTGCAGCTCAACTACAACTCAGAGCTGGTCACCTCTTCCTCTGTCTGTGCACAATCTATCAGAGCATCTGCCACATTGTGCTGACCTCTAACCACAGTTAGAGTGATAAAGTCTACTTTGCCTTTGTATTTGCAGCACTCAGAATGTCATTTAGGAGTCAATGGACAATAAATAATATATTTTTTTTCCGAATGAATCATTCCCAGGGCTGCTGTGTACATCTGTGCACGTTATGCATGTCATAACTCTAGGGGCCACAATTCAGATAGATTATGATGTGAACAGGAGCCCCGCAGTTCTGAAGTGCATATCATGACAACATGTAGCAGACTCAGTCATTCAAGCTGTAAGTTTTATACTCCCTCATGCTAAATGTTAGCATTTTGTACTGCTCACACCCTCTTCTATTCAATTTCTAAATCCTGATAAATCAGGATAAGCTAGGTTTTGCTGTAGTAACAAACAGTTCTGAAATCTCATTTATTTGACACAATAAGTGATTCACAGTACATGTCCAATAAGGTTGGTAGAGGAATTTTGTTCAATATTATCTTTCAGAGAACAAGACTGACAGAGGTTCTATCTTAACACATGGTCATGATCATTGAGACTAAAATCAGAATGTGGCAGATTATGTACTGGCTCTTTGAGCTTCTGTTTAGATGTGGCACATATCACTTCCAAACACATATCAGTGGCCAAAGAAAATCATGTAGCCATACCAAATTTCAAAGGGGTCAGAGAAAATGCTGCTCTTCCAGATGCTCTAAAGAAGGGGAAATACTCATAAATCGGAGTGTTTCCTATTTCTACTCCATTTGTCTGGTTTAACTCCTTCTTACCTTATTCCTGGACTACTACTATCACCTACACAGCCTCCCTGCTTTCTTTTTCTTTCTTCTATCTTGCCCTCAGCCCTTCTCTTCATCAATGATAGATTGATCTTTAAAAAAAGAAGTTTTTTACTTCTTTCAAGAAGATATTTTTAATTAAAAACCTTTAGTGATTCCCCCACTGATTACCGAAGTAAGCCCCAATTTATTCATCTAATCCTTCCTCTTTCATACATTCCACAAACAATTTTTGAGTTCTTAATGGGAATCAGACACCACATGGGACACTGAGGAACAAAAAAGAGAGTTCCTGGACTTAACAGAGCTTATAGCCAAACACCAAGAGAAAATTAGGGTATTTCAGAGTGATGTTATAGTGGTATAGCTCAGTGGTAAGATCAAGAAGGGAATAACTTTGATTGGAGATCAATAAAGACATCTCTGAGGAGGAGATGCTTAAGACTGTTCTTGGATTTTGAATACATTTATAGGCAAATATAGTTGGGTATGGATGAATTGTGGAGGGGTGAAAGCAGAGGGAAGAACATGGATAAAGATGCAGGCATGAAAATTTGGTGTATTGTTAGAAATGTAAATAGTTCTATAGGCTAGAAGAGAAGGAGCTCATGTGGTGGGATGGGGGTAGTGCTGAGGGGAAGGAAGTACACATAGAAAGAGAGATTGAAGTCAGGTGAGAAATGGGGGAGGCTTACCATTGGTTTTAAGGAGTTTGGCCTTTGTCCTTTGGGAATGGTAGAATAATTGAATAGTTTTAAGCGGGATATGATGTGATCTGCTTTGCACTTAAGGTTTAAGTGGTAGTATGAATAAGGAAGTGGAAACAGGGAATATCTATTTTGGGGTGACTTTTACTGTGATTAATTTTATGTATCAACTTGCTTTGCCACGGGTGGCCAGATATTGGTCAAACTTGTTCTAGGTGTTTCTGTGAAGGTATTTTGAGTGAGATTAACATTTAAATTAGTAGACTTTAAATAAAGCAGATGAGCCTCATCCTGTGAGTTGAAGGCCTAAATAGAATAAAAAAAACTAGTCTCCCCTGAGCAAGGGAAAATTCTCCAGCAGACTGCCTTTAAACTTCATCTGGAGCATCAGTTTTTCCTGGTTCTAAAGCAGACCACCTTGGGACTCAACTGGAACACTGGCTCTCCTGAGTCTCCAGCCTGCCAGCCCCCCCTGCAGATTTTTGACTTGCTAGACTCCATAATAGTGTGAACCAATGTTTTATAATAAATCTCTCTCCCTCCCTTTCTTTCCTTCTACCTCCTGTCTCGCTGTCTCTGTCTCTCTCTGTCTCTGTCTCTCCTTGTCTTTCTGTCTCTCCCTCTCTCTCTATTGATTCTGTTTCTCTGGAGAACCCTGACAATACAAATTTTGGTACTGAGA
>CM053609.1:102508823-102552434 GCA_028646535.1 Procyon lotor
CTTATTTATTTATTTATTTTAGAAAGTGGGTGGGGAGGGAGAGGGAGAGAGAGAATTCCATGCAGACTCCACATTGAGCTCGGATCCCTACTCGGGGCTCAGTCTCACAACACTGAGGTCATGACCTAAGCAGAAACCAAGAGTCAATGCCCAATTGACTGAGCCACCCAGTTGCCCCTAAAAGTAACATTCTTAAATGCTTAGCATTTACCAAGTCAAGAAATAGTCTATGAAATGTTAATTGCCTTGGCCAAGGCACCAAAACTTAAAGTGAAGGAAGTGTGCCTTGAACTCACTTTTGCTGGTGTAATTTCTGATATTTTTGCCCATTACTACAAAACGGAAGGGAACTTTGATTTGTAAAGTCCAAGGACTTTACATTTGAATTACAATTTGCAGTTTTCTGGAAATAGATCAGTACTTTTCAGGGTGTTGCTGACTAATGATTTATTAACAGTGGAGGTGGACATAGTCTGATGGGATTAATCAGGTGTGGGTCAAATTGCCCCCAAAGTAATTTCCATATACTACACAAAGAACCTAATTATGTAAATCACTCCAGAGATCCCCAACTGACCTTCTTGACAAGAACTAACCACCAGTAATGAGTGGAAAGAAAAAGTATTGAAAACGATTATTTCCTCAGATAAATCCAGAGTTGACAACAATGCTTCTTGAATTTGAGTGCTGTCTTTGCTGACTGGGGAATATAGTGCTGATTCAAGCTCCTTGGATGGGATGTATAGATTCACTAGGAAGGAAACTACAAAGAGAGATGTTTTTCTGTTTCCACATGACCTAGCTTTATATTTATTAAAACTTGAAATGTTTCTCAAAGTGATGGTAAATAAACTTCTTCAACTGGCAAGAAAAAAAAATCACTCTGTATTTTCTAATCAAGGAGGATTAAAAGGCTGTGAAACTATATCCAATGCACAAATGTTGTAATTACAATAAATATTTGTCCTCTCTGTTTTCACTACAAACTCAAAAATCCTAGAGTCTATCTTTGGCACATGCAGGAGATTATAGCCATCTGCTGAGAGACAAAGCTGTCATTTATAAAACAATCTGGCTTTCCATTTCACTCCATTTTCAGGTTAAATGTGGCCCAGCTGAGGTAGGATCTTACTATTATTACTATTAAAATTGAGACGTTCTTGATCCCTTCTGCCCTGTGACCCTATTCTCAGGATCCCCAGAAATTTGCAAATCTCTGAACCTAGAGCTTCAAACTCAAGGTCAGCATATCTTGTACAGTCCATTTAATAAGGTAAATTACACTAAGGGAAGGCTATGAGCTTTTTATCTAACTTGAATACAAAATGATGGTTTCATTCAATTAAAATGTACTTTAGGCTGAGGAGAGAAATTATGGCAAACAGAAATAGCAAAATGGAGAGAAGACTGTTGACTGTCAGCTGGACTGATGAACATTTAAAAAGGAAGCTTTGAGGTTAATAAATAATAAAACGATGAAACATGGGAAGGAGGGCACCTGGCTGGCTCAGTCAGAAGAACATGTGACTCTTGATCTCAGGGTCATGAGTTTGAATCCCACATAGGGTATAGAGATTACTAAAAAATAAATAAACTTCAAAAAAACACACCATGAGGAGTGCCTGGATGGCTCAGTTGGTTAAGTGTCCGACTCTTGGTTTTGACCCAGGTCATGATCTCATGGGTCCTGGGATCCAGCCCTGTGTTGGGCTCTGTGCTCAGCAGGGAGTCCGCTCGAGATTGTTTCCCTTTGCCCCCTCCCCAACTTGTGCTCTCTCTCTCTCTCTCACTCTAAAATAAATAAATAAATCTTAAAAAAAAAAAAAAGAACACAAAACAACCCACACATACAATGAAACAGGGAAAGTAGAACGGCCAATTTAATACCTTAGGATTCAGCAACATTGAGCAGGAACAGTTCAAAACCATGGTAGAGACATTTTAATGGAAGCAGAAGTGGCCCTAAAATTGAGGCCATTAAAGACCTAATGGAAATGAGTTAGCCTTTGTTTTGGCCAGATTCCATATTAGAAAATTCACTCTGCTTTCTTGAATTTTTCCTGCAGCTTTACTGGAAATAGTTATCTTGTGTTTTGTCCTAGACGGTTAAATTGCCTTTTAACAGACTGTTCAGAAACTCTTCTATTCCTCAGCAGCAGTGGAGGAAGAATTGGCTTTAAACGGACACCTAATAGTAGAGAATATATTAGTAGAGACACTTCCAAGGGGCCACTGAGAGCCTAAATTAAGGCTCCATATTTACATAATGTTAATCATAGTGTTTTTTGGAAGAATTCTTCCTCAGGGCCATTAGTGATCAGAGGGAAGTGAAAATGAATTTAAATTTTCTCAAGTTCAAGATTCTTCCCCTCCATTCAACTTAACAACCATGGTTTGCATTTCTTAACAATGAGCCAATCTTGGGTAAATAATTTCACTTACTGATTCTTGAAGTCAAGGCAAAAGAAAAAAAAAAAAAAGACTATGTCTTACAACTGAAGAGCCCACTGTTACACAATTATAAATCTAATGCTTTTCAGTTAAATATAAAAATGTTTACCTAAAAGGATTCAGTTTAAAGCAAATTGGGTAACAATTAGGGTATCTGGCTCTGGCCCGCCGAAGCAAATTTGGCCTCCTGGTTTCAGGGAGAAGGTTAAGTTGGATTTCATAGTTACCCTCCACTTTCCAGCTGGCTCTGTTCTCCCATCTGGTGACTGCTTATCTGAGGAGCATCCTCAATGTCAGCATTTCATTTTCTCTTCTCCATGCCTCTTGTACTCACCCATCAACATTATATGTCCTGGGTCTCATTCTGTCAAATGGATTAAATGTTAATCCGTTGGTAAAGAACAGTGGACTAACTTTACTGTCTAGTATAGCTGTTGGAGCTTTCAGTGTCAATACATTGTTGGACCACAGTCAACTGGAAGGTTTATTATAATTAAGTTAATACCTACACACAGTCTCCTCTACTTGAAGACTTTCAACTCCAGACTCTTATAGATAAAGTAAAATTTCCCTATAAAATTGTCAATTCCTTGACAAATGGTAACATAGGGGAGATCCTGCAGATAGGTGTTGAAGGGGGATCAGGATATGCCACCCCAAAATATGCCATTTTGACATAAGGATTACTTTAAGTTGAAGGCAATTGAGAACCAAGAGTTCTTGGTCCTCCCTGTTATCTGCTTAAAAGTGAACATTAATTTCCCTTTGTGAAGTTGATCCCATTTTACCAGGAAGAGAAGAGTGACACTCACCTAGGATAGAGAACCAACACCAAGGTGAGTTTGTACAAACAACCTTACTGAAATAACTCTTATTTCCCATTAGCTGCCAGGTATATTTCTACTCCCTTCCCTATAATCTACTATCCTTTGAAGCCCTAACTTTCCTTTGTTAAAATGATGTATAAGCCCCTGAATTTAACCACTTTTTTGACTGTCACTTTTCTTTCTTTTTCCTTTTTTTTTTTTTTTTTAAAGATTTTGTTTATTTAAAGAGAGGGAGAGTGTGTGTATGAGTGGCAGGGAGGGGCAGAAGGAGAGAGAGAGACTCTCCATGAGACCCTCTGCTGGGTGGGAAGCCCAGTGCAGGGCTCCGTCTCACAACTCTAAGATTATGACCTAAGCCAAAATCAAGAGTCGGATGCTTAAATGACTGAGCCACTGAGATGCCCCTTGACTGTCACTTTTCAATGAACTCCTGTGTATGTAACTATTAACAAAAATCCTGTGCATTTTCTCCTCTTGATCTATCTTTTATTAAATTCACAGACCCCTAAGACTGAATGTAAGAGATAGAGGAAGAAATTTTGCTCTCCAACAGTGGACAGTAGTTAAGTTTCATCACTATGTGCCGAAGGTTGATGCAGAAGAAGGACAGGAATATATCTGAGACTATAAGTCCTAAATGTATTAAAGTTAACTGCCGATGGGAATTTTCCTGGGAACAATGGGTGCTGGTTCATACTCAAGACAATTTGCATCTGCACATCCTCAAGGTCAGTGGTAAGAAGGAAAATGACCTACCCAATGGAGTTTATGAAGTTTATTAGTGACATATGTGGCATCCACTTCTTGTTAACCTACAATATCTATTTTCCTCTTTTTTATTCATAACTTGAATTTCTCATTCATAATGAATTTTTTTAATTTATGACCCTTACTTCCTAATCAGCTCTGATTTCTTTCAGGATAGAAGTGATGAACAGTTTAGTCCAATTAAAAGAACTTACAACCTTATACCTCCTCAAAACTAGGAGATTCTGTGACCCAGGTGTCGCTAGTGAGGGGAGGTCTCCAAGTGGGGACTTTGAGAGCAATGTTGTTTTTCTGTCAAAAGGGACAATCTAAGCCTGTATGAATATTTTGCTGTTTATTCTTCTTTTTTCCTCTTGCTGGAACACAGATGCAATGTCTGAAGTATAGAAGCCATCTTACAAACATGAAGCTAAAAGACACAGGCTAAGAATGGCAGACCAGGAAGTAGAAGGAGCCGAGCTTTTGATGACTTCCTAAAACAACTGCCCCAATTTTAGACTGCCCACCTCTGGAGTTCTGGTCTGTAAGAAAAATCTGTTTAAGCTACATTTGAGGTTTTTGTTGTATGAAGTCATCCCAATTCTAAGGAACATAAACTGCTCCAACAGATTTTAATATTGATAAAAAGTGGTCTATTGGGGGTAAAATGCTTGAAAGGTTTTATTTTAAAACTTTGGGGACTATGGGGCACCTGGGTGGCTCGGTCGTTAAGCGTCTGCCTTTGGCTCAGGTCATGATCCCAGAATCCTGGGTTCGAGCCCCACATCGGGCTCTCTGCTCAGCAGGGAGCCTGCTTCTCCCGCTACCATTCCCTCTGCTTGTGTTCCCTCTCTCGCTGTGTTTCTCTCTGTCCAATAAATAAAATCTTAAAAAAAAAAAAAAACAACTTTGGGGACTAGCTCAGACTTCTCTACAGGAGCTTGTATTGGTTGGGCAAGTTGAATTTCTCTCTGCAACTATAGATTTACAAAAAGAGATAATTAAAAGGACTTACACATAGACATTTTGTTTATTCACTTTCTTTGCCAAGGAATTAATATTAGTAAATTATTTCTCTTCATGTAAGTTAAAATGCACTGAATATTATTCCTACAACAATGCTTCCCTCCCTCACTTGCTCACTGAAGCTCCCTGCTAGTGATAGAAGGTTGGATCTCTAGTACTCCTGAAATCAGACACAGCACTGGACACATCCTAGAAGTTTATCCTCTGTGAGAATCTCCTTTGCTGTATTTGTCCAGGGACCTCTTTAAAAACTGCTGGAGTAACACATGTAACTATGATCAGCTGTCTAAATTAATACACTGATTTTAATGATCCTTTCTGGAAATGCTAAGTCGTAACCCAACAGAATCCTGTACGAGAATGAGAAGGTGGGTATTTGGAAAATCAGGGTCTTTCAGTAGTCCTCAAAACTGGTTCCACGGCCATGGGTAAGTGTCTTCTAGAACATGAATGCTAGATGGAGGAAAGCTGGTGGAAAAGCTAAAGGGAGAGAAGAAAGACGCGGCCTCCATCACAGTAATTTGCCTATGGCTCTCAGTAGGTCTGTTTGCACGAGAGTAATTCCTTGGGTTTCCTTCCACCAGATAAAGAGTCCATCATTAGGTCTGTGATTTGCAAAACTCCCTTGCTGCCTCACTTTTTTTTTTTTTTTCAAAGATTTTTATTTATTTGACAGAAACACAGCGAGAGAGGGGACACAAGCAGAGGGAATGGTAGCGGGAGAAGCAGGCTTCCTGCAGAGCAGAGAGCCCGATGTGGGGCTCGATCCCAGGCCCCTGGGATCTGACCTGGGCTGAAGGCAGACGCTTAACGACTGAGCCACCCAGGCGCCCCTTGCTGCCTCACTCTTACTGGAAGGGACCAAATGAATCAATCAGCATCACTTTCCCAAGGCCCTGTTTGCCATCAAAACAGCCAAAGGTTTTCCTGTTTATAATTAGTGAAACATCCTGCTAGAAGTAGATCCACATGAAGGCTTGCCAACATCACACATCCTCATCCCAACATCCAACTCATAAAGAATACGCACTCTTTGGGTTGTGTAGAGCGGTGCTCAGCAGCTGCTTAATAGCACAGCAACGGTACACAGGATTGAAAAGCAAAGGCAAATACCAGATTTGATTGAACCCGCAGGGAAAATTTCAGGTGGCATAATGTAATTACCTGAGTTAGGATATTGAGGTTAAATAACACCTATGCTCTCTTATCTAAAAGTGTCTAGGATCTCTACCAGCCATAAATGACTTGGATCTTAGTTTTATACCGCAGTAGTGGAAAGGGAGGCAATTCTCCAGCAGCACAGCAGTCTCTTGTTGGAAACCCTGCTTCTCATCCGGCACCACCTGTGTGTCCCCTTGGCTGCCCCCCAGCACAAGGCACTGATGCAGCCAAGCCCACTGAGCCTGTGAGAGTGGCCAGAAACACAGCAGAAGGTGTTGGCTTCCTGGCCTCTCGTTGAGGCCATCTGGACTCTCTAACACACCTGTTTGGGAGTTTCCGTAGCTTGGTTTACAAACGTGTATGTGCAGCTCAAAATGTTCCGGTCCGGTGCTGATCATTCGCCTCTACTTTTTGGGATGTTAATTATGCAACGAGATCAGTACTGTGCCCATTTTTCTCCTCCGTTATAAACTTTAGTTGGCAAAAATGTGCTTCTCGGTATTTTTTTTTTCTTTAGTAGAATGAACAGATGTAAAAGTTTTTTCAATTCCTTAATAAAGGTGACATTAGGCCAGATTTGATATTACACTAAGTCCCACATAACATTTAAAAATGAGCTTTTTCAACCATAAAATTACTAATTGATCTGTCTTGTAAAAAGATAAAGGAAATGAATGCCTATTTGAGTTTCATTTCTGTCAGGCTATAGATTCCTTATTTTATGTAGCGCAAAATGAATTTTAATGAAGCAGCCTCCAAATTTCAAAATATGCCATTACCCTTCTGAAGTAATTGGCATATTTCACTGCCTTTTCCTGTCTTAGAGTCTGTCTGACTTTCTCATCTTAAAGTCAATGTTCCATTCAACATGTTCTTCTACATGCCATGTGAAAGAAGTAAATTAAAAGAGGAAGGACTGTACCAGAAAGAATTCATTCATTGAGCCACTCAACAAATATTTATGGAATTCCTGCTGTAGGTCAGGCACTGTTCCAGGTGCTACAGAGAGAGTGGGGCATAAGTGAAAATCCCGGCTTTCATGGAGTTTCCATGTCCGTGGAATGAGACAGTATGATAGATACAAATACATAATATTTAGGGGATCTGCACTATGAAGAAGAATAATCAAATGTTAATGTGTAGAAGGGGACAAGATGGAGAGTCTGTATATGCTGGGTTTTTTTTTTTTAGAGGGGAACCCAGATGAGCCTCTTTAGGAAAAAATGGCATTTGAGCAGGGACCAAAATGAAGTAAAAGTGTGAGCTATTTTGGCGATGAGAATCAGCAGATAGAGTAGGCTTTCTTCTTCCTCCCACATTTTTGCCTACTTAGGTACATATAAAACACTTCTGGTTGCTTTATCTAATCTGGGAGGCTACAAAGGGGATGAGGAGAAAGGCAACTTTGGTTAACTACCTGTGCCACCATATGTATATTTCTATTTTGTGAATCTGTATGACAACTCTCTAGCCCAACAATAGGATCCCTTTTTACAGCTAGGGAAGCAAAGGCTCAGGGACATCAGGTAGCTTAGTGTATGAATGTTCCAGTTATTTATTACTGCATTACAAACCCCTAGATTTTGTGGCTTAAAATAACAACAGTTCTTTATTTTGCACATGAATATGCAATATAAGGAAGACTCAAAAGGAAAGGCTTGTGTTTGCCCCATGTGGCATCATTAGGGAAGCACAATTTAGGGTTAGGGATCCATATCCAAGATGGTTCATTCTCACTGATGGCAAGTTGGTGCTATTTTTTTTTTTTTAAAGATTTTATTTATTTATTTGACACAGAGAGAGAGATCACAAGTAGGCAGAGAGGGAAGGGGAAGCAGGCTCCTCGCTGAGCAGGGAGCCTGATATGGGGCTGGATTCCAGGACCCTGAGATCATGACCTGAGCCGAAGGCAGAGGCTTTATTTAACCCACTGAGCCACCCAGGAGCTGCAAGTTGGTGCTATTTAACCAATGATAGATAGCTGTCTCTGAAGACCTGTGGGCCTCCTTTTCTCTATGTGCACACTAGGCTTCCTCATAGCATGGTGACTGGGTTTCTAGGACAATGTCCTGAGAGACCACAGGATGGAAAAACATGGCATTATGATGTAGTCTTGGGAGTCCATATGCTCAGATCTGTCTCTCACTAGTGTTGGGTTTTCCACAAACTGACATCACCCTGACCCCAAAAAAGGCATTTTATTTTCCCAGTTAACACCTTTCTCTGCATCCATTCGTTTAGTCAACAAGCATTCCTGTATGCCTCTAGCACAATAGTTAGAACTCTGCTCTGGAGTCCAGTTGTTTGACTTGATATCCTAGCTTTTCCCACTTACTTGCTGATGAAATTAGGGAGATTTACCGAATCTCTCTTTGCCTCAGTTTTATTAAATGTAAAACATCAGGATTTAAAGAAGGTCCAGAGAACTTCTCATGCACCTAATAAGATCATTAATTTCTAGCCCTGTAATACTACCAGCTCAGTTCCATTGTCTTAAAAAAAAGGAAAAAAAGAAAAAACAATCCCAAGAAGGTAAAATTAGAATTAATGGCCTACCGGGGCACTAGATGGCTCAGTGGGTTAAGTGTCTGTCTGACTTGTGATTTCAGGTCTTCACCTCTGGGTTGTTGAGATCAAGCCCCCTATTGGGCTCCACCCACACTGGGCATGGAGCCTACTTTAAAAAAAAAAAAAAAAAAAAATTAATGGCCTACCTTGTCCAAAAAGACTGCCATACATTTTATCTCCACAAGGGGTCCAAGACCTATATGATATCCTTTATAAGAACTCCTGGTCTCCATGGGGCGCCTGGGTGACTCAGTGGGTTAAAGCCTCTGCCTTTGGCTCAGGTCATGATCCCAGGGTCCTGGGATCCAGCCCTGCATTGGGCTCTCTGCTCAGTGGGGAGCCTGCTTCCCCCCCCCCCTCTGCCTGCCTATGATCTCTCTTCCTCTGTCAAATAAACAAATAAAATCTTAAAAAAAAAAAAAGGAAGAACTCCTATTCCCCTATGTTTCTGTATAACCCTGAATCTAATTCAAGCTCTCATCTCTCACCATGACTACCACACCTACCCCAGCAAAGCACCAAACTCTTCTACTTTTCCCTTTAGAATTCATGGTCATCATCAGAAAACAAACAAACAAACAAACCTGTTTTCTAAGCAATCTCCTCAACTTCTTTCTCTAAAGATAAATGGTTTCCTACAGCTCTTTCCTGTGATAGCTGTTTTTTGTTTCTGTTTTTACCACTACAACCCTATGTAGTAAAGGGCTTTGTGGTAGGATAATTGTCTTTCTTGTTCTTTCTTACTGTGTCTAAATCATTTCTCCTCTCACCATGCCCAAATCCAATGTCCTTTGAAGCAAATGCCATAAGATTATACTGCCTACATCCCTTCATAACACAATCATCCATCAGTACCCTGCTTTTTCCTTACCCTTCACATGAGACTTTAGCACTTGCCTCATTTGATAGGTTTTCCCCTACTACTATACCTACCACTATGTTATTGGGTTTTACCACACATACAGATAATCCATCCACTATCCTGGCTTCTAACAATAAATTCTCTTTCCCTTTCCAACTATCTTGTCTTTTATCCCATCTCTACTATCCACTCCTATAGCCATATTTTGGATCCTATATCTTGTCAGCTTACTTCCTTTAGCACAAGTTCCAATAATTCTTCAGTTCGTCCACTTTTTCTTTTCAGTTAATCCACTTATCTCAAAATTCCAATCTTCCTAGTTCTTCCTTCCTTACCTTTCTAGGTAGCATTCTACAGTTCATTACTAAGGACCACTCTTTTGCATATTTTTTCAACAACTTGAACTTTGCTACCTAAGGATGAGTTTTTATTGGTGCCACAACAAATCACTACAAATGCAGTGGTTTGAAACAATACTCATTTGTTTATCTCATAATTCTATAGGTCAGAGTCTGGTGGGCTCTTACCTGTAGGCTCTGAGGGATCATCCACTTCTAAGCTCATTTAGGTTGTTGGTCAAACCCAGTTCTGTGCAGTTGTAGGACTGAGGTCCCATTTCTTTGGTGGCTATTGGCTGGGAGCCACCCCCAGCCCCTAAAGGACATTTTCTCATCCTTGCATGTGGATCACTACAATTCAGAGACTACAAGTTCTGTGGAATTCTTCTCATACTTTGAATTTCTCTAATCTCTTCTTCTGCCTCTTTGGTTTTAATGGTTATGTGTGATTACAGTGGGCCCACCTGGATAACCTCCTTTTCTTAAACTCAGCTGATTAATAACCTTTTATCTTCAAAGTCCCTTCACAGTAGGACTTAATTAGTGTCTGATGGAATAACCAGAGAATGGGATCTTGGAGGGACATTTTTCAAATTTTGCCTACCATCATCCATGTAATTTGTACACGATAAACTGTAACTCTGCTTAAACCTGGCCCTTGACCTCTTTGTAGCTGCTCCATAGACTCTCAGTACAGCTGAAGAAAAACATTCAATGTTCCTAATAGGGACAATCTGAAGTTGTAATGGTAAACCTCAAGTAGGATTCAGCACAGCCCAACAATCATTCTTTATTTCCCTAGGAGGCATCAGCATATAGAAGATGTTTAAAACATTGGCACTAACGAGCTCAAGTATAAAGAGAATGTCGATAGAGGACAGGGAAGAGCTGATGACTGAGTCCTAAGGAAGTCCAATGTTTAGAGGTCAGGAAGAACGAGAATCAAGCAAAAGAAACTGATAAAGAACAGCCAAAGGGAAGCACAAGAAAACCCAGGAGAGTATAGTGATCTAGAAGATAAATAAAGAAGGTGCCTTAAGAATGGGGGATTCATCAACTGTGACAGATGCTGCCGAGAATTGGGAATTGTTCATTGGGTGTGGCCTAGTGGAGGTCCATCGTGACCTTGAGAAGTGGAATATCAGTATGTAATATGAGCAAAGCCTGACTGGGATGAGCTGAAGAGAAAAGAGCTATTGAAGAAGTAAAGTTATCAAGAATAAACAACTTTCTAAGGAATTTTTCTATAAAGATGAGCACAGAAATGGGGTAATGCTATAGGGTTTCATGGGATTTAAGAGTAGAAAAAGATTGGTGGGGAACCAGAGGGGAGCATTTGTATTGACTACTAGTTGATATGTAAATCCAAAAGAATCCACTTAGAAAAATTTAATTTCAGCTTTTCACTGTTAATATTTTCAAATTATTGAACATTGAATGCAGGGGTACTTCCTTAGTTTTTTATGTATTACCAGACAAGTTCTAGCACAGCGTAGGGTAAGAAAGCTATAACATATCAGATTGTACCTGGGAGCCGTATATCTTTGCCACAACAAAGTTCAGGGAGGATTTTTTTTTAAATGGGAGATATATCTGCATTTTTTGTATGGTGATGTTGAGTAAGGTAGGAAAGAGAGAAAAAAGATGCAGAGAAGAAAGTATAATTGCAATTGGAAAGTCACAGAACAGGCAGGAAGGGATGAGATTGAGTGCATTCTGGGAGGCTAATATTAAATTAAACAAGGACTTAAATAGAATCAGGGAAGCTGAGTATATGCATGAAAATGCAACAGATAACTAGATTTCATAATGGAGAAATATTGTAGCTTTCTTCCGATTGCTTTGAATCTTCCTCTCAGTGAAATAAGAGTTGAAGCTATCATCTGGAGGTAGAATATGAATAGAATTTTGAGGATCAGAAAAACATGTGAAATGCCATCTGGGGCAGTAGAAGCAACCCATCCCAGTCAGTCTTTGCCCCACCGTTTACTAATATTCCACTTCTCAAGTTCACCATGGACCTCCACTATGCCACACCCAATGAACAATTCCCAATTCTCGGCAGCATCTGACACATTTGATGAATCCCCTGTTCTTAAGGCACCTTCTTTATTTATCTTCTAGATCACTATACTCTCCTGGGTTTTCTTGTACTTCCCTTTGACTGTTCTTTATCAGTTTCTTTTGCTTGATTCTTCTTCTTCTTGATCTCTAAACATTGGACTTCCTTAGGACTCAGTCATCAGCTCGCTGCTGTTCTCCAACATTCTCTTTATAGTTGAGCTCATTAGTCCCAATGTTTTAAACATCTTCTATATGGTGATGGCTCCCAATTTTAGATTTCTAGTTCTGACATATCCCTTGAGCATTAAACTCATTTACCAATTGCTTACTCAACATCTCCACTTGGTTGTCTAATAAGATTCTCAAAATTAGCACTTCTAATATAGAGCTCATGTTCTTCTCCATTTCCACTCTCCCTTCCCCACAACAATTCACTTCTCTGTCTGTTTCATCTTCATCAATGTTACAACAATTCACCTACCTGCTCAGATCAAAACTGTATTAGTCAGGGTTCTCCACAAAGCATAACTGATAAGATATGTAAACCTATAGAAAGAGAGATGTATTTTAAAGAATTATTGGCTCATGCAACTGTGAGGGCTGCAAAGTCTAAAATCTGTAGGAAAGTCAATAGGCTAGAGACTCAGAGAGGGGTTGAGTTGGACTTAAGTTGCAACTTAAGTCCAAACGCAGTCTGGAGGCAGAATTCCTTCTACCTTGGGGCACCACAGTATTTGCTCTTAAGGCCTTCAACTGATTGGAGCATATCTACTCACACTATGAAGGGTAATCTGCTTTATTCAGAGTCTACTGATTAAATGTTAATCACATTAATCATGTTAATGTTAATCTAAATTCAATTAAAATTTAAATGTTAATTTAAAAAGTATCTTCCCCGCCACATCTAGCCAAGCTGACATAAAATTAACCATCACAGTCCACCCCTTATCAACCTGACATCCATATGCATCTTTTTTTTATATGTATCTTCTTAAACCATATTTAACCTCCAAATAAAGGCCATAATGAGGTCATAATTATGACACGATACAAATATCCTGTGTACAACCAAAATACACTCATATTTTCCCTAGAAAAGGATGCAAAGTCCTTAGGTGACATTCAGTTTTCTTCTTGATATATCATAATTAAATTTGGTGATATAAAGTGAATAATCTTATATGATAGAGAAAAGGGAAAAAAACAAAGATATTATTATATACATATATCATATATATACACATATATATCATCTTTGGTGTCAATGCAGAGCTTGGATCCAATAACCCTCAAAAAGTCATTATTTTCAGTTCTTCCTTAGAGGAGGCCCATAGATGGCAGCCATGGCACCCAGCTGGAATGGCATGATCCTGAAGCCCCACTTCCACAGGGACTGGCAGGGGTACATGCCCATGTGGTTCAACCAGCTGGTGCTGGGAAATCTACAGATATAAGGCCTGGCGAGTCAAGGCACGCAGACCCACCTAACCCATTATAAAGTGTCCCACAGTAAGATAGCATGCCAAAGTACAAGCTGGCTGGGGCTTCAGCTTGGGAGAGTTAAGAGTGGCTGGCATTCACGTGAAGGTGGCACTGGCCATTGGTATCTCAGTGGATCCAAAAAAAGTGGAACAAGTCCATGGAATCCCTGCAGTCTAACATGCAGCAGCTGAAGTGGTACCATCTTCGGTCCCCAAAAAGAGAGAAAACTCTGCTAAAGAACTCGAATTGGCTACCCAGATAACAGGACTGGTCATCCCCATAGGGAATGTCTATAAGAAGGAGAAAGCTAGAGTCATTACAGAGGAGGAGGAGAACTTCAAGGTCTTCACCAGTCTTAATGTGGCCAGTGCCAATGCCTGGCTCTTTTGGTATCTGGGTAAAAAGAGCCAAGGAAACTACAGAATGAGATGTTGAAAAGAAAAAATAAAGTGCCATTGGCAACTTGTAAAAAAAAGTCATTATTTTCTTTTTCTCAATGCACAGTCATCTTGGTCAAAGACCATATGTCACTTTGGAGCAGACTGGGAGAAAGAATAGCAGGATACATTTTTGGCAGTGTGCTGGGGTCCTTCTTCAAGGGAAACTGGCCTCCCCTTCACTCAGTCCAAGAGGTCCTGAGCCTATAAACTGGCTCAAGTATAGGAATTAATTATGGATCTGTGACTCTTTGCTTTTGTGATTCAAATTTGACTTTCATTCCTTTGACCTAGAATTCTCTGCTTATACAAATAAAGAATTTAGTCTTACCATGTATTTTACTCCTAGAAATATCATGATCAGCTGGCCAATAACTCCCTGCAAGTCATAATATTCTAATTGTTGCTTTGATTCTGCTGTCCATTACAGTAACCATGCCCACCTTGCCTTTGGTGATTAAATAGCACCGCTTGGCTTTGACACCTTGGAATTCAATTACTTCCATTACATTTAGGTTTTCCAAGTCAGTGACAGTTGTTCCCACTATAATTTCTGATCTATAGAGGAAAAGAATCACAGAGCTCTTCAACAGTGTTGGGCCTCCCCTCACAAACTTATTGCTCATAGTCATATTGAAAAGAATGTCCTCTGTACCCTCCTAGGATGGATGAGGAGATCTCAAGTGATAAATCCATTTTAACATTCCAATCTTCCTAAGCTTTTGAATCTCTTCCTCATAGTTTATCAAGACAGTACTGGCATTTCAGTTCATTTATGTAGGCCACCTGTTGGTTCATGTTTTAAGTAACCAACCAATCAACCAGTTAGAGATCTTTCTAATTTCCTAAACTGCAACATTAAATCCAGATCTCTGCTTAGTGAGCCCATAGCAATAAATTCTGCCTGATCCAATTTTATGGTCCTTCCACCACTATGCCACACCTTTAAATATTGACTCCCACCCATATTTCCTGGATTTCTGTTTATATAAATTGGAAAGATCAGGTAGTTCTTGTGGAGTGTACTACACCTCTTTATGGGTCATATTTTGTATGTCACCATTAGGGGCCTACAGGAACTTGAGTCCAGTGATAGATCTAGAAGCAAAAATAGTAGTGGTCCTGAAGAGAATCATCAGTGTCTTACAAGGCAACTACCTCATGGGAGGCCATTACAGTTTCTTTAGGCAGAGCAAGGTTAATCTCAGATGAGGATGGAGTGGCTGCTTCTACTGGCAAAGAATACTCATGGGAGTTAAAGGGTTCAATGTCCCCAGCTTTATCAGGATCTTCCCATATGTCCCTATTCCAATTTTCAGGATCTCATTCCTTCCCAATTTATGCCCTTGCTTTAATAGCAGACACCCTGTGAGGTTGAAAATTCAATTTGCATTGTAATTCAACCACTTGCAGGATGAGACTGAGTTTGGTTTTCAGCACTCTCAGCTCTTTGGCTACAGGTGATAAGGGTTTCTTTCAGGACAGAATAGAAACTCTCAGGGTATTTATGCAGCACATGAGCTGGGAAATTGATTCCTAAACTCATTCTTCTTTTTCCTCACTTGGTCCAGTGCAATTAGGAGTAACTAGCCAATTTCATACTCATTATTTTGAGCGAGTATAAAATACATGGTCACTCTGAAACTTGCCTCATAAGAACTTGATTAGGAGTATCCGATGGTGATACTTTGTGAATCTCTATTGTCACATCACACCACAAAC
Organism: Procyon lotor; assembly: GCA_028646535.1. NCBI lineage: Eukaryota > Metazoa > Chordata > Mammalia > Carnivora > Procyonidae > Procyon > Procyon lotor. The sequence goes on from CM053609.1 coordinate 102,524,509, forward strand.
AATCCATGTTCTCTTCACCAATGGAAGTAGTCATTAGTGCCTTTGAATCTAATAAGATTAGAGAACCAGTTCCAAACACTGGGCACTATGGTCTAGCCAAGCTGACACATAAAATTAAGCATTATAAAACCTACAAGTCATCCTTGGTGTCTTTCACTCTTACTACATTAAATCCATCAGCTCCACTTTCAGAGTATATCCTGACTCTTATCACTTATCATATTCAATATTATTGCCACCCTCATCAAGGCTATCATCATTTCTCATCTACGCTCTTGAAATACTCTCTTTTTGCTTTCTTTGCTTTCACTCTTCCTTCTATACCACTGGCCCCCTGCCCTCTGAGTCAATTATTTATGCAGGAACCAAAATGGTTTATTTAAGATACAAATTTAATCATTTCACTCATCAGCCCTAAAACTCCAGTGACCCCAACAAATTCAAAATAAAACTCAAAGTTCCTATTGTTTACAACTCTATGTAGTCTCACCTTGACTCTCTTTCTTTGCTTTTATTTCCATACTCACCAGCATTTTTATGAATTCCCCAATGTCTAACTGAAGGTGTTTTTGTTTCTTTTGAATGGAAACCTCCTCTCCCCGTGATGCTCTTACAGCTCCATTCAGATCATTGCTCAGAAGTCATCTCTTCAAAGTCTTTTCAGGATCACTCTATTTAAATTAACTGCATTATACACTATTCCCTTACTCTGATTAACATTTCTTCATTACTCGTATCACCATATAGCATATCATACATATATTTGTTTAATGTCTGCCTTCTATTCTAACTAGAATAAAACCTCCAAGAGGACAGGGGTTTGCCTGCCTTGTATCTTGCCAAATCCTGAGGCCCCAGAACTACATCTAATATACAGTAATGAACAATCATATTTATCAAATACATGAATAGTATCTATAGAGTACCCTAAGGTTAGTACTCATAAGGTTGTTTAGAGGGTTAAATTTGATAATATACATATGCCAAAGACTGTCAATTTTCTTCTAATGTCAATTCTTCCTTCTTTCCTAAGAGAATCCCAGACTTTTATTTAGTCACATGGCTTCCCAGAAAAGAGGCTCCATTTCTACCCTGTCCACACAGTCACACTGAACTAGTACCTACACCTGGTAATAGGCTGCAACCTCTGTCGTTTCTGCCACCTGTCTTTGCCTCTGGACCATGGATCCCCACAGAATGAATGAGCTTCCAGCCTTGGTGAAAATGTGTAAGCAGGATCCGAGCCTTCTGCACACTAAGAAATGTGCTTTCCATGGGAGTGGGTGGAGAGCATGGTGGGTAAAACATCACCTGCTGCTCATAAAACTAAGACAATATCAAGGAGCAAAAAACAGTGAGAAGGTAGAGGAAAACATAAAGACAGAGGAACCATCAAGAGAGGGAAGTGGTCTAGAAATTGACAATGAAAGTGTGATTGAACTAGATACTGATGCCCCTCAAGGAATGGGAGATGAGTGCCTGGGTGGCTCAGCTGGTTAAGTGACTGCCTTCAGCTCAAGTCATGATCCTGGAGTGCCAGGATTGAGTCCCACATCGGGCTCCCCACTCAAGGGAGGAGTCTGCTTCTCCCTCTGACCCTCGCCCCTCTTGTGCTTTCTCTCTCTATCTCTCTCTCTCTCTCACACACACTCCCTCTCTCAAATAAATAAAGTCTTTAAAAAAATAAATGGGAAATGAAAATGTAGAGCTAGCCAAGGAAATGATGGATCAGGCAAATAATAAAAAATAGTGGCTGCCATTGATGCCCTAAGTGATGATGAACTACGGAAAGCCATTGACTTGTTCATAGGTGCTCTCAAGCTGAATCCTCGCTTGGCCATTCTGTATGCCAAAAGAGTCAGTGTCTTCGTCAAATTACAGAGCCAGTGCTGCTATCTGAGACTGTAACGGAGGTATTGAAATAAATCCCGATTCAGCTCAGCCTTATGAGTAGTGAGGGAAAGCACACAGACTTCTGGGCCATTGGAAAGAAGCAGCACATGATCTTGCCCATGCTTGTAAACTAGATTATGCAGAAGAAGCTCACGCATGCTGAAAGAAGTTCAACCAATGGCCGTGAAAATTGCTGAGCATGTGAGAAAGGATGAGCAAAAATGTGAAGAGCAAGAGATCAAATAAAGAATAGAAAGGGTTAAGAAGGCTTGGGAAGGACATGAGACAGCTCAAAGGGAGGAAGAAGACAGAGGACAATCAGGAGCTCAGGATGGCTCCTTCCCAGGTGACTTTCTTGGGGGAATTCCTGGAATGGGAGGAGGCATGCCTGGAATGGCATGGATGCCTGGGCTCAATAAAATTCTTAGTGATCCAGAGGTTCTTACAGCCATGCAGGATCCAGAAGTTACAGTGGCCTTCCAGCTTGTGGTCCAGAAGCCAGCAAATATGTCAAAATATCAGAGCAACCCAAAAGTTATGAATTTTGTTAGTAAATTGTCAGACAAATGCCCTTCTGATAAATAAAGCCCTTGTTGAAGGAAGAGCAACTTTGATCACCTAATGGATGTCACAATAATACAAACAAGTGTACCTCTGACCTTCTCATGGAGAAACCTATGGTGCTGTGAAGAGAATCCCTACCCCTCTGCCCCATGTGCAACTGAAACATTTTATAGTGGGTTGCCATTAGGGTATTCATTCAGATAATGTTTTCCTACTAGGAGTTATAAACTTTAAATACTTTTTAACCTTCAAAATATTTAAAAACAATTTAAAAGGGGTATGTTAATTCCTATCATTTTTATTTTATTTATGTTTTTAATTTTACTAGTCATTTCAGGTTCTTTTCCTTTGGATTAATTGGGCAAGGGAGATACTTCAATACGGAAGATTTATTGCTCAGTTTGAGTGAAATGATGGTTTATTAGCAGGAGGCAAATCTAGCATTTAAATACATAAAGTTGGGGTTGAATTTATGATTTCTGAGGCATTTTGACTTGTCTTTTTGAATGCTTTACTTTTTTAAACATGATTGATTTCAATAAAACCAGTGAGACTACCAGTATGGCAGTAAGACCTGGATGGGTACCAGAAGGACTTAGCAGGGCAGCAGCCATCTAACCACTACTTCTCTATTGCAGGTACCCTTGTGCAGATTCATTTAAATCTCACACTGTGGTGAAGGGATGATTTTTATATATGCTGCAATGAAGTTGGATTACTTAGCTGTGCTCTTGTCTGACATAGAAAAAATAAATGTTTCACATTATTTACACAAAATAAGACTCCATTTTCCACCATGCCTTTCTGTCAAGATTAATCATGTGACTACTTCCAGCTAATATGGCATAAGCAAAGTTCCACCTAAAACTTCTGGGAAGAGATCTTAAAAGAAGCAAGTGGAGAATAGGAGTTTCTACCCCCTTCTCTTTTCTTTGCTGACTGCAATTTAGGTATGATGGATCTCCAGAAGCTCTAATACCCATCTTGAAGCATGAAATGTCCTTCAGAATAGAGTTTGACAATGGAGGATCACAAGATACAAAGAGCCTGGGTTTTTGCTACTACACAGTGATATATTATGTCCAGACCTACTGCCTCTCAACCTCTGAATGTGAGCAAAAAGTAGATTACTTTCATTTTTAATTTATTATCATTTTGAGATTTCCTGTTTCTTGTAACCATACCTACTCCTAACATTTTTTTTAAATATTTTATTTATTTATTTGACAGAGAGAGATCACAAGCAGGCAGAGAGGCAGGCAGAGGGAGAGGAGGAAGCAGGATCCCCGCTGAGCAGAGAGCCCGATGTGGGGCTCGATCCCAGGACCCTGAGATCATGACCTGAACCGAAGGCAGAGGCTTAACCACTGAGCCACCCAGGTGCCCCTACTCCTAACATTTTTAACATGTAAATTGACCAAGACAAACTTTGGATCATAATAAACCCTCCATAAATATTATCTTTTACTTGGTATTATCATCATTGCTTTAATTTTTTTTCTGTTTCCATATCTCTTATTAGCACTGTTTGTTGTTAAATGCTATGAACTATACCAAATTCTAGGGATTTGGACAAGATAAATCTTTTGAGTTAAAGGACATTGTGGTTTGGGAGGGTAGAAATAAAATTACAATACAATGTGTATTGTGCTTTAATGTTTTAATAAAAACATGCTATGGAAACACATAGGAAGGAGAACGTAAGTCTTCCAGGAGGAGTAGAGACAGATTCATTGCAGAACACATAACTTTTGAACCAAGATGTGAATATGTATAGTAACTACCAGGAGGACAGAAGCTGGGGGAGGGAGAGAGAAGAACAAGAGGAGTGACTGCATAAGGACTTCCCTAATTGCTGAGCAGGAGTAATTTGGATTTTACAAAAAGAGAGAGAGAGAGAGGGAGAGAGAGAGAAAAGAAAAAGAAAAAAAAAGTTGGTTTTGTTTTTGTTTTTGCCTCTAAGAAAGCCAACTCTCTTATCTTACTCAATACTTCATTGCAAATGTGAAGGCAATGTATTAAAAAACAAACAAAAAACAAAACAACAACAACAACAAAACAAACAAAAACATTAGCACCAAAGAGTTTGAGTAAAAGATGAGTTAATGTCTTAGAAAGCAGAGGTAATTTCCAGATGGAAATTATATAATCAGGACTATTAAAGTAAATCATAATGATGTATCTTAGGTTGAAATTATTGGAGGATAGAGATGGGGGAGGAGGTGAGGAGGTGGCAGGACAGAATATACAAATGTATAAAATTAGAATGGTCTTCTGAGGGAAAGATAGCTACTTAAGGTTCTTAAGGCAACAATTTTTAGAGTAGTTTCTAAAAATTACACTGTAAGTACTCCCTAGTCTATCCCTTATATTGACAAGCAATAAGGAGCTTAGGAGAGTATTCATTTGACTTTCGCTTTCAGGGCAAATTCTGTATAAATTTCAAAATCCTAATCCTACCTCCACTGTATGTTTTTGTAGTGCAAGTCAGAGGATAATGGAAGGAGAACTAAGATACCAAAACAAGGATGGACAGTTTGGGATTTCCTCCTTAAGACATCTTCACTGTTGTAACCTCAAGGCTTCTGCTGATTCCTAATTTGGACCCTCAGGATTCTTGACATTGTCCATTTAACTTCCTGAAACTAAGCTGACCTTAAATTTGCTCCTGAAATTTCCCATACCTCTAACACTAACTGACTCTTGATGTTTGGATCTTAATACTCTCTCCCATTGGTAAATTATTTTAAATGTAATTTTTTTTAAAGATTTTATTTATTTGACAGAGAGAAACACAGCGAGAGAGGGAACACAAGCAGAGGGAATGGTAGCGGGAGAAGCAGGCTTCCTGCGGAGCAGGGAGCCGGATGGATGCGGGGCTCGATCCCAGGACCTTGGGATCATGACCTGAGCTGAAGGCAGACACTTAACGACCGAGCCACCCAGGCGCCCCTTAAATGTAATTTTTAACATGCCTTAGAGTCAAGTGCATTTCTATGCTAACAACACACCTCTGAAAATACAATGGAAATCTACTGAAAACTATTAGTTGATCTATAAAAGCCTGATTTACAGATTTTAAATGTCAAGAATGACTGTACAACAAAACAAAACAAAATAAGCAAAGCAAACAAACAAAAATATTCCACAAGGCAACTCTTAAAGGAATTGATTTCTGGGACTGAAGAGGAAAGGGAAAATAACATTTGCTTAATATTAATCTATTATAATGTATCCTTCATGTCAGCTTCTTCTTGCCACACTCTAAAGCAGCAACCCTTTTTACTGACCGTATAATTCAAGTCTTTCTTTGGAGAAATATGCAATAGCTGGTAATCGCATGCATTCTAAAGCATCTCATTTTATGCCCCCCAAATGCATGATTTACTTTGAATGATAAATATGGCTATGAAATGGAGTGTTTCCGGCATTCACAGATCAAATGTAACTAGGGAGAGATAACTCAGATGCATCCTGATGTTTTATATTTCCATGCACTAATATTTGCTTCACACCATATGTCACAGTAACACAAAAATGTGATAAAGTAGAACAGCCCAGTGGTTTTCTCTTCCAACATCTGGTCTTCTGAGGAAGTCTAGCGCTTTAGAGATTCATGTTTAAATCCCCAGATAGGTGGGATAATCAAATGCCTTGGTGAGAGGAAGCAAAGAGAGTGCTAGAAAGTCTTCCTATCATCAAATTGGCATCAGTGAATACTATGATAATCTCAATTGAATTAAACAAACAGATCTAGTAGTCCAGTGGACCCTCCCTGGAAACCCACACACAAAGTCCATTCCCAGAGCAGTAAAGAGAACCAGATGTTGGCCTTTTAAATGGTGGCCATCCATCAAGCCTTCTGATTTCATTTTGTTCAAAGCAGTCCAGCCCTGGAGGGACCACAGCTACCTAAGGAACAATGGCAAAATCATCTTCCTAAAGATGGCTTGAGCTGTCTCCACAGAAAAAGACCAAGACCACATCAGCTAAACTGATGGGATTTGCAACACATGCTTGTGTCCTTGTGTCTCCAATCCTTAAAAAAAAAAATGGGAAAAATATGCTTTCATATTTCCCACTCCCCTGCAAGAATAAATTAGCTATCTTTGTTCTCTTCATTTCCTCACATACTCCTTATTCTTGATGTGGACACAATACGGCTACCAGCCCTGCCATTTCAAAGAAGATACCCACTGAGTTCCCAAGTGGCCACCATAGAAGTGAAACTTCACATATCCTTTCTATCTTTATTTTGCATCACCACAGCATTTAATATTGTTGGCTGCTCTCTCCTTTTTGGGAGAGTTTTTCCTGCATGAAATGTCTACCTCTCTGCTTTTTTAATCACTCCCTTTAAATTTTTATTGTTATTATTATGTCTTTACTTTTTCTAGACATGCAAATTTTGATGTTTAGGAAACCTTGATCTTAGGCCTTCTTGCTGTCTACATCTCTTCTTGGATGATCTAAGCCTTATCAAAACTCTAGCTCCTAATCATACATATGCTGCTTGTGGTGATATACTCTTTTCTCCTCAGGTCTGTTGTCTGCTCTTATGTACCCTGTTCTGTACTGCAAGAAGCTGATCTCTTATGAACTGTGTCTTCAGTTCTTTGGTTGGTGGTTTGCTTTTGTCAAGGAAGATACCAGCAGGAAATGAGATACCAGGAAGAGAGAGGTAAGATACTATTATCTTTCTGGCTCCCTCCCTGCCAGGCTCTGGGTTAGCAGGGGCTTCATTTCTTTACCAGAGACCATTCCGTTAGGCAGATTTCTTCTCTAAGTATAGGTCTTAGAGATTCCAGTAGCTTCTCCTTTCCCTTTCCCCTCAAGCCAAGAGACAGTAGCTGCTTTCAGCTTTTGCGCCTTCCAGAGGATTTCCCCACTCTTGCTGTGTTCCTGAACCCAGTCAATAGCGTTGTAAATAGTTTATTCATTAAGGTCTTTTCTTATGACCTCTTTCCAATATGCCATCTATTTGTTGCCAAAACTCTGACCCACAGTCTGAAATTACCCTCATCTGTATCTCAAGTTCACCTATCTTGCTGGAGGTCGAGATTCAAAGAACTAACTACTGTGCCCACCGACAGGCCCATTTGGGTTTTCAGGAATATTTAAATACTAACATGGACATCAGGGAACACATGAGTTTCTCTTCCTCTTTCTCTGTATTTCCCTTTATATGTCATTAATGTCATTAGGAAATTACATTAGTTATTTTCAAGCCAGAAACATGGAAGCCACCTTTAACCTCTTCTTTCTTTCAATTCTAATTTTCCAACAAAATACTAAGTTTTACTAAGTCTGCTCTAAATATTTCTTGAAGCCATCCATTTCCTCCATTCTCATTGCTTTTATGCCAAACTAGACTAACTCCAACTATTGTCTGGTCTCCACTATGATACATTTTCCATATTGAAGCCAGAGTGATCTTTCTAAAAGGCAAATTTCATTATGTCAAACTCTATTTAAAAACCCTTAAAATGGATTTCCATTGCCTTTGGATAAAATCTAGGCTTCTTTCCATGGTTATGTGCTTATCCACTACCTGATCCATGCTCTGGTAAAACATTTATTACACTTTATTGTAAATTGTTATTTAAATGTCACCTGCCTCCACTAGAGGGAAGGTCCCCAGGTTAGATACTCAGATTGAATTGTATTCCTCTAAAATTTATATGTTGAAGTTCTAACTCCTAGTACCTCAGAATGTGAAATAGAGTCATTGCATATATAATTAGTTAAAATGAGGTCATACTGGAGTAGGGTGGGTCTCTAATCCAAGATTCCTGGTGTCCTTCTAAAAAGAAGAATTTGGGCACAAACACAGATACATGCACAGGGAAAGTGACTGAAGAAACATGAGAAGAAGATGTCCATCTACAAGCCAAGAAAAGAAGCCCAGGACAGATCTTTCCCTCACAGCCCTTAGGAAGGACTTAATGTGTCAACATCTTCATTTTAGACTTCTAGCCTCCAAAACTATGAGACTATCAATTTCTGTTGTTTAAGCCTCCTCGTTCTGATACATTTTTACAGCAGCCATAGCAAGCTAATATAGCAGGGAACATGTCCATCTTAATTATTGTGGTACCCCAAGTCTCTGACAGTGTCTCAAACATACACAGTAGGCATTCTGTAAATATTTATTGAATGATTGAATGAATTCCTGTAATTACTGTGAAGTAAAATTACATATTGGGCAGGTAGATCATACCAATTTGATGGAGCTTAATTATTGAAGTATCAAGAATATCTCATTAAAACCTGATCCCAAGTTGAAAATTTAAGGACGATGCTTTAGTCAAGCCCCATCACATTCAATATTAATTAAGCAAGCAGGAATATAGGGTAAATTTTCCATCAGAAAGAGAAAAAAAATGCTGAGGGTCATAACTTAGCTAGAATAACATTTTTAAAATACCGTATCAAGTAGAATGAAATAAAATAAAATGCCGTATCAGCTTTACCTTATTCGTTTCATAAGCCCTTTAGATTTTACTTATCTAAATAATAGAGAGTCATTATAGTCAATAGGGACTCAAGCATAGAGGGTGGAAGAATTTGAATAGGTCCTTTGTCAGAATTTGAATAGGTCCTTACTTACATCTGAGGCACCAGGCAAGGAACGTTATTTAGTTGCTACTTCTTGAGTTTGTCTTTTCCTAAGTCAAACCTGAGAGTTTCAACACCCTCAACAGAGTACTTATGGGCTGAAGGTCGGAAGCCCTATTAAAATTTCATGATCCTGAATTGAATATATTGGCTTATTCAGCTTTCTTTGGTGTTCCTAAAGTTCAAATGGTTCAGCTGAGGCATGGCATGTGGATTTCTTAATGAATAGTGAATTCTGTAAGTTTGTATGTATTCTAAAAAGCATATATCTTAACTCAGTATCACATGTTAAACTTAGCTAGTATCTTGGAAATCAGAGCTTCCTTGCTATTTGGGGCACCACAGGCTGGCATTTCATAAATGAAACAGTCCTCTTTAATTAAATAAAGACTAGTCATGATGATAAGTGGTGAATATAATTTGAATTAAATTATATTCTGAATGGTTAAGTCCAGAAAAATCAGCAGCCTAATAAAACTCATTAGGATTGACTTTGTACTTGGTGACATCAACGATCTCTTTTAATTTTTATTCTTCAGGTGTAAAGTCACATACATGACATTGCTGCATGCCTTATGAAATGTCATCAAGCTTCTGCTTTCAAAGAAATGAGAATACTTGAATTTGGCCACTTTTAATAGCATTTCTTTCTTAATTAACTGCTATTTTGTGCATCTAAATCACGAATCAAGCCTTTAAGTGCATTTGATATTTATCATGTCATACCAGGATGACTCTGTAACCCCAGTCAAGTTCTCCATGAAGAGAAGCTAAATGATCAGAACTTTGCACTTTCTTTAAGTAATTAATCTGCTCACACCATGTGGCCACCTCTCAAGTACAGATGTCCTCACTCACTGGCGTATTTTTAGCCTATATCCTGAACTCTGTCATGTCATCTGAACTGGAATTCTTTTTCCTAATATGTTATTTGAATCATCATTTTCTTGAGCACTGGAGGCCCTCGCTCTGATGACTAACAGTGCTTTTCTGCCATTATATTTCCCTAGCTATGCCCCGTGCATGGCCCCCCATATGGTAACCTCCATCTTCTAGCCATAAAGATTTCACTCTTACCTTGAACAATTCAGGTCCTTATATCTTATCACATCATCGGCCTTGTAGCCAGAGATTTCTTCAGTCCAGGAAATGGGAACTCAGATGATAATGAAAGATATATAGTTTGCCTTTGTACTAATCCAGGACTCTCCCTTCTCTATATCCATGGATGTTTAGAATCCTGGTTCACAAACTCATGGAGATATGTTGGTGCCATGATGGTTGCTCCATGGACTCCTATCTGAGTCAGATGTGTCATTTTAAAAAGTTTATAAATGTTTTAGAAAGCTTCGTCCATCATCAAAATATTTTGTAATCTCTCTGTTTCAGTCTTCTATATTCATAACAATTAGAAGACTGATTAGTACCATGGCTACCTGGAACATGAATTCAGAGATAATTGTCCTTGAAAATCTTCTGGTTTAATCCTTGTTTGAGCCAGTAGAAATTCAGTTTTCTATTACTTGCAAATAAATGATTTCTAGCAATTCATTTAATTCAATCTTTGGTATCAAAGAACCCTTTACCCTATTTTAAAATTTAAGAGTTGGAGGAAGACAAAGATGAAGAAGAGCAGAAAAGGAATTTGAATGATGAACTGCAAATGTCTTTTGTCTCTGAAATACCAGGATCAGTTTCACAGACTTTGCAATTTTGTCACTTTAAGTATCCTTAGGTCCTCATGATTCAGCTGGTGTTTTCAGGTAGCTTGTCCAGGTATCCATGAAGCAATCATTAAATCATTATATCTAGTCAGCATGAAATATAATTATTATTTTTAAAGATCCTTAAGTATTCTTAATTATGAGGATTTGAGGTTTAAAAAAATATATCCAAAGAATAAGTTGTTTTTGAGTTTTGATATGAATTAGCAGAAAAGAGACTCTAACACCGACCTAAGTTGTTAATGAAAAGATTTAAGTATCAATGAATAAAAGTGGAGCATATAAGGACGTTTCTTATATTTTTTAAAAGAAACACTTTCAGCTTATTAATCTTTCTAACCAAAAATATTCATAATTATCTCTAAAAGAAAGGACAAGATTATTAATAATCATTACACTTAGAAGAATTTGAAAGAGAAAACTTTTTCTAGTGGAGCAAATGTTTCAAAATGCAGGTCAATGTGATCTAGCAAAAACATTGTGAACTCAGGCCTTTTATAAATACATATATATATATATAACTCAATATTTACCTTTTAATAAAATACCAAAGGTCAGGATGACCAAATGTGCTATAACTACAGCTTATCTTTAGAGGAAGAAAGATCACATCTTTGCATGTTTCTTTTAGATTGACATTGGAATAATCAATAATAGATCAATAATACACTATATTAATATGCCTTGATAGAATATCAAACCCTAAAAGTCTGTTTATAGTTTGGTTGGTCAACATTTATCTCAGTTTTCTAGAAAAAAAGCACAAGAAACACAAGCAATTTTCTCTCTTCCATGTTGGTTTCCAAAATAACATCTTCACAGAGCCTGCAGGGAAACTTGGGAATTAGAACCCTTTTTCAATTAGTAAAGGAAAATCAAAGAGAATTTCCAGTAGTGACTCAATTAATCCAAGTACAGCAGGGAGTAACATCCTAATAGTTGGAATAAGAAATGGTGGGAAGATGCCTAAAATACATTTCTAATTCCAAAGCTTAAAAACTGAGTGGCCTGAGGCCATTCTACCTGCTTACCAGTCCTTCACATTTCTCCATCGATTAAAAATAAAAAAGTAAAATTAAATTTAGTTCCATCACGTAGCAAGCATTTGGAATATTTACATGCTCTATTAACAGTGTTCAAGAACAGCGCAAAGAAGGGGCCTAGAGACTGACAAGGCTATTAATTGCTAGTTATGTCCTACATTAAGTTTGTACACCTGAGGTCTTCTTTGATGTCAAGAATATTTTCACATTTGTCTTCATTCTCAGACATTTCTACTTTTCCGGATGGGGAGATATTTATCAGTGTAGCTGAAACAGTTTTGATAGAATCAGTTTCAGTTTTAAATCTCTCTTGAGAGGCTCTTACATCTTGTAGGTTCACCTAGGCTGATTCCAAGGAAGTCTCTCGAGGAACTGCCCTCGGGCCATGTGCATGCATTTTAGCTTCTAGCTGAGATTCCACTGAGTTAGCAGTTTGTTAAAATTGTTTTTAGAAATATGTTCCTGAGTGGCAAAGCTCCAAATAACATCTAAATTATCATTTGTGAGGCCTGAAGGGGAGTACGGCTATCTCCACCCTGTCCCTCACTGGCCAAGGCCCACCTTGACAAAGCACAGGGTGAAGCTCTCATCTCAGAGGAAAGACACGGTATCTGCTGCCGCTTCATCCCAGCAGCAATATGGAAGCAGAGCTCCAGAGTAGACACAACTCATTTGGACAGTGGAGTTTTGCTTGCTTCCTCTTGACTGATGAAACAATACACATCTTTTCTTTTTTCTAATCAAAATGCAAATTAAATTTCATCATGCACTACAGGTGCTTTGAAAGAGCAAACTTGTTTCCAAAAAATCTACTGAGTAATATTATTAGTTTATGCTTATTGCTATGTGGAGTCATAGCTAATTTTCTGTGTTTGACTCTTCGCACATACTCTTTCTTCTGTTTGGAATGTCTTTCCTCTTTTCAACTTGGATAAAGCCCCATGCTAAAGGAGGAAAGCCTTGCCTGGAAACCTTGTGCTCTCCCCAGTTAATCTGAGTGCCCATTCACGGTTACCCAAGCCCTTGTGATTCTTATATCACAGCACTTTCCCACCCCGATACAATGTTTGGGTCACTCTCTGGATCACTAGACTCTAACCTCCCTGAAGTAGAGGACAGATGGCATCACCTTAGTATCTACAGGGTCTTTAAGTACAATTACTAGCACAGAAGTATACTGAAATAAGCATGTTTAGTGAATTAGTGTACCTAGTGCTGTCCAACAATCAGTGGTCTCAAGAAATAACATAATTTAGATTTACATATCCTATGTAATCAGTTCAGCACTTCCATAACACACACTTGGATGTAGATAATGGATTATCTCTATTTTTCTTTTTTTTTTAAAAAAAATTTGTTTATTTATTTGACAGAGAAAGAGAAAGCACAAGCAGGCAGAGTGGCAGGCCGAAGGAGAGGAGAAGCAGGCTCCTCACTGAGCAGAGAGCCCAATGTGGGGCTTGATCTCAGGACCCTGGGATCATGACCTGACCAGAAGGCAGACACTTAGCCAACTGAGCCACCTAGGTGTCCCATATAATAGATTATCTTTAAACTCTTATTTTTCTTAAATTGCCCTCTGACTCAAACGTGCTTTCTTGTAGCCATAATTTCTTCCCATTTATCTTTTTTAATAGGCTTTGAAAAGAGGGACTGTGCCATGCTTCCTATAACTAGCAGGTACAATAATAAATACTTTTTGAACAAATAAACAACCAAATATGAAAAGGTAAATGATGATGCCCATGGCTAGGCAGAGGGCATGGCTATTGAGGATTGATTCAATAGCTACACGGTTAATCAAATAGAGGTGGTTGGAACTAGGATAGGGAGAATTTAGGAAACTAATAATAAAACCTTCCACAGACTAAATAACACTATCCACAGTCAAGATAAAAAAAAATTATCTCTTAAAGATGTTGCTATAGAAATAGGAGATGTGATCTTATAGTGTAGAAGGGTTAAAACTTTGTTTATTGATGAAAAAGCTCTTTTATTAAGCCTAGAATTAGCAAAACAACCTTGAGTTATACCAATGCAGGGAACAGAAGAGGGATAGTCTGCAGTACAGACCTGTAGTAGGCAGTTTTCCAAGGAAAAGGACATGTTGTTTTGACAGGAGGCTAAAAGGAAGATATGGGGACATGATCAATTCCAGCCATGGACAGCTACTGGAGAATTACAGGGAAATAAGCCTGGAAAATCCCCTTTCCATCTAAAAGGTATGTTCATTTCCAAGTGACTTGGCTTCTTTTTCAATGCTGGCCCATTGCCTATTAGAAGAGAGAATCATTTCAGAGGCCTAAAGCAGCCAGCCCAGATGCTTTGACAGTTCTGGAATGCCTCATCATTTCATCAAAGCACCCAGACATCAGAGCATTGTACTGCACCAACAGGAGACCAGCCTTTTATCCTGATGCTTATGTGTTCTTAGGATACACAAACACTTGGACACCACTGAGGGGAATTACCAGCCAAGGTACCACATCATGTAGCCAGTCATGATTACCAACAGAGCCCTACTAACACCAGTGCATGTTTCATTAAGAAAAATTAAAGTTACTCAGCTGTAAAAGCCACTTCCCATTCATTTGTTTCCAGTCCCAAGGTGCAGTTACATAGATCCAAGTTAACAGTAACATACACACTTCAGTTACAGATCAAGAACCACATGACTTAGCACTGAGCCTAGCAAATAACTAGAAGTGGTTTTTCTTTCTTCCCCTTCTTCCAGTTGGCCGACAGGTATAACAAGCTGACTGAGCCTGCAATCAGCTCCATCAGAGAGTGTGCATAAAAAAAGCAAAAGGCAGAAAGATTTTCTGTGTCTAGCCTACAGAGCATCCCCTGGGAAATCTGCAGAAGTGGAAAACATTTTTCAGAATGATTGCAATATACTACCTGTTCATTGGAGGTGCTTACAGTGACTGAAATGTCCTAATTAAGTTTCCCATCCACCTTGGAGATTGGGATTGTAAAGGTCATTAAAGCAGGTACTGACCTGCCAGTACTGACCCAACACTTGCCCAGAGAGCCCTTGTGTCACCATATTTTTTCCTTATATTCTGCATAGCCAGAGAGAAGTCAAGCCAGGTCCATGTTCAGTCACCTGCCTCTGCTCTTTAAAATTCCAGGGATATGGTAAAGCCTATGGTGTGTGTGAGGGGGTGTGGTGGGGTAAGAGGACATGGAATGACAGGAAGGGAGTACGAAAACTGAGGAAGAAATGGTGGGATGGTGGGAAAAGCTCATGGTCTTTCTTACTGACTGATTTTTAGTAATGATGGCAGTGAGTGAATTACCCAGGTAGTGTACTCCAGCATTAATGAAGAGATTAATTGATATGGTTCCTTCTTAATAGGTATTTAAGAAAACTTCTAGATTTCAGGAAGTCAAAATGTTTGTTAGTTTTTTTCCCCTGTCTTAGGAACCATCTCTAAATGGATGATTTCCTTGTGCGTGCCTCAATTTAATCCCAATATTTTCATATGGGCATTGCCTACTGAAATGCTTCCTCCCTATCTGATGGATTCTGGAGATACTTGATAGATGATCCTCCTCTCCATGCATCCCTCTGGTCTGATTTTGAGCATCCCCACCACATTACCCATGCCTGTTGCATTCTTCCAGGACCCTTCACCTTACAGGACTGCACTCCTGCCTTGAGATCCTATTGGGCACTTTCTCCTGCTGTCCCTGACCTCACTTTGCTTGGGGATGGACTCCTCCTCTAACAAGAAGGATGTGAAAGTTTCCTGAGGGAGAAAAGGACAGAGCTTTGGCATTAAAGTCCTTTTTTTTTACCCCCTTGAATGTGGTCCAGATTGTTGAACCAATTTTGGCTATTATCTGTTTCTGCAACATGCAGTCCTTGTAGACATCCTGCTATATGTAGCACCCAGCTCCATTTCTGACCACCTGGAGCATAGGTTTTGGTGCCAAACAGCCTGGATTTAATTTAGCTCTAATCCTAACTTCCTTTTATGACCTTGGATAAATCACTTAATCTCTCTCTGTCTCAGTTTCCCATCTGTAAAATGGAGTTAAGAAGCTATTTTTAGGGGTGCCTGGGTGGCTCAGTCGTTAAGCGTCTGCCTTCGGCTCAGGTCATGATCCCAGGGTCCTGGGATCGAGCCCCACATTGGGCTCCTTGCTCGGTAGGAAGCCTGCTTCTCCTGCTACCATTCCCTTTGCTCGTGTTCCCTCTCTCGCTGTGTTTCTCTGTCAAATAAATAAAATCTTTAAAAAAAAAAAGAAGCTATTTTTAGAGACACCTGGGTGGCTCAGTTGGCTGAGCATCTGCCTTCAGCTCAGGTCATGATCTCAGGGTCCTGGGATCGAGTCCCGCATCAGGTTCCTTGCTCAGCAGGGAGCCTGCTTCTCCTTCTACCTGCTGCTCCCCCTGCTTGAGCACTCTCTCTCTCTCTCTCTCAAATAAATAAACAAAAATCTTAAAAAAAAGAAGAAGAAGCTATTTTTACTCCATAAGGTAGGTTTGAGAGTTAGGTTTTCTAGGTTTTCCACAAGCCTTACATCCCTTTTGTCATAGGCCCAAATGTTTGCTTTAGGACATGCCTGGTCCCTAAAAGTATTTGAATTTATAGTTAAGTATTTTCAGAGTCCTTATTGCCTACTATAAACCTATGTTGAAGAAATAAGTACTGTCATAGGAGATGTTAATATTAAATAAATAACTGGTAGAAACATGTATTAAAATTAGAGATTCCTCTCTCCACATTTATTATGAGGCATTTGGAGTCCAAACCACCAGATAAATCACTGCCCCTCTAAGCCCAGCAAGAGAAGCAACAAAAAAAGGAGAGCTGGCCCTGGGGGACCTTGTAAGTCAATCCTTCCAGTAAATGTGATAACGCATGTTCTATTTAAGGATCATAAAGACCAGGTGATTTAAAACAAATTTTATATTCAACTGTATGAATATTTGAAGTTCAAGGTGAGGGGAGCCAGTGTGAGCTTCAGCAGGCAGCAATCCTCATGGCCATGCTCAATCAAGTTCAACAGGAAAGGACGAAGGAAGATAAAGCGCTCTCATCTGGACAAGTATGAGGAGGTCAAGGACAGCATAAATAGCTGTATAATTTTTGGTCTAATTAAATAAACTTTTGCTTTGTAAAAAAAAAAATTAATGCCTTCATGTTTTAGATTTAAATTTGGAGACCTGAAACACACACAACACTACACATGTATTTTAGTTCTTGCTGACACATCCATCAAATATCATTTCAAAAAACAAACAATAAAAGCCCCTAAAAACAAAAGGCTCCAGTAATGACTGATGGCAGATCTATCTTCAGGGCTATTATAGAATAGAACTTTTTGTATGTTTTTTTAACTGGCTGATGCTTTACAGATACATTCATAATTTGCTGCTGCCTGTTCTTTGTCTCTGGTGTTTCTGCTTTCAGAGTTCTCCTACCTTTTATAGGTCAAGTATTAGATCTCCCCCCAACCTTTAATGTTTATTTTGCAAACTAAAAAGATTCATTTCAAATACCTGTAAATCTTCTAGCAATTCATCAATAAACCATTAAGTAATTTAGTAACTAACGGAGTTGGTCTTGCTGCCTCCCCCGCTCCCACAGCTGAGTGGCTCCACGTTCCTTTCAAGCTCCTTCCTGCCCTTTTGCTCATTTGCCATTCCACACTGCCACAGGCTGCTATTAACCAATGATTTTTACATAGAAGTCTGTTAACTTACGTTTGATCTGTATGCTCATATATTTACAGAATGGATATTATTTTGAAATCGCCTTGTAAAGACTGAAGAGAGGAAGAAAACCAAAGAAAGCTTTTTATTGTTAGATACAAAGAGACTGAAAGATTGATTCCTTTGGGAATCACCAACATAGAAGACTACATAAATTTGTGAATGCCCCCTGGGCGTTATTTTGTGAGACAAGGCCCTGAAACATACAGGAAATATATATTTTGCTGAATTCCTTGCTACTTCCTCTCCTCCCTCTTTCTTCACTCTCTTCCTTTCCACTGTCAGACTAAAACTCTGTAAACCTGGAACCCTCTTTGGAAGAGACATTCATGATTTATTTTGTGCATTTATAAAGTGTCTATTTTTTTTTTTTTTTGGTAGCATCTACAGGTATCTCCTGCTTTCTAAAAGTTGGTGTCATACCACTTTGTTCTCACCGAAGACCTAGGTTAGTACCAATTTTCACTAACCGAAAGAAATCCGAAGATCACTTTTGCTCTTATGAAAACTGCTGTTACTGTCCCAATGCAGTGAGTGGGGAATACTCTTGCCAATGTTTCATAGGAACACTCTACTTTTGAATAGAAGGAGAAAACTAGTATTCCTTGAGTTTTGAAATTAAACATAAATTATGTAGTATCACAATAGGTGGTATTACACTAACTGCTTCTGTCACCACAGGCCACAAACTGATCTGGCAAGCTACTGAAAATGGGGAAAACATATCACACAGCCAATACGTAAACCAAATAAATGGGCTATGCTGTAGAACCCCATAAGGCCAGGTTTCAGTGGAAACTGGAGGTGAAGCTTTGGTGAAATTTTGTTTCAGGTACCACTGTTACAGGTGAGAGAATCCATGTCATGTGAATAGGGGTCTCCGTCCTGGAATTTCCCATGAGAAGATTTAAGTGGGGACCTGGGATTAAATAAAGATAGCCAAAGGAAATTAGCAAGCACAAAGCAGTTTACTAAAGTGAAACCCCACACACAAGGTGGGAGAGCTGGGCAAGTTCCTCCAGGGGACCTGACCTCCGCATTGTTTTGAGATTGTTATTGGTCTCTCTGGGCTGAGAGGAGCTGTGACAAACAATGGTGTAGCACCTAATGGAGACTGTTTCCAATCCTTCTGGAAACTCCTCCCACAGGTTGGGAGGAGGAGTTTTTGACCCTCCAAGTTGTGTACTGAAACCATCCCAGCAGCCTTTCCTCCATGGGGTTGGGGAGCTAGTGGGCTGTACCCACAATGCAAATGTATTTCAATGAGTGTAGGGGTTATGCTGGGCAGTGGAGGAAGAGGAAAGTCCTTTCTGCTCCTGTTGCTCTTTGGTCTATCAGCCCCAAGGTCTTAGAAGCCACACAATCAGGATGTTGTACTCCTGGGCATTTAATGTGTAGCTTTTTAATTGCCATCCTTGGCCATGGCTAAGGTCTCTATCATTCCCCTTCAGGGACTTGGGAGTCGGCCTCTGGGTGTTCCTTCCACTGCTCTGGTCTAGCTTCTACCTAACACTATCTCTTTTAAGTGGCTATGGACATTTTAATTCCCAGGATAATTTAAATAAGATAAAGATCAGTGTGTCTCTCAGAAACGTGAGGAATTGTAACAGCCGCATGTTTTACACCATATGGAGAGAGGAGCACTTTCTAGTTCATTGAAGGTGCAAAAGGCAGAATTTCCAGAACAATACATGGAAATTTTGGCTTTCCAGTCAGGTGGGAGTAAGTGTGACAAGATTTGCTCTCTGATGTAAACAACTGGAAAATTAGGCAAAATATATAAAACAACTGTTTTCAGACACTGGACCAACAGGCAGCACAGAACTGATTCCTGAGAGAAGGAAAACAAATCAGGTTTTCTGCTTAGACTCACCTTCTAGAGTTTGATGGAGAGCAAAGGAACCCAGACAGACAGATCTTGATGTTTTTATTGCACTGTAGAGAAAGAGGCCAGAGCACTGGGTAGCTAGAATTATGGATGGGTACCAGAGAGAAGAGAACTACATAGCGACAAAGCTTCAGAAATCTGCAACAGGCACCTTGGTAGCTGCTGTTGAATACTTAGCTACACCTGCATAAAGTGAAAATCTATAAGCCAGACAAAGAATTCTCAGGGAGAACAATATCCAGAGTTCAAATGAATTGCGATCAGCCAGAATGGGGCATTCAGTAGTAGAGTAAAACTTGGCCTATAGTAAAAACCACAGTAGACTATTAATAATAATGCTTTAAATGGTAGAAATAATCTTTAAGTAACTTTAATCTAAGTTTAATCTAAAAAAGACCCTAAATAATACAAGTATTTTAGTGTCTAACATACAACCAAAAAATACCAACCATGAGAAATGCAGGACAAATTGATTAAGAATCAGGTGAAAAGTCAGTCGATAGAAATAGACCAAAGAGGGGTGCCTGGGTAGCTCAGTGGGTTAAAACCTCTGCCTTCTGCTCAGGTCATGATCTCAGGGTCCTGGGATCGAGCCCTGCATCGGGCTCTCTGCTGAGCAGGGAGCCTGCTTCCTCATCTCTCTCTGTCAAATAAGTAAATAAAATCTTCAAAAAAAATAGACCAAAGATATGACAGAAATAAAAAATTATCAGTCTTTAAAACCACTTTTGTGAATATGTTCACTATGTTTAAGAGTTACACAAAGAATATGAATGTAATGTGAAGGGAAAGGAAAGATATCAGAAGGTTCTAAGAGGAAATTTTAACCATGAAAAATAAAATACCTGAAGTAAAAAATTCAGTGGATGAAATAACAACCAATTAGATTAATGCCCAAGTAAAGATCAATAAACTTGAAGACATTGTAATTGAAACAATCCAACCTGAAATACAGAGGAAAGATTAAACAATGAATACAGCTTTGGTGACCAATAAGATAATGCCAAGCGGTTTAGCATATGTATATATGGAGTCCCAGAAAGATAGGGAAGGTGTGTGTATGAGGGGTAAAGAAATAACACCCCAAAATTTTCTAAATGCAATGAAAACTAAACCTACAGATCCATGGAGTTCACTGGACCCTAAGCAGGATATACACACATAAACACAAACACACGCATATGCACACACACATACACACACAACCAGACCAACACACATCATAAATACATTCTTGAAAACCATGATAATGAAATTTTAAATCTTCCAGAGGAAGAAAGACATGGTACATGCAGAGGAATGAAGAAAACAATTACCACAGACAGCTCGGAAGAAATAGGACAAACCAGAAGAAAATGAAAAACCACCTTGAAAGTGGTGGAAAAATATTTACCAAATTAGCATTCTAAATCTAGCGAAAATATCTTTAAACATGAAGGCATAATAAAGACATATTCAGACACATAAAAGCTGAGGGATATTTGCTGCCAGCAGTCCTGGATGTTAAAAAATGGTAAGGAAGTTTTTCGAGCTGAAGGAAAATGATTCCAGATGGGAACCTGGATCTAAAAACAGGAATAAAAGGTACCAGAATGACAAATATGTGGCAAACATGTAAGGCTTTTTAATCTCATGTTCAGCGTTATTTAAAAGTCATTGATTTCTTAAAGCCAAAATGAAAACAAAAGGTAGGGTTTATAAATGTAGGACTAAAATCCTTCACAACACTTGTACAAGTAATGGGGATAAGGGAATGGAAATAGAGTGTTGTGAGGTCCTTGTGTCCCATATGAAGTAGCATTATATTATTAAAGTAGACTGAGGTAAGTTAAAGATATATTACAAGACCTGGAGCAATTGTGTGCTAAAAGAAGTACACAAATAAAAACAAAACAGTAATGTATCTAATAAACCAACAGAGGACCAATGCTCTCAGTCATTCACTCTGTGGTATCAATGCTTCAGATAACCTGAATTTTCTCCCTGTCACTGGCTTACGTAGTAGAAAATCCTCTGTGGGTCAAGACCCAGTGTGATAAGAAGTGAGACAGGCCATGACTTTGAGATTGAAAATCCATGATGTTTTAGACACCAAAGTATTTGGCAATAGAAATTTCCATTGAGGATCAGCCTGACAAAGTAAGTGAAATCAGTTTTTCTTCTTTGTTATTCATAGTATAGAGAAGCTGTTGTAACAACAACAACAAAAACAAACAAAAAACAAAACAAAATGAAACAAAACAAAACAAAACAAAACACCCCACACCACAAGAATACTTCTCACTGCACTCCTATCTAGCCTCCTGAGCCCTCATATAACTCTTCTCATGGCCTTTCAGCCCCTTCATTCAGAAACTGGGTGCTTTATGCTGTCATTAATGTAGAGGGTACCTACTCATTGAACAGTTTTTGAGCTTCCACTATTTACCATACATTATTTTTATAGGGAGTTCTTTTCCCTTTTCTGTAATGTATTCACTTTCCACTGATTCTTTGAGCTCAATTTCAAATGTCTCCTTTTCTTTTCCCTGGTCACAAGAATCACCCCTCTTGAAATCTTCTCCTAAAATCCATAATCTGTTGTCCCTTTCTCACAGCACCTCATTATCTACCCTGTATGGTAACAGTCTGTTTCCATGTCTCCATCTTACTCATGGGTTGTGCACTGTGCATATTTGTACTTGCTTCTTTCCCCAGGACGGAGCCCTGCACATAAGGGAGACTTCATAAATGTAGCGGGGTGGGGGGTGGGGGGAGATAGGCTTTTGAGGTTATTTGAGCCATCATTTTGCCTTTTGGTTACCTACAAGGTAAAAATGTCAGAGGATCAAGAAAAAGTATTTTTACCAGGTCACTTGCAAATACAAAGATGAAGATCTATTTTTACTTTTGATGATAAAACCTCATGAGAGAAACTCAAGCCCGATGTGTATCCACTTACGTAGAACAAACAGAAGCCAAAATGAACCATGTTAGGGAAGTGAAGGGTTTAAACCCTCTTTTGGAGGGCTTAGATAGTCCAAAGTAAAATTGCTAGAGGAAGTCATGGGAAGTGAGCAGGCACTGAGAAATCAAGCATATTACTCAGAGAGGTAGATCAGGAAATTCCAGTTTTATCTTGGCCTAGTCTCATGAATGGAAAGGATTTAAAAACTCAGAAACTGCAACTGGCCCGCTTTGTGTCACATAGGTTGGAGAAGTAAAAGAAAAGAAAAAGCCAAAAAACAAAACAAAACAATTTTAAAGAGATAGAAGAAAGTAGTCATGACCAAGAGAAGCAACAATAAGAGAGTTTTCCTTAAGATGGTTTCCTATTCCCTGATCCCATTACAAGAAAGTTGTCTGAATGTCTGTCCCATGACTCATAAATCATAAATGGAATTTTTTAAATTTTTTGTTTTGAAATAATTTTTTTAAAGATTTTTATTTATTTATTTGACACAGAGAGAGAGAGAGATCACAAGTAGGCAGAGAAGCAGGCAGAGAGAGAGGGAGAAGCAGGCTCCGTGCTGAGCAGAGAGCCCGATGCGGGGCTCGATGCCAGGACGCTGAGATCATGACCTGAGCCGAAGGCAGAGGCTTTAACCCACTGAGCCACCCAGGCGCCCCTTGTTTTGAAATAATTTAAGACTCACAAGAAGTTGCAAAAATAGTATAGAATTTCTAAATACCCTCATCAGCTGTACCTTCCCAAAGGTGGCATCTTACATAACTACAATACATTATCAAAATCAGAAAACTGACATTGTATAATATTGTTAACTACAAACCTCATTCATTTTTACCTGCACTCATTTTGTGTTTGCTTATAGTACTATGACATTTTATCTCATACACAGATGCACTGAATCATGTAACCACCACCACAGTTGGGACATAAAACTGTTCCATCACCACAAAGAAACTCCCTCATGCTATCCCTTAATAGTCAGACCCTCCCTCAACCCTAACCTGACAACCACTGACTTGTTCTCTATCTCGATAGTTGTACCATTTAGTACTGTTATATAAATAGAATTGTAAGGTATGAAATCTTTGGAGATTGCTTTTTTCCCTCAGCATAATGTCCCTGAGATCTATTCAAGTTCTTGCATGTGTTGATGGCCTTTTAGTCCTTTTTGTTGCTGTGTAGTGTCCCATTATATGAGTGTATCAGTTTATTTATTCACACACTGAAGGACATCCGGTTGTTCACATCTTTTGGCTATTATAAATAAGGCTGTTATAAACATGAATGTGAATGTAGGAACACAAGTTCTCATTTCTCTGGGATAAATACTGAGAAGCACTCTTGCTGAGTTCTTTGGCATAGATGAAAATTAAAAATGCATCTTTCTTTTAATTTTCCCACTCTCAAGTTGTTTCCTTTCTTACAAACGAAGTTTCTGGAGTAACATTATGTATGTTTTCCCCACCAGAATAGGAGTCTTCCAAGGCAGGGGTCCTGTCTTAATAATGATTGCATACCCAGTGATTATGTTCACCACAGAGTAGACATGAAGTTATGTGGCTTGGTTTTTCTCTCAAAATATCCAAGGCTGCTTGGAGTAATTTCTGATGGATATTTACAAAGAAGTCAATGACTTACATTTATAAGGAAATTAGAAAGTGTGGAGCTTATGTGGTATCATTCTGAGTAGCAACTATCTGAGGCTAGAATTCCTTGCTTCAAAAGAAGCCCTCTCTGCTCATCATAATCACCATCCTGATTTTCTCTTTAATCTCTTTGTACCTATCAAGAGTAGCCATCAAGTACCCCGCCTTAGGTGTGGTTAGTTGATTTTTAACTTTTTTATTGCAAAAAACAAGCCTTTATGGGGCTCATGGGTGGCTCTGTGGGTTAAAGCCCACTTGTGTTCCCTCTCTCACTATCTCTCTCTGTCAAATAAATAAATAAAATCTGCAAAAAAAAAATTAAAAAAAACAAGTCTTTATGACCAAATCTCAAAGGAAGTAGAGCATATGCTGTATTAGAAAAGAATCGAGAGGACATTTAAGACATGAAGAGCAGGGTAAGCAGAAAGGAAAACCATCTTAATAGGAATAAAAAGGTTTACAGAGAACTTGACTCCCAAAACAACACCAATTTAATGAATTATTTTAATAATAAAGGCAACTCATGTTTTAATTTTTCTTTTAACCTTTCAACTGGCTGAAGAGATACTATTTTTCTTAAAATATAAAGCATATCCATTGCTTTTGCTACTGACAGTGCTCCCTTGATATCTCACCTTCTTTGTCAAATCAGAAATTATTATATAGACAGGCATCTCCATTCCTTTTTTTAAGTTGAGCACGAGTTTTTGGATGCTTTGCATAGCAAGAGTTTCTCATACCTGATGCTTGATGTGCTTGATGTGGCTGATCATACGGCTATCAGCACAGGTGACAGGCATCAAGGGGCCCTATCACGGCTGCCTTAGCACCAGGAGGAAGCTATATACATGTGCCAGATGAGATAATCTTGGAAATGTTGACTACTTGGTAGCAGTTAAAATGCCAGTGTCTTCCATTCATCACCCTTGTGTAGAAACTTGGGAAATAAAGTGGGTGGAGGAGTCTAGGGAAAGGATGGAATGGGTAGGGACAGTGCTTGGCATCAGCACTTTGTTATCCTTTCATAGAAGAAAATGCTGCTCTTTCTTTCTCTCTTTTTCTCTGAAATTGCATGTCACATTTCAGTGATTTTCCCTTGAAATGGGTATTAGGGAAGTGATGCTATTGTCAAAAAGTCATACAAAGGCAGTTTCAACTAGATTAAATGGAAAGCAAACAAAAAAACCTGAAAGTGAACTCAAATCTTTTTATTTATAAAAGTGATAATTTTCTCTCTATGTGTGAGTTGAGTTGATCCAGAGATAGAAAACCAGAGACTTAAATTTCAACTGAAATAAGAGTCTTGTTCCCTCATACTTGGGGAGATTACTCATTCAACAATCCTCTCAGTTTAGGCATGGTGTTAGAAAAGACTAGTTTCAGCTACAAGTGATAAAGATGCTCAAATAACAGCAGCTTCAAATGTATTGCTTTCAGATATAAATGAACTCTAGAGATAAACATTTCAGAGTTTGTCTGGTAACTGTGATTACCCAGACTCCTTGTATTTTATTGTCTGCCATCTTCCACATTAGGCTGTGGTTCGAGACAACTTCCTAAGTGCCATGAGGTCCGCAAATTAGCAGGAGGATGGAGAAAAATCTGTGAAAGTTCTCAGTCTCAACTTTTAGAACATTTCCTAGAAGCTTCGCATGACACTATTTATGTCACAATGGAGGGAGATTAGCTACTCGGTCATATCTAGCCTCAAAGAAGGCTGGGAAATGTAGTTTCTCTTTTGGATGGTCATATACCCAGCAAACATTCATAGGTTTTATTATTAAAGAAGAGAGAATGAATCCTGAGAAATCAATAGTAATTTCTGTTACAGGTTCTACACAATGGATATTTGTTATTTATGGCTGCCTCAAACCCTCTGAACCTGTTATCTGGGGGATGGTTGTTTATTTATTTGTTGTTTGTGTTTTGTAGTTCTCTTTTTGTTGTTGTTGTTGTTGTTTTGTAGTTCTCATCATGGCAAATCCCTAGTGAGAATGGCTGAGAAGCCAGAAATGAAGTTGGAGAAAGGCCAAAGGACCAATCATGGAGGGCCTCATTCATTCCATCAGAGTTTGGATTTATAGGGACTATCGCTTCTCGGCCTTTTGGCTAAGATCAAGTGTGGATTTATAGGGACTGGATATGGGTTTATCTGGAAGTTAGATACAATCAACGATAGAGAGACAGATATCTATCTATATATAGATCGATCTATCTATCTATACATACATATATGTAGAAATATGCTTTTGATTACCAACTATGTGAAGAGGCCAGAACAAAACTAAAATTGACATCCATGGTTCTTTAGGATTTTATAACTTTGTAGAGAAAATATATCCATAAAATCCAGTGCAGAGTTATAAAAGGCTATAGCCCCTTTTAATTTACAGAGAACTTCTACATCAATGATTGAGTAAATGATTAAAGCAAAGAAATGGAGTCTGAAGAGGAAAGGATATTTTGGGGAAATCAATTGTTTGTTTTGAATGACTGGGATATATAGATCGGAAATACTGGGAAAGCCCAGCCAAAAAGTAGATTGAGAAATAAATTGAGTATATATTCCCTGTTTTTGAACATTTAGAAGCAAGAAACACAGGACCTAAATGTTCTTGAACACACATTGAGGTTTGTTTTCACTTACTAAGTTTTCACTAAAACAGATCGTCTGATACCAGCAATTCCAAACCTCAAAAGTTTCACTGGGCCCCAGACATGTAAATATCATTGGTGATTCATAAGCAGCTCCACAAGGCCGACTATGTAAGGTCACAGAAAACCCTGACCTGACTGCTCTGACCCCCACATAGTGACCTGGGATGTTTACAGTCTATCTCCAAAAATGTCTGTTTCTATAGCCTATCCCTGTGTCACAAAGCACTCCAAGAGTTAGTGGCAGTATCAATTTATTACTGCACAAGATTCTCTGGGTACTTCTGATGCACATGGCGTCAGCTAGGGAGCTAGGAAGGGTGGAAGGTCCAAAATGATTTCAGTTATGTTTTTGGGAGCTGGTCCTGATTGCTTTTGGGGAGCACACATGGTGCCACTAGCCAGGAGCTTCAAGCCAGGGGCTGTTTTGACTTCCTCACAGAGTAGGAGTTTGGATCTAAGAAGTGTTCCAAGCAGCAAAGGTGGGAACTACAACATGCTTTAAGGACCAGCCTCAGAAGTTACCCAGCATGATATCTGTTCTATTCTTTTTTTTTTTCAAAAAAGATCACAGGGTCATGCTAAATTTAAGGAGAGGGGAAATATACCATATAGCTTGATAAGGGAGCAGCAAGGTTATACTGCAAAGATATGTGGGATAGGAGACATTGTTGACAATCTATAGTTACCCTCTCTCCATACCAATTCATATTCCTCTCACATGAAAAATATTCTCACCTTATCACCCCTAGAATCATCCCATTTTAACACCAGGCTCAGACTCAAGGTCAAAGATTTTTTTCATCTTGGTTTCAGAAACCCAGCTCCTATCTACCCAAATCCTAGTCCCAACAGTGAGAAGATAGAGTTAGGATAACCATAATACACATTCTAATTCAGAAAGAGGGAATATGTAGTATTTAGCAGTCATTTGTTTACGGAAATTCTGACACCCAGCTAGGCACATGCAGCTTATCCTTCCTGCTTGGTCAATGTATATTGATTAGGACCAAGTTCCTCTCCCTCTGAGTGATTCCCCATGGTTTTTGGCTCTACCTTCCGAATTCTAGACTTTGCCCACTGAATCATCTTTTCTTTTCCACAGATATAGCCCATGCTTGTAGTTGAGAAGTTTTTTTTATTCTGCTCTTGACCATACAATGTTAGGGGTCCAGAAGCCTTGAATAATTTTGAACTATCCCAATCCCTTTTAGTCT
>CM053609.1:102552934-102575324 GCA_028646535.1 Procyon lotor
GATTTTGAACAGTTATGTTTTCATTTTTATTTGTTTCGATGAATACTTAAAATTCTTCTTTAATTTCCTGGTTGATACATTCATTCTTTAGTAGGATGCTCTTTAGTCTCCATGTATTTGATTTCTTTCCAACTTTTATCTTGTGGTTGAGTTCTAGTTTCAAAGCATTGTGGTCTGAAAATATGCAGGGAATGATCCCTATCTTTTGGTACTGGTTGAGACCTGATTTGTGACCCAGGATGTGATCTATTCTGGGGAATGTTTCATATGCACTCAAGAAGAATCTGTGTTCTGTTGTTTTGGGATGGAATGTTTTGAATATATCTGTGATGTCCATCTCGTCCAGTGTGTCATTTAAAGCCTTTATTTCCTTGTTGATCTTTTGCTTAGATGATCCCCATTTCAGTGGGAGGGGGGGTTAAAGTCCCCTATTATTATTACATACTTAATGAGTTTCTTTGATTTTGTTAGTAATTGGTTTATAGAATTGGCTGCTCCCATGTTAGGGGTATAGATATTTAAAATTGTTAAATCTTCTTATTGGACAGACCCTTTAAGTATAATATATAGTGTCATTCCTTATCTCTTTTATAGTCCTGGGCTTAAAATATAATTTATCTGATATAAGGATTGCCACCCCAGCTTTCTTTTGATGTCCATTATTATGGCAAATTGTTTTCCAACCCCTCACTTTAAATCTGGAGGTGTCTTTGGGTCTAAAATAAGTTTCTTGCAGCCAGCATGTCAATGGGCCTAGTTTTTTTAATCCATTCTGATACCCTATGTCTTTTGCAGTTTTTAGCCCTTTTACATTCAGGGTAACTACTGACAGATATGAATATAGTGCCATTTTATTGCCTGTAGGGTGACTATCACTATATATCGTCTCTGCTCCTTTCTGGTCTGTTACTTTTAGGCCTCTCTTCACTTAAAGGACCTCTTTCAGTATTTCCTGTAGGGTTGGTTTGGTGTTTGCAAATTCTTTTAGTTTTTGTTTGTCCTGGAAGCTTTTTATCTCTCCTTCTATTTTCAATGTCATCCTAGCTGGATATAGTATTCTTTGCTGCATATTTTTCTTGTTCAGTGCTCTGAATATATCCTACCAGTACTTTCTGGCCTACCAGGTCTCTGTAGATAGGTCTGTTGCCAATCCAATATTTCTACCATTGTATGTTATAGACCTCTTGTCCCAAACTGTTTTCAAGATTTTCTCTTCGTCACTGAGACTTGTAAGTTTTACTCTTACATGACTGGGCATTGAACTATTTTTATTGATTTTGAGGGGAGTTCTCTGTGCCTTCTGGATTTTAATGCTTGTTCCTTTTGCCAAATTAGGGAAATTCTCTGCTATAATTTGCTCCAATATACTTTCTGCCCCTCTCTTTCTTCTCCTTCTGTGATCCCAATTATTCTAATATTGTTTCATCTTATGGTATCACTTATCTCTCAAATTCTACCCTCATGGTCCAGCAGTTGT
Organism: Procyon lotor; assembly: GCA_028646535.1. Taxonomy (NCBI): domain Eukaryota; kingdom Metazoa; phylum Chordata; class Mammalia; order Carnivora; family Procyonidae; genus Procyon; species Procyon lotor. Next base: position 102,554,412 of record CM053609.1, read on the forward strand.
TTATCTCTCTTTTTCTTAGGTTCTTTATTCTCCATCATTTGATCTTCTCTATCATTAATTCTCCCTTCTGTTTCATTTATCCTAGCAGTAAGAGCCTCCATTTTTTATTGCACCTCATTAATACCTTTTTTTATTTCAACTTGGGTAGATTCTAGTTCTTTTCTTTCTCTAGAAAGGGAGTTTATTTCTCCAGAAAGGGATTTTCTAGTATCTTCCATGCTTTTTTCAAGCCCAGCCAGCTAGCACCTTGATAATCATAATTCTGAACTCTAGTTCTGACATCTTACTAATGTCAGTATTGATTAGGTCTCTGGCCATTGATATTGCCTCTTGTTCCTTTTTTTTGAGTGTGTTTTTCTGCCTTGTCATTTTATCCAGATAAGGATAGGTGAATGAGGAACAAAATACTAAAAGGGTAAGAGAGACACCAGAAAAATGTACACTAACCAAATCAGAAGAGACCTGAAACCAGGGGAAGAAGAAAGGGGGGGGAATATCTATCTATCTATCTATCTAGAGAGGGAGGGAGTGCACCATACCTTTTGGTCTGTTAGAGGGAACTGCCTCCAAAAATTTTAAAGAAAGGAAAAAAATATATATCTATACACACACACACACAAATAAGGGTAAACACCATGGAGGGATGGAATATGACTGTAAAGATGAAAATTTAAAAAGATTTTAAAAAGGAATTGATAAGAAGTTGGTTGAAAAAAGAAAAAAAAGAGAGAATATTATCAGGCTAGCGACTAGAACAAAGCCATATGCTAGATTTAGGGTATATTTTGATCTGTTAGAAGAAACTGTATCCCAAAATTTTAAAGAAAGAAAAACTTTTATGTATACAAAAATAAGGTTAAGTACATGAGGGGAAGAATATGACTATAACAATGAAAATTATAAGAGATTTTTTTACAAAGGTATTCATAAAATAGTTTAAAAAGATTAGAATAGGAAAGTGGAAAATTTTCAAAAATAGAATAATAAAAAAATAAAATAAAAAAAATTTAACTTTGAAAGAGTAAAAAATCATGGGAAAAAAGCCATGAATTCTATGTGCCATTTTCCCTTAGCTCTGAAGTTTTGCGGTTCTCATTAATCACTGAACTTGGTCTTGGCTGGACGTTCTTACTGATCTTCTGGGGGAGAGGCCTGTTGCAGTGATTCTCAATGTCTTTCCGGCAGAATTGTACCACCCGTGCCAGGGGCCAGGCTAAGTAATCCACTCAGTTTTGCTCTCTAGTTTTTGTTCCCTGAACGCTTTCCATACAGCTTAGGAGGAGAATGAAATTGGTGGCCTCTCAATCTCCGGCCCTAGAGGAACCAAGAGCTCAGGGCCCCATTATTCAGTGTGCCCTCAGAGAAAAGCAGTCAATTACCTGTCTCCCTGGTCTCTGGCTGCACTCTGAGCTCACCCAGCCTGTTAACAAGCGTTTCTATCTCTGGCGCATGGTTCCATTTGGAGTCCCCAAACCCAGCAGATTCCTGGAGCAAATTCCCATGCCACTCCCCTGGGGAAAGAAGGTGAGTCTCTCCGGATCTGCCACTTAGGGTGTCCCTGCCTGATGAGTAGTGGCCCAACTATCCTGGGAATCATGGTTTATGGCAACCCCAAGCTGAGAGCCCCCTCCTCTGCTCCATCTTTGCAGCTGGCTTCCCCATTCTTATACCTGAGAGCTCTGCTGCACTTAGACACCCCTGGTTTTTTTGTGACCCTGTGGGTCCTGAGACCACAATGTCCCCACAAGGGGTCTACCCCCCACTTAGCCTCTGGAGTGACATCCCTTAGTGGAGCAGACTTCTAAAAGTTCCAATTTTGTGCTCTGCTGCTCTACCACTTGCCGTGAGCTGGCCCCTCCCTCTGTGGTCTGTCTTTCCGTGTATCACCTCAGATTCACTTCTCCGAACATCCTACCTTTCAGAAAGTAGTCGCTTTTCTATTCCTAGAATTGCTGCTATTCTCTGTTAACCTTCTCTGTTCTTACTTGCTTTAGAGTAGTCCAAAAGCTCAATTTCATTTGGTTTGTAGTGGATTTCATAAAAGAGAAGTCTAGATTTACTTAAGGCAAGTCCAAAATAAGAAAAAACAAATTTAAATATAAACGTAAAGTCTGAGGACATTTTATTTTACCAAATAGATGCCTTGCTTTTAAAAAAGTTTTCTTATATAATTCCTCCAGATAACAATTTCATCTAGCAAACCTTGGACATGATTCAACTTATAAGAACTTTCCAGAAATATCTACATATGTTTAGCTATGCCGTGAACACGTAATACAGGAGTTCAACCTCATTCTTCACTAATGAAATAACTTGCAAGAACAGAAGCAGGACCCCAAAGGAAGTCAAACAGGGTGGGGCACTTTTAGATATCCACTGAGTAAAATGAAATCTTTTTAGCAACACTTGGCACTCTTACTTCCTTTAGGTGATTTATTTTATCCTTGACTTGGTATAGTTTCTGTCTTGTGGAAAGCAATTTTTTTCTTTATGTTTGTGTGTCATTGCAATCAAAGAAATTCACAGAAAGCAAGTGTTAAAGAAAACAGACTGATTGTATTGCTTGGTTGACTGAGTTCTCTCTCTATAGAGTCATAAATGCAGACATCTCAAGGACTTGAAAAACGTCAACTTATAGACTGCATGAAATTGTGGAAAATTTCGAATCTCTGCTTGGGCTGCATAAATCCTCTAATCACTATGCTAAGACCAAGTTATCTGCTCTCCTGGACTACTAACTGATTGTGTTTTTAATATTTCAATGAGATATTTTAGTTTGGAGATACAAGTATGAATAATAGAAAGGTTCTGAAAAAGCATAAGTAGCAAGCATATTCTAGCCCAAAGAAAGAGTTTCTTTCCTTAGCAAGGTGAAAAGTAACACTATAGCATGTTATTTCTGTTGTTTAAGAAATAGGTGACTATGGTGCAAGTTTTTGGCCCACAGCCTAGTGGAGCATAGAACTAAGGTGGCTCCCAGAGGCTTGAGGATGATGACAGATGAAGCATGTAATCCCAGCTATGGTATTTGCCAGTGATTTCCACTTAAAGATGATGGGTCCTGGGATGTTATGAAGATAATAATGGATATTTAAATTAGAGAAGGCAAATGACTTAAGAAGTAGGAAAATATTTTGGTTATTTCTTGAAAAGCCCAAGGGGGGGCGCCTGGGTGGCTCAGTGGGTTAAAGCCTCTGCCTTCGGCCGAGGTCATGATCTCAGGGTCCTGGGATCGAGCCCTGCGTCGGGCTCTCTGCTCAGCAGGGAGCCTGCTTCCCCCTCTCTCTCTGCCGGCCTCTCTGCCTACTTGTGATCTCTCTCTGTCAAATAAATAAATAAAATCTTAAAAAAAAAAAAAAGAAAAGAAAAGAAAAGCCCAAGGGTGGAGCTTCACAGATGCCTGGGTGAATTTTGGAGCTCAAGCCATGACAAAGAAATTGGTCTCTCTGTCTCTATGATGATTAATTTTATGTATTGATTTGACAGGACCCCAGGGTGCCCAGATATTTGGGCAAATATTAGGTGTTTCTGTGAGGGTGTTTTGAAAGAGATTAACATTTGAATGAGTGGTTTGAGTGAAACAGATTGCTCTCTCTAATGTGGGTGGAACTTATGCAATCAGTTCAAGGCCTGAATGGCACATAAAGGTTATTTGAGCTGTGATATCAATCTTTTCCTGCCTTCTGACAGAAACTTGAAAGTAGAATCTTCTTGGGTCTAAAGCCTGCCAGCATCTGGACTGGAACTTATACCATCAGTTCTCCCATTTTGCAGGTGTTCAGATTTGTACTGGCAGTATCCCACTAGCTCTCTTGGGTCCCCAGCTTGCTGACTGCAGACCTTGGAACTTCTCAGCCTTCATAACTGCATGACCCAATTTCTTGGTTCTCTTTTTCTGGAAAACCCCCTCTTCTTCTTTCTCTCTTCTCTCCCTCTCTCTCTCTTTCATATTCTCTATACACTAGTATCCATTCATGGCAAAAGAACTGCTAGTAGTGAAGCCATGCTTCCTACAACCCCAACATTAAATAAAATTAAGAGTGTCTCATCTTTTGAAATCCCAACAAAATCCCCATTATATTTTGTTCAGTCTGATTCATACATATGCACAGACCAGAAACCAAGCAGCTTGGGCAGAGGAATATGTTCTGATTGACTAGACCTGAGCCCCATACCCATCTCTTGAGCCAAATGTAGATCAGATCCATCCAGAAGATAGACATGGTGGTTTTATGAGTTGTGTTGTTCCTCTCAAAATGATATGTTGAAGTCCTAACCTCTGGTACTTCAAAATGTGATCTTATCCGGAAATACGTGATTGTAGATATAATTGATTAAGATGAGATCATACCAAAATAGAATGAGTCTTTAATCAAATACGGCTGGTGTCCTTATACCAAGACAATGTGATGGGGCAGAGATTGGAATTTTGCAGCTGCAAGCTATGAAACACTGGAAATTCTAGTAAACCACCAGAAGATAAGAAGAGGAAAAAAAAAAGGATTCTTCTCTTCAGGTTTCAGAAGGAACATGGTTCTGCTGACACTTTGATTTTGGACTTCTAGCCTCCAAAACTGTGACATTGTACATTTCTGTTGTCTTAAGCCATCTAGTTTGTGGTACTTTCTTATGGCCATCCTAGGAAGTGAATAAAGGTGGAAAGGTTGTTTATCAAAGGACTAGAAAGGTATGAGTCTTAGAAGAAGAATGGAAGTTGGGGGAGGGAGGACATAAAAACAAATATCTTAGTGTAGGCTTTGCAAATCATTTTTATTTCTTTTAAAACAAATATTGTGTACTTAGCTATGAAAGCACTACTAGAGTAGCTAAAACACAGAGATTTTGTGTTTAGATGAAATTCTTTCAACCTAGTTGTTGTTCTTACCAGAGCAGAAATTCTGCTGGTGAATCACTCCTTTTTTCCCCCTACTTAAATAAGAAAGAAAATGGTTGCCTTGAAAAAAAATATATTTCTGAATGTAGAATCATGGATTGTATAGAAAATAATAAAGGAATATTTTGTATAAAAGTATTTAAACTTTTGCATCCCGTGTAGACAGAATAAGACTGTCACTGATATCTCAGAATCTGAGAAGTAGTACCTGTGACACATGATTATCCTTGCTGAGTGTCCCTCCCTGACACAGAGTGAATGGAGTTAAGTACACATAACATAGTTAGTGAAAAGACATACATTTATGCAAACAATAGAGCAAGTGACATGAAAATAGCACTGACGTAATTGAATGGATGTGAAATCCATTTGTCAAATACTCAATAAGGTAAGCACTTGGGATATTTAACAATTTACTTGGGTGATGGTATGCGTTTTCTAATTTATTGGATGCTTGCTTCTTTCATAAAGGTAAATTATATATCATTAATCTTTCTAGGAGGCTGTTGTCCTTGAGTTAATTTAGTGATGATTTTTTCAAATAATATACCTGCTAGAGAAATAGTATGTAATCAATACAGGAAAATAATCAAGTGAAGAGGAAAATATGTTCCCATTTTTTTCTTTTACAGTTAGTAGGATATACTATTGGTTTGGATAAAAAGAAAGCTTAAAAACAGAGATTCGACTTAAACTTGAATATCAGACAGTTCTGACTAAATTTCTTCTACCTGGGAGGTTCTTTTATTTTCTTAGCTGTTTCATCTCTTAGTATCCTGACTCCAGCCAAGTTCTGCTGGGACTTGGGGAATCACTCTTCTTCCCTATACTTTATTTCAGAACCATCCCTGTTCATTCCTAAGAAACTGTGTTTCTATATGTTCCTATATTTTATTATGCACATCAATTTTTGTAGCCCATTTGTTTGTAATACCTCTTACCCTTCTAGCTCTGGGCTTAATATTTATATAAGCAAAAGGACCATTAAAGTGTTTCCTGAGCATCCCTTCTTTGAGAGAAATGCAGCCCTCTTTTTATCAATAGACTCTAATTACAAGCATCTTTTAAATGTTCTGTTTTTCATTGTTTCTGGTAAAGCTACATAGGCTCCTGCCTGATGTGATCTCCCACAGATAGCAACTATAAACTCTGGACAAAACACAACAAAGTACCTGAAAGCACTAGAGAATTAACAGGAACTGATTCTGAAGGGGAGCTGACACGGGGGAAGTAAAAGGCGCTGAATATATTTCAACCCTGTACTCCTTCTCCACCTCCTCTTTCTTTTCCATCTCCTCCTCCTCTTTATCCTCCTCCTCCTCTTCTTCCTGCTTCTTTTTCTTGCTTTTCGGCAGTTTTTAGCTTAGGGAAGGTGAAAGTCTAACAGAAAACCCACAGTCTTTCTGGACTAAAAACCAAATGACAGAATTGGAGAGAGATAACTTCTAAGAAGCAAAGGGGTGGGGGGGAGTCCCAGAAAGAAGAGCACCAGAGAAGGGGCACCTGGGTGGCTCAGGGGGTTAAGGCCTCTGACTTCGGCTCGGGTCATGATCTCAGGGTCCTGGGATCGAGCCCCGCATTGGGCTCTCTGCTCAGCAGGGAGCCTGCTTCTCCCTTTCTCTCTGCCTGCCTCTCTGCCTCCTTGCGATCTCTCTCTCTCTGTGTCAAACAAATAAATAAAATCTTTAAAAAAAAAAAAAATAAGAAGAGCACCAGGGAAGAGGAGCTGCCCTTTCTGTATGAACTTAGCCTGAAGATCTCCTAAACACTTAAACACTGCACGTGTGAGCCAGACTCCAAGAAAATCAAGAATATAAGAACTGGACTAAATTTGAATTGGCATCCAAAGGACAGTCTTTTAATCTAACAAAGTTTGTTGCCTATAAAAACAAAACAAACAAAACTATCACCTCATTTTAGAGGAACATAAATCCAGAGCATCAACAATGTAACTTACAGAATGTGTGGGATACAATCCAAAACTACTTGGCATAAGAAGATACCAGAAAGTGTGAATGTATAACCCCAAGATGATTGACATAGATTTTAGAAGTAGCTGACAAATATCTTAAAACATTCCTTAAAGCTGTGATCTATAAAATAAGGGGCAATATGCTCATAGTGAATGAAAAAAAAATAATAAAACTTCAAGAAGAGAATCAAATGAAAAATCTAGAATTGAAAAAACAAAATATTAGAAATTTAACAATCACTGAATGACCTTAATTGCAAAATGGAAACTCAATTTTAATAAAAATATCATTTCTCCTGAAAAGTACCTATAGATTGACTGTAATTCCAATCAGAATCTCAAGTGGTTTTTTGGGCAGAAATTGATCATCTGATTATAAAATTTATACAGAAAGGGAGAGGATCTAGAAAAGTATAAAGAACATTTTGAAAAAAGAACAAAGGTATAGGACTTACCATAAAGCTATAGTAATCAAGACAGTGTAGTATTGGTGTAAGAATAGTCATATAAATCATTGGAATAGAATAGAAAACCCCAAAGAAACACATGTATATGGTCAATTAAATTTTAAACAAGATACCAGGATAATTCAATGGAGAAAGGAGGAGAAAGGGTAATCTTTTCAAAAATTAGTGCTGAGAAACTAGATATCCGTATGTAAAGAATGAATCTCTACCCTTACTTTGTACCATATGCAATAAATCAAAAGAGACTTCAGACATAAACAGAACAGCACAAAATAATCAGAAAAATAAGAACATTTGTTCACAGAGAGATTTATATAAAAATGTTCATGGGAATTTTATTCATAGTGGCCCAAACCTGGAAAGAGTTGAAGTGTCCATCAATAGAAGCATGAATACAAAATTTTAGTATACTCATCCATGGTCATAAAATGGAATATCACTCAGCAAAATGGGAAGCTAATATATGCAACAGTATAGATGAGTCTCAGAACCATCATGCTGAGTAAAAAAAGTCTTACATAAAAAAAGAACATCTCATAACATTTCATGTGTATGAAGTTCTAAAATAGAAAAATCTAGGGTAGAAAAATCATGACTAGGTTGTTTCTGGATTGATGGAAATGTTGAAAACCCTTGGTAGGGTTTAGATTACATAAACGTATGTATTTGTCAAATCTCAGCAAATATACCCTTAAGATTTGTTCATGTCTTCATATATAAATTTTATTCCAAAAGAAAAGTATTCCAGTATTGAGCTCTGGCTAATAATAAGCTTGTTCAAGTATTTAAGTGGAAGTGCACTGATGCCTGCCATTTCTTTGGAAATGTAGGGAAAAAATCCAACCTAAAAGGGGAAAATTACGGAGGGAATTAGTGATGAACATGTACAAGAAAATGGTAATGGTAAAATCTAGGTTGTGATTATATGGATATTCATTGCTACAATATTGTGATTTATAAAAGATATGTATTTGGCCATTCACATGAATAAGTTATATTTTTCATATATATTTGGTCTGGTTCACAGCTCCTAGCTTATAGCTCCCAAAACCCTTGGAGTTTTCTGAATGAAAAGAGCCATGGGAACCTATTATAATATTTGGTCTCTTGTGCTCAGTTCCTGAAATCACTTCAGAACCATAAAAGTAAAGGTGTGTCTTGTTATTTATAATGAGCTCTCTTTCTCCACAACTGAGTTTATGAGAATGAGGTGACTTTGGAGAGCACCTAAGGATGGTTGATAGGGGATCCAAACTTGAATACAGGGTAAGAACTTTCAATCCCACTCCCTGGTTGCCTGAGAGGGGAGAGGGTCTTGAGATTGAATGGGTCACGTATGGCCAATGATTTAATCAATCATGCCTATATAATGAAGCCTCCATAGACAAAAGGAAGGGGTTTGGAGAGCTTCTGGGTTGGGGAACCAGAACCCTTTCATGTGCCATAACGCTGAGCCCCAATCTCCATGAGGAGAAGCAACTTTGCTCAGGACCCTACCGAATACAACTCTTGATCTTGTCCTTCAATATCCTTTGTAATAAATTGATAACCTAGGGAGTAAATGGGTTTCCTGAGTTCTGTGAGCCAGTCTAGTAAATTAATACAACTCGAGAAGGGAGTTATGGGAACTTCTGATAGAAAGTCAGCCATACACATAGGCAACAACCTGGGCTTGTGTTTGGCATCTGAAGTAGAGGCCAGTCCTGTAGGGCTGAGCCATTCACTTTGTGGGATGTGGTGCTTCCTCTGGGTGGAGAGTGTCAAAATTGGGCTGAATCATAAGACAGCCAGCTGGTGTTGGAGCATTGCTTGTGTGAATGTGTGAGGAACTTCTCCTCCACTTCCCACATTGGAACTAGTTCTAGAACTTTCCAAGTGCAAACTTTGTTCAACTCTGCTGTACTTATGAAAACTTTTGTGAAAAACAATGCCCATTTCTCCAGCTAATCCCTAGGTGAGATAATCCCTGTTTTGGCTTACACTTCATTTTTTATTGTGGTGGTAGTAGTGATGCTGAATGGGATCTCAAGGCATAAAGAAATATATTTTACAGATCAGAAAACTTGACTAGAGAGGCAAAGAAAGCTGTCTATAATCGTGAGGATGGCTACTTGTGACCCAGAGCTTGATTCAATTCTCCTGACCTGTAAAGGTTTACCACACCAGCCTTAGATGAGTGGGTACAATAATAGTAACAAAAATAAAGCTAAATTCTTAGATCCTCCAAGAGAACAATTAGATACTGTTATTTGTGATATAAGGCACATTGTCTGCAACACATATCACCCCCATTCCTGGCACTTAAATATTTTCAGTCCTGTGGACAGAGATAATCATGGAAAGATATTGCTTTCCATCAATTGTGTTAATGATAATAGTCTCTACTAGTGCTTCTCAAATAATCCATATTTTTAAAATTAATCACCCGTCAATATTTGTAAAAATACAGTAATAATTAATTACCAGAAAATAGGTTTTAATAAAGAAACATGAACACTTATAAAAACACTTATAAAAAAAAAGAAACATGAAACATAAACCCCCTTTTTTTATTATTAGCTTCAACAGACATTGTCAAATTACCATAGAAGTTTCTAAAGGCTTACTCCCAATTTCTGTTCTTATTTCTTCAAGGATAAGTAACAGCTTTTGGACTAGCATTTAGTGGGTGAGTTGAATCACAGGTTGGTGTTGAATTGGCCTAAATTTTATGATGGAGAGACCTAATCTTGAATTTAATTTTATCCTCAAATTAGCTGCAACTATTGACTACAGTATCTACTATTGCAGGCAAGGAACTATCACCGCAATAATTAAACTCTCCACTCTCATCTACTGGTCTGAATGGTGGCCCCTCTAAAAGATATACCCCCTGAAATCTGTGAATATGACCTTCTTTGGAAAAAGGATCTTTACAGATATAAATAAGTGAAGAGTCTCTAAATGAGATCATCCAGGATTATCCAGGTGAAATCTCCATCCAATGGAGATTCATAACAAATGCCTTATAAGAAGAGGAGAAGACACACAGACCCAGAGAAGAAGATGGGAAAATGGGGGCAGAGATTTATGTGATGAGCCTACTAGTTAGGGAATGTCAAGGATTGCTGGCAGCCATTGGATGCCAGCAGAGAGGTATGGAGCAGATTCTCTCAGAACCTCCAGAAGAAACCAATCCTATCAGGTCCTTGATTTTGGACTCTAGTCTTCAGAACTGTATAAGAATAAGCTTATATTGCTTTAAGCTGCCCAGTTTGTGGTAATTTGTTACAGTAGCCCTGGGATACAAATATACCGTCCTATTAAGGAATTGGTTGATCTGGACCAGATCTTGGAAGCCACCTTCACTGAAACCTAGGTAGAACAGGTCTCCTAGAAAGCTCAAGGCCGAGGAAGCAAGTCTCACTCCTCACTTTCCATTTCTAAGAGAAGACCGTAATGAAATAAAATACTAAGTTAATAAAAAATAGTCAATCCTGAACACCTTATTTAAAATTCTACCCCCAACACTATCTTCCTTACCTTAACATGTTTTCCCCATAACATTTATTTTTGACCCAATAAATAATTTTATTTATTAATAAATTTATTTATATTATCTATATACTATAACTATAGATAAGATTCATGAGGACAGAGATTTTTGTGTATTTTTCTCTTCACTACCATATCCCTAACATATAAATCACTGCTTGCATATAGTAAGTATGCGATAAATACTTGTTGAATAAATGACTAAATGCATTTTAACTAAGTATCACTTATAAGAAGGTCAGTGAAGTAAGAGTCCCATCATTAGGGAAACTTAAAATGGCCTGATTATAATAAAGGAATAACTTTTTTTTCTTTCATATTCCCTGTTAAGGAGAAGGATATTCAAATCGGAGAGAAACAAGTATCATTAGGAGAAAAGTGAAACCTGGAACGGGCGACTATTTAGTAAGAGTATTCCTTGTGGTCTAAATTAATTTTAATTTCCAGGCCCAGGAGAATTTACACAGTTGATTTACATGTCAGCATACAGAACTTGCAGATGCAATTATAGAACCAAGGACCAGCAGCATCAGCATCACCTGGGAACTTGTTATAAATGCAAATTTTAAGGTTCCACCCCAGACCCATTGAACCAGAAACTCCAAAAGTGAGGACCAGAAATCCATGTTACCACAAGTTCTCTTGATGATGTTAAGGCATGCTCCATTTGGGAAGCTTTGGAATAGCAGAGAGAGAACATACTCTATAGAGTCAGAACACTTGGAACACACTCAAGAACCCCTGTAATGTGGTCCTTGGAACACACTCAAGAATCCCTGTAATATGTTGTACACGCTAGTGGCAAATGAGAGAACGCATGATGAAATCATCCATTTAAAATCATTTAAAGGGTGCCTGGGTGGCTCACTGGGTTAAAGCCTCCGCCTTCTGCTCAGGTCATGATCCCAGGGTCCTGGAATGGAGCCCTGCATTGGGATCTCGGCTCAGCGGGGAACCTGCTTCTCCTTCTCTGCCTGTGATCTCTCTCTCTCTCTCTCTCTCTCTCTCTGTCAAAATAAATAAATAAATAAAATTTAAAAAAAAATCATTTAAAATCATCTATATTCACCATTAGCAAGCGGGAAGAGGAAAGAGGGAAATGGGGACATGGCTGTTTGGGGGCCGCGTATGTCCTGCTTATTGTAGCACCCCTAAATGAACCAGGTCAATAATAGGAAGGATCGGTTGTGATACACCAAATACTGGTGGTGTTTTTACAAGAAGAGGAGAGAGCAGAAGGAAACACACAGGGAAGACAGCCACATAAAGCAAGGCAGAGATTGGAATTGTGCTACCCTAAATCAAGGAATGCCAGAGGCCACTAGAAACTCAGAAGGGGCAAGGAAGGATTTTTCCCTAGTGTCAGCTGGGGAAAGGGGAAGATACCTTGTTTCGGGACTGAATATATTCTGCTTGCTATAGCACCCCAGAATGAACAAGGACAATAATAAGGAAGGATCTGTTGTGGTATATTTCTGTGCTATTTGTATCCAACAGCATTTGCCTTCAGATTTCTAGCCTCCAGGACTGTGAGATAATAGATTTCTATTATTGTAGGCTACTCAATGTGTGATACTTTGTTACAGGAGCCCTAGGAAGCTGATACGTGCAGGGTATTAAAAAAATAACAATGCAATAAATGCCTGTGTACCCACTACCCTGTTAAAGAAATAAAACATTACTATAATATTTGAAGTTCCCTAGGTAACTCCTTCTGATATCACCACTGTCCTGTGACTCAAGAGAGATAACCACCACCTGCATTTTGTGTCTATTGTTCTCTTACCTTAAAGAAAGAGAATATTTTCTCTCTGAACTATATATCATTTAGGTTTATATGGGTATAGATAGGGTTCTATAGATAGTTCTTTAGGGTAGATAACAGTTTCACTTGCTTCATATCCTTATCTGATTTGTTAGACACTTCAACTTTTGCCAGTTGGTTCAAGTGGAAACCATTATGGTTTGAAACTCCACTCTCATTATTACCCACAGTGAAGTTTTCTTCTCTTCATGTGTTTGTTGGCCACTTGTTTCCCCTTCTATAAAGTGCCTTTTCAGTTTGTTTTATTTATTTTTTGACTCATTTGTTTTTCAATTTGTAGGAATTCTTTATACAGTCTAGATTCTAATCTCTTGTCAATCATATGCTTCAAAATTTCTCTTGCTAATTGTCTTGTTACTTCTACTTTTTAAATGAGCTTAAATTCTTAATTTTATTATAGTTAAATTTATTAATTACATTCTTCATGATTCACAATTTTTGTTTCTGAGATTATTTTCCACCCTAAAGCCATAAAGAAGTTATTCTCAGGCTTATCTACCATATATTTTAGCTTTGACATTCACCTTCCAATCTTTAAATGAACTGAGAATTTATATTTTGCTCATAAGATGAAGTACACATCTAATTTCATTTTTTCTATATATGTAATCAATTGTCTCAATTTGTACTGAAACTCCTGCCACTTCTAGCTAATTTTCATTACTGTTCAATAATAGCTCCATCATAAATCAAGTTTCTATACATGTGTGAATTTGATTCTGGGTTTTGAACTATTTCATTCGTGGGTTTACCTCTGTAACAGTACTACACTGACTTAGTTTTATAAAAATTATTGATCTCAAGAAAGATGAGTCCTCCATATTGTTCTTCTAAAATGTCTTGCCCATCCCTGATATTCTTTTATTTTTCCTTGTAAAAACTTTAATCCATTTGTCAAATCATAAAGGCACACACACACACACAATTCCTCTTGGGCACAAATCTTTTAAAAAAGTTTTATAAACAACTGTGATGTAACACTGATTAAAACCCAACAAGAATGGCTATATCTTAGATAAACAGAAAAAAAAAAAACAATCAAAGATCTAGAAAAAATGTCTCTATATGTTTCATAGAAGTCTAGCAGTGTCTAATTACGAGTTCTGAAGTATGTGGGAATTTGAGATTCCTTCGAAAGTTCACAGGTGTAGGGAAACAAGGGAAAACAAGACAAACCCACTGGCTGAGTGGTTAGCATACTAAAGTGTACTGAGGAAATCATCCTTAAAAAGAAAAGGTAAACAAGCTTTAGTGCTACACCTTTATACAACTCTTCCTAATTCTGTTGATACAAAAATGATATACAGAGGTATATGATATGTCCTCAACATGAACAACTAGAGACAATTAGATGGATTAAAGATTCAAATGTTTTTAAAAAGACGAAAAGGAAATAAGTAATATATAAAAGTTCTAAAAGAAACCACATAGATTTTGTTTTGTTTTTTGAATAATCTCAGAATATGGAAGGCCTTTCTATATAACACAAGGCATAAAAGCCCCAAACAAAAAGTGATAAATTCAGCTACACAAAAAATTGAATTTCTACAAGATGAAACCCACCATAAGCAAAATAAAAAATCAGATAATAAATCAGGATTGAAATCCACGTTACAAAGCATTAATTCCTTAATCTATATAATAGGTAAAAATCTCCTACAGACCAATAAGAAAAAGACCAATAGCCCAAAATAAAAACAGAAAAAGATATGAACAGGCATATCGCAAAAGAGGAAAATGAGCTATTCTAAAACATAAAAAAGATGCTTAGTCTACATAATAATAAAAAAAATGTAAACTTAAACTATATTGAACCTGCACTTTTCACCAGCATTATCAAAGACCAAAAACTGTGATCATGTCCTGATCATGGGGATATGGGGATATGACTATTATTCATTGGTGTGAGTGTAAATTACCACAATTCTACAGAGAATTTAATTAACTATGACTAGCAGAGGAGAGGGCATTTTTCTAACTTCTGGATACCCCTCACAGCTTTCTACCTCCAGCTTTTTTGTTTTTGTTTTTCCTTCTGGTAGCTTCACAAAGAGCTAATTTACTAGGATAGAGTTAGGTCATTGGGCTGGCACAAGACATCCGGTTAATATCAGCAACGTTGAGATGTAAAGACTCTAACTTAGCTCCGATCCTACAAGGGCATTTCCCAGGCAAGGAAGCCTCACTTGTTACAGAATTAAGGAGGTTTTCTCTGCCAGATCACCCCAGAAATACAAAGAGTGTAATGAGGACAGGGTCATTTTCCTGGAACATTCTCCCTGGTGCATCCAAGCTATGCCTAGCCCAGCATGTCTCTCCTTGGGAGGTCAGTAGGACAGTGAACCCTTGCATCCTGCTGGCCCTACCACTTGTGCATTTTCCCAACAAGCCTAATTTTCTTCCATAGCATGTGACATGAGTATGCATGTGTCCATTACCTTTGTATGGACACTTCCAAATTATAAACACATCCTTTTACTCTGTAATTTTACTTTTGGGATTTTATCTACAGATATTTTCATACACACATGAAGCACCTTTATGAAAAATTACTCATCACAACATTATTTGAGATACCAAAATACTGAAAATAATCTAACTGTCCATAAGTAGGAAACTAGATAAATAAATTATGGTGCTTGTGTACAAAGGAAAATTATACAGCTATAAACATAATGAGAAAGTTCTTTATGAATATGGAACAATTCCTAAAACAAGTTTTTCGGTTAAAAATCAAAAGTACAAAACCCATTATGTAATCAATTGCAACTTGTAATAGAAAAGGGTACATGTGTGCACGTACACATTCATAGTTCCAATTCTGTGCTCTGAAATGATAATGTAAATGTATTATGTCTGTAAAATGAGACATTAACTAAAATAAAATAATTTTTATTTAGGAACTCAAACAAGTCAATTGCAGAAGTTAGGGAGCATCAGTAGAAAGAATTAGGATGGAATATGGGGATAGCAGGGAATAGAGAGGGCTGGTACTGTAGACAATGCCTAAGGCTTCTTTAGTTATAAAATCCTATAGCAAATACAGCTAGCAAAATAACAGCTGTTTAATTTGCATACCACTCCCTTTTTCTATACTCCAATTTTCATTTTTTTCTTTCTTTGTTGTGATTGTGGTTATGGTTGTAGTTGAGTAGCCCTACCTATCCAAACATGTTTATGATGGGCTCTTTTAAGATTTTGGAGGAAAGAGGGAACATCTAAGATTGAGTACCTAATGCTCTTTAAGACGGGTTACTTTCAATTTTCAAGACCGTTTAGCTTAAATTATGTTGACTCTCCCACTCCCCCCAAAAGGAAGAAATCTGACAACCATCCTTATAAAATATGTTGAAATATTTGAAAATATCAAAATGCCATGTGCCCCATGCAACTAGAATTTCAGTGAAATGATTTTCTAAAAAGTAGCGGAAAATCACTATCGTGGTCCAGAAGCCTTCCAAAATTCTAGGCCATTCCTAGCAAGGGTACAGAGGATTTTTTGCTCTGTAGGGAACTGGGAAGATGCCAGACAAAGTAATCACTTTCTACTTGCTCAAGTTCTGCCTGCAGTTTTCAATTGGTTATACTTTCCATTTCCTGTCCTACAGTGTTGCTGAGCTGCTTGGAAGGACGGCAAACTTTTACTTCAGAGCGGAGCTAGAAATCTACATCCAAAAGGTTAAGTTTAATGAGTCGTGGGGAAATTAGGAATAGTCTGTACAGACAAACTTCAGCCCATAGGCCCTTGAGAACAAGGAAAAAGCTGTTAATGGCGATTATTTGGTAAATAATAACAATAGCTACCATGTATAGAGTACAAACTATGATAGGCAAAGTACTCAAGGGATTTACCTACATAAATCCTTTTAGTCTTCACATCAATCTTATAATGTAGGTATAATTATTATCCTCATGCTCCAGGAGAGAAAGCTTGCAATGACTAGGTCAGTTGCCTCGGTACACGTAGCTGGCATTTGAATCTAGGTCCTATTCCACATAGGCACCTTTAGTCAGTATGTTATACTGTACTATAAAGAACACCATCTAGGTGTAAACATTACAAAAAACAATTGAGACTCCTCAGACTGTGAAAAGAAACCAAAATAAAACACTGTCCCTTAAAACATCTGTGTAGACTCTTTCTTCCCTGGGTCTTCGATAAAACCTTAGGCAGGTCCTCTGGCCCTCAGCCAGCAAAAGAAAAAAAAAATCTCTTTTATTTCTAAATGCAATAACTATCTCATTTCAGAATTAATATAAGCTGTACATGGTACTAATAAAGACTCAAAGCTTAATTTGAGGTTAAAATTTTTATTTTACCTTACTACAATAAGTTGTCTCTGACTCATCCAACTTAAGAACAGCAGCTTGAGAGGGGGTGAGGAAAGGGAAGAGTGGGAGGAAGAAGATATATTAGGGGCAGGAGGCAGGAAAGGTTTAACATTGCTAGTAATGTCACACAGTCATGATCTCACTTTGTTGATTTCCGAGCTTGGCAGACATCCAAGGCTGACTCATTATCTCTTGGGGAACTTTCATGTGTTTCTCAAAGATTTCCCCACCGGGAACCTCCAGATACATTTCTGAGGTTAAGGCAGTGCTTCTTTTCTAGGTGTCTGTTTATGATTTCTCCTTGGACCATGGACATCGGTGGTCTATTCTGCTGGGAGTCCTATCTTCCCTCTAGGAAGCCCTCCTGGGTGAGTATCCATGCTGGTTCAGATTTGAGCCTGGCAATTAATCACTGGGAAGCATGTGGTTGCCTGCAGCTATTAACCAGTGCAACCTTCACCATTTCCCACATTTGGACTGTTCTTAGATGTGGCATCAGTCTATGTATTTCACAGACATTTGGGGACAAAGGTGAAACTCCAGGTTGTTTCCTTCATATCCACTTACCTGTCTTGAGGGAAGGGGTCAACACTGCTCTCTTGTCTCATGGTGGTGAAGAATGTGTGTTTGAGTCAGAATTGGTAGGGAATTCCATAGCATTCCAATAACTCTCTCCAAAAAAAATTCCCCCTAAAAATAGTCCTCTTTCTTGGCCTCTCCAACCTTCTAAATATCCTTGAGGCAGTCATTATGCTAAGGGTTGCCAAAACAACTTTCCAGAATACTTCTTTTGCAAGTCATGAGTATATGGCCTGGCTTCTCATTTTCGATTGTGGGGGTATTTGGCACCTATTGTTTTGTTCTCATTCTTTGGGGTCTTAGCTGAAACTGAGGTAAGAAAACCCCATTTCAATATCCTGTTAAAAATGCTTTCGTGTCTTGGTTAAAAGTTTCTTACAGGGAATAGAAAATTTAAAAATGAAGAGTTGTCTTGTTTTTTTCCAAACAAATAGCTATTTCTGCTTTTACAATGAAATTTTCTTCAGACAGAGCAAGAAGTTGAAATGGGAAAGCTTAGCTACTAAATGCTTAGGACTTTTCAGTTTTTAACCTGAAATTATTCTTCCATATTTGAAAATAAGTTTATCCTCTAACATTTTCATTCCAAATCTTAGAGCTTCTGAACCCTCAATTAAGCCTAGCTGACTTAATTATCTCAGCTAAGTGTTTCTTTCTCATTCAGCTTATAGTTCATTTATCCCTTCCTAGGATATGAGTCATTATGATAGAGCTATATAACCAATAGACTTGTTTATCTGGAAGTCATTTTAATGTCTTCGAAAGATTGAATTATCATAGCTTATCTGACTTCTGTATAAACAGACAGAAAGAACTAAATTCAATCCCAATAAAGAATTCTCTTCTTGGTCTTAATCCTCTTTGACTGCCCTACATCAATTGCATATTAAAGCTCCTGACCACATCTCATTCCGCTGAGTTGCCACTGACTCTTCCAATGAGGGTGACTTTGTAGAAATACTCTCTTCACTTGGCTTCGGTGGCTGGTTCTCATCCTACTTCTCAGGCATTCCTTCTCTCTACTTCTTTGAAAACCCATCTGAACAAGTGTCCTTGGCCATTTTCTTCCTTTTTTATTTTTTTTTCCTTAGCAATCGTATCTCTACCTTGGTGTAATGACGATTCACGTACAGTTAATTCCCCTAGTTCATCTTTACTTTCTTCTTTGTTCCCTTGCACCTACTAATGTGTTTGCTTTTACTATGACTCTGGTCATATCAAAGTGTAATCATCTGCCTGGAGGACTGTCTCTGCACCTTGACTATTAGATCACTGAAGTTAGAGATAGGGTTTCTAATTCACCTACGCAGTACCTGACATACAGTAGGTGCTCAAAAAAGTCTGCATAAGTGAGTACAAGTTCTCTGTCTTTATCCTGATTGCTGCATAACATCTGTATGTTTGGTCAGTCCTTCAAACTAAACATGGATAAAACAAATGGAACCATTTTTAACTACCAATCTTTCCTTCTGGTTTCCCAGAATCAGTCCCATAGGGCTCACCTTTGCTTCTTCTATTGGCTTTATCTACCTCGTGCAATCAGCTATCAAGTCCCGTCTATTGTACCTGGGCAATATTTTGCATTTGATCCAGTTTTCATTTCTAACTTCTGAATCTCCATTAGTATTGGCCTGGACACTTAAATTAACTTTCTAAATACCGTTGCAGAGAAAACATAGTTTTGAAATCGGGCAGATCTAGTTTCAAATCTTGAGTCAGCTTTTCGATGAAATGCAATATAGTTAACCTTTTTGAACTTCTGTTTCCCCATATGTGATTTGCATTATAATTGATTAACTCCTCCACTAGATATAAACTCTTCTAGGGCAAGAATTGTGTCTTACTTGACTTTTTATTCTCATAAATCGACTGTGGCTCCTGACATACAGCTGCTAATCATTGATGCTATTTGCTGAATGATTGAAGACGATAATATCTATATCACGATGCTAACATAAGAAATAAATGTGATAAATATGACTAAATGCCAGGAAGCCCAAACAGATATGTGGAGGGGCCCATGTTGAGGATAACCAAGAACCCCAGCTAATACCACCAGATGAGCTATCAATCAGCAGCCAGCACCAGATTCCAGCTATGTGAGGGATGTCATTTTGGACTGTCCATCCACCCTGGCACTCCAACCAACACCGTAGGAGACAGAAAAACCACATGGTCAATTGACAGGGTCTTCATATATAATAAACTGTTATTGCTTTATGTAACTAAGTTTTAGAGAAGTAGAGAGATAGGGTACAACTGTAATATAAAACCTAAAGCGCATGGTATTGATTTTGAGATTGGACTGTGGGGAGGAAGGAACAGGAGTAAGGAAACTCAGTAGAGGCTAAAACAGCAATGAGGAAATTCATCCTGGGGCCTGAAGGAAAGGCGACCAGTCTTAGGTAGTGATGGAAGATTTGGCAGCACTGTCACCTACTGTAACATGGATGATAGAAAATAGAACTAATGAACTTGTGGATTTGCCAAACTGATTTCCGGGAATAATGTTGAAAGTGTCAGTTGTCTTCTTTAAACTGCTGATAATGGAATGATGAAATAGAAAGAAGACCCAAAGAAACAATTTGGATTTCAAGCAAAATTTAGATGAAATTTTCTAATTCAAAAGTTTCAAGGTTGTAAAATAAAACTGTTTCTCATTCCAAGCCTCTCCAGATGGCAAAAAGTTGGCAGAGTAAGAAATGACTCTGGGAAAAACATCAAACCCAGGGTGATGCTACTATAATGTGGTCTCAGGTCAAAGCCAAGTCAAGGATGTGTCTGTAAGATTATTAAGACCTCATAAAAATTAAAGCCCATATCTCTTACACTCTCAGCTTAAAAAGAAAAGATTCTAAAAGTTTTAAGGGTTTGCTTAATAGATGCTTCACGTAGAAAAAGGAACTTGCAAAAGTTTTCGGGACAGTGTTCCACAACCAACCCACACCCCAAGGTTGGAAGGGCCCTATAATTAGGAGTAAATTTAGCTTTAGTTTGCAGATGCTAACCCCCACAAAAATGTGTGTGGCTGCCATCCAAGGATGCTCACTCCAGTAAGAGCCATAGGAAACCTACAAAGTTTCTAAGAGAAATATCAGAAGGAAGCACTGCTTATTTAGACTAAAAGGGATTGGGATAGTTCAAAATTATTCAAGGCTTCTGGACCCCTAACATTGTATGGTCAAGAGCAGAATAAAAAAAACTTCTCAACTACAAGCATGGGCTATATCTGTGGAAAAGAAAAGATGATTCAGTGGGCAAAGTCTAGAATTCGGAAGGTAGAGCCAAAAACCATGGGGAATCACTCAGA
>CM053609.1:102575824-102599617 GCA_028646535.1 Procyon lotor
AGCCAGACAGCTTTCCAGGGGAATTCTACCAAACATTTAAAGAATTAATACCTGTTCTCCTGAAACTGTTCCAAAAAAAAGAAATGGAAGGAAAACTTCCAAACTTATTTAATAGGCCAGCATTACCTTGATCCCAAAACCAGACAAAGACCCCATCAAAAAGGAGAATTACAAACCAATATCCCTGATGAACATGGATGCAAAAATTCTCACCAAAATACTTGCCAATAGGATCCAATAGTACATTAAAAGAATTATTCACCACAATCAAGTGGGATTTATTCCTGGGCTGCAAGCTTGGCTCAATATCTGCAAATCAATCAGTGTGACACAATACATTATTAAAAGAAAGAACAAGAACCATATGATACTCTCAATAGATGCTGAAAAAGCATTTGACAAAGTACAGCATCCTTTCTTGATCAAAACTCTGCATAGTGTAGGGATAGAGGGTACATACCTCAATAACATCAAATTCATCTATGAAAAACCCACAGTGAATATTATTCTCAATGGGGGAAAACTTTGTTGGGAACATGGCAGGGTTGTCCACTCTCATCACTGCTATTCAACATAGTACTAGAAGTCCTAGACTCAGCAATCAGACAACAAAAAAGAAATAAAAGGCATATGAATCAGCAAAGAAGAAGTCAAATTCTCACTCTTTGCATATGATATGTTACTTCATGAGGAAAAACCAAAAGACTCTATGCCAAAACTGCTAGAACTCATACAGGAATTCAGTCAAGTGTCAGGATATAAAAGTAATGCACAGAAATCAGTCGCATTTCTTTACACCAACAGCAAAACAGAAGAAAGAGAAATTAAGGAGTCAATTCCATTTACAATTACCTCCCAAAACATAAGATACCTAGGAATAAACCTAAACAAAGAGGCAAATAATCTGTACTCAGAAAACTATAAAGTACTCATAAAAGAAATTGAAAACACAAAGAAATTATCCTCATGCATTGGAAAAACAAATTTTGTGAAAATCTCTATGCTACCTAGGGATATGCAATCTCCTAGAGACATATAAACATATGAAATGTTACAGATATGCAATTCGTATCAAAAGATCAACTACTTTTTTCAAAGAAATGGAACAAATAATTCTAAAATTTATATGGAACTAGAAAATACTCCAAATAGCCAGAGGAATGCTGAGAAAGAAAACCAAAGTTGGCAGCATCATAATTCTAGACTTCAAGCTCTATTATAAAGCTGTAATCATTAAGACAGTGTGGTACTAGCACAAAAACAAACATATAGATCAATGGAACAGAATAGAGATCCCAAAAATGAACCTTCAACTCTGTGTCAACTAATCTTTGACAAAGCAGGAAAGAATGTCCAATGGAAAAAAGAGAGTCTCTTCAATAAATGGTGTTGGGGAAAATTGGACAGCTACATGCAGAAGAATGAAACTGGACCATTTCCTTACACCACACACAAAAATAGACTCAAAATGGATCAAAGACCTCAATGTGAGACAGGACTCCATCAAAATCCTGGAGGAGAACACAGGCAGAAATCTCTTCAACCTCAGCCACAGCAATTTCTTCCTAGAAACATCACCAAAGAGAAGGGAAGCAAAGGCAAAAATGAACTATTGGGATAATTATAAAGATATAATTATGGGGCACCTGGGTGGCTCAGTTGGTTAAGCAGCTGCCTTCGGCTCAGGTCATGATTCCAGGGTCCTGGGATCAAGTCCCACATCGGGCTCCCTGCTCAGCAGAGAGCCTGCTTCTCTCTCTCCCTCTGCCTGCCACTCTGCTTATTTGTGCTCTCTCTCTCTGTCAAACAAATAAATAAAATCTTAAAAAAAAAAAGATATAATTATAATGATTATTATCTTTATCACCAAGATAAAAAGCTTTTGCACAGCAAAGGAAATAGTCAACAAAACCAAAAGACAATCAACAGAATGGGAGAAGATATTTGCAAAGGACAAATCAGATAAAGGGCTAGTATCCAAAATCTATAAAGAACTTCTCAAACTTAACACCCAAAGAACAAATAATTTAATCAAGAAATGTGCAGAAGACATGAACAGACATTTCTATAAAGAAGACATCCAAATGGCCAACAGACACATAAAAAAGTGCTCAACATCACTCGGCATCAGGGAAATACAAATCAAAACCACAGAGAGATACCACCTCACACCAGTCAGAATGGCTAAAATTAATCAGTCAGGAAATGACAGGTGTTGGTGAAGATGTAGAGAAAGGGGAATCCTCCTACACTATTGGTGAGAATGCAAGCTGGTGCAGGCACTCTGGAAAACAGTATGGAAGTTTCTCAAAGAGTTGAAAATAGAGCTATCTTATGACCCAGCAATAGCAATACTGGGTAATTACCCTAAAGATACAAATGTAGTGATCTGAAGGGGCACATGTACCTGAATATTTATAGCAGCAATGTCCACAATAGCCAAACTATGGAAAGAGTCTAGATGTCTGTCAATAGATGAATGGATAAAGAAGATGTGGGGTGTGTGAGTGTGTGTGTGTGTGTGTGTGTGTATACACACACAATGTAGTGTTATGCAGCCATCAAAAAATGAAATCTTACCATTTCCAATGACGTGGATAGAACTAGAGGGTATTATGCTAAATGAAATAAATCAACCAGAGAAAGACAATTATCATATGATCTCTCTGATATGATGAATTTGAGAGGCAGGGTTGGGGGTCGTGGCGAGAAGGGAGGGAAAAATGAAACAAGAGGGGACCAGGGAGGGAGACAAACCATAAGAGACTCTTAATCTCAGGAAACAAACAGGATTTCTGGAGGGGTGGGGAGTGGGAGGGATAAGGTGACTGGGTGATGGACATTGGGGAGGGTACGTGCTATGGTGAGTGCTGTGAGTTGTGTAAGACTGATAATTCACAGACCTGTACCCATGAAACAAATAATACATTATATGTTATTTAAAAAAATAATAAAAACAAAAAATAAAATAAAAACATTTCCTCCCTTTATTATTGATACTGAAATATTTTCATTTTTATTAGGTAAATTTGATTCTTTTTTAATCAATTGCCCCTTTATTCATTTTAATTGTAATATTTTAAAATTAGCAATACTGATCCTTTTGTTTTCAAAGACATATATATATTTTCCTGTTGTCTTTTGACCTTCAGTGTGGATTTTATTTTGCTTACCCTTTTAAAATTTTTACACAGAAAACTTTGTCAGTCTTTTCCTCTATGGAATTATGGGGTACTGGGCACAGAAAAGCCTCCTTTTGAAAAGCTTTCAAAATTATTCTCTTTTTAAAGATTTCTGTGTTTCATTTAACTGTTTTAGCTGAGGTTTTCTTGTTGGAGATATCTATCTGGCAAATTTTTCACATTTTACATCTTTGGTGCTGCAATTGGTCATACAAAGTAAAATGGGAACAGAGACAAGGAGATGGCAAATTTGACCTGGCAGAAAAAAATGGTGTATTTGCTTATTTTGTTTTGGTTTTATTAACTATTAGTCAAGATTCTTTTGGTGTAAGTGAGGTAGTGATCTGTTGCTATGTTAAAAACAAAAACAAAATCAAACAAAACCTTACAACACAATGACTTAAAAATACACTTTTTCTATCCTCACAATTTCTTTGGGTCATGAGTTTTGACTTATCTGAGTGCTTCTGCTTCAAGGGTCTCTCATAAATTGCAGTCAAGGTGTGTGCTGGAGTTGTAATCATCTAAAAGATTGAGCTAGGGGTTCTGTTCCCCAGGTAACTCACCAAAATGGCTGCCAATGAGTGTGGCCAATGAGTGCCCAGCTCCACCCTAAATGGGGCCTCTCCGCAGGACCATGTGAGTGTCCTCAGAAATGGTACTGGTTTTCCCCAGACCTAATGATCCAAAACAGAGCAAGCTCAAGGAAAGATATCTTTTCTATGATATCTGGACTTGAAAGTCAAATTGCCTCACTTCTGCCATATTCAATCTTTTAGACAAAAGTTACTAAGGACTCAGGTAAAGTTGTCAGAAGTGAACATCATCTCTAAGCTTGGCTTTCTATGTTGATTTTAGTCCTACATAGGCATTTTCTTGGGTTGTAAGATGATGCCAACTTTGGTCACCATATTCTATCATCTTGATAGGCTGATTTTCTTAGTTCTGGGGTCATGTGTTCCACTGTTAAAGCTGCTGGTGAAGACAGAGTCAAACTATGCAAATTAAGAGTGAAAGAAAGACTAGACCCCTGCACAAAAAATAGAGATATTTATAGAAGAAGGTGGAACTGATTCTAGTGAGGTAAAGAACAAGTATCTGCTATGTATCCAGGTATACACACACCCGAATGACATATAAGTATGTTTTAGATTATAATTCCTATCGGCAGAAATTATATTACTCAAATTTACTTTATTTATTTATTTTTTAAAGATTTTATTTATTTGACAAAGAGAAACACAGTGAGAGGGGGAACACAAGCAGAGGGGATGGTAGCGGGAGAAGTAGGCTTCCTGCCAAGCAGGGAGCCCGATGCGGGGCTCGATCCCAGGACCCTGGGATCATGACCTGAGCTGAAGGCAGACGCTTAATGACTGAACTACCCAGGTGCCCTTCAAATTTACTTTAGATAGTGCTAATTATAGTATCATACACAAAGATGTATCTACCTAGTGCTTCTGAATAATTATTGATGAATGATTTCAGATTATTTGACAATAGATATTTCTAGCCAGGAGTCATATAGAAATATAGACAATCAGAATACAGAGAGCATGACTAAAGGTAGCCTGGGTTTAATGGGTACTGAAACAGGAACTGGGCATTGCTGGGAGATCTTCATAACAGCAGTTGAATAGGTGGCAAAGCCTAGTGTTTGTTGTCCCTATAACCACTGAAGAAGAATAATGTCAAATCCCACCATGAACATATGCCCTATGTCAATTTAAAAAATTGAAAATACAGGATTAACTATTCCCTTTTTATTGCATATGTTCCCTTATGTTCATCAAATTTAATAGTAACATATCACAAACTTACACTACAATCTCCCCAAAGTTGACAAATATTACAGAAATTTGCTAATGTCTTGAAAATTCCTCTGTGCTGCAGAAGACTTGACAACCAAGCCACAGAGATTTCTTACCTCTCACACCATCATTCAAAACATCTATTTAGCTGAATGGCTGGGAAGAGAGAGCGGTGAAGACCATACTCAAAAAAGAGGAGTACTGTAGTTTTCCACAGACATGACTTTATGGGGAATGCCTGTGTCAACAGCAGCTCCAGCAGAAGAGGTAAAGTTACCCAAGGGGGATCCAACAATTAGTACAATTCATGTCAGTTCACACTGTTTCTTTTTGAATAAGTTCCTTATGATGTAGCTGCATATTCTCGGGCTCGACACAACTGATTGTGTGTTTAGACACATTGTTGGCATAACTTGAGGCATTCTAAAGCCAGTTCTGTTCCGCCAGTTCTGTTCCCAAAGTGTCCCTTCAACTGTACACAAAGACTGAAATCCCATAGGAGTGATGCCTTCAAATAAGTTTTTTGTCACAGTGCTAAGGAAAGCAACAGAAAGAGAATAGTTCCAGAATGGGTTCTTAAACATACATCAATGCCTAGGAAATGCTGCTACCTGCTCCATAGGAGAGAGGCAGTCCCATGGTGTTTTAAATTTCTGCATGGTCCCATGATGGACACATAGGGATATATGGCCTTTTGTGTGGGAGGATAAAGATGATAGTATAGAAGAAAACATAAAAGAGAGAGAGGGATGGGATTGAGGACAAACTTAATTTACTTCAGTAATGTGGCTGGGGGAACTCTATTCATTTGCAAGGAGGAAGGAGGTAGGAACTGAAGCATTAGCTTATGATATCAGATTGGTTAGTCAACTGTGGCCTTTGATTCCATCTTCACTGTATTAATCAGAGTTCTCCAGAGAAACAGCACCAATATGGTGTGTGTGTGTGTGTGTGTGTGTGTGTGTGTGTTTGCGTGCACGCATGCACATAGACAGATAGGTAGATAGACAGATAGATAGGTATAGATAGATAGATAGATAGATAGATAGATAGATAGATAGATGATACAGATTTTTAAAAATTGCTCATATAATTGTGGACGCTCACAAGTCTAAGATCTGTAGGGTGTGCTGGAGACCTAGGAAATAGTTGATGTTGTAATCTGCTAGTAGAATTCCTCTTGCTAAGGGGAGGTCAGTTCTTTTTAAGAACTTCAACTGATTAGATGAAACCCACCTCATTATTGAGGGTAATCTCCTTTATTAAAAGTCTACTGATTTAAATGTTAATTTCATCTAAAAATACCTTCACAGAAACATGTATTATAAAGTTAGACCAAATATCTAGGTATTGTGGCTTAGCCAACTTAACACGTAACATTAACCATCATATTCTTTGTAGCCACTGATAGAGAAAAACTGGCTTTAGGACCATATCCTCCAACCCCGTCTTGCCCAACAAAAAAAAAGGAGGGGGGCTCTCTGGATGAAGTTTTCAATCATTGTTCTCAAAGCTATGGTCACAGAAATGTGACATGCAATGAAGATTTGGCAAAATGATGGCCTGTGTCTTATTCAGGACATTTCACTGAGCCACATACTTTGAAGGCATAAAATATTTTGCCCCATGTCAAAGGTAATACAGCTCACACAGATGCCAATTTTCAGCCACAGTGGTACAATAATTAATGTTCAATGATCTACTGACAGGCACAGACCTTATAGATGATCTGAAGAAAATGATCACCTTTATATAATCATGTTTATTTGTTTACTCAGTATGTAAAAATATTTAATGTCTATAATATGCTAGTATGTGAATTAGATGCTATATGTATGGAGAATAATAACTTGAAAATCCCTTTCTTCACCATTAAAATAAAGAGGCAGATTAATATGGGCCCATTCCTCTCTGAAAGAAAATGGGAGGTGTTTTGGAAGGTCCTAATTCACTCTGGAACAGTTAGGAAAAGAAATGATTTTCTGAGGTGGGATTCTTGAAAGTCACAATAATAATAATAAGTAATAATGGTAAGTCATAATCATTGCTAATAATAAGTAATAATAATAGAAAATAGCAGATTCCTTGAGCACTTTTCATATACCAGGCATGGTTACAAATATTTTCCAGATATTCATTTGTTTAATGAGTAATACTTCACCAGAAGCTTGAGGTAGGCTGGCATTCTAGGTAAAAGGCACAGCACCTACAAATGTGGTGGCCTAAGAGAGATGGACCCCCCTCAAAGATCTGCCAGTAACTTAGTAATGGAACACACAAGGCTACTATGCAGAGTATTGGTAAATAAGACTGCAGATCCTGCTTCCTGAAAATTCCCATTCACAGCAGATATTGTCCCGCTTAGCCTCTAGATCCTGCGCCCACACTCAGTGCTTTCAATTACATAGTAGTTCACCCAACAGACTCAGGGGCTCTGAAGGTAGTTACCTGGTTACTTATGGTGTTATTTATGGGTCTCAGTTTGTTTCCTTTGTTCCGAGTCTACGGGGAGCACCCAGAATCATTGCCACCATCACAGCACATACATATACATACAAATCATGTCAAAGGCTTTGGTGTAACTGGAGAAGTCTTCACATGCTCATTCTACCATTATGATCATTTTGGCTACTTGGTCGATGCCTCAATCATCCATTGTTTTCAGGTTTTCTGATGATTTTGGTTGCACTGGACTCAGGGTGAATATTGAAATCCTCCTGACCTTGGAAGCAGTGACCCCATTTGTTTCCTCATCTCAAGATGACAAGAGACTGTTTATTCTGTCCTGTACTTTGAAAGCAGAGAGAGACAGACAACATCTGAATCTGCTGACTGTCCCCCTAGGACCATAAATCTTCTTCCTTGATGGTTTTTGTCTAGTGTCCTTTGAAAGACTCTCCATTAGTCCCCTGCTGAGGATCAAAGGATAGAACTGAATGGTTTAATATGCAAACATGGTAGCTTATAAACTGACATCCCAGGCCAGAGGACCTTTTGGGTACTTTAACATTCCTTTTCATATTCTTACTCTGTTCTCTGTGCTTTATGTCTTTGTCAGGGTCCTGGTGGTGGCAGGGCCAAAGCTGTACAAGAGCTCAGGGACTCAGAGACAGCTTGGAAGATAGAGGAATTTTTAAAGTCAGAGTGACATTCATAACAGGAGTCCAGAAAGTTGGGGAAAAAACCCTAAGCAGATTCGTCTCTAAGGTCGGTTATTGAAGGAACAAAAGGTCAAGATATTTGAAGTAAAGGAACTGCCTTGTACGTATGAGATGGCAACAAAGCAGAATGTCAGCCCGAAGGGTCTCAGATTTTTTCTCAATTTCTCTGGGTTTTCTACCAGAATTTCTACTGCTTTGCCTGAAGTAGAACTTTGGGGTTACTGAGGGCCCAGGCTTCATCTTCCCCTTACCTTCAGTTTTTCTTTCTTATTCTGTTTCCTCCATATTGCTTAAAATTGTATTTTATTTTCTTTCCAGTTTGTAGAAACGTTGTTCTGACATCATTTCCTTTTTTTGCTGTATCTTACTACTTTAGTAAAACTCCATGGTCCAAGTCCTCCAGAACTGATTTTTAAACCAAAAGACACATTGTGTTTCCAATAACATTTTTTAAATAAAAGTTTGATTGACATAAAGTTTGTATACCATAAAAGTCTTATAAAATATATAATTCAATAATTATATCCATGGGGTTGTCCAACTATTACCTCTATCTGATTTGAAAACACTTTCATCACCCCCCAAAAGAAACCCCATACCCATTAACAGTTATTCACCATTTCTTTCCTTCCCTCAGCCTCTGATAGCCCTTAATCTATTTTCTCTTTTTATGGATTTTCCCACTCTGGATATTCCATGTAAATGAGATTACACCATATGCGGCTCATTTTGTGACTGGCTTCTCTTTCATTTGGCACATTTTCAAGGTTCGTCTATGTTGCAGCATGTGTCAGTAATTCATTTCTTTTCATTGCTGAGTAATATTCCACTGTAGAAACATACCACATTTGGTTTTACGTTCTTTAATTAATGGAGATATGGGTTCTTCCCACCTTTTGGCTATTATGAGTCATGCTACTATGACCATTCATGTATAGATTTTATTGTAGATGCAGATTTTGAATTCTCTTGAATATATACCTGCTGGTGGAATTATTGGGTTATACGGTAGGTCTGTTTAACCTTTTGAAGAACTTCCAGACTATTTTCCAAGGAGGCTGCACTGTTTTCATGTTAACTAATAGCATATGGATTTCCAGTTTTCCACATTCTCATCAACGATTCTCATATATCTTTCTGCTTATAGTTATCCTAGTGTGTACAAAGTGGTATCTCATTATGATTTTGATTTGCAATTCCTTGCTGGCTAATGCTGTTGAGCATCTTTGCATGTGCTTATTGGACATTTGTGTATCTTCTTTGGAGAAAATCTATTCAAAGACTTTGATCATTGTTTAAATTGAGTTGTCTTTTTATTGCTGAGTGGTAAGAGTTCTTTATATATTCTAGATATACATGATTTGCAAATATTTTCTTCCATTATGTGAGGTTTTTTTTTACTTTCTCAATGATATCCTTTGAAGCACATGGTTTTAATTTTGATGAAGTTCAAATTAATTATTTTCTTTTGTCACTTGTTCCTGATATTTGGTTCTTGATATGCCTAAGGCATTTTGGGATTTAGAAAAACCCTGCTCTCTATCCACACAGTCTAGTTTTAAAGATTGTTATCTCACTGTGGACATAAGAAAGTCCAAACTCAAGGCTGAAAAATGTCTAGTACAAAGAGACAGTGATCTTTCATAGAAGGTCTCCTTCTGGGTTTAAGGGATAAGAGATTGCTTTTTGCTGGGTTGGAAAAAAGACATATCAAAAACATGTTTTCAACTTATATAGTGTTTAGATATAGACATATGTACAGTCTGCAGGGTATCACAGACCTACCCAAAAGGCACAAAGTTGAAAGGGCTGATTGAAATCTGAGTCAGAGCTGGGAGTTGTTGGTAAAACATTGAGTGCCGAGGCAAGAATGAATGATATTCTGTCATGAAGGAACCATTCAATATTTAAGGAAAAGGTAGGAATATGATTCTTTTGGGGATTTATGAAGTAATCAGACCACAGTCTGGAGAAATCATTGCAAAAAGACGGCATAGAGGGAAGCAGGCCAATCAAGAGTCTATAGCAGTGGGTTAGGGGAGAGTTAGTGTAAATGGGAAGGTTGGTGGTAAGAGTGGAGCAAGGAAGGACGATGGCACGGATGGTGCTTTGGTGGCTCTGTGGTGTCCTTGGCAGCTGCTGGGATGCAGAGTGGGGGCTAATAACAGGAGCAAGAAAACAAGCTGGTTTAAATAAGAAAAAAATCTTCCTGATTAAATAGATAAAGAGCCATTTTGAAGTAATTGTGATGCATTGTTCGGATGTTCCAGAGGGTTTGGAGTTTCCTTAATCAAAAATAATCTGAATTATATTGTTTTTGAAAAATGTTCCAGGAAAATTTTTTCCAGCCCCCAGGACAGGATACTTTTGAAAGGGGGAATTTGTTCATATTGCCATTTTGACTCGAGTCGTAATGAGGAAAGGAGCCTCAATTCTATTTTCAGCTCCTCATGGAAACATCTTAAAATTCTCATTTCTCTATGCAAATTAAAGCCACCTTAGATGGTAGTATGTGTTTCCCTCTTAAAGACAGATAAAAAAAGGTTGTATATATGTGACTGCAATTGGACATGAGACAGTGTTTTTCAGTATATATTTTTGTACTTATATATTGCTCCACTGTAGGCCCTGGGGTTTCCAACAGACATTAAATTTGTACAACAGATCTAAAGGATTCGTGAAAGGAAGTTCATTCATTCTTTCTGGCTTTTCTTCTCACACGCTCTAGTGACCTAACCTCTGAAGAACAAAGATAGCTAACCTAGCTTCAGATTTAAAGAATTCAAGAAATGATATGCCATGTATGTACCTACATACATTCAATTAGACGTTTCCATATTTCCCACACAGTTATATGACAAAATCACCTTTCGGGCTAATTCTCATTGTTTTCTGGTGACAGCTTTTTTGCTTATATGCTTGTGTGGATCTATTTTAGTCACAGGAACTTTCAGAAACATGACAAATGTGGTGGATTCTTTCCCAGAAAGCACACTGGATTTTGCATTACTTTTAGGAGCATGCAGATTTCCTTAAAACCCAATCTCACTTTGTGAAGAGGCCTCTTGTAGTATCACACTCGAAGACTGTAGAATCTCTCTGATACCAGTCTCAAGATGACTACACTGGCAGGACTGTCTAAAAACCACGTACAAATTATACTAAAAATTAAAAAAAAAAACCAACCTCATATCTTGTGTATCTTAACAAGGTAAGGCATTAATAAGACACTGGATAACTTCTGATGTTTTAATCACTTAACAAAAATCATGGTGGAGTCAACTATTACTCCTAAATAATATAATAAACTCTGTAATAGAACATAAATCAAGAAGATGTGGAGATGTGATAAGCTACCCTATTCTGTTTGTCTATTCAGGACTAACTAGGCTGGTGCAAGATACATGCCTAAATACATGAATTAGTAGTTTCAAAATTATATTTGTTCTTTACTTTGGTGGGAATTAAGTGCTTTAATTTAAGAGCACTTTTAGTAGACAGTAGATAGAAGTGTTGCACAGGTGCCAGTCCTACAGGGACATAATAAAATTGGGGTGTACTTGATCAGGCCTTAAACTTTCTGACAACAAGGTAGTCTGTGCATTCATGGTTGCTAGTATCCAATGGAAGCAGCCTCTGTCCCAGGACCAAGCTCACATGTATCCAGATGGATGAGCCCAAGATTGGAGATCACAGTACTGGCTCCCCAGGGCCTCTCATATGAAAGGGATCCAGAAGCACCTTGTGCCCTTCCAAAGTGGAGAGGTCCATGAGGATTCAGTGGGTCAGCAAACACCGGGCTCTGAGCTACAGAGAGAGCAGAAGAAGGGAGCTTTATAAGAGGCAACACTCACAGCAGAACTTCCATGAATTATTGTAGGGGTTGACCTTATGCCAAGGAGCTCACTGAAGGGGGTGCAGCTACCGTCAAGGCCATGTTCAGCCTGCAGACACTTGTCTTTTGGTATGCCCTCTGTGTCTAGCTGCAGGAGGAATTTCTCTCTGATCCTGACAAATGCCCTGTGGAGGCTAGTGATGGCCCTGATTCAAGGACAGTGG
This sequence comes from Procyon lotor, assembly GCA_028646535.1. NCBI lineage: Eukaryota > Metazoa > Chordata > Mammalia > Carnivora > Procyonidae > Procyon > Procyon lotor. The sequence continues at coordinate 102,588,038 of CM053609.1, forward strand.
CAGAAACTGCAGTCCTCCTGAAGTCAGTGGAATAGATTGTATCACCACCCAAATTAGCACTGAGAGAGACTGAGTCTTAGAGGGAAGAGGAAGACAACATGAAAATCAGGCCAACCCCAAAGCCTGGAGGTCAGCTCCCCTTTGAACCCAGACCCTACATAGTGAAAAGTGGAGTGGAGGATGAGTCCTGGCAGGAAATCCGAGTTTGAATCTGCCTGAAGATTTACCCAAAGGAGACTAATCGGCCTCAAAGAAATGCAAGAAGTCAGAGTCTGCTGTAACTCAAATTGTGTCCCTACTTCCTCCTCCAGCAGACACACCCAGTCTTTGAAACTTGTTAGAATGGGTTTCATATAGGAGATGACAATACTTATAGAAAACAAACAACCTTAGTCCTTTTGCAAAACTAAATGAAATATGTAACTTTTTGACTTATGTGTTATATCTGTCCTCCCCTGTAATCTATAAGCCTCCCTCCCCACCTTTGTGTGTTTATTTGTGTATTTCTTGAAGCTCTCAAAATGCTTTGTCCATAGAAGATGCTCAACAAATTTGCATAGGAAGTGCTTCATCAATGGCTTAGAACGTGATGAGGCACATTTAGCTCTTTCACAAAGACTGGCTGCCTTTTCAGACTCCAAATAACTTATGTTTTTGTTTTCATCACATTTTATGTCTTTGTTGTCAGTGTTTTGGGTTTTGGCAGAAGAAGAGAAGAGGCAAACCTGTTAGTTGTATATGTGTAATATATACACTCAAATGTTGGCATATCCACAAGCTAAGCCTGATAAAAATCTGTTCAACAATCTTACTAAATTAGTTCTTTAATCCTATGAAAGGAAAAAACTACTGCGAGATGAAAAGAAGTCTTAGAAGATGCTGGCTTAGCAATTCTGAAAGCTAATTCTAAAGATTTCTCTAATTAAGTTGGAAATAGTAAGGCACATTTCTCCTTAGTACTCCTATTTCCAAAGCAATACTGCACTCATGTCCCTGGCAGCAGTATGTGATCTCTTTAGGGGATGACATTACTACCATCTACCTTTAGTTTGTGGCTAGTACCTATGACACACCTGTAGAAGAAGCAAGACGAGGCACCAATATGAGAGGTTGCATCCATTGTCTGCCTAGAATATATAACATTGACTGTGTAAAATTTTACTCTGTTGAAATACCTTTGGATATTTATTGATTTTTTTGAAATTAGTGATTATTTGAGATCATTTTTCTTTCCAAAATGAAAATCTTTATCTCCATTAGCTTTTTTGATTAATCCCTAATACTTATATTTTAATTTTTAATGGTTCCTTCTATAAATACTATACTGCTTTTTTTTTTTTGCTACATGCTTTTTTTCACTGTGTATGTAACACCACATCAGTCCACAGAAATTGCTTTTACGGTTTTTAAAGCATATACACTATTACATTGCACAGTCCCAATGTTTAAGTGTCTATCAACAGAAAGTGGGTTAATACAGTTTTCACTTCTTTAGTGTTTTTTTTACAATCAATGCTCTTATAAACATCTTGAACACATATTTTTGTGCATTTTTCAGTAAATTTGTCTTGGTTTCTAGAACTAGAATTGCCAAATCTAATTGGATGTGCCTTTAAACTGTTGATCCGTATTGCCAAGGCCATCGAGTACAGTTGTACTATTCTAGACACTGACCTGGTACTTCCCATCCTTTGTTAAGTCATGACACGTAGAGGAAGTGATAGTATTTACATGGCATGAAGTTAAATGGAGGCAGCTGTTCTCAGCAAGACCAACCAGCTACAGCTACCTATATGATTGGAGTATTACTTTACTCTCAGCCCATTTTGAGCCCCACTCAGGAAGTGCTGTTCTAACTATGTGTCCAAGTTTATTATCAATATTTTAAAAAATCTCCAATCCAACTTGCAGAAAAAATTCCTCACTTCTAATTTTGCATTTCCTTGAAAATCAGTGATGTTGAACAACATTTTCTGTAAGATTGCTCTATATTTCTAAGAATTAGATCTACAACGGGCTTTACCCGCATACTGCCAATGCGAACCACCTGGATGTTGCTAACCTCCACACCTCTGAAACTCTTTCTGCTGGCTAATCTCTCTCCCACACTCTCTGAACCATGGTTTCTGAGAATTCAGCCCAGAGTGGGGTTGGCCATGCTCACTGGTTCCTCCCTTGTGGTTGCTGTCCTGCTCAGCATTGCCGTTCCCCCACTGTGGACACTCCACCTTTATGATTCCAAACACAGCATTAACATAAGTTTGTTTTGAGCTCTAAATGTTTTTGGAAATCTGGAGATCAGAGGGGCTTACATCATAGACTAGCCAATAAATTAAAATGAGGTATCACTGTTCCCAAGGTTCTTGTCCATGTCACCCCGGGGAGACCCTGAGCTGTCCTGAGTCGGCCCTGCTCTTACCCAAGTCTATTTCACATCTTTTCCCCATCCCTGCCCTTCTCAGAGTTCCAGGTCCTACGATCTCTCCACAAACCCTAAAGTTCTGTTAGTGGAAATGCCAGGCAATCTTGATCTCAGACCTGACTTTTCATTTAGGCTCAACCCAGAGAGATTTTTTTTTCTTCAGATGATAAAATCTATCAAGGTGCTTCCTGAACAAAAAACCCACTCTCTTCTCTGATAAGGATAAAAGGACCATAGTCGTTTGCTCATTTAGGTTGTCTTTTTTATAGGAGCTCCCCTCCCATTTCTCTGGTGGGCCGTTTGTTTTGCCTTTTCACATATGAAAGTTCTATGGATCCCATTCCTGTCACTTGGAAGCTGCAGACTCTGATAATTATTTTAATTTCTCTGGGCCTCTGTTTTATCATCTGGAAAATGAGGCTAGAGTAGCATATACTTCATGAGATAATGGGCGTAAGTGAGTTAACATTAGTTTCTTACCATGTCTGGCACCTAGTAATCACTGTGCATGTCAGTAATCTGACATTTATCATTATTACTAAGAATATTAAACTCTTCTACACACTGCAAATAATTTTCACAGTTTGTAATCTGTATTTTTAATTTGGACAATCAATCTTTTATTCTATGAAAATTCTTGTGTGAGCTGTCAAGTTTTTTCCTTTACGGTTTCTGGATTTAACATCATGCTAAGATGGTCTCCACTTTAAGTTAAGCTTTAAAAATTTATTTGTACTTTTATATTTACTGTTATATTATTATTCAACCTGTAAATATTTTTTAAAAGTGCCAGGGAGGACATACAGCACTCCCATTCTCCAAAGGAATATTTGTATATCCTTAGACCTTTTGAGAGTATTCCTTAAATTCTAGATTTAATAAAGACAATGAAAAAAGTCACCTTAGAATGACTGGACTTCGTTATCCCATAGTATGGGTTGAAATAATCCAAAATTATAAACCTCAGTCAGCGGGTTCTTACTTTAACGCCCAGACCATCCTCAGGAATTTATGAAAATGAGCCAGGTTGGCTGAAGGACATATCCTTGCAGAGTTGGGTTCCCCTCTTCTCTCTTCCTTTTTAGCATGATCCTCCCCTGACTGAGGGTTCCGCACTCTCCGTGTGAATTTAAAGCAACTGTAGTAACAAGATTTAAATTCCTTGATATGAAGAGAAAGGCCCTGGTACAAGGAGGTAACTGATCTGCACAGACCAAATACAGGCTCTTCCTCAAAATGCTCATGACCACCGGTGCCTGATCCCGCTCCCTCTCACAGATCCTGCCACAGGCAAACCAAGAGAGATCTAGTCTCCGCTCAAGTGCCCTGCATTCCTGCTGCAGCTGCTGGCTGCCGGGAACTCAGCCACAGCTTCCATTTCTCTGTACTCAGTGTCTCTCAGCTTGCACAGAAAGAAGTAGTAGAAAGAAACAATAGTAGAAAGAAGCCCGTTCCTGTAACTCTATCCAGCCCTTCAAGGGGTGGTCCATGGTGCTCTCTGGGTCACATTATCACATCTGCCCCTCAGAGATTTTTAAAGTTGAGCTTTCCTGTGAAACTATTTCATGCCACTGGGGCTAGACTACATCCTCCTATATGGGATCACATGAGGAAAACTAGTTGTGCAAAATTTGTGCAAATTCTTAGCCCCTAGCCCTAGATGTAGGTGGTGTGAGCAAGTGTGTAACTGAGATGAAAAATCACTCCTGAATAGATGGTTACAGCCTAGAACTTCATCATCGTCCTCTTTAAAGGCGGCCTTCTTGAGAATACAAGTGTTTGCGTTTAAATGAAATTAGGCATAAGCATTTTTCAATTGTAAATCAGAAAATAGCACTAAAGCACTAAATCAGTGGAAAATAATAGGGAAGGGACTGCAAGGAGGAGACAGAGTTTAGGGGGATGAGGAAAGACAAGCTGTAAGGTTTTATGGCAAGACTAGTGAGATGCAGTCAGAACACTCAAGTTCATTCATTCATACAACAAATATGACCACTTAATGGTGCTGGACAATGACCCTGGCACTAAGTACGTACTGGCCTTTGGGGAGTTTACACACTGATGGGGAAACTTGATAAGATACATAATTATGGGAGCTCCTGGGTGGCTCAGTCTGTGAAGTGTCAGACTCTTGGTTTGGGCTCAGGTCATGATCGCAAGGTCATAAGGTCAAGTCAAGCCCCTGTGTCAGACTCCATGCTCAGGGTGGAGTCTTCTTGAGATTCTCTGCCTCTCCTTTTTTTTTTTTTTTTTAAAGATATTATTTATTTATTTGACAGAGGCAGAGAGAGAAGGGGAAGCAGGCTTCCTGCTGAGCAGAGAGCCCGATGCGGGGCTCGATCCCAGGACCCTGAGATCATGACCTAAGCCGAAGACAGAGGCTTAACCCACCAAGCCACCCAGGTGCCCACCCCTCCCTTCTCTTTCTCAAATAAATAAATAAAATCCTTAAAAAAAAGACATATGATTACAAATAGCGCTGCCTGCCAGGTGGTCAAGTGAGCAGGGCGCAGGGATGGGAGCAAACTTCAGAGGTGAGAGTTTCTCATTAAGTAAACGGGTCAGGGAAGGTCCAAAGGGACTTGAAACCCAGAGGATGATGAGTATCCATCATGCGGATGAACCAGACAAAGAGAAAGTCATGTGTAAAGACTCAGAGAGGTGAAGAGTTTAGTGAGTTTGAGAAATTAATGGGACCGATAGGACTGGAAAGCGCTGGAAACAGCAGAGAGATGAGGTGAGGCTGGGGGGTGCGCAGGGTTCACACCATGAAGGGGCTTCCTGGACACTGGAAGGAAGCACTTGGGTCTAGTGGCAGTGCAATGGGGTCACGAGTAGACTTTAAGCTGAAGAGGATGTGGCAGGATTCCTATTTTAGGATTTTTCTCTGGCTGCTGTATGGAGAATAGACCATCCTGCCTCTGCTTTAACTTGCTCTTAGAGCCACCACTGTGGGTTGTAAATGTTCTCTAAGTTCCCTTTGAGTTGTGAAAGCTTAGACTTTTCTTAGCGCTAACAAGAGAGCTGTGATGCAAAAAGTGCAGGCAAAAGTGTGTGTTAATGGTGGGGAGGATAGTATGTATAATTCAGTGAACAGTTAGCCATAAATGTAAAAACACATGTTAGTAGAGCTACAGTTTTGTATCTTCCTCCCAAGCCTTCAGATTCTCACCAATCGCAATGTGATCTTACTGTGCTAAGGATCTTCAGTGGTCTTTTATTGAAATGCTAATAATTCATAGCAACTTTTTGGGGGGAGGGGACTCTCAGGCAGTTATTAGCGTTCATGTATTTCCTACAAATATGTTTCCCTGAGTGGTGCCTCAGAGGTAGTGGTGATTTGGGGAGGTATGAAATACTGCCTAGGTGAGTTTTGATAAGCATATAGGAAAGAATGTGGGTGAGACTGAATATTGAAGCTTATGTTTTGAGTTATGTTTATAACATTTATTTCAGAGCAATAAAGATTCCTATTTGTGACAAAGGCAAAAAAAAAAAAAAGGAAAGAATGTGGGGAAATAGTCTCAAAGTAAGGGGGACGCCTAGAAAAGTTGAGGGGACAGCCTCTTATGGAGTTCATGTAATTCAAAGAATAATGTGAAGGCCTAGGGCACATGGTGTAGCAAGAAGAAGAGTACCCTGGGGGCCCCTGGGTGGCTCAGTGGGTGAAAGTCTCTGCCTTCGGCTCAGGTCATGATCTCAGGGTCCTGGGATCCAGCCCCCCATGGGGCTCTCTGTTCAGCAAGGAGCCTGCTTCCCCCTCTCCCTCTGCCTGCCTCTCTGCCTACTTGTGATCTCTCTCTGCCAAATAAATTAAAAAAAAAAAAAAAAAAAAAAGAGTACTCTGGAGCAAGGGAGAAGCTCTACAAAGGCTGGTTGGAGTTTTCAGTTCACTTCTTCATAGTCTTAGATGTGACATTTTTATTCTGTAAGTGATCCCAGCTCAGCATGCATTCTAGAAAGGCACTTAGCCTCTCTGGTCCAGAATAGTTAAAGTAAATGCCATGAAAAATTGTTTTGGGATAGTTCTGGGATAGTTAAAGCAAATGCCTTGAAAAATTGTTTTCTTCTTCAACATTCCATGGACTCCCTCACCATTGAGGAAGGTGAAAGCAAGGAAAATTTCTTTATTTTGTAAAAATACACAGATACACAAAGGACAGGGCAAACTGTCTGTCCACAGTAGAATTCATCCAAACTGCACAGAATCTGGAATGTCACATTTAAGTTTGGGAGATTTATCATGGAATAATATTATTCTTTTAAAACATTATCTCAATTAAAATGGGAAGTTGCCAGGGGCATGGAAAGAGCTGCAGATGAATATTTTGGTTTGTTTGGAGAATATTGACCACATTCCTTAGCTGAATTCTTATTATGTATAGTACAGAATCTGGTGAAAATAAAGGCACTCTTGCAATACTCTGAATAAGAAAAAATCTGGGGGAACATCATAGAGTCAGGGGTCACCCTTCATTCATCCCATAAAAATAATCTATTGTAATTGTTTCATGATATTTATATCTCCAGGAAAATGTATCTGCATTAGAAATGTGCTATATAGACGTATTGGGAGGATAAGGGGAAAAAAGGAATTTTATCTCTAATTAATACTGACATCCTCACTCTCAATTCTTTTTTTCTGGAAATTTGGCAGCTACAGAAGAGAAATTCTTAAGGCTACGAACACTGCTTAGAGGAGCCACGAACACTTACTTTTAATTCACCTCCTTGATTTGAACTTGAAATTCACTCTTAGCCTCTTTAGATGACAGAAGGGCTTTTTGTACCTTTGTCTGCATTTGCAGAACTGAGCATCATACACAGGAATCCCGCAGCTAAGGGGAAGTCTTTCTTTTGTTTGAGGGGTGCGATGATGAGGGTCCCCTCCATGTCAGAAACCAGTTCTGAACTGTTTTCTCCAGTTGGCTCCAGAAACACCTTTTTTACTTAAGGAAAGGAGAATCAATTTTTGGAAGTAGCTTCCTGGCTAAATTACAGTCTTAAAAATAATAAATGAAAAGACTTCCTACTTTACTATTTTTAAAAATAAACTCAAAGTAAGAGGAAGTTGAGAACCTAGTTGTAGAAATACAATTTATCTGTACATGCTAGTCCTTAATTTTTTTCATTTTTTATTTTTTTAAAAAGATTTATTTATTTGAGGGGGAGAGAGAGAGAGAGAGAATGCAGGAGCACACAGGGGGAGGGGCAGAGGGAGAGAGAAATCTCGAGCAGACTCGAGTCCAACGTGGGGTTCCATCCCAGGACCCTGAGACGGCCTGAACCAAATCAAGTTAGACGCTTAATGGACTAAACCACCCAGGTCCCCTAGCTCTTTACTTTTGAGAAAAGATTACTAGGTGCTTTGTTGCCCCTTTTTCTTATTACTTGCAACAGAAGCTTAATGTTTTCTCTCCCCCATATACCTCTGTCAGGTCCAAAACTGCCTAACCCATGAGGTCATTAAGAAAGCAGGGGAATGGTGAGAATGTAAGCTCTTGAATCAGAGTCTATCTTGATTAGAACATCAGTTGTCCCACCATGTAGTTGTGTGGTGACCACTTGTAGAGGCAGAAAAGGGAACCCCTGTCCTGGGCTCTTTGGATTTTTTTGCATATCAAAACCTACAAATTACATTTACTAAAGAACCCCAGGAGGCTTCTGTCCCTTGGGATCCTATGCTCATCATGGGCACATAACGCTCAAAACCGTTTTCACGATCAGCACACTTCAGGACCCAGAGAAAAGCTTTTCCACACTTCTTGCCCTATGTCTTGAAAAGGAAAGTCGCTTCCTCTCAAACACCAGGAAGGTTTGCCGGTTGAGCTGCTGGGGACAACAAAGAAGAACACTGCTGTGGAGTGCGGGGAGGGTTGGAGCTGCCGCAGAGGCATTTAGATAAAAGACAAATTAATTAACTTGTCAAAACTTCCTTCAGATAGCATAAATGCAATAAATTCTTACATAATGAAGTGTCATTTCCAAGTTGTACTAAAACAAATGGCTCCAAAGGCGTCCACTAATTAGGGCCGTTTCTGCAACAGTTGTATATAGTGTCTGCGTCACATTCTGTCCTATTAAACATTAGACGTTTCCTACACATTCAGTGTATACATATGTGTGTGCATGTTGAGATGTAAATGTGAGAAGTATGATGCCCTCTCTTTACATCGGTGTTTAGGTGGCTAGGAACACTAGAAGGGAGAACAGTTTTTATTTATTTAAAGATTTGTTTGAGAGAGAGAGAGAGAGAGAGAGAGAAAAGAGGGAGGAGCCAAGGAAGACATCTCAAGCTGATTCCACACTGAGCACAGAGCCTGACACGGGGCTCCAGCCCAGGACCTTGAGATTAGGACCTGAGTCGAAACCAAGAGTCAGACACTTAACCAACTGAGCCTGCCAGGTGTCTGAGAATGATTAAAAAAAAAAATTATTAAATTTCAAAAATTTAGATATCCAGCTTTATTTAACTTATTTTAATAGCCTTTAAATATACTTGGTATTTGACTCTTTAATAATTTAAAATAATTTAGAAGATAAATTTTAAATGAATTTGAAAATGTTTTGATCCTTTATATTTACTTTACAGTTCTGATGAAACATATTTGATACTATTTGAGTTTTTGATAAAATATATTCATATATTGCATACTTTTTTTTTTAAAGATTTATTTGACAGAGAGAGACACGGTGATAGCAGGAACACAGGCAGGGGGATGGGAGAGGGGGAAGCAGGCTCTCCACTGAGCAGGGAGCCCAATGCGGGGATCCCAGGACCTTGGGATCATGACCGGAGCCGAAGGCAGCTGCTTAACAACTGAGCCACGCAGGTGCCCCTATTGCATACTTTCAATACAGTTATGCTTTTTTTTAATCTTTCAGATTACTTTAACTGAATCCAAATTATGTGAAAAATCTTGTTTATATAAAAGTGCAAAAAGGAAGATAAGACTACATTTTAAGGAATATATATATATATATAATATTCATTTCCTCATGTTGTTATTCACTCAAACATTTTTAGCTCAGAGAGATAAAATACCCAAATCTATACAATAATAATTTAATTTAATCACCTTTAAATATTTTGTCAACTTTCAGCAATACAAAAAAGATAGCTTTCCACCTATTTTTCCAATCTCGTGTTATGAAAGTGCATGTGTTGAGGCAGAGGAATGGGGTATATTTATTTACCACTGTGATAGTTTAAATTGTAACTATTAAGTATGTCACCATGCGGCACAAAACACTTCATACCCTTTTCCAGATACTACACTTTCTATGAATGGTGTTGAGTGAATGATCTCCAGCATTAAACCTCTTGGAGTTTTAATTTCTTCATCTGTAAAATCAGAATGATAACACTTCCCAGGATGATGATAAAGATAATATGAAATAATGCTATCAAGCCCTTAGCACAGTGAAAGATGGTAAGACTTCAGTCATGGTGTTTATAATTCCCTTCCATGGAGTAACATCTCACTAGCTTCTGATATAGCACTGTCTAATTGAATTGTATTAAGAGGTACATCATCTCTTTACATGAGCACTGAAATGTATCGAGCCCTGGAAAGTACAAATAATTTTACTTTTATAAAAACGTTGAATGAGATGTTATTAAATTTCGAAAACTAAACAGTATTTCAGCCTCATTTAAATAATTTTGATAACACTTCCTAAAGTAACCATAAAGATAAAATGAAGTGATACTCATCAAGCCCTTGGCACAGTAAGTACATGTAAGATGGTAAGAATTCACTTATGGCCTTTATTTTTTCTTGCATGAAGTGACTTCTAACTAATCTATGACATAGCTTGGTTCTGATTAAATAACTATCCCAACTGTCCCTGCCACAATTAACTTCCCTCCCACCACTAAAAATATGAAAGTATATTTTGAAAAGTTTCTGCTGCTATAGAACATGGCTATTTTATTTTGTTATCCTCCCTTTATTCACACAGAGGGAGAGCACGTGTGGTGTTCTAGGACTTGAGGCATAATTTTTTCTTTTAGGAGGTGCTTATTTGGCTCCTCTGGTCCTCTTTCTCTTTCTTTTCCATTGTACTGTTTTTTTTGTTTGTTTGTTTTTTTATGAAGCTCCACTTTTATAACAACCAGCATAGCACTAAGTGTAGGAGTTTAAGAAACACGAATTAATATTTGAGTACTCCTTACTTTTATTTTGATGAGAAGTGTTGAGTTGGTTAAACAAACAAACAAACAAAGATGAAAGAAAGAAAAAAAAGCAACCAGCATGGACTCTTAAACTAAAGCTCCTACCTAGTCATCTCATGGATTTCTGGCCATGAAATTGGTAGCTCTTATACTAATCATGCTGCCTCTGGTTTGAAAAAGAAAAAATTCATACTAGAAACCACAAGAGTGAAACAAAGCTTGGAAACTAAAACATAAAAGCAGGTGAGTCAAAATGAAAGTTGGATAAAAACAAAGCATAATACATGTGGAAGATTATTTCAATAACCATAAGGTTTTGAAAAAAAAAGTTACCAGTAATTTCATCTTCTACTATCTAAATGATATAGTAGAAACAATGGACACAGGTCCCTGATGAGACTTGTCAGGGTAGATGTACTATTTTATTAACAACAACAATGAAAGTCAAATCTAAAAATAGGCTTCATTATTTCAATTAATGTCAAAAGTTGACCAGAAAGCTTTCCTAATACTTCCATTAAATGTACTCAAATCTGGGCCCATATTTCTTATCATCTGAAAAATGCAAATCCATTTAGTTCCAAGTTCTCTATCCCTCAGTCACTGTCATTTCCACAAGGTCTATAGAATGTCCCTACAACCTTCCACGACTCCCCATAGCCTTATTCTGACTTTTGAGATCATCCAATATGATCCAATATAGTCCAATCGCTCATACAATATTGCCTTTATCCTACATGTAGTCATCAAGTGATTCAAACAAATTCTACATTTCTTTACTACCTGAATATTCTGGATCACTTTGCTTTTGAACTCTATCTGGAATGATAACCTGTCTCCTACCTCCTATAATGGAAAATCCAACATGTCCCTTGAGGTTTACCATTCCTAATCTCTCCAAACACTGACTGAGTTCCTCCTTTAAACCATTCTACCCTCCATCCCAAAGGATTTTATACTCATTATGATATTTTTAATA
>CM053609.1:102599717-102642904 GCA_028646535.1 Procyon lotor
AGCCACCCTCAGTTCGTTCCGTGAGTCTAGGAGTCTCTTATGGTTTGTCTCCCTCCCCATCCCTTCCTGTTTCATTTCTCTCCCTCACCCCCCCCAAACTCCCTCCTTGCCTCTCAAATTCTTCATATCAGAGAGATCATGTGATAATTGTCTTTCTCTGACTGACTTATTTCGCTTAGCATAATATCCTCCAGTTCCATCCACGTCATTGCAAATGGCCAGATTTTGTTTCTCTTGATGGCTGCATAGTATTCCATTGCATATATATCATGTTGTTGGCCATTTGGATGTCCTCTTTGCAGAAATGGCTGTTCACATCTTCTGCCCATTTCTTGATTGGATTATTTGTTCTTTGGGTGTTGTCCTTTTCCAGATTTTTAAGGTACTCCTAGGTATATCTGAATTTTGGACTTGTAGAAAGAACATTACAAAAGCTAAGAAATGCTGACTTAGTTGAATAATCTCTTCCATAGAATCATTCCTGTGGTTACTGTTCAAATTGTTAACTGTGGTAATACAAGGAACTGTTGAGTGGGTTTCTGTCTGATTTCTGTAATCAGGAATTAAGTCACTACATGTGTATCTGTTCATTTATTCCTCACCCCACCATCATAAGCACCTATTATATGCTCGGTTCAGCAAAAGAAAAATAAGAGTCACCCATATCGATGTATATTTATCTTTGGCTTAGCAGTCACAAAACAAAAGCCAAATTCCTTTCCAAAATGGTGTAATCTTCTTAACCCTGATGCCCAAAAGTATCTTTTCTTTTCTATTCTCTTTTATCCTCAAATGTTTTATGTTGCACTGTTTGGATCTGTAAGTCCCTGTAAGTCGTTTTGAACATAGGTGAAGGACAAATAGTGAATATTAATACTATATCTGCTAATACTATCATCTAAATATCTCAAAAGGTTCACAGATATCTCAAAACATCTCAAAAGGTTCATATCAACACCTACAAAAAGCACTCTGAGCTATGTCCTGCTCTATTTGGAAACAGAATGATGAATAAGCTAATCTCAAGGTTTTTTTTTCTTGCTTGCTGCTATGAAATATCAAGAATTTGGGCACTGAGCACATTTAGTCATTAATGGTCCCATTGCACAAATTGCCCAAAACGAGATGCTCATAACCCAGACACCTTGGCCCAACTCCGAAGAAAGTAATTACATTCAGTCTACCTGAAATTCCCAGTACAGTGAGAACTAGAGTCAGATTTTGTATCCTGCTTAGCTGAACTATTATACAGCAACATTATACAGCAATAAAACAGTTGCTATATTTGACTCACTTCTACTTTCTCCCAGTTTGAGCAACTAAAATGGATCTATACAAAATTCTTTGAATGAGAACTTGGACAGATAAGATGTAGGAATTCCTTTTTTGTTTTCCAAGAACCAGGAATTTTGATACCAAGAGAATTTATTGATGAGGTTATAGACTCTCAATGTTAGAAAGAGCCCAGTTGTAACATAGCATAGAAATGCTCAAAATGACCATTAGGAACTCATTCTTCATCATCTTTATCATAAAAAAAAAAAAGGCATTAGCATGTTCTGTAAAGACCCTCTAGTTTGGGGTGGCTGGGTGGCTCAGTGGGTTAAAGCCTCTGCCTTCGGCTCAGGTCATGATCTCAGGGTCCTGGGATCGAGCCCCACATTGGGCTCTCTGCTCAGCGGGGAGCCTGCTTCTCCCTCTCTCTCTGCCTGCCTCTCTGCCTGCTTGTGATCTCTCTCTCTCTGTCAAATAAATAAATAAAAATCTTTAAAATAAAAAAAAAGACCTCTAGTTTCTTTAACAACAACAAAAACTTATACTCCTGTGATAAAACACTTTTCATATTATTTTTTGACCAGTGATCCAAAACCCAGTGTAGAAGGCATCATGGTGCCTGTTACAGTTGGTTCTTAGTAACATCATAGTTTAATTTTTTGTTGTTGTTTTCAGATGAGAATAGGTTTATTAATTCTTAGAATTATAAAACTTTTGTACATTTTCCTGAGTACCATTTATTGATTAGATAATTTGGAAAACTACAATGGAAAGAACTCTTAACACCTTTCCTCATTTCTAGGTATTTTTTTTCTTTTTCATAAGTGGCAAAGGAAATTGGCCAAGTCTTTGACTGGGCTTATTGATGAGAGATCAAGAGAAAGAGAGGCAACATCCATCAAAGGGAATAGTTAATAATCACTAGCACTTATTGGGGAACTTACCAGGATTTAAAGATAAATGAGTTGCCTAATTTCACAGTTAGAGTGTAGAATCAGAACTTAAGTCAGGTGGTCTGACCTCAATTCTATAACATAAATGTTGGGGAAATATCAAACATCACAGTAGTATAGAATGAAAATAAAATATTTGAAATACTGGGACAGAAACTAAGCAAATTTCTCAAGCCCTTTTGTAAATAAAATTGGCATTATTCTTTTTATTAGGATTTCATTTATTCATTTATTTGTCAGACAGAAAGAGAGCACGAGCAGGGGGCACAGCAGGCGGATGGAGATACAGGCTCCCCACTGAGTAGAGAGCCTGATGCAGGGCTTAATCCCAGGATCATGACCTGAGCCAAAGACAGACACTTAACCAACTGAGCTACCCAGGTGCCCCTGGCATTAAATTTCTGTTTCAATTTTTAAATGGCCCAAAGGGCTATTTAAGCATATAAAATGGTAATTATTCAACTGCTACAGTTTCAAGTGCAAGGGCACTTGAGCAACTTTGCTACCAGATAGTTGGGTCAAGCACAGGCAGACCATCTTAATCAGGACATTCAAATAACTTACATTGTTTGATGCTTAGCTTTGAGTAAAAAGGGAAAAAAGGAGGAAAAAGGAACAGAATTTATTAAAATACAATCTTTCTGGCAAATGTTTTTTCATTGCTGTAAAATAATCAGTAATTCTCAGAATAATAGGAGAAGACCGACAGCACCTGTTTATCCAAAAAAGGTTTACCTAGGTTCCACTTTTCCTCAGTGACACATTAAAGTGAGTGAGCAAATACAATCAAACACTTTTGTTTGAATTTTGTAGAATATCTAATATGTTTCATTTGGGGTTCTTTTTTATTCCTTTTGTTGTGGTTGTTCAACTCTAGATTATTCAGAAAATTCATTATATAAGATGACTTACTTCATGGACACCTCCATTAATTTAGGCTTTGCTGTGTTACTTGGTGAATGGAATAGCAAGCTAGCAATCCCAGAAAAGAATTTTCAAGTATACTCTCTTCTGACAAGGGGCTGGATGGGGGAGACGTTTTGTTAAATGAGTGAGGTTTTTTTTATCATCTATGTCAAGTATGACAAAACCTCTCAAATGTTTTCAATTACTCAAAGTAGCTCTCTTGTTTTCAAGGTAGTGGCTTACAAAATTTGGAGTGCATCAGAATCACCAAAGTGTTAAAACAGATTGCTGGGCCCCACCCCCCAGAGTTTCTGACACTACTTATCAAGTGAGACCAAGAATTTGTATGCCTGCCATGTTCCCCAGGGATGCTGATGCCTGGAGTCCACAGATAATATTTCGTGAAATACTTTCGTAACATAGGAGGAGGCATCCTTTGGCCAAACTCCCACCTTTGAGATCTCTAGCAGACATTTTTTTTCCTACTTACCGCCCCTTGTCTCATTGTGCTATACTTTCCAGAAACTCCAACCATACAGCCTCCATGGTATTGATATGATTCTATAGATCATTATCATGGGTGGCTTGGGCAAGACCATACAACTGTCCTAAATTCTACTAATCAGAGCATTTCCTTGGGACTTTTTTTTTTTTTATCTTGAGAGTGGATGTGTGAGAATCTTTCTCTCTGGTGCAATAATCCCAAGGTTTGAAATACAGTAGCTCTTGGTATCCATATTTCCTTCATGTGGTCAAATGTAGACTGTAGGGCAGAGGATGAAGTAGCATGCAGTGAGAAGTAAACATGAGAGACTAAAAAAGAGCCCTGGAGTTTTGACTTCCAGCTGTTTGTGAAGTATTGCTGCACTTCTATCTTTCCTGTTATTGGGATAAATGACATATCCTAGTTACCTGCCAGATACATTGTCTTTTCTCCCTGCCAGCCAGAATGGACTTTTTATCACTTACTACTGGAAAGGTAATAGCCCTTTTATCTGTACTTTTCATTGCCTGCAAGTTTATTGTTTTAAGGAGTTAATATCATGTAGAACCAGTAGCAAATCACCTAGATTTTGTGTATAATTAAACTACTTATGGAAACACATCACAGATCATTTGACAAACCATGTTTCTAATAACAGGATGTAAAAGGAACAAATACTCTTGTCCATGTATGGTCACCATGGCTCCCTGGAAACCTAGACCCGATGTCAGTCTCTGGCTGGCAGCCAGACCACCAGGAACCATAAGAACTATTGCAGAATAAGATGCCCATGTTCTTCAGCAGCCAAGTACACATCTATGACTCCTAGAACTTGGCATGTTTTTCACTTTGAGGCTCTCCAGTGACCAAGTCCTCCCAGTTTGACCAAGACTATCCTGATTTTAAAAATAGAAGTCCCATGTCCTGGGAATTCTTTCACTGTTGAGCAGACCAAGGCAGTTGGACAAGACTGTTTCCTGAAGCAGTGATTCTTTGTCCCCTTTTTTGGGAAAACTGTAATCCCCCTTCCTTCCTTCCTTCCTTCCTTCCTTCCTTCCTTCCTTCCTTCCTTCCTTCCTTCCTTCCTTCCATTTATTTGACAAAGAGAGAGATAGTGAGAGAGGGAAAACAAGCAGGGAAAGTGGGAGAGAGAGAAGGAGGCTTCCCTCTGAGCAAAGAGCCCGATGCAGGGCTCGATCCCAGGACCCTGGGATCATGACCTGAGCCAAAGACAGATGCTTAACAACTGAGCCACCCAAGTGCCTCAGGGAAAACTATGATCTTTCAGAATGGAAGCTGAATAAGAAAACCTGATAGTTCAGTTTCAAGAGAACTGGATATGAATAAATATATGCTTCCATTGAAGAATCTTAGCAAATCTTCACATAACTATCTACTCTCAGCACATTATTGATCTGTGACCATACTATTTTAAGTGTTTTTTTTCCATACTGAAGGCCAAACTTCACAAACTTTGTCTTTTTTTTTTTCAACCCTTATTTATCACAGTTAAAAAAGCATCTTCATCTAGACTGGTCAATGCTAAACTGTGTTGAAGCTGAAGATGTTGATGTATTTCCTAGACTCTTACTAGTCTACTCCATTTTGATTAGCAAATTCACCAAATTCACCTTATAAGTGGCTGATAGCTTATTCCCTAAGTTCTTATTTGATTTTTAATAGAATATTTTTTCTGAATATAATACTTAATCTCAAAGAAATTTCTGTTACTCAAATTTATAAGGCATGAATTGACCCAAACTGAATTAGTGCTCATTTTGAACAATACTACATTAGATTTGTTACATTATAATCTAATCCAATTATCATTTAACCAGATGTATCATGTCCTCTCAAAGATACCAAAGTATAGAGTTAGTTAGCATCCAACATATGTCTGCTGAAGGAATAAAAATATGTCAGTGTGACCATCTTGAATATAGAAGATTTGACAAATAATTCAGGTATATATGCCCCCAGGTACCCACAGCTTCTGGGTTAATGTAAAGCAGTGATTTTATATTTCAACCAGAAACTCCTCTTTTTCCTCTTCTTTCTCCAGTTTTCAAGAATGCCACTATTATTCTTCTACCTTCCTAAGCTTGAAAACTGGGAGTCTTTCACTGTCTATGTCCACAAATCACCAGTCTTATAAATGTCTTATGGTAATCTCTCTGGTGCTACTATTGTGGTTCAGGTCACATCCATGTCACACTAGAATATTTTAAAACAACCTCTTCTCTTGAGATTCTCCTCTCTTTCTCTAGTTTTTAATCCATTATAACATTATCACAAACTAATTTTCCTGAAATGTCGTGTGATCACACTAAACGTGTACTGAAAAACAGTAGTGATTTATAGCTAACTAGTGAATTTAAAAGATGCATGTGAAACAATTATATTTACAAGATATTTCCAATAGGAATGAAAATGAAAACTGTATTATTTGCAGCAATTTGAATCAAAATTCATCCTGACATCTGGATCTGAGGTGTTCGTTTAGCTTCCAGCATGGGTTTCCTAAGTCCCAAGTAATATATTTGTTATTGAACTTCTGAGAACTTCTAGGAGGAGTCACCACCATGGGCTCCGTTCTGATTTGCAGAGAACAATGAACTGGTGGTAATGGAACAAAACTCCTAGGATCTTGTTCTGTTTTTCATAAATGCAAAACCCCACAGCTGCCAGTCTAATGAATTAGCCCAGTGTAGAGTCCTAATTTTTCCATGTGGTTTTTCCTCTTGAAAAATGCTATTTATATTCATTTAAGAAATCACAAAGTAAAAAGGCAACAGCATATAAAATTAACTGTAACAAAACTTATCAAAACAAATGTTTGTAAGAATGAATACAACTTCTGGATAATTTCAAACAAACGTGAATCTTAATAACCAAGAAAACTTGAGCTGTAGACCTTAGCACTATGTTAGGCATTCCAAGGAACGGGAATGATGAAGTTTCTCCATCAAAGGGAGGTTACAATAGCTCAGCCGAACAAAAATAAGAGGCAATCCAAAGCCAAGTACTGAAGTATATGGTACAAATAGAATTGCCACAGGTCCTCTGTGAAGGTGAGATAAGAGAGCCCATGGTAGGCTCAGAAGTGGTTTTTTTGGAACAGCTATGCCTTGGTCTAAATCTTGATATACAGATAAAAAAGAGGTTAGATAGAGAGTAACAGAAGTGTTTCTGACTGAAGGAAATAGAAGAAGGTAAGAAAACTGTGACTAACTGATATTGTATAATGGGAAGTGGGTATGCCAAACTGAGGTTTCAAGGATGGGTACAATCCATGGGGGTGGGGTGGGGAGGGAGACACATGGGAAAAGGACATTCCAGAAGAAGGGTATGCACACAGAGCCATGCAAAAGGGTTTTACTTAGAGCACTGCCGGGTGTATAGATGACTAAAGCCCATGATGATAAGACGAGGCTTAAAAGTGAGATTTATTTGAAATGCATAAAATGCAGGGTTCCCAAATTTAGCAATGGAAATCCTGACACCCAGTTTATACCTTCACCTTGCTGAGTTATCATAGTTGCTCTAGGAAAGGCATATCAGGGAGTGTTCACCACTTAGAAAGTATCAGACTGATAGAGCAGCCCACTAAATGCTCATCCAAAACACCAGCTCAGAAGCAATACTAAGGAAGGATGGGGAGTCATTCTCCAGGAAGAAATATGTGTATTATATCAAATATCTTTATATGGTACTATGTACTCAGTAGGTAAGCATAAATGGGTCCAGAAACCAAGGGGTGGTAGCAGGTATGACGCACTCAGGTAGTTACTCAAAGTTACTTCCAGGGGCCCACTGAGGGACTTTATGCTTTTCATCTTCATGGCCTAAAGGCTCTTGTTCTCGAATGGAACATGTTTTGCTTAATCGCCTATAACCAACACTCATATAATGATTGTCATTTTGTACCAAGCAAGAAGTAACAATGTCTTTAGCAAAAGAAATGGAATGGGAAAGGAATTGAGAGCTTGTTCTCTTACCTCTTCCTTCTAGAGATTACCTGGATCATGACCTTTTCCTGCATTTCTGCAACCTCTGCTTCCATAATCACCTCTTCTACTCTGTGTCTCTTGACTCTACTGCTTCCTTCTTCTAAATACCTTTGTGATTACATCAAGCCCACCTGGATAAAGCCAGATACTCTCTCCATGTGAAGATCTTTAAGTACATTTGCAAATTCCCTTTTGTTGTATAAGGTAACACATTCAGAGGTTTCAAGGATCAGGACACTGATACTTTTGGGGTCATTCTATCTACTATACTAAACCTCTGTTTTCTCATCTGCAAAGCAGAGATAATGAGAGTAACTGCCCCCCCAGAATTGTTACGAGGAGAGGAAGTATATGTATAGCTCTTAGCAGAGTATCTGACACATCATAACTCTGGCTGACATCATTGTGTCCTTCCAAATATTATTTATCTAAGGCTATGATATAGTGTGCCCACTATATAGTTAGACGAACGACATCATAGCATTTTTAGCCATGACCTCCAGGACTTTATCAATGGTGGCAGACACAGAAAGTGCCTCCATATTTCCAGGGTCCTTCTAGCATGCCTCTGGCTTTGGCAGAGTGAAAGATTTCAACTGGTACATCTTATTACATGGGTGGTCGAGTTATTGAACTCTATTGACAAGGGGCTGGATTTTCCAGCAAGATGGAGCTTCATTAAAATTCTGCAGAGACTGAAAATTCAATAATCTCTCTCACAAAGCACTGCATGAGCAGGGCTGATTAGGCAATTTCTTTCCCATTCCATTTCTTTTGCTAAAAGCATTGTTACTTCTTGTTTGGTACAAAAAGACAATCATTAAATGAGCATTCGCTATAGGTGATTAAGCGGAAAGTTTTAAAGGTGTGCTGACTCCTTTCTCAAGGCCTAATTGAGGGCTTGAAAGGGGAGGGGAGGAAAAAGAAATAAAACAAACCATCATTACCATAGTCTGGCCTGAAATATGGAAAGCATCATGATGCTAATAAACTACTTTGCAGCTTTTTTCTTTTAGACTCTTGATCTCCTTCTTGTTTATCAAACTTGCTTTTTCCTCACCAATCCCTGACTTTTCCCCTGCCCAACCCTCTCTCATGCCCCCTCCTTTTCCCAGAAGAATTAACTCATGCTGGACATAATACACATTTGTATCCAATGAGCCTCACATTTTCCTGATTAAATCCACTGAAATTGTGGTATTTGAGAGCAGATAACACACAAGTACCTATCTTTCTATCCCCACTTAATATCTAACACCTGATTGCATCAATGAAGGAGAGTTAGGAACCGGGCTGCCAGAGGTAAGTACAATTTTAGGATAAGACTAAGGAACTCTCCCCTTTCACTCATAAATAATTCTCTCTCTCTCTCTCTCTCTCTCTCTCTCCCTCCCTCTCCCTCTCCCTCTCTCTCTCTCTCTCTCCCCCCCCCTCAATCTTCTTTTCTCTTTAGTTTTCCATCCTGGCAGAAACAGGCTTCATCACAGTAGCTTTCTCTATAGAATATAACTAACCTGGCTTTGCCATGAGGGCAGAGTTTTTTTTTTTTTATAATGTTTTGTTTACTGATATATAACAAATACTGAGAAGAGTAGTAAGCATGTTGTTAAATATTTGCTGAATAAATGACTGAATGAATGAATTAATTAATATTGAGGGCAATAACAGGTGAGATCTTCCCTGTCATGTCCTATCTATAATAATAATTTGATGGGGCTCTTTAACCTGAGTCTTTCTTTTTTTTTTTTTTAACCTGAGTCTTTCTAAAGATAGGAAAAGTATTAATTCAAAATACCAATCTACACTATGAGAAAAGAAAGCTAAATCTCTGTAACTATTATTTTATGTTTAATTATATTTAAGAAAAATGTAAATGGAGTTCTGGTGGAAAATTTCCATTTCTCTTAGTTAAAGAGCCTTTGAATGCCCTTTACTAAGTATTCCTGAGAATATCTTTTCTAGTCCACTCCAAATTTCTCATCTTGCACCATCAAAGTCCTGCTGATCCTAAGTTTAGGCCACTTTATTCCTGTCCCACAACGACTTTCTTTAGGATGTCATTTTTTACATCATCATCCTAATATCTTATGAACTAGTCTAAAGATCAGATTTCAAGGAACAGGTCTTTATCCACTCTATTGAAAAGAATATTTTAATTTTAGCCAGTGCCTTTGTAAAATATCAGCTATGAATTACTTGTCTGATTAGTTTCCTGAAGGCTCCACATATACCTGAGCACTGTTTGGTCTTGCCTGTTTCTTGCCTGTGCAAAGGGAAGGGTATTTCATTCTGTTCATTCATTCTGTTCACTTTCCCAGAAACAGAAGCAGGTATGCTCCATAGAATTCCCTTTATATCAAACTCCATGGGCCACGCAAAGTGTATGGGAAGTATAAAATACAGAATGAGCACAAGCCTTATCTTTAGGCTCCAGAACTTAGTCCCCTGTGTCTTGAGCTTGCAAAGGAAGGGGAGTATCCTGAACACAGCATAGGAGATGGAAGAGAGAAGGCGTACTCCATCCCACTTCTTTCCTGCTCCAGAACTCCTGAATGGTTCTTTTTGAATTGATACTGGATTCTGTGTGTGGTTTGAGGAGTTGGATGGAATGGACAGTAAAATGACAAGTAGAAAAGTCTGAGCCTTCCTTATGGCAGGCTGGATGGGAGCTCAAAGCAGGAGAGCTGCACTGTGAGCCAAGATATGGAAACTGCCTGCAGGGCAGAAAGATGCTACACTTGAGGATTCACAGAGACTGCCTCCCTTGCTGAGATGGTGCCTGAGGCCACCAGGAAACTCGCGCAGTTGGCAGAGCCTGGCAGGCCACACTGGTACGCTGGGGGTCGGACTCACTGTCTCTGCACTAGGGCTTCCGGCCAATGATAACCACAGACGGCAGTGAAGAAAACAGTAACATACACTGTGGGTATCAGCAGAGCCAGGCCCAAAAGATAACTAATATTTACATAATTTTAGTTCAGCCAGCTAAAAGAGCAGCAGGGTTAGGAAGTCTTAGGACTCTGAAGAACCCTAGCTCCATGCTCCTTGCTCAAGTCCACTCTTCATTTCATGTAACTATGATGCTTCAGGTAAAATAATAAAATAAGTAATCATTGTATTTAACTCACGAGGTTAGCTCTTTCATGTTATTGGCCCATCTTCCTTTCCCTCTTGGAATCCCACACCCTCATTAAAATGCCTTCCTCACCTTCCTTGAAAGACCCTGCTCTCAGACCGCTTATGGGAAAGAATACATGTTCTAGGTGAGCATTTGAAACAGTAGACTGAGTAAAAGCAGACTGTCCTCCTCAGTGTGGTTGGGCATCATCCAACCCATTGAAGGCCTGAATAGAATACAACTGCAGAAGGACAAATATCCTCTCTGCTTGACTGTTTAATCTGAACATCAGTCTTCTTTTGCCTTTCAACTCAGAAGCCATCAGCTCTCATGGTTCTTGGGCTTGGAGACTGAACCATATCCCCAGTTTTCCTGGGTCTCTGGTTTTTCAGGCAGCAGTTGTGGGACTTGTCAGTTTCCACAATTGTGTGAGCCAATTCCTCCAATTCCTCAAATTAAATCTCTATTTCTATTTTTATATCTATACATACATATACATATATGTGTATATATCTTATTGTTTTGTGTCTCTGGACAACACTGACAAATACCAAATGTGATCAAATATTTCTGTTTCATAAATATAAAATACTGATCTGAACACACTTTTCCTTTACTACACAGAGATAGTATTATGAGCATTCATTTTCAATATAGTGTTCTTTAACTATCTCAGAGATTTTCTGCCTTTCCCCTCAGGTCATTGTCATCATCTCTTACTGATATCAAGATTGCTATCTCCAGTGGAAATAGAACTAATAAGACTACAAAGACATGAAGTAAACCTTACGGCTATACTTAAACTGAGACCCAATTTCCTCATTCATAAAATTAAAAAAAAAATTGCTTTGGGATTTAGAAAAAAAAAACACTTATTGTAGCACAGATAGGTGCTCAAATGGTAAATACTGCCATTATGATAAATAGTGAATTGAAATGATAGTGTGTATAAGAGGAAGTAGAGGCAGGCTGAATAGTTGAAGGAGTGAAGAGATAATAGCTTAGAGTATAAGAACTTTCACATTTTTTCCACTTCCCAATAGCCTTGCTAAATCCCAATCCCAATCATCCTCAAAGATACAGTTCAAAATCTCCACCACCAAGAATCCAGAATTAACCCTTGTGTCTGTCAGGGTTCAAACAGTAAGATATATAGATATAGATATATAGAATATAAGATTTATTGCAAGGAATTGGCTTGTTCAGTTTTGGATGATTCCTAGGCAAGTCAGAAATTTGTGAGATAGACTATCAGGAGGGAAAGATGGAAGCCCTCTAGCATGAACTGAAGTTCAAAGGCAGAATATCTTCTTCCTGGAAATGGCAGCTTTGCTCTTACAGTCTTTCCATTGAGTGAGTCAGGTTCACCCAGATTATCTAGAATAATCACCTCTAATTAAGTCAACTGATTGTGAAGATTAATTACATGTACCAAATTACCTTTACCCCATTACCTAGATTAGGGTTTGGTGAATAACTGGGGACAATAAGCCAGCCAGGCTGACACATACACAGACCATCATAGTCTTTCATCCCAAAACACTTATATCTCCACTCAAGTACTAACCATGGTGGGTTTTGTTCTAGAATTAGGTACATAGACATATGCTTTTCTCCCAACAAATTATTGACAGCAGAAACCATGAATTAAGCTTTTGCACAGCAAAGGACACCATCAACAAAACGAAAAGAAAACCTACTAAATGGGAGTAGATATTTGCAAATGCTGTATCGAGTAAGGGGTTAATATCCAAAATATATAAAGACCTCACATACCTTAACACCAAAAAACTGCCAAATAATCAGATTAGGAAATGGGCAGAGGATCTGAATAGACATTTTTCTTTTTTTTTTTTTGAATAGACATTTTTCCAAAGAAGACATATAGATAGCCAATGGACACATGAAAATATGTACAACATCACTAATCATCAGGGAAATGCAAATCAAAACCTCAATAAGGTATCACCTAACACCTGTTAGAATGGCTAAAATCAAGAAGACAAGAAAGAACAAGTGTTGGTGAGGATGTGGGGAAAAAAAGGAACCCTCTTGCACTGTTGGTAGGAATGCAAACTGGTGTACCCACTGGGGAAGACAGTATGGAGGTTCCTCAAAAAATTAAAAATAGAATACCACATGATCCAGTAATTCTACTACTGGGTATTTGCCCAAAGAATATGAAAACACTAAGTCAAAAAAGATATATGCACCTCTATGTGTTACAGGGGCATTGTTTTAATAACCAAGACATGGAAGCAACCTAAGTGTCCCTCAATAGACATATGGATAAGGAAAATGTGGTGTGTGTGTGTGTGTGTGTGTGTGTGTGTATGTGTATATATATATGTGTGTGTGTGTGTATGCATACGTACATATATATGTATATACATATATATACATACATATATATATAAAATATTACACAGCCACAGAAAAAGGATGAGATCTTGCCTTTGAGACAATATGGATGGACCTAGAAGGTATTATGCTAAGTGAAGTAAGTCAATCTGAGAAAGACAAATACCATAGGATTCCACTCATAAATAGAATCTAAAAAAATAGGCAACTAAAAAGGAGAATCAGAACTATAAGTACAGAGAATAAACCGATGGTTGCTAGAGGGGAGGGGTGTGGGGGTTGGGGCAAAAGGAGTGAAGAACAGAGGCAGATACACATCTCCATTTATGTAATTAATAAGTCATGGGAATAAGAGGTACAGCATAAGGAATATAGTCAATAATATTGTAATAGCCATGTCCTGGGACAGATGATAGCTACACTTGGGGTGAATAATGTGCAAACTTGTCAAATCACTAAATTGTACACCTGAAACTAATGTAACATTGTATGTCAAATCTATTCAAAACAAATTAAAAATTTTTTAAATAAAAAAACACATGAATCTGCATTGTTGTCTCCCAAACTCGAAATTGAGACTATAATATATATACCACTAATTAAATTTCTCCACAATTCACTTTAATAAAGAATTCTACTTTTTGGTGGCTGGATTTACCAGAAGTTTGATTTCTGCAATACCATGGCTAAAGGAAACAGCATTCATTCCATTCTATAGCATGAAAATCATGTTATCTCTCAAATTAAGATCTTCAGAAGAAGTACAATGTGTGTGTGTGTTTGTGTGTGTGTGTGAGAGAGAGAGAGAGAAAGGGAGAGAGAGAGCTTGGTGAATAAAATAAATGAGAGACTTCATTTTACATAAATTTCCTCAAAGCATATCTGTGGGCTTACCTGTCTATATATATTATACATTTTAAAAGTGATTTTCATTACATTATTTCTGAACTGTTATTCCTTCACAGAAGGAATATATATGTAATTTATTTATTTATTTATTTATTTATTTATTTATTTATTTTAGTAGAGGTTAAGGGTCACATCAAAGAGTCACCATTCCTGGAACAACTTGAGTTAAGCTTTCTCTGTGGCTATTGTCTCTGTGCTTCCCCAAATAAATGAGGACAATAAAAATAACAATGTGGAAATAATTTTATCCTGTGGAAAATGCAGAAATAATCACATTGTGTTTTGGGATATGTTTAAGGATAGAAAGATGGGTGGTGAGTGAGTGATAAGCTAATAAAGGAAGCTGAATAACAGATAACTGGGAGGTGACTGAAGAAAAGGATGCCCGTTTAGAAAGAGAAGCAAGTAGATTCTAGTGTTATCTATGTGTATGTCTCATCTCAGAGAAAGAGCTGGGGGGAGAGAAAGGGAGGGAAGGGGGGAAGTAGGGAGGGAAGGAAGAACACAAAAGCAGAACTGCTCCTCTGAATTTAATTCTGAACAAAGAGAGAAATCCAAAAAGATAAAGGTGGCTAAGGAGCAGACCTGCTGGTGGTCAGCTCAGTATCAAAGGATTGAAGGGATGTCATATAACCAAGTGGTAAGGTCCTTAATGGAATGCCTCAAGTGAGGATGCTCTGAAGAATGTGTAGCTGCTTATATCACCATTGGACAATACAACTCACTGAAGAGCATATTGATGTGATAATCATGGTGAAAGGAAACAATCGAAAGGGTCACATTAGGTTATGTAAATGCAAAGCCAAGAGGTACCCACCATCCTAAAGGAAAAATATCACAAAGGTTTTTTTTGTGACTTGATAAAGATGAACCCACCCAGTTTCCTTCTGGTAGACAGAGCTCAGGGGCAGGGTGGAATAATATATATAAATAGACCAGGGCTTTCTGGGAGGAAAGATAGGGCCAGAAAACATGTGTGTGTGTGTGTGTGTGTGTGTGCGTGTGTGTGTGTGTGTGTTTGTGTAGGGAAGGGGGATTATAGTCTAGTCTAGTGTGATCCTGAAGAATGACTACAGGCAAGACAGGATACCAAGTGAATTCATCAAAGGAAAAGGATTCTGGACTAAGCAGCTGAGCTGAACAGTGACCTGCAGGGGCCTAAGGAAGGCTGGTTCCAGTACAGTCACGGGATTATGGTGACTTAGACAAGCATGGCTATTTAGCCAATGGTAATTTCCCTTACACGCACTGTGAAAAAGCCTAAATCAGAACAGGAAATGTAAGAAATAACTAGCTTCACTCAATAAGTTTAAATCTTCTGACCAAAATAAGTGATTTTCCTGATGACTAAGAGTCCTTATTTATGACAGTGCTAAACCATTCACACCAGGTTTTGAAGAACCATGATTAAAAGGATAGTGTCGAGCAGAGAGGAGAGGAGCAAATGTGGGTCTGTGAATGATTGGTGAGATTATTGTCAATTTGGGACAATTTATTCACTTAAAAGGTGGTTTATGAGCACTTTGCTCACAGTGATCATTGCTCCATTTTTAAACATAAATTTACAGTAAAAAACTTATACCAGATCTACTTCATTTCATTTTTGGATCATTTCTATCCTGGTAAACTAGAGCAGAGCTTTGTTTAGAAGTAATGTTTCTGAATTTTAGCACAGCATCAATATGGTGCTTCCCATGAAATGCTTGTGGACAAGATGGAGAAGATATGACTGGATAACAGTTCAATCAGATGGCTCAGTAATCTATTTAACAGATATACTTGCTGAAAGAGAATAGGTTGATATAAATGCAGAAAAATTCTCTTGTGTAACATTATCTTCATAATGTTTTGTTTCATGTTTTATAATAAATGATCACACTAAGAATAGTAACACCTAACTTTTACTGAGATTTTATACTGTCCTCGAGGACACTGGGTTTTGTGTACTTTCTTGTTTGATCTCAAAACTTTGTAAGGTAGATGTTAATATTACCCCCATTTTAAATGAGGAAACAGAGAATTAGAGATTTTTGATTGTAGTTAAATAGCAAAATAGCCATGATGGCTCACTCCAATTCCTTTTTTTTAAATGCTGGAGAAATATTAGAAATGAAAGGAAGAAATGGATTCCAGCAATTGACACAATAATAGAAATATCAAAAACCTGTGGAAAACTCCCAGGGTTTTTTTGGCTAGCAAATCTAGAAATGTGTGAAAATAAAGACTGGGACAGAGGTGGATGTTTCATGCTTTTTACCTGAGGTGCCTTAAGACGCCCAGTGGCTGCCAATGTAATGGAAGAAACCCATAGAAGTGAATCAGACCCTCACTGTAGGTTTCTGAAGAGCAAACAGTAGGATAATTCCAAAGCCCTGAAGGAAAGAGGAGTTGATGAAAATAGGTACAGCTAACCAGTTCTCAAGCATTCACTTTCTGTTCCCTTTAAATCAAAACCTTCAAGGGTGTTAGAGTATAAAGAAACTGTCTCCTTTCACTTGTTTCTCAAAGTTTAGAAGATGAAACCACAACCAGAAGAATTGCATGGTGGGTGACAGTAAATGGAAGCAGTAAACAAGGGATCTCTATTACCTGGAGTTTTTGGTTCGTCCACTTATTAGTCTCTAACATAGAGAAAGTTTTCCCAAAGTTCTCCAAATCATGCTAGCGGTCAGAGTAGCTGATGCACCCAGGGAACATAAATTCCCAGGGTATAGAGCAAAACAACTACCTCAAGGACTTGGATTATCTCAAGTAAAAGTATTAGAGGAAAGATGAACCAAGATTTTAAGAGACTTCAGGAGATAAGGGGAAACATAATCGTTATAAAACAAGAAAACAAAATCATTGAAGAAAAGCCCACTGGAAGTATCAGGCTTAAAATATATAATAATTTGATGTCTCTATCTGGGCATGATGTAATAAATGGAATTAATTTTTCCCTTTCATGGTGAGCAATTAGAAAACTCAAATGAATGTCATACCCACACTATTTTCAGACATTTGACAACAGGCAGTGGAGGGCCACACCATCTGAGAGAGGGGAAACAAATGATAGGAGCTTGACAATTTCCTCAGATTTCTTCCATAAGGCATTTTTCAGACTGTGGCAAGCAAGGAAGAGCAAAATCAAATTGAGTTTAAGAACAGAGACAGAATTTGTGTGACAGATGGCTAGAAATGAGGAACAGCTCTAGAAAATGCAGAGGAGTCTACTTAAGTCTTTGCTGAATACTGAGTTGAGGATAAAATTCCAGGAGCCCCATCAAAGAACCACCATGATCAAAACAATTCCCGGAACCCCCATAAGGTATAATAGTGCTCAAATTTTGGCCCAATAAAATGAAGAAACCTCATCAAAGATTCAGGATATTTAGTATAGATTTCAAAATGGCACATTTTACTTGGAGGGCTAAACTAGACAGGAGCAATAGCTCTCAAAGTATGGTCTGTGAAACCCTGGGGAAACCTGAGACCCTTTCAAGGGGGCCATGACATCAAAATTATTTTTATGATAATCATAAGACATTATTTGCCCTTTTCGCTATGTTGACACACTAAAAGTGCAAAAGCAATTGTGGATAAGGTTACTGATGATTTAGCATTAATCAAGGCAGTAGCATAAAGCTGTATTAATTAGTAATTATATTCTTCACTTCAATGCATGTGTGGTTAAAAAAAAGCAAGTTTCAATTATGAATGTTCTTGATGAAGCTGTAGAAGTAATTAATTTTGTTTAATCTCAACTCTTGTTTACATGTATTTTTCCTACACTAGGCGACAAAATAGGATGTATTCATACAGTGTTTCTGCTGCATCCTGAAGTGTGGTGATTGCTTCAAGGAAAGTGCTTGTATAGTTTGAGTTACCAGATGAACAAGCCACTCTTTTCATGGGACA
The DNA here is from genome assembly GCA_028646535.1 of Procyon lotor. Classification (NCBI taxonomy): domain Eukaryota; kingdom Metazoa; phylum Chordata; class Mammalia; order Carnivora; family Procyonidae; genus Procyon; species Procyon lotor. The sequence goes on from CM053609.1 coordinate 102,617,631, forward strand.
CAAAGTTGCAATGTGGAATCTAAAGCCATATCAATGAACTTTTGTACCCTAAGAATAATAGGGAACTTTTTCAAGCTATAGAGACTACAAAAAAACCTACAGTCAATATCAACATCACACCAATGGTAAAACACTGAACGTTTTCCCTTTGAGAGCAGGAACAAGACAAGAGCACCCACTTTTATCAGTTCTGTTCACATTATAATGGAGGGCCTAGCCACTACAATAAGGTTAAAAAAGAGGCATAAATATAAGAAAAAAATGTAATTGTTCTTATTTACAAAAGAAATGATTGTTCACATAGAAAAATCACAGGAAATGTCCAAAACAACTGCTGGAACAAATGTAGCAATGTCTAGGACATAAGTTTAATATACAAAAATCAATTATGTTTATAAATATAATACAAATTAATATGAAATATTAAACATTATATTTTATAGTGCCATAAAACATGACACTTAGAAATAAATTTGGAAAACTCTTAAGACTTCAACACTGAAAAGTGTACAAAACCAAGAAAAATTAAAGATGACCTAAATGAATAGATATGTCATCTTCATGGATTTAAGACTCAATATTAAGGTGGCATTTTGCTCACAAATGACCTATTGATTTAATTCATACCCAATAAAAATTCCAACAGGCATTTTTATAGAAACTGTCAAACTGATTCTAAACCTTAGATGGGAATTTAAACAACATACAATAACCAAAGCAGTTTTTAAAAAGAACATAGTTGGAGGACTTAGAGCATCTAAGCCTTAAATACATAGTTGCTGTGCTAATCAACAAAGTTAAACTCTGGCCAAAAAAAAAAAAGACAGAAATACATAAATCTGTGAAACAGAATAGAATTAAAAAATAGAATACCCACGAATATGAACAATAGAGTTTCAACAAAGGTGTCAAGACAATTTGTGAGGAAAGGAACTTTCCACAGATGATTCTGGATAAACTAAGTATTTAAATAATAAAAAATGAAGGGGTTCAGTGGGTTAAGCAACTGACTCTTGATTGTGGCTCAGGTCATGATCTCGGGCTCCTGAGATTGAGCCCCATGCCAGCTCCCAGTGGGGAGTCCGCTTGAGATTCTCTCTCCCTCTCCCATTGTCCTTCCCCCTGCTTGTGTGCATGTGCTCTCTCTCTCTCAAGAAAGAAAGAAAGAAAGAAGGAAAGAAAGAAAGAAAGAAAGAAAGAAAGAAAGAAAGAAAGAAAGAAAGAAAGATTGACTCTTACCTTACATAATACATAAAAATTAATTTGAAATTGATTATAGATCTAACTGCAAAAATCTAAAATTATAAAACTTCTAGAAGAAAACATAAAAGATTTTTACAATCTTATTGTATGCAAAATTTTCTTAGATCAAAAATCAAGAAACATAAACCATAAAAGAGCATACTAAGCTTAATTCATCAAGATTTAAAACATTTGTAAAAAGGTTTAAAACATTTGCTCTTCTAAAGTGTCAAGCCACAGGGAGAAAATACAGCACAAATATCAAACAAAAGATTTGTAGTAAGAATATATAAAAAATTTCCATAAGTCAATAATTAATCAAAAAATGTAAAAGGAATATGAGCAAAAAATTTAAACACTTTCCAAATGAAGACAGTCATATGGCCAGAAGTGTACATGGAAGAAGCTTAACATCATTAGTAATCAGAGAACCACAAATTAAAACTACAGTATAAACTAGGACAAACACTGTTGGAGGGAATGTAAAATGGTACAACTTTGGAAAACAGTTTGGCAGTTTCTTAAGAATTTAAACATAATTGTCATATGACCAAGGCATTCCACTCCTATGAATTTCCCCAACAGAAATTAAAAATATATTCATCCAAAAACGATTACACAAATGTTTATAGCTACTTTATTTTTAATAGTCCCAAACTGGAAATACCCAAATGCTTATTTATGGGTGAATGAATAACCAAATGTGGCATAACCATGCAATAGAATACTGCCCACCAATAGAGCAAAACTATTGCTAGACACAAGAATGTGGGTAAATCTCAAAATAATTATGCTAAGTGAAAGAAGTTCGACAAAAGAGTATGTTACATATGATTTCAATCATAAAATTCTAGAAAATACAGACTAATTGAAAATGATGGTCTGAAGGTCAGTGGTTGCTTTGGGAATGAAGAGGAAAGAGGGATGAATTATAAACATGCAGGTGGAAACATTGCAGGGTTGATAAAAACGCAATTACAGCTTTGCAGGTGTTTCCACAGGTCAAAACTGGTCAAAGTGTACTTTTTAAATACTTAGTATTGTCCTTTAATTATACATTAATAAAGTTGTAACAATATTCAAAACATATTTTTTTCTCTCTTTCCACTGTAGCAACCTAAAAACAATGACAAGTCCAGTAGCGCTGAGCACCCCTAGCAGCCACAGAAGGGAATCAAAGCTTCCTGGGAAAATAGTAGTTTCCAGGTTCTGGGTAGGAACTGTGGAAGTCTGGCCTGAACTATGTTATCATATCAAAGAACTGAGCAAGTTTTCCAAGTCTATTAGGCTTTCTAACAAAAGTAGTCATGAACTTTGAATTTATAACTACTCCAAAGAAAAACAAAAACCCCAAGGCTTTAGATCTGCTACCAATCTTTAGGAAATAAAGGGGGCTGGTACCCCAGGGATGCAATCAGCCAAACTCAGGCTCTTGGAAACAACCTCGTTTACTCTACACAACAAAAGCACTTAGATAGTTCATTCATTCATTCATTTAATCAAGAGGAGGTGAAACAGCAACTATATATCGATTCCTATTTTTTTTTTGTTCACCAATGTGGTTCATTTATGGTTTCCACAAATGAAATTGTTATATATTTAAAATGTACACCATGATGGTTTGATTTGTGTATATTGTGTGAAAGGAGCCCAACCATTGAGTTAATTAACACTTCTAAATCCTCACGTATTTACCTTTTTTATTTATTATTTACTTATTTTCGTGAGAAAAACATAAGTTCTACTCTCTTAGCAAATTAATTTTGGTTATATAACACAGTGCTATCAAATACAGCTAATCATGTCATACATCAGATCCTCATTTATCTCATTCATCTTATAATGGACCTTATTCATCTTATAATGGAAAGCTTGTACCTTTACCAACCTCTTCATTTTCCACATACCCTAGTCTCTGGCAACTACTTTTTTACTCTGTTTCTTTGAGCTTGCCTTTTTTCTTTTTTAGATTCCACATAGAAGTGATACCATGCAATACCTATCTTTCTCTTTCTGATTTATTTCACTCAGCATAATGCCATACAGATTCATCCACATTGTTGCAAATGGCAAATTTCCTTGTTTTGAGATTGAGTAACATTCCACTGTGTGTGTGTGTGTGTGTGTGTGTGTGTGTAGAAAGAGAGAGAGAGACTATAGATCTAACTGCACATGCATATATATACAAACACCGCCTTTTCATTATATATTCATCCACTGATGGATATTTAGGTAGTTTGCATATCTTGGCTATTATAAATAATGCTACAAAAAAAAACCACTTTTTTTTATCCCTTCATGGTAATGATTTTGTTTCCTTTGGAAAATACACCCAGAAGTGGGATTGCTAGCTAGATTCCATGGTAGTTCTATTTTTAATTTCTTAAGGAACCTTCATACTATCTTCCATAGTGGCTATACCAGTTTACACTCCCACCAACAGTGCACATGTGTTCCCTTTCCTCCACATCCTTCCCAGAATTTGTTATTTCTTGTCTTTTTCATAATAGATATCTTTACAGGTGTGAGATGATATCTTATTGTTTTGACTTGCATTTCTCTGTACTGAGCATCTTTTCATGTGGTCTGTTGGCCCTTTGTAACTTGTATTTCTTCTTTAGAAAGATTTATATTCAAGTCCTTTGCCCATTTTAAATTGTTTTAATTAATTGATTGATTAATTGCATTTTTGCTATTGAATTGATGAGTCCCTTGTATAGTTCCAATATTAACCCATTATTGGAGATGTGGTTTGCAGATGTTTTCTCTTATTCCATGAATTGTCTTTTTCTACTGATTTTAATGTGAATATTTTCTCAGTTACCTGATGGGTAGGAATCACTCAACTAGATTCTGGATTTCTCTCAGAGATAGTTGTTTCATACATAGCTGTATATTCACTGTATCAGTGGGAGGAGGGAAATTCAGGGGCCTCCTATGCCATCATCTTGATTCTATCTCTATCTCACACTCTGCAACTATATATTTAAAGAAACTTAATCGACTAATCAGAAAGTATAGGCTAAGCCTTATTGGGATCCTGATTCAATAACAAATTGACCCAAAAAATTATATTGGAGAAATGTAAACACCGGATATTTGATGATATTGTGGAATTTCTGGCTTTAATTGTGTGATAGTGGCAATTTAATTATGGGTAAAGGCAGAGTACTAATCACTCATTAGGTCAACCAATGAAAATATTTACAGATAAAATACTGTGTTTTTTTGGGGAACTTACATTAGTAGTCCAGGAGAGGGATAAGTGAATGGGGGTATGTCTAAACAAAACTGATCACAAATTGGTCCCATAATTCTATCTAAATAATGGATCCATAGGGTTCATTATTCAATTATCTCTACCTTTGCATAGTTTTGAAATTTTTCATATTGTCAAAAAAAGAAAAACATTTTCCAAATGTTATCATATAAAAGAATAAAACCAACAAAAATTCTGTTACCATATATGCTTGGGAAATACTGTGCTAAATAAATTTGGATCCTTTTTTTTTTTTTTTTTAAACTGCAGAATTCCTCAGTCTTTAAAATGGGTCGTTTTACCATTTTACCATGGTACATGGGTCACCTCCAACAGGAGAAGGCTAATACGTGTTTCCTAGGCCCATGTAAACACAGAACCCATTTCTCATGCACTTCACAAGGTAGGTGTTCCACTGCAGTCCCTGTTTGGGAAACTCATGGAATCTTGGTTCATATCAGCTCAAGCAAAATGCAAATGTTGACCAGTGTGGGTGTTCTGGGTGTGAGCATTGACTATATTACATCCAGAAGCGTACATTCATTTTGGGGCTCTGAACTTTAAGAGAGTAACCAGAATAATGAGGATAACTGAAATCAAATCATCTGAGGAATTAAGAATAATTCAATTGAGGAAGTACCATGAGGGACAATAAGATGAGTGTCTCCAAGGATTTGAGAGGCAGTCAGATGGGAAAAGTTTAGATTGGTTAGGTAACCACAGAGGTTAAAATAAAAACCAATGGTCAAAAGTTAAAGCATTTAGCTAAGCAGGAAGATTTTACTACTCAAAAAGAAGGGCTTTATGTAAGCAGAGTTCCCCAAAGATGGAATGAAGTATTATGACAAAGTAATAAGCTTTTCATCACAGATGGGGTAATTAATCAGGAATTAGAGAATCCTTTGCACGGAATATTAGAAAGGGCCTTCTGAAATTTAAAATCTTTAAATTTTATGATTCTAAATGGACCATGTTGGTGTACCAATAATCTTACAACTAAGTCATTTCCTTGGATTCCCAGGGCTCCGAATTACACTTTCCATCTTTGATCTCTCTTATATTTTTCAGAGTACTTCATATGGTGAAGAAATTATTCTCTAAAAAGTTCTTTCTCCCTTAGGATCCCGTCTTTCTCTGCAACATCATTGTGATGGATCATTGCATCATGACAAGAGAAAGGAAGTTTGAGAACGAGAGTCTGGATTCTGTGTCCTGGCCCCAACTGGAATGAACTGGCTGCATGACTTTCAGTAGGCCATGATGTATCCCTTAGCCTCAATTTCTTCATCTACAAAATAGAATATTTGGCCCAGATTATTTCTTAAGTGCCTTTCTACAATTAACTGGAGTACTATACAGAACATCTCCAAATTTCATATACTAACAACCAAGACAGGTGATTTTTAATGAAAAGATAAGGGAAGTAATATTTGCAAAGGGTCAGACCAATTTTAGATATTGTACTCATATTGTATGCTCATTTGAACCTTAGGGATATAGGGAATTTCATGGCCTGTCAAAAGGTACCAACACTAAGAAACCGAGAGGTTAAGTAAATTGGTCAGGGTCACACAGCAAATAAAAAAAATGCTCTTTTCATTACATTACATTGTGAAATTCTTCCAGCCTCATTTGACAAAGCACTGGATTCCTGGATTCTAATCCAGGTAGGCCACTCATGTTTTGTATAATTTGGCTTTGCTTATTTTTATTGTTATTATTCTACTTATCACTTAAATATTATTATTATTATTATCATCATCATTATTATTTACTCTTTCACTGGATTGGTTATAAAGAGAGCTATGCTTTAAATACAACAAAGGATATTTTGTCCATTCTGTGTTTACTATTTGAACTTCAGATTCATAGGAATGCTCTTTCAGGAACTAACACAACTTTCAGAAAGAGAGACCCGTGGTATCCTTTTTTTTTTTTTAAGATTTTATTTATTTATTTGACAGAGAGAGAGATCACAAGCAGGCAGAGAGGCGGGCAGAAAGAGAAGGAGAAGCAGGTTCCCCGCCGAGCAGAGAGCTGGATGTGGGGCTCGATCCCAGGACCCCGAGATCATGACCTGAGCCGAAGGCAGAGGCTTTAACCCACTGAGCCACCCAGGCGCCCCACCGTGGTATCCTTTTTTTAAAAAAAGACATTTACTATCTTCACAGCTATAGAGTTTTTTCTTTTTCTCTTTTAAAAGTAACTGTTTAGAAAGTACTTTGTATCAGCCAATTCCCTTAATAATCTCAGGTGCCTGTCTAGCTGATTTATAAAAGTGCAAATTTTCCAAATTCTGTATTCCCTCACCTGATTGTTGCCAATAGCTATTTGGCAAGGTTTTCACTATATCCTAATAATCCAAATTTGTTTGCTTCATTTTTCCTGTTAAAACTAGATTCAAAGAATGAGTTTGCTCTCTTGGCCATCTTAGAATCATCATCAATTTCATACCCATCTTCTCTGATTAGAAGCCCCAATTTCCCCCATCTCTCTATCTCCTGAGGCATATTCATAAAAGCCTTCTTTTGCACTGCACAAGCCATTTTAGCACCAGTCATTTCACTCCCTTCATCTTTTTCTACAAAGTTTTAACCAATAGGGAATACTTTTACTCCACACTCCCCTTCTTAGTCGTGTCAAGCAAGAATTTTATTCTTTTGTCTCTCCTCTGTGATACTGCATTGAATGTGTCATGCAATTAGCATCGCTGTTTTTCAGAAGAACTGAAGCACTATCCTGATAATTTGGGCTCAGGTTCCACTTCTGCCTGAAATGTCTAGATAATTGCAGCCTCTGTGGGTGTCGTGGACTTTCTTTCTGCTTGAATTATCCAAATAATTACTTTAATTCCCCACTCTGTTTTACATATAGAGACACAAACACAAAGGAAGCCGATCTAGAAAATGGAAGAACCAGAGGGATTTTCATGTAGGATCTTTATTCTGCTGAGGGCTATGATCTTATTGCTACTTCCGGTCACAACTATGAACTTTCTTGGTATCCTTCTGTGCTGAGTATTCTTCTCTCTATGAACCACCACTCGGCTGCCTGCGACTCACATGGTTTCCCACATAACCCAGGATACTTTCTGGATTATCGTTTACAGGTTATCTTTGATGATTCATAATATCCAGAGAATATCAGAGAGAAAAGGAGCCCAGAATATCAACCGACCTCCCTCCACTGCCACTGCCGTATTACAGATGTAGTAACTGAGACCTGAAGGAAGAAAGTGACCACAGAAATGTTCAAAGAATGTCAGTGCAGGGGCAGGACAAACGCAAGTTATAAGTTAACCATGGACCAAAGCAAAACTGAACAAAACAAAACCCCAACCCAGTTTACTTAATTATCTTTTCTCTAAGTGCTTATGAAACAAAACATCAGTTTAGTTGTCTGTAAGACTGGATATAGGGGGAAATGGGTGAGTGGCACCAGAGGCCCACTACCTCCTGTCCTCACCCCACTTTTGCTGGGTGATACAGAGTAGAACAAAGGATAAGAGGAGTCTATGCAGTTCCTTCTCAATGGCGGTAGAATAGGTGGCAAGAGCTATGTTCCCATTCTCTCCACCTTCTCTAGAGGGCTGTGCGAGAAGCCAGCTCTTAAGCACCAGTTAAAATTCTGGAGTCAGCAAAATGCCAATTGTGGAAATTACCTGTATCTAAATTCGGATTGGACATTAGTGAGAAAGCTGAGTCCTTTTATGGTTATTTCCCATAGTTATGCAAAAAGGAAGGTGGGCAAAGCTGTCAGAAATCTAAGGTTCCTAACACAGTATTCGTTTCCCCTTCCCTCCTTTCTTTAGCTTCAGCAGAAGACTCCATTCTCCTGTCTCCTTTCTCATTTCCCACTCAGAGAAAGCTACTCTTATACTTTCTCCCCCAGACTATTAGATGTTTGCATGTGTGTGGTGTGTGTGTGGGAGGGAGGGGCGGTCTGCACACCCTTCTTTCACAGTGCAGCTCTAAGTGCCCTAGCAAATGCTTGGATCTTTCCATCTTGTCCTTCAACTTGGAATCCCTCTAGAAAGAACTGCTGACAGTGTACACTGCCCACCACTAGAGAGCAGCCAAAGCCAACATTTTCCTGGGCAAAAAACCTCTTCAACAAGTTATTTTCAGAGGAGCCAGGTTCTGTTGGTCTTCTCTTCCTCTCTTTCACCTCTATCTTTCTTTGAGCAAAGCACTTCACCAGTCTCTTTCACAGGAGAACATTCTATGTGTCTATCCATATGTTGCGGGAACAGGGAAAACTCTAATTTGCCCAGAGAAGCCGTTGTCAAAAACATTTCTTCTTGAAATCTCCATGCTTTTACCCCATCAAGCTAATCTGTATAAATCATAAAATGTTGAAAGTAAGATAATTTTGCAGTAAAAAAAAAATAGAGTTATCCCCATAAATCCATGAGGAAACAAAATCTGCTCTTGGTTGATTCTTCCCTAAACCTCTCTAGAGGGAATGACAGCACACCAACCTAAGCAGGTCCTAAGCACACATTTAGATGTGATTTCTTGCTACGGAGAGCATGATTTTTCCGACATAAATGAAGATAACAATTGTGCCTCATATGGTCTGTCTTTCAAATTTCAGTAGCTCTGTGTCTACTTTATTTGGCTTACCTTAACGAGCAGTAAAAGAAAAAAAAATTGTTGTTGGGTAGAAAATTATTATTGTTGTCATTGTGCAGGAAGAATCCTCTAGTCTTCTACTATAGAAAGGAAAGAAGATGGGAACGGACTTTTGGAACATAATATAGCGAAGATTCAGGACTGTGCGCCCTGGATTCAGTTTTAGATTTACATTTTTTTTTAAAGGTTTTATTTATTTATTTGACAGAGAGAGAGAGAGAGAGATCACAAGCAGGCAGAGAGGCAGGCAGAGAGAGAGGGGGAAGCAGGCTCCCTGCTGAGCAGAGAGCCTGATGCGGGGCTCGATCCCAGGACCCTGAGACATGACCTGAGCCGAAGGCAGAGGCTTTAACCCACTGAGCCACCCAGGCGCCCCTAGATTTACATTTGAAACCTGTCTCTGCCACTTGCCAGAGACTGATCTCAAGCAAGTTACCTAAGCTCCCTCTTATCCTCAGTTTCTTCCTCTGTAAGGTAGCTGTTTTTATCAAATAGGACTGGATTAAAGGACACAATGTAAGTAATACTTTAATAAAAGATTAGCTGTGATTGTTCAAAGTGCTTACCATCCACCAGGTTCCCTGCTGATTTCTTTCTGCCTTATTCTGCTACCACTTTATTTCATTACATCCTCTTTCAATTTTAATTTTGCTAAATATTCATTAAACATGTGTTACATTCCAGGTATAATTCTGATCCTCAAGAGGTTACAACGTAGTTTTAAAAAGAGATAAAGAAATATGAAGGAAGGAAATACAAAGAAGACGTGTCTTACAACATTAGATTCTAAAGGGAACACATAAGACAGAACTTGTATACCGTCAAAATTACCCTCAGGACTTCCAAGTGTCCATAAAGTCTAGTTCTGCATATGTAAGATCTTTTTAAAATTTTAAAAGATCTTTAAGATCTTTTTAAAATTTATTATCTACTGTTTCTTTATGGCCTAAAGTAATTCTCCATATCATCCTTGATATTGGTATCACCAGCAACTTGCTGGATCGCTTGAAGAAATGGGACACATCTCTGTCATGATAGAAAACTCTTAGATCTAGTCACACATTCTTTCCAGGGGATTTGCTCACAGACATGGACTCTTTGGGATTTGATTGCCTTCACTGCCTGTTAATATAGATGATGCAATAGTATCATTGCCAAGGGCCTCAAGTTGGATATTTTAACTGATGCCCTGAGCAATGTGACTTTGCTGTAAGTGTTAAATGGAAGTTCAGTCCACATGTTGATGGAACACAACATCACGTTTAAATAATTACCACCACAGGGCATTTAAGGAAGGACACATAGAAGATACAGTTGGTCTTGAATGATGAATTAGATTTTCATAAACAGAGAAAGACGTTGAGGAAGAAAAGGAGGGCATACAAAACTGAGGGAAGAGTGTAACAAAGGAACAGTGAGATGAAGAACAGTGGCACTTATGGGTTAGGTCCTACGCAAACTATTTAAAATACCTTGACTCCTTTAACCTGCTTCATTGTCTCCACAAGCCTGACAGGTTTACAGAAATAGCTCCATTTTTGCAAATTGGGAAGCATGATACTGAATATACAACAAACTCAGGATTTGTATCCAGATTAGCAGAATTTCAATGCACGTGTCCATTATGCTCCATCGCCAGAGCATACAGAGTGTAATTACGGAGGAGGAGAAGTTGAAATAAACACAAAACTATTGCATTGTCTCCTTGAGAGGCAATAAACATTTTTAGAGGGTTTTCTTGTATTATTAGAAAGGGCTTGCTAGACATTAAAAATGATCACCAAAAATTGCTGCTTTTTCTATGACTGGGATTTACTTGTAGCAGCTCACTAACCCTCTAATAACTCATGGCTACATGAGGGGCTAGCAAAGGAAAACCTCAAGTTAAATAGATTTTAAAAAATCATAAACTAGTTAGAAGATAATAAATGACGAGGAGAAAGAATGGGTGAGAAATCTAGCCATTATGAGCATGTAAAATGGTCAAACGTAACTATAACTCATCTGTTTGAAATAAGAATATTTCCTTCCTCTACTATTAAATAAACCTGCCTGTCCCAAGTCTGAACTCCTACCTGTTCCCCATAAGTTACAAAGATCCCATTTTTTAAGACATGGCCCAAAAGTTTTCTTCTTAGAGGACTTTTTTAATCCTTTCGAGCTGGAATTCATCTCTCATTTCTTTGAACTCTTAAGAGCATTTTTGCTTATGTCTACCTTGGTTATTATTAATGACTTACCTTTCTATTAAAATGAAAGCTCCTGGGAGCTATGGTAAGGATGATTTATTATTCACGCCCAAGACCTACTTTACATATAGTAAGCACTCAAAATATTTGTTGGGTGAATGCTGCCTGTGTTTCAAATGGGTTAGCATCAGATTTTAAAATCAAACATCATGGATACATGAATTATTTTCAGCTTGTTTTTGTTTTTGTTAATTGTTCTATGGTCACTGCAGTAATCATAGGTAGTGTAACAACCCAGGTGATGAATTATACTGCTCAACCAATAAATTTACTGAATCTGGATTTTCAAAAACAGAAATGATTTCAAAAGATCAGAATTCTGTGTATTCTTAGTTAGACACAAAATATTTGCTGTTAATGGTCCAAGTGACTGTAGTGATTGTAACTTATGTTAAAGCCACCTAAAGAAATTTGGTCAAAATGGTTCCATAATTTCAGGCTTCAATGTACTCTTAGCAGTGACATTTAAAACATAAAAAGAGAGAAGCAAACTCGTAAGTGAAGGAAAGCTCAAGACTCCTGGGGTTTGTGTAGGGGGACCAGGCAGGCAATGGTGGCCTTGGTGCAATGGCTTTTTGAGCGGGGGAGGCAGGTAATTTTGAGAGAGTTTCAACTTACAGGAAAATTACAAAGGGAGTAGAAAGAAAGTTTACATACACCTCATTTAGATGCCTGAAATGTTAACATTTTACTACATTTGATTCATATATGTATCCATAATCTGTATGTAAATCTATATATATCTATGTGTAGATATATCTGTAAATATATACATGTAAATAAATATGTATGCATGTATGTAAACATAATCACTATTTTTTAACCATTTGAGAGAAAGTTGCAGAATTTATGTCTTTTTTACCTTTAAATTCTTGCATTTCCATAACCACAGTACAATGATAAAAATCAAGAAAATGATATAACACTATTTTATGATTTACAGAACTTATTCAAACTTTAATTATTGTTTCAATACTATTCTTTATAGCAAAAAAAAAAAAAGAAGAAGAAGAAGCTTCAGGATTAACACTGTATTTAGATTCCATGCTGTTTTCATCTCTCGAATTAATCTTTCTTTTTTAAATTGGTTTTAATGACATCAAGATTCCTAAAGAACAAATACCAGGTATTTTGTAGATCTCTCAATTTATAGATGTCTGATGTTTCCTCATAATTAGATTTGGGTTATGCCCTCTTGGCACTACAGAAATGATAATGCATCATTTTCAGACTTTAGGTCTTTGGGATTCTAGGTAGAGACTATTAAAGAATGCCAAATCTGTTTACATGGGTGGGTGTAAGGAAGTGGCAAACAAAAGAAAGGCAACAAAATCAGTAATCAAAATACAAATTCTCTTCCCTACACACACAAAAATTAATTTCTGGGATAGAATGATTGAGAAAGGCTACATGTTTTAAGGTCTTACAATAATAAATGGAGAAATAATTCACATTAGAAACTTAGAAGAAATATGAAACAAAAGCAAAAAATGTAACAAGAGACAAAAAAAGAATTAGAAATTTTGGAGATAAAAGCATAACCATAGAAATCTAGACTGGACACTTTGAAACCTGCCAGCCAAAGACTACCAGCAAATCAATAACATATCTGTAGTCAAATAATCAGAAACACATATATAAGTAAAGTTAGATTTATTTAGCTTGCTACAACAAAGGAGAATGCACTCTGTAAAAATCTCAGTAAAGAGGGTTGAAAGTATGAATGAGTATTCCCTAGATTATTCCAGAGAGGGATAGGAAAGTGGGGAAGACTCTGAGTTGAATACTGTTAAGGAGGGTGAGCTAGCAATTCAGCATCTGAGTAAATCAGTTACTTATTTGTTCACAAGGTGGGAGAAACTAAGCAGCACTGGGCTATCACTGGTAAGAGAAGAAAAATAACAGAAGAAACAATGGTCACCCATTATTACAGCTGTAGTATGACTTTGTATAGGAATGGCTTATTTGCTCTTGCTGACTTGGGAATGAAAATACCATCAGTCTGTAACACATTGCTAATTTTCAATGTCTCTGAGAATGAGTAAATTAGAATATATTCAAAGGAATTAACTGAGAATTTAACATGAAGACTCAAAGGGATACACATAAAAGTAAAAGAAAGAGGTAAGGGGCGCCTGGGTGGCTCAGTCGTTAAGCGTCTGCCTTCGGCCCAGGTCAGATCCCAGGGTCCTGGGATCGAGCCCCGCGTCGGGCTCTCTGCTCTGCGGGAAGCCTGCTTCTCCCACTACCATTCCCTCTGCTTGTGTTCCCTCTCTCACTATGTTTCTCTCTGTCAAATAAATAAAATCTTTAAAAAAAAAAAAAAAAAAGAAATGACTGAAAAGTGATATTTGAAGAAATAACTTTTTCCAGAAATTTTTCTAGAATTGAGTAAAACATTATTCATCAGATGAAAATTGATTCCAGTGTTTAGTAATAAACAAAACAACAGTTTAGATATTAATAACAAGATAGAAAAATGATATTCCATATAATTTTAAAGAGTTTACATTTCCTTGCCATGTAGTAGAATGGAAACATGTGGGTATCTTTAGATTTGTTAAGACAAATTATATAAATGGGGCGCCTGTGTGGCTCAGTTGTTAAGCGTCTGCCTTTGGCTCAGGTCATGATCCTAGAGTCCTGGGATCAAGCCCCGCATCAGGCTTCCTGCTCCCCAGGAAGCCTGCTTCTCCCTCTCCCACTCCCACTGCCTGTGTTCCTTCTCTCGCTGTGTCTCTGTCAAATAAATAAATAAAATATTTTAAAAAAAGACAAATTATATAAATATGTGTGTAAAAACTAAGATAAACATTTATAAAGTAGAAACATTATAACTTCTATGAAAAGAAAATACGCAGAGAAAAATTAAGAGAATTTTTGTAAATTATTATTCCAAGAGAAACTAAGGACAGAGAAAAATAAAGGTTAAAAAAAGATGAATAAATAGTAAGTTTGAGTTAAAGTAGTAGAAGTAGAAGTAGAAGACTTCTCAATATGTCTGCAAATTAATTAAATTACTTAAGTAGAAGTAGAAGACTTCTCAATATGTCTGCAATTAAAAGTAGAAGACATATCAATATGTCTGCAATTAATTGATATGTCTGCAATTACTTATGTCTGAATATCATACATATGATATGATATGTTAATTTGCAGGTCAGAAAACAGACTAACCAAATGAACTTTAAAAAAATATAGCCCAACACTTTTTATTTTAAAAAAATCACACAGATAAGTTAAAATCACAAGGACATTAAAAGTTATATCAGGCAAGTGATAATCAAAATAAAGCTGATATAGCTATGATAATAGCAAAAATGTTAGAATTTAAAATAAAAATCAATAATAGTGATGGAAGAAAATCCAAGAAGATTTAATTATCACAAATTTATATACACTAACAAATTTGAAATCAAAATACATAAAGCAAAAGTTGACATAATTATATAGAAAAATTGACAAACCCATAGCTGAGAGGGAAGATTATACCACTTCTCTCAGAAAACAGTATATGAAACCAAAAAAAAATTTAAGCATTGCAAAAGTAGAATAATAAAATCAACAAAACCTATCTAAAATATTTTTAACAGAACTTTATATCTATAAAAAAATGTACATTATTTTTAGGTACTCAAGGAATACTTAGAAAAATTACCAACACTGAGGTTTGATAAATTCTAAGAAAAAACATCATAAATCATATTCTCTAACTAAATTAAAATTAAATTAAATTAAATTAAATTTAAATTAAATCAACAATTAAAATAACACTTGCATTAAAATAAACAAACAGGTGAGCCTGGGTGGCTCAGTGGTTTAAAGCCTCTGCCTTCAGCTCAGGTCATGGTCTCAGAGTCCTGGGATAGAGCCCTGCATCGGGCTCTCTACTCAGCAGGGAGCCTGTTTCCACCTCTCTCTCAGCCTGCCTCTCTGCGTACTTGTCGTCTCTCTCTGTCAAATTAATAAATAAAATCTTTAAAAAAAATTAAAAAATAAAATAAACAAGCAAACATGTAAAATGTTTGGAAACTTTAAAATATACTCAGATCATTGACCTAGTTCAAATATTACTGCAAACTAAACTCAAATCAGTCCTCACCAACTTCAATTCTACCAATATATGTAGTTAGACAGTCATGAGACCAGGAGTTCTGCCATTTCATATTGCAACATGAGTTGCAGGAAATTAAAGAGCTATTTTAAAACATGGAGAAATAAAATACTCATTTTAATTCTAGAATTAAAGAAATTTTGAAAGAACTAAGATTACTTTTAAGAAATGTGGTAAAAATAAAAAGGCTTTTTCAACATTTTAGTAAATGAGTGCTTTAAAGTATATACTATCGTATCTTTTAATATTAAATACTGAAATAATACTATATGATACTGAGGTTTCTGGGTTATTTTCATCTCCTCCCACTTAAATGATTACATTTACCCAATTACACCTTTAACCCATAGGATATTATAATTTTCCAAAATCCTGATCAACTAAACACTGACTGTTATTATCATTTTTTATTTGCATTAAGCATTTACTGTTTTTATTAATAAGTTATTATTTTTTAAATTATTCTATAACTATTGTCTTTGTTGAAGTTATTTTGTTCCTAAAGTTTTTTTTTTAAGAAGCCCTTTCTTCATTTACTATTGGGATTTTGGGAGATTTCATGGGATTTTTTTCTGAATTTAAGAACAAGTTATCACTAAGTGCATGAATCGAATAGAGAGAAGTCGACTTCCCCCCTGTTGTTGATAAAGCTATTGGAGAACATGGTTCAAATGTGGATCAATGAGAGGCTTTCTGATGCAGCTTCTCAGAATTACCCAAACTTTCTCAAGCAAAGCCACTGGCAGCAGTGAACAAAAATGGTCCTTTCTCATAATAAAATAGCAAAGCAGAACTTGGGCATTTTATATCAGATAGACTTCAAGGTGAGAGGGTAGAGAGATTAAGGAGCACGATAATGTGTTTACCTCATTCTTCTAAACTGATCAATCAGAGAAGATATTCTTTGTCTATGAGCAGGAATGAAGAAATGATGAGAAAGTTAAGAGTGCTATCTATGGATGATTTTCAGGTTAGAATCTGAAGGAAAACATCAAAGATGGAAAAAGAGACATCTCACTTTTTTATTTCCTTTGATAACCAATAAGTATGAATTTATGAATAAGGTTCCTCTTCTTCAGATGCTAAGGCACTGGGCTACCTAGAGTTTCAGAAGACAAAGCTGGACATGGTGGAGAGGGATTAGATGGTATCAAGAGCAACATCTCTGCTGAAGGTAAACTCAGGAAGCAAAGCACTTGAAATCCCAATAGGTTAATAAGAAACTCAGTACGAAATATAAAGGGAAAATTTTACAGTAGACAAAAGAGAGAATTTCTGAAGTATGATTACATAAAGAGAATGGCTCTTTTGTACAACTTCACCTTAAATTGGGAATGTTTAAGGTATAAAGTCAGTAGAGAAAATATGGAAGACAGACCAGCTAAAGAGTCCAGAGTCTGGGATTCTAGTCACAATTAGTTGAGGAACTTTGGGAAACCCTTCTTTCTCAAGATAATTTCTCAAGGAAATTATTTCATTTTCAGTTTCCTTATTTATTCATTAAGAAATTCATTATAGATTGGCTTCCAGTTACAGAATTTCCATGGATTAATCCATTATGCAAAGACCACAATGAAAACTAAAGACAGAATTTTGAGCTTTTACCAGAAAGATTATTGAAATATATTTGCAGAAAGGATTCCATTTAAAGAAAGATTATTTCATTTAGTGCTTTCTATAGCTATGTATTACTCAGGGTCAACAATTTTCCAGAAAACATCGAAGTATAAATGTGATCATATAGATCACTAAATCTTAACCAGGGGGAAGATACTTTCTTGAAAAGAGTATCAGCATTCTCATGGTGCCTTTAAAACTTGAAAAATCATTTTAAACACTATAATTTTCATATTATAATTTGATTTGCATTTTGAAAATAAAAATAAACCCTACAGTTTTCATAACATAAAATGTTGCCAGTTGAGTTTCAACAAAATTTCGGCAGGTAAAATAGACTGAATAAATTCTGACTCTTAAATAAGAGTATTTATCTCAAGTAAGAGCACAAGGCAGATTTGGGGAGGGGCAGACTGTGGTTTAAAAAAAGGTCAAAAATATGTATGCCTTAGTTTGGATTTCCCAGAAAGTTGAACCCGAGAGAGTGTACAGTAAGTTTACTTAGGAATAATCCCAGGAATTATGAAACACAGAGTGGAAAGAGTGAGAGAAGAAAGGAGAAAAAGCTGATGTGGGGATGTTTCCTACACCTGGGTATCAATTCTGTTGGTACTTCCTGATTACTTTATGAATATCTTCTGAAGTATGGGAGGCTGAAACATTTATCCAGATACTCTTATGCCCATTGATTGAGAATTGTCCCAGGAGCAATAACTCCCCTTACTTCTGGTGTGTGTTCCCATGATGTAAAAGGCCCTCAAAAAGAAACACAAAGGCACGTGACATACACTTGAGGTCAGCTAAGTGAGCATGAGGTGAAGTTAAGCGCACAAAGAACTACAGCTGCAGCACCAGGAGTACTTACTACAATAGGTACTGGCCAATATTTAGAACTTTTCCTTATCAAATGAAATTATTTATTATGAAGTCTGATTAGGTGGATAAGTGCCTTAATTCTACTCAGGGGCAAGCATCCAGTATGTTTTCTTTCATCACAACTATACCTTAGTTCACTCTTCCAGTTGGCCTTCCCAATCCCAAGTCTAAATTGGGAAAGCAAAAGCTTGAAACTGATTGACAGTTGAGCTAATGTTCTTATATTTTTTTCCAATGCCATAAGAAGAACATACATAAGGAGCCTACTGGCTCCAGATCTGTACGTAACCTGGGGCCTGAAGCCAAGCCTGGTGAGCCCAAACTAAATTAACTGAACTCCAGTTAACCATCAGACACTTAGGTGAGAAATAAAGACTTGATTTTGTATGTATGGTTTTGTTTTGTGGTTGTAGCTAGCTAGAGACAACTGGAAAGTGAGCAAAAAAACACCAATACAATGTGGCTAGTACTCTTATAAAAGAATATTCTGAATTCTGGGTGATCAACTCTCCCAATATGCCGGGAACTGAGGAATTTCCAAAGACGTAGAAATTTTAGTGCAATTTTATTTCTGTGCAAACCAGTACAGATGGTCACACTAGACTGAAAAAATATTTTAATGGACAAGTAGGCAGGTGTTTTTTCACCTCTTCACTTACTTAATTTCTTTACCATTCCACATAAATTTAAAAAAAATAAAGAAGAAATTAGTGGAACCTAGGTGGTAATGAGGATATAGAGGAAAGTGCATTCATATGTGTATACTTGTGCTATTCAGATTCATGCAAGGATTTTCCCTCTTAAAAATGTCTCTTCTAAGACTATAACTCCACACATATGATCACATATTTTGCTCACTTGAACACAAATTTTAAGGATAGGTAACATCCCAATCAGGAAGAATTGTTCATACCAGCAATGGTTCAAAATAGGGAAGACAGGCATATAAAAATCTAGAAAGAGGTTGGACTCTGGTATAGGAAAATTAATGTTAAGTAAATTTTGTCCTGACCAAAAAAATTATAAAACTGGAAAAAATTTCAGGGTTATGGAAACTGACCAAAATAAGAGACCAAATTAAGAGTGGGTGTTCTTTTTAAAAAAAGGAAAACAAAAAACAAAAAGCAGTGGACTTTGTATAATAACAGTGGGAATCTGTGACATTCCTCCCTGGAACTACTCCCATCCCTCACCCCAGCTCAAACTGCACAGTGATTCTACCAATACAAAGCAATGTATAAAACAAACAGCTTTGTTGCTGGAGGGGAATGCCTTCATTTGGATCACAACAAACACAAAAAGATCCCACAGCCATTCGGTTTATAATAGTTGTGAATTAGGAAGCAAATAACTTTCAGTGGCAAATGAATTGGGAAGACCAGAGGCTCAGTTAGCCAGAGGCTGCATTCCTGGCTGGGAAAAACATCAAACTAGCCAGAAATTTTACAGGGCGATACTGGAAATAAAGCATCCATAGTGTCTTGATAACCTTTCTACACCTTTGCACAGGAGACTAGAGAGAGCCTAAGTTATCTACACATCTTTGGTTTTAATAGTACATAAAACTGCACAAGATACATTAGAGAATGCAGAGAAAACTAAAATCTGGGCAAGTTTTAAAATTGCTGAACTTTGAATGCACTCAAAAACAAACATATCCATTGACACAGGGTGGAAACTATTGCCTTGAGGTGTTTGAGCACAAGCTCCTGCCAATCACTGGCTGACTACTAAGATATGCAGAAATAGAGACATGACCCCTAATAAATCAAGCTTAAAATAAAAAACAAAAATTAAACAAAAAACTGACTAGAGATACCAATAGTCATACAACGTGGAGAAACAAATTCCACAGGTATAGTACAGACAAGTTACTAAACAAACAAGCAACAGCAGCAATAAATAAGCAACAGCAGCAACAATTTGGGTGGAATTGTAATCCAGAGTTTCTACAATAAATTACCTAAAATATTCAGTTTTTTTAAATGTTCAGTTTTCAACAAAAAAAAATTATAAAACATGGAATGAAACAAAAGTATATCTCATTTTCAGGAAAAAAAATGAAAAGAAACCGTCTTTGAGGAGGCCCACATTTTGGACTTAGGTAGACATCCAAGGAGTTGTTTTATATCTATGTTCAAAGAACTAATGAAATTTTGTTTAAAGAATTAAGAGAAAGAATGATGATAATAAGCCAATAATATAGTACTGTTACAACAAATGGAAATCTTAGAATATGGAAATTTGGGACTTGAAAAGTAAAACAACAGACAATGAAAATTCAGTAAGGGTACTAAATAAGAAATTGAATGTTACGGAAGAATCAATAAACTTGAAGATATATTAACAGAATTTATTCAGTTTGAATAACAGAGAAAAAACTGAAGAAAAATTATCAGAGCCTAAGAGGCCTGTGGGACAATATCAAGCATATAAAAATGTGTGCAATGGAAGTACTAAAGAGAGAAGAGTCATAGAAAAAGCCATAATATATTTAAATAAATAATGATTGAAAATCTTAAGAAATATAATCTAAAGATACAAGACTCAACAAATCCAAACTAGAATACAAAATTCCTAATTTTATACTACAACACATCCTGGTAAAACTACTGAAAGCCAAGGAAAACATCTTAAAGACATCAAGAAGAAAAACAGCTCACCACATTCAGAGAACAAAAATACAATTAAATGACTGAAATTTCATAAAAAATGATGGGGTTCAAAAAAAATTTATGAAAAATTTCATAAAAAATGACTGAGCAGCTCAGTCAAACATCTGCTTCAGCTCAAGTCATGATCTGAAGGGCTTGGGATAGAGCCCCTCATTCGCTCCCTGCTCAGTGGCCTGCTTCTCCCTCTCCCTCTGCCATTCTCCCTGCTTGTGCTCTCTGGCTCTCTCTTTCTGTCAAGAAAATAAATAAAATCTTAAAAAAAAAAGCTTGAGTTAAAAAAAAAAAATGATGGAGTTGAGAATGCAATGTAATGACATAGTGAAAATACTGAAGTAACTGTTATCAAAGAACTCTATTTAGGGATGCCTGGGTAGCTCAGTTGATTAAACCTGCCTTCAGCTCATGTCGCAATCCTAGGGCCCTGGGATTGAGCCCAACCTCAGACTCCCTGCTCAGTGGGGAGTCTGTTTCTCCCTCTTTCTGCCTCTCTCCCACTCAGTCTCTCTTTCTCTCTCTCAAATAAATGGTAAAATATTTTTTAAAAAAGAGGTTTTTTAGCAATATATGGACATTCTAAAGCAAACAAAGAATGAGGGTAATTTCTGTTAGGAACTTTGCCTTATAGAAATTTAAAAAAAAAATTCAGGCTGAAGAAAAGGAAACAGTATCATGATGTATCTACTCAAAGATATGCAAAGCAATGGAAAAGGTAATATATGCATAAATATTAACAACTATATAAAGGAATATACATATTAACTGTGTTAAAAACAGACTTAAAATTTCATAAAACAATAATTGTAACTGTACTGTTGGCTTTATAACATTTATGTAATAATAATAGCTTAAAGGAGCAGGGATGAAGTGGGCTGTATCAGAAGAAAATACCTGGATTTTACTAGAATTATTCATATTAATCCAAAGTAGCTTTTGATAAATTAACATGCATATTGTAATCCCTAGAGATATCATCAAAAAAAGAATTTAAAAATTTAAGGCTAAAACCAATGAAATAATTACAATATAAATGGGGAAAAATGTCTGTTTGACAACAACAACAAAAAAAAAGGAAAAAAGAAAGAGGAAAAAAGACATAAGACATATAAAAGACAAGTGGCAAAATGTCAGATGTAATATTACTTTGTGAATAATTACATTAAATGTTGTGGATTAAACCTGCCGACTAAAAGGTAGAAGTCATCAGAACAGATTAACTAAAACAAACAAACAAAAACAAAACAAACAAATAGAAATCCCCAACTACTTGCTGTCTAGAAGAGATACACTTTATGTTCAAAGACACAAATGATTTGAAAGTAAAAAAGACCAAAAAAAAGATAAAACATGAAATAGCAATCATAAGAGAGCTGAAAATGGCTATATAACAAAATTTAATTCACATGAAATGTCCCTACAATGACAGACATTTAATAATGATAGAGATGATCTATCATCAGGAAAATAAACAATTATAAATATAAATATACCTAAATACCCAGCCCTAATAAATAGACATACTTGGACATACTGTGGGTTTGATTTCAGATCATTGTAATAAAGTATGTCACAATAGAGTAGTCAAGTGAATTTTTTAGTTTCCCAGTGCACATAAAAATTACAAAAGTAACATCAAAGATCACTGATCACAGATCACCATACAAATATGATAATAATAAAATTTGAAATATTTCAAGAATTACCAAAATGTGAATAGAAACATACAGTGAGCAAATACTGTTGGAAAAATGATATGATTGACTTGTTTAACATAGGATTGTCACAAATCTTCAATTCATAAAAAATGCAATATCTGCAAAGCACAATAAAGCAAAGCATAATTAAATGAGGTATGCCTGTACATGAAGTAACACTTCACAGAACTGAAAGAATAAATAGACAATTCCACAAAAACTTTTTAGGGACAAACAGATCATTTTCATAATTGATAAAACAATAAGATAAAAAAATTAGCAAGGACAGAGAAGACCTGAGCGACAGTGTCAAACAGATTAACAAGTGAGATTTATTAAAAAACACCGCCAAAGAACAGCAGAATAGACACTCTTTTCAGAAGTACATGGAACATTCTCTAAGATTTCTCAGATAAATCATACAGTAGGTAATATAACAAGTCTCAAGAAATTTTAAAGAATTAGGGTCACCTGGGTTGTGCAATTGGTTAAGTGTCCAACTCTTGGTTTCAGCTCAGGTCATTATTTCATGGGTCATGAGATTGAGTTCTGCATCAGGGTCCCTGCTCAGCAGGGAATCTGCTTAAGATTCTCTCCTTCTGCCCTTCCCCTCCACTCACATGCTCTCTCTCTCAAATAAATGAAATAAATCTTTAAAAAATTTAAAGAAAGAATTAAAATGACACAAAGTATGTTATCCAATGCCAATAGAAATTAAGTTAGAAATGAATAATCCAAGTGTTGGAAATCCTCAAACATATGGAAATTAAGCTAAATATTTTTAATGACACATGAATCAAAGAAAAAAAATTATTAAGGAAAAATAGAATGATTTTGAACAATTACAAACAAAATTTTTTAAGTTTATTACATAAAGCTAAAGCAATGCTTAGAGGAAATTTGTAATTTTAAACACCTATATTGAAAAGAATAAAGGTCTTAAACCAATAACTTAAGATTGATTCTTAGAAAACTAGAAAAGGAAGGGTAAACTGTACCTCAAGCAAGAAGAAAGAAGGAAATAATAAGGATAAAAGCAGAAATCAAGACAGAGAAACAGTACAGTTGTTGAGAAAATAAAGGAAACAAACGATGGTTGTTTAAAAAGAAATTAACAAAATCAACAAACAGTTTTTTGACAGGAAAAAGAAAACCACACATTAACAAAATCAGGAAAGCCTTTCAGAGGAGACATCATTACCAATCCCACAGATACTAAGATTAAAAGGGAATACTATGAACAACTTTATACTAACAATTTTTAACTTAGATGAAAAGGAAACATTTCTAAAAAGATACAAAAAAACACAACTTAATGAGAATTAGAAAACAAATGGGCAAGTAACAACAATAACAACAAAGAAATGCAATTAATGAAAAATCACAGAACAGCTACCATCTGGTGTTTTGCCTGTTATTGAGGCAGAGACAACACTGCATGGGAATGGCAAAGCCACTTAAAGACAAACAAAGGAGTATAGGGAAAAGGACAGCGAAGCAACCAAGAAACAGACTCTTAACTATAGAGAATAAACTGACAGTTAGCAGAGGGGAGGTGGGGAGGGATGGGTTAAACAGGTGATGGGGATTAGAGTGTACTTGTTCTGATGATCATTGGGTGTTGTATATAAGTATTGAATCATTAAATTGTACACTTGAAACTAATATTACACTGTATGTTAACTGGAATTTAAATAAAAACTTAAACAAACAAAACTTTCCAAAAAGAAAAGCCCAAGCCCAGATGGCTTTCCCTGGTGATTTCTAGTAAATTTTTTTTTTTTAAAGATTTTATTTATTTGACAGAGAGAAACACAGCGAGAGAGGGAACACAAGCAGAGGGAATGGTTAGCGGGAGAAGCAGGGTTCCTGCCGAGCAAGGAGCCCGATGTGGGGCTCGATCCCAGGACTCTGGGATCATGACCTGAGCCGAAGGCAGCCGCTTAACAACTGAGCCACCCAGGTGCCCCTCTAGTAAATATTTTAAGAATAAATAATACTTAAAAAAAAAAAAGAATAAATAACACTAAACATTTACAAATTCTTTCTAAAAATAGAGGAGAAAAGTACAATTTCCAACTTGTTCTGTGAAGCCAATATCCCTCTTAGAGATGCAAAATTCCTTTAAAAAAAATTAGCAACATATTGAAAAGAATGATCTACTAGGACCAAGTGAGAGTTAGCTCAGTATCGCAAATTTAGTTTAACTTTCCAAAAACCAGTTATTATAGTAAATGAAAACTAATAAAATGAAGGAAAAAAATGATTATCTCAATGGATGCATAAAAATGCATTTCACAAAATTCAGCTGTCATCCATGATAAGACTTACAACAAACTAGTGATAGAAAGGAACTTCTTCAACCTGATAAAGGGGCTGGGAGTGACAGCAGGACTTGGTTGCATTCAGACAATGGAACTTGTTTGGGTGATAGAAATGTTCTAAAATTATATTCTGGTGATGGCTGCATAATTTTAAATGTTTACAAAAACTCATTGAATTATAGACTTAAAATGTATGCATTTATATTATGTAAATATTGCCTCAGTAAAGCTATAAAAGGTAATAACCAGCATGGGTAGGTGGTAGGGAGATATAAATTAATCAAGTTAGCAATATACTGATAATTGATAAAGCTAGATTATAGGTAATGGCAAGTTATTATAATATTCCTTTTACTTTTATATATATTTGAAATCTATCATAATAAAAAAATTTTAAGGGGCACCTGGGTGGCTCAGTCGTTAAGCGTCTGCCTTCGGCCCAGGTCATGATCCCGGGGTCCTGGGATCGAGCCCCACATCGGGCTCCTTGCTCGGCAGGAAGCCTGCTTCTCCCGCTACCACTCCCCCTGCTTGTGTTCCCTCTCTCGCTGTGTTTCTCTCTGTCAAATAAATAAAAAAATCTTTAAAAAAAA
>CM053609.1:102643404-102697143 GCA_028646535.1 Procyon lotor
TCCATTCATCTGTTGATGGGCATCTAGGGTCTTTCCATAGTTTGGCTATTGTGGACATTGCTGCTATAAACATTCCACGAAGGGATCTTTGACTCTGAGGTGTACTGCCAAGATTTATTCACAGAGCAAATTACCAAAATGTGAAAAAGAAGTATAATTGTAGCCATTCACTCTTGTCTCATTTTCTTTTTTGGTATTTTCCTATTTTCCTTCTTCCGAAATTATTTTTACCAAGACATGAGGGGTTTCAGTGGTGTATCACTTATACAATTATTTGCATTTAAAAAATGGACTATGTGAAAGATAATTTTGAAACAAAAGTATACATTTCTAGCAGTCAGACTTTAGGCATCTGGGTGGTATATTGGTGGCAAGGAATATCAGAGGGCCCTAATAAGACACTACCTGCTCACATAATGCAGGAGAACAGAGATGACTAGACTTTCTATCTTTCTCCCAAAACTGTCCTTCAAGAAGTTCTTGGCACACAAAAATTAATTGGCCACTATAGCTTCATCTCTAGCCTTCAAATACCCTAAGCCCCTGACTTACAAGTTTAACTTGCCACTACAAATCTTCACTTCAGTATTACAAAGGCGCCTCAAATCCATGTACAAAACTGAATGCAATGTTTCTGCGCCTAAACCAGACCCTCTTGTTTCTCATCTTCTGACCATACATGAGTCTAAAGTGAAAAACATCTTCTACCCCACTGTTCCATCCTCCCTTTCAAGTCTCTGATTTAAGCCTTCATCATCTCTTTTTTTTTTTTTTAAAGATTTTATTTATTTATTTCACAGAGAGAGAGATCACAAGTAGGCAGGGAGGCAAAGAGAGAGGGGGAAGCAGGCTCCCTGAGCAGAGAGCCCGATGCGGGGCTTGATCCCAGGACCCTGAGATCATGACCTGAGCCGAAGGCAGAGGATTTAACCACTGAGCCACCAGGTGCCCCGCCTTCATCATCTCTTGCTTGGATTTCTAAAAAGCTTCCTACATGATGTGCTATAAACGTCATTCTCTTTCAATTCATACCCCAAATTCCTACTAGAGAATATTTATAGAATAGAGATGATACTACTACTCCTCTGCTTGAAAATCTTTATTCTATAGGTCACATCAAAATCCAAACTTCTTTCTGTGAGTCAAAACTGTTTAAAAGTTCACCTCATTAACTTCTCTATCTCAAATGGGCACACTATTGACTGTCTCAATGGCCCATAAAACTCAAGTCTAAAAAACTCCAGGCTTTCCTTATTCCTAAAATTTGCATTTTGTACTAAGCCTTGAAATTTCAAAGTAAATTCAACCAACTCTGTGTTTTTTTTTTTCTCTATTCCTGTCCAGTAATTACTTAGTCATTCTCCATTTAAAACTGAATATTATTTGGGATTTTCTGCTTCCTCAGTTTCTTCAAAGTGTTCTCTGTCTCCCTCTCCTCTTGATCCTGGTTATAAGTCTCTGGGTGATTCAACAATTCCCTTTATGCTACAGCACAGTAATCAACACACTTTTTGTCCTCTGTGGTCATGCTGGCAACTGTAGTTAAAGTCTTCATACTGTTTCCCAACTTAGGTGATACCCAGTGCTTATTTGACAGGCGGCAACTGGTCTATCTGGAATTTCTTCGTTGGCTCCTATGCAGCTTTTTGGCATGTAAATTCCAACAAAGATGCAGCTATATCCTCATCGATTCCATGCAGATAACACAGGCCCCAACTTTGCACTGAGATCGTCTAATTGACATATTAGCTTTTCCTCCCACCTAATATTTAGGTTTTACTCATAGCCTCAGAAGACATGAAATATTCTCAAAGTCGCTTGGGGACTATGGGAAATTGAGAATGAGATCTCCCAACTAGATGCACATGCCACCATGGCTTTGATTCATCAGTGGAGCTGCTGTATTAAAAAACTTCCAGACAAGCTCGCAAATCTGCCCAAATCTTGGATCTCAATTTTATAGGCAAATTCAGGAAGGCATTGAACACAAGGCCCCTCCATAATTTCTTCATCTCAGCAAACCCTCTCTCTCTCCTCTTCAAAATGGAGCCCTTTCATTTTGTTGGATAAGAACACGAGAAGGCAGAAAAGAGAACCATCTGTCTGTTTTCATCTTCTTACCAATCTATTGGCTGTATGCCACACTGAGGAGATAGAAGTAAGAAATCTAGCATCTTTTATTTAAGGGTTCTACATTAAAACTAAAACAAACAAAAAAACCCTAAAACAAAAACCCTATTAAAAGAAGAATTAAATAAATAGAAGGAAATACCATGTTCTTGGTTGCGAAATATCTGATAGTGTAATTCTTTCAACTGTGTTCTACTTCAAGATTGTTTTTCTACTCTTAGCTGACTTTCTTATAAATATTATAATTATCTGATTAACTTATAAAAAGGAATCCTATTATTTTGGTTGGAATTGCACTAATTTTTATGTCAAACTAGGGAAAATTGACATATTCACAATATTGAATCTTCCCTAATGTTTAGTGAAAAAAGCCAGACATAAGAGTACATAATGTATGATCCATTAATATAAACTAAAACAAACAAAAAAAGCATTCCTGCTTATTCACCATTTCCTAGGCTCATCAAGTGTTTTCACGTTTCTAAAGCTATTTCATTCCTCTGCCTCATGACAGTGTCCTCATTGTTCAAGACTCATTATAAATGTCACTTCCTTTGTGGAGTAAAGAAACAGACAGCTATTAAAAAAAACCAAAAAAACAAAAAAAAACCCCTTGGAATTGATTGGTTGCCTCAATGGCCCTAAAGCTTCATCCCTTTGTAGGTGCTCATTCTTTGCTATGTAACCTTATAGTGATTGTAGATCTTATCATGATATTTGCCTTAGCCAATGAAATGGTAGCAGACTGATGTTAAGAGAGGCTTGAAAAGTACTTGCATAAATTGGCTTTCTGCCACCTTGACCTCTGCTATGGCCATAGGATATGTCTGGCTAATCTGCTAAAAGATAAGAGACAAGTGGATCAGAGCCAAATAGCCTAGTTGTCCCAGAAGAAGCCTGCTTAAATCGGCCATCTGCCAGCAACTCTTTGGACAACCTGAATAAGCCCAGCCAAGATCAGCAGAGCCACCTAGAAGACCTTCAGCTGACTGCAGATACATGAACTAGCCTAGCTAAGATGATCAGTTTTCTCAGATCAGCAGAACCCCATAGAGTCATGAACTAAATGACTGTTTATTATTGCATACTAATAAACTTTTATGGTAATAGATCATTGATATAACTTAGAGCTCTTTCTCTCTAGCCAAGAGTGAAATGCCATAAATTAGGTTTGGTTTCCTGGGACTTCATGGATTATTCCTTTAAAGTGTGCATGACACCACTGGTTGTATCATATGGGAAAATGAAAATATGGGAAAGAAAATATGGCATAATAAAATTAGGATAATTTCACAAAGCTTTATAAAAGCATTAATTTGTAAGGGTGGGCAGAGTATTAAATACACACACACACACACACACACACACACACACAAGATAACACAATATCCCAAGATAATTGCCATTCCAAGGCCCAAAGGATCTAGGAGAGAGAGCAGTTATCAGACCCTAGAAGGTAAAAGTTGTGGGGAAAGGATCACCTTGAAAAGAGATGTGACTTTCATTGAAAGGAGACCCAAGCCTGAGGCACCCTGAAGGGAGGTATTATGGGATTAAATATTTTGGCTTCATTCTCTTCCTTTCCTCCAATCTGTTGCCAGGGGCTTCCATTGGCCAAACCAAACCAAAAGCCAGAGGGCTAAAAAGTTCTGTGATATAATCCACACATGTGATTGTCCGGGGAAGAGCAGATGGTGAAAAAGAATAAAAACAGAATCTGAAGGAGAAAGCAGAAAACATCTAGCAAAAATGGCCATGTGTTTATATGGCCATATGTATGAACCTATCAAATCCTTTCTTGGGAGCATATATTCACATCGGGATGGGGGAGGATATTGCCAGAATTAAGCACCTTAAAATTGGAAAAGTAGGGAGAGTGTCAAGAAGTAGAAGCAAAGGAGAATATGTTTAAATTTTTCTCACATCATAATTTGCTTGATAAGGGCCCTTCCCAGAATACGTTAACCACTCAGTGAGGATCCAATAAGTAATTGCCAAATTTAGTTTATCTGAACTAACAAGGAAAATCTAATATATGAATATACTATTGGTCTCTTGGCACTAACGCTATAGGTAGACTTCACATGAGTCTATTTTGCTTTGCTAGGGAAAATGGCATTATGGTTACAATGAAATATTATCCTGCGTTGTATTTTTAGCTTCTTTCCATAGCATAATTTTCCTGTTTCCCTACCAAGTTTGAAGCGAGTTGTAAGAAGATTAATATTTTGCTCTTGATGCATGGTTCTGTTTATTAAATAGGGATGCTTAGATGGCAGAGTTGTGTCATGTAGGATGCAATGAGCAAGCATGGGAGGAGGAAGGTCTTATTAGCAGACCTTTTAGAGGGCAGTCACTATTTGAGATTGATCTCAACAAAAACTAATTGATGCATATTAAGTTGCTTCTGGAATATATTTTTATTTTACCTTTAGTCCTCAGTTAAATTGAAAAAGACAGTTGAGGAAAGTTAATTTGGCAGAAAAGAGTATGAAATTATAGAGGTTCGTGATCTTAGAGAAGAAGCCCTAGGTTCAAATTCTGGCCATGCTGTCTTACTGTAGGCCAGTTGCTGATAAGATACAGTCCTGCCTACAATACAAGGTCACAGCTGCATCCAAGGAGATGTCTTTCATATCCCTGTGGTCACACAGCCAAAACAGGCTGCATGGCCAGACTGGAAAGAAAAACCAGAAGAATATAGTAGAATACAGCTACTGACTATCAGATTGGACACATTTTACGAGCAGGTTGCCCCTGCCCTGTCTCAGATATTAGCACAAAACCATTAATCATCAGTTAGCTGATTCAATAGTCCATTCCGGCTGTTACAACAGAATGGCACAGACTGGGTGGCTTGTAAACAATAAACATTTCTTTCTACAGTTCTGGAGGCTGGTAAGTCCACAGTCTAGGTGCCAACACGTTTGGTGTCTGGTGAGAGTCCCCTTCCTGGTGACTAGTTTGTAAATGGCTGTCTTTTCACTACAACATCACATGGCATAAGGGGTGAGGGATCTCTCTGTTGTGACTTTTAGAAGGCTACTAATCCCACTTATAGGCGGTCTCACCCTTACCACATAAATCACTTCCAAAAGTTTCCACCTCCAAACACCATCACAATGGGGATGATCTCAACATAAGAATTGTGGGGAGGGGGGAGCGCCACAAACATTTAGTTTATAACCGTACCTTTTACTCAGGTCTGGCCAGGCATCAGAACCATGGCCCAGGCTCCCCTGAGAGAAGCACAGGGTTGCAACAGAACAGCTGAGATTAATTCTGCACCTATGTAATTTAATTTCTGAACCTTGGCTAAACTCTTTTAATTACAAATCTTTCATCCTCATTCTTTCTGCATCCTTTACAGTGTTTATAAGCAAATATGTCAGACCCGTAATTGTTGAATAAATGTCGTTTGACATGTTTGTCATGTCAACCCCCGTTTGACATGTCGTTAAACATGAATGACATGTTTAATGAGAAATTTAGCTAGTGGTTTGGTTCATTTCTTCCCACAACCTGCTTTGAGTCACCCTTGGTTTGCTGTCCCATTTTTTGGAGTGATCATTTATTTGATGGTGATATGAGGGCAAATGAAACAGAAGTAACAATTAAGAAGCTTGTCCATAAATTCTTTTTTTTTTTCAATTTGAAGATCTAATTGGCTTTATTCAACAATTCATGAATTAGGCTGCATCCCAACTAGCAGGTAGAAAGGAGCTCCCAAGAATCTTGTCCACAAATTCTTTATCCTCATTTGGGGTCAAAAACAGTATTAACTGGCAGCCAGCATGTTTCCTATCACATGCGAAGGCCTATGACTCATGGCAGTGAACTCTGAGGTGAATTTTTGAGTACACTGAGCCATTTTGAGAAGGAGTCTAGTATAGCTAAGACGTTTTCCTCTGACATGATTCTGCAAAATTAATATAGTTCCTAACAATGGTGTATGTGAGTGTGTGTGTGTGTGTGTGTGTGTGTGTGTGTGTGTGTGTACATGTTGTGTTTTGGCTTCTTCTAACAGAAAATGGGTTCTCATCATACAGATCCCAGCCTTTCCCACACACATGTATAGAATTTTTTCAATTAGAAATAATTCCAGAATATTTCAATAAGAAACAATCCCAGAAATTAACTTGATCAAATGTTTCACTCAAGGGGCGCCTGGGTGGCTCAGTGGGTTAAAGCCTCTGCCTTCAGCTCAGATCAGGATCTTAGGGCCCTGGGATCGAGCCCTGCATCAGGCTCTCTGCTCGGTGGGGAGCCTGCTTCACTCTCTCTCTGCCTGCTTCTCTGCCTACTTGTGATCTCTCTCCTCTCTGTCAAATAAATAAATAGAATCTTTAAAAAAAAATGCTTCACTCAAGGAAAGATGCTATACAAATCTGTAGCTTTTCACAGTATCGACCCTACCATAAAGAGATAATGTGGAGGGCAGGAGATGACAGCTCATTTCAATGCTTCATACTTAATATCAGATCTCTAATCACTGTAATTAGGCATCAGTTAGAAAGCATATGATTGATAAAATTGAAAGTTTTGGGAGGAAGGGTAAGTTTTATTTTTATTAATAAGGATCTTAAAAGTGAACCCTGTCTTGGAAATGTAGACATGTGGGTAAGTATGAGTTCTAAATTTGTGCTCATATATTGTTCTTCAACAGTAGATCGCATTGTCATTGAGAACTAAGTCAATGGGACCTTCATGTCATATGGCATTTTGCAACAACATACATCTCAAATGTTCCAAGAGATGAGTCAGTGGTAAGAAATAATGGTTTATATGCATTGTAAAGTACTAAAACAGACTCAGCATTCAGTAACTGCTTTTCATTCCTGAGAATGCCCAAATACTTTAAGGCCATGAGTCAATGCCACCAAATGTCTTTTTCTATTAGGTGATGAAGAGGCTTAGCGGTGGTGCCTTTCGTGGAAGTACAGCATGGCAGAAATTGAGTAGCCCCAGGAAGGCTTCAAGCAATTGCTTTGTTTTTGGAATGGGTTCCTTATGGAATGCACATATTTTATCCTGAATGTGATAAATACCAGCAGCACTCAGCAGTAACCTAAGAAAACAACAGTGGAAGTTT
Source organism: Procyon lotor (assembly GCA_028646535.1). Classification (NCBI taxonomy): domain Eukaryota; kingdom Metazoa; phylum Chordata; class Mammalia; order Carnivora; family Procyonidae; genus Procyon; species Procyon lotor. The sequence goes on from CM053609.1 coordinate 102,650,627, forward strand.
CTGAGTTCATCTGTTTTTTCCCTTCTTTGCTTCACCTGATACGTGAAGTATTGAAACAGTATAGGAGCTGCTGAAGTTTTTTGATAAGTTTATAATGTTGATCTTACAGTAAAATTGAAATACAATGTCATGCCTGAAACCTAGGAAGCAGAATTTTCATTAAGTCCTGGAGAACCTCAGCAGCATCAGGAATGCTAAACAGAAACTGCTTAAATCAGTGTTCTCTTTAATGGATGATATTTGTTTGCTTGTCTGGAGCATTATCTACACTGATGATCAGGTATTGGTAGTTTGAGTAAAATAAAATTCTGGTTAAGATTTTCTATCGAGGGGCACCTGGGTGGCTCAGTGGGTTAAAGCTTCTGCGTTCGGCTCAGGTCATGATCTCTGGGTCCTGAGATCAAGCTCCGCATCTGGCTCTCTGCTCAGCAGGGAGCCTGCTTCCCCCTCTCTCTCTGCCTGCCTCTCTGCCTACTTGTGATCTCTCTCCTCTCTGTCAAATAAATAAAATCTTTAAAAAAAAAAAAGATTTTCTATCTATTAAGGAGAGTAAGGAGCTAGAGAATGTGAGTGGGGATTCCAAGTTTTAGCCACAGTATATACCTTATTCAGCTCGGACTGCCATAACGAAGTACCATAGACTAGGTGTCTCATACAGCAGACATTTATTTTCTCACAGTTCTGGAGGCAAGAAGTCCAAAATCAAGGTGCCAGCACAGAAGGGTTCTGCTGAGATCCCCTTTTCTAGCACACAGGCATCCACCTTCTGGTGTGTCCTGATATGACAGGAAGAAAGAGAGAGAGAGTGTGTGAAAAATCAAGAGAGCACAAACTCTGGTCTCTTCCCCTCCTTATCATCATTTTGGAAGTTAGGGCTTCAATGCACGAATTTTCTCAGGGGGCACATGTATTCAGGCCATAACAGCATTCCAGCTGAAGCGTCATCTGGATTAAACTTTAAAGGATAAGTAAGTAAAGTATGGGGGATAAAGAAGACAAGAATCTTCTAGGCAAGTGAGTCAACTGAGGAATAGCATGATATGAGGGTGTGTATTGATGGCCTGGACAAGAAGAGGCAGTGGAGAGACCACTGTGGTGCTTGTTCACATACACAGACATCCCTACCTGCTCCTTGAGCCTTTCTCAGTGAGGAGGTTGGGCCAGGGATGTGGGTTGAAAATGGCTCCTCTAGGAGGGTATTTGCTATCTTTTTTTCCTGCCAAGCATCTATTTTCCCTTCAGAAAACAGCACCCTACTTTCCTTTGAAAAACCACTATTCCTCCATTCTGAATTTATGTTGTTAGAGCTACTCCAACTCTATCTTGATGGAAGGCCCCTGAACCAGGATTGACCTAGCAGACATCACATTTCCTGACACATGACCCAAACCAGACCAATGAAAATTAAGCTTAGGATGTGGGCTGTAACCATGGAAAAAAAGAGGACCTGCTTCACAGATACTGCTTAACTGGAAAATTATATGGCTGAGAGCTGCTATTGTCTCTTTTTATACTACAGAGGGAGAGCTTGCCTAAGAATTAAACACACATAGAAGAAAAAAATGCCCAGAGTTCTTTTCTCAAACCAGAATATTATGATTGGACATAATATATTTCAGACAAGAGAGATTTGGACCCAGTTATATCAGCAATCTTCCCAGACTCTTCAGTTATGTGAACAAATGAATTCCCTCTTTTCCCTTAAGCGAAGTTGAGCTGAGTTTTCTGTTACGTGGAACCTGGAGAAGCCTGTGTCATAGAGCTCTCTAGAGGATTTGGATACTCCTTCCCTGACTTTAACACTCTTGCTCCTAGGAACTGATAGGAAGTCATTGGGTTAAGGATCAAGGAACTGGGAGTCTGGGCCTGACTCTGCTATCCCCCATCTGCAATGTGTTTGGTAAGCCAATTAACTTCCAGATACTTCAATCTCCTTCTCGTAAAAAGATGAGGCCAGCAAAATATTCACTATTTCAAAAGCCTGTTATGAGCCTCAAAGTAAGGTGATAAGTAAGAAAGCACTTAACAAATTGAAAAACTGTACTCATGTAAGTCATTAATTATCATTGCCATTGTAGCAGCCACTGAGGGATATGAAGCTTCTCCAAATGGTCAAGGGACATTAAGAGTCAGAACGTGACAGTGTGTGTATCTGTGCCTAGACTGGATTAATGATTTACTTATGAGTGCCTTCCTTGGGGTCACAGCCAAAATAAAGTTCCACACTTCCCATGAATCATGGCCGAGTTGTGTGTTTTTTTTTTTTTAATCCAATTTTTGGGAGCAAAGAGCAGAAGAAAGCAAGGCGGTTGACAGTCCCTGATGCACGTGATCTCCTCTGATCATTTTTGTCATCATTCTGTGATCCTTCTCTTGCTCAGGTCACAGATCTATTTGCTTAAACATCCTAGGATGTAAGAGTACCATCAATTCCACTGCATAAGATTGATCTCATTACCTAGAAGCTATCTGGGGAGGCCGCAGATTAAACAAGCCTTTCTGTGTATTTCTCCTGATATTTTTGGACTTCTTGTAAAGGTATTCACTTACTTCAGTGTTATCTGTCATCTCCGGGGTCTAAAGTCATCAATCTATGGCCTTGACATAGATAGAGGAGAGAAAGAGGGACTCTTCCCATTTTCAAAATCCTTTCTTTTATGAGGAATTCACTTGGACAGGGAAATATGAAAAATATTAAATTAAGAATAGCCAAATTGTCCTACATGAAGTTTTCAGGAAGGCCTTTCCCTAAGACACCATTCTCTTTTATGTACATAATATTGAGTATTGGGAGGCTTGGGTTTCCTTATTAAGTCAGGAGTCTGTCGAATTTAGCTCCCAGGGGACTAGAATAAACTTATTTTCTTTCTTTTTCCTCAACCAAATTCCATAGTTCTTCCCCTCCCATATTTCTCTGTTTACCTGAGGAAGTGACTTTTTACCCACACTCCCCACTTCCCAAAGTGGTAACTTTTTCTTTTTTTTTTTTAGCTGACACCCACTGCTGTAACAGAGACAGAAAGCAAGAATGTGGAGAGAACAGCTAGGCACTCCAAAGGCCACAATGAAGACAGTCAAAAATATGACCAGGGTTGGAGCTGTGCAAATAGTGGGTCACCACTACTCTCAAGATGGGTAACATTAGAGTCCTAAGGGAGTATTTGGTTAAGCAATGAAGAAGCTTTCTAAACATAGCACAGATACCTTTCCCACTGGTTTGCTAATATATCAAGGACATGTGTGGGGCGCCTGGGTGGTTCAGATGGTTAAGCATCTGCTTTCGGCTCAGGTCATGATCTCAGGGTCCTGGGATCATCGGGCTCTCTGCTCAGTGGGGAGCCTGCTCCCTCCTCTCTCTCTGTCTGCCTCTCTGCCTACCTGTGATCTCTCTCTCTGTCAAATAAATAAATAAAATTTTAAAAAAAAAAAAAAGGACATGTGAACTGTGAGTGGACATCACCAACAGAGACTTGCTCCACCCTCTCCCTGCATGGTACAATGATTTATCTCTTTGGATTTCCAATAAACTAAAACTACAATTTGTATTTATGTGGATTCCCCCACCCCAACTTTAATTCCCCACTCAGAAAGAGCAAACTTCTTAGGAAGTAAGTCACCATGTCATTCATTCACCCTTGACTTCAATGCCCATTCCCAGATCAGGAACATAAAATGTAAAGTTCAAGCCAAACTAAACCTAAAGGTAAAGGTCAAGTTCACTCAGGTGCCTATTGGCAGGGAGAATAATTCTGAACCAACTGACCTGCCTAATGGAGCAGGTGTCAATGTCAGTCAAGCTAAAAAGTTCAGTCCACAGCAGGAGTGAAAATTACATAAGTTATCCATCTGAAAAATGGGATTCAGGGTGTTGAAATCACATATACAAACTGCAATGACCTGTAAACAACAGCCAAAATAAAAAACAGCAAGTAGCGGATGAATATAAACCTTTTGCTGTGAATTTAAAGCATTATACATACATATTTTTTTTCTTTTAAGAACTAATTCTCTGTGAGGTTTGATTTATCACTCTTCCTGTTAAAGACTCATAACCTTAAATTATTTTGGTTTGGTTTTGTTTATAAAAGGAGTTTCATAGTTTCTAAGAAGAAAAGACCCAGACTCCAGCACGTGAAAAGTACTGGGAGGGTCTGGCTGGTGTGGATGTTCCCTCTACAGGTGGCAAGAAGAGTCCTTTTGTGGGGCACCTGAGTGACTCAGTGGGTTAAAGCTTCTGCCTGTGGCTCAGGTCATGATCTCAGGGTCCATGATCGAGCCCCACATTGGGCTTTCTGCTCAGCAGGGAGCCTGCTTCCCCCTTTCTCTCTCTCTGCCTGCCTCTCTGCCTACTTGTGATCTCTCTGACAAGTAAATAAATAAAATCTTTTTTAAAAAGTCCTTTTACCTCCACTTTGCTTATGTCTGGGAACGTATAAGAGTGGGGATGAGCATCAGCCTTCTAGAAGGCCTTGAGATGTTTACCTTTTTTTTTTTTTTTTTGAGATGTGTACCTTTCATAAACAACTACTCTGGAGGCTGGTGGGGGGATTTCGTCATACAATCTATATGACCAGTAATTGGGACAATTGTTTAAAATCTCACTCCCCCCACCCCCTCAGGTTCAAGGACTGTGGCTCAGTAGTGAATCCTGGCTGGGCTCACCTAGCTCTCATTCTGGTATTTCAGGGGTCACCTGAGACTGTATACACAGCACAGGATATGGGATCTAGGACACTCTGAGGAAACCTGTCCTGTTGCTATTTTAACCTTGCCACAGCTGCACAGAAGAGAAAAGGGGTAAGAAGATTATTAAGGGAGTTTTGCCAATAGTTAATCTATTAACATGTACATTTTCCTCTTCCATTTGAGCCAAGATATGAGTATAGGGACACTGAGGATACTTATCTGCAGAAGACAGTGGATTTTTTTTTGAATTGTGGAGAAATACGTTGGCCAACAATGAGAAATCCGTGGGCCAGTGTGAGAGAACAGCTCTCTTGTCGCAGACGGGGCAGGCAGCAGCTGCCTGCACTGGGACTTATGTAAGGCACTGCTCTCAGCTCTGGGGCCCGGGTGCCCAGTTTCCAGCCAGGATCCGAGGGGTCAGCGTGCCAGGTGAATGAAATCCTGCCTTTGTTTGACTGCCCCAGAGTCTCTTGCTCTGGGACGTTCCGTGCAACAGAAACCCAGACACACTTATTATACAGAAACCCAGGAGGGGAAGAGGAAGGAGGTTTGTAGGTGCCAAAGGCAGTGGCAAAAACTGAATAGGCAAGAACTTTCTCCCGGCCAAGTCCGCAGAGTGTCCCAAAGTTTCAGAGATTCCAGTCTATGAGGACAGGAGAGAGCGTTCTATAAAAGCAATCCAACTACTGTAACACAGCACACACATTGGAAAATAACGCTGTTTTTAAGCAGGAGGTTCTGTACAGAGGATTTTTTTTAAAGATTTTATTTATTTATTTATTTGACAGAGAGAGAGATCGCAAGTAAGCAGAGAGGCAGGCAGAGAAATGGGGGGAAGCAGGCTCCCTGCTAAGGAGAGAGCCCAATGCAGGGCTCGATCCCAGGACCCTGAGATCATGACCCGAGCAGAAGGCAGAGGCTTTAACCCACTGAGCCACCCAGGCGCCCCCAGAGGATTTTTTTTAAAGTGTTTTAAAACCATACTTTAATACAGGTGTCTAACTGTATGTATTAACTAGAGTGAAGCTGTTGGGTCTCTGTTAAACAGACACAGACCACGTAACACAATAATGACATTATGAATCTCTCCAGTGAAGACATAACTAAACTTTTATGTGATGTCATGTAAATCGTATAATTATTTTTATTTCAAAAGTAGTAGAGAAGTAGAAAATAAGGAAAAATATTACTTGCAATATCCCTAATCCAGCCCAATCACCATTATATACAAAACAATTTTAAAAGTTTTGATTGAGGTTAAGCTTCTCACATTTGAATCGTCTGTTCTCAGTTCTGACTCTCAAGAAGGCAACAACAGAGATAAGATGATTTTGAGTATTTACAAACACTTACATGAAAAAAATATATATAGATAGAGAGAGAGAGAAGGAGAGAGAGAGGAGGCACAGTAGAATTTTAAATCCAGCAAAATATCAAGTATTTATTGAAACCCTACTGCATACCTGACAGTATCAAACAATCTGTGGCTCCCACCTTTGGATATAAAATAAACAACATGATAAGTTCTCGTTTGCAAGACATTCCCATTTTAGTTGTTTCTTTGTTATACGGTGGGAAGCCTGAAGATGTGCCTCCTTGCATCAAGGTTATAGTTTCACAGAATGTGGGGGGGCCTTAACGTGAGATGTAAAAGAATAATTAGCCTTAAAAGTCAGGCAGGCAGTCAATAATATTTACCAAGTACCTACCCCGTGCACAGCAGGGTCCTGTCAGTAAGCTGGTTAACAAGCCATTTCTGACCATCTACTCAGTATGCAGTACATGAAGTGCTGTGAGAAATAAAAGAGGACATTGAAAGTCCATGCTCTTGAAGGATTTTCTTCTAAACACAAAATCCACACATGGGAATTGACTTGGGGGCTCTGACAAAGAAACATGGAAATTAGCATACTTCAAACTGAGTCTGGAAAATACATATGGAATACATAATACAAGAGCCGGGAAGGGTGGGCAGGGTTTGTCCCAAGTCTCTCAGAGAAAACGGCGAGGTGCAAGGGCCCTCTTATGGCCCTGGGAAGTCACGTGCTTCACCCTGCATTTTATTGCTGTATTTCAAAGGTTTTATTTCTTTTTAATTGTGAAGTTAAACATTTAATCTGAGACCACTATTCTCTGACTGTTGGAGATCAGGCTGTGCATAAAGACCTGGAGAGAAATCTTAAATGACTTAGCACTGCTGGGAAGGGATAATCACTTCTACAAAGTTCTCAAGTGACTCTTTAGGGGGCCTGGCTAGGCACGATTGGTGGCACAGGGAAGGAACGATGGGATTTGAGAGTGCAAAAAAGCCTTTTGTTTTCTTCTGGGCTAGCTACAGTTGTAAAGTAAATTATAAATTTGTCAGTGATTTGGGCTTTAATTCTGCAACAAAAATTGATTGGTACTGTGGCCTCTGGAGGAGACGGTTTGTGAGCCATCCCAGCTGCAGGAGATGGGAGAACCTCCGGGAAGCAATTCGGGTAGCATCGCAGAGGTGGGGGGGCCCAATGTCTTCCTGGAGCAATCTGCAGGGAAGGTCTCCGTTCCTTTACAAAATAGAACAAGATAAAGCCATTCACGGGATGAGAAGAGGAGAGACCAGACAAAGGCAGGAGGGATTGCTGGAGGCCAAGGGTGAAAACAGACTGGCTGGGATGAGTACCAGGGAGGGGCCCTGGAGTTTTTACGACCAAGTGGCCAGAGTCCTTTCAGGAGAGGTCCTTAGCAGGTTTTTCTTTTGTTTTTTATAAGACGTAGGCTAAAATAATACACCACTGTGAGTATATTCATGGTATGCATGCTTCATCTCTAACTCCACCTTTTTCTCTGTCATTCAGAAGATTATTCTAGAAAATGGGTGAGAATAATTCTTATAGGGCTATCCTTGAATCTCCTCTAATTTAATATTTTCACTGAAATTAGTCTTCGGAGACATAAACTGCGTTATTACACAGAAAGTTACTCACAATGATTATGTTCATTGAATGTAAAATATGATGCAGGTTTTAAATTATTTTACACTTCTTAAGGAGGTAGTCAATTAAGTTAAAAAATAACCTTTATATAACCAAATTCAGTTATGCAAAAATAAATTTGGAAAAAATTTAAGAACTTATTTGTATTTATGAAAATATCAAGAATAGGGGCACCTGGGTGGCTCAGTCATTTAAGCGACTGCCTTTGGCTTAGGTCATGATCCCAGGACCCTGGGATAGAACCCCATGTAGGGTTCCCTGCTCAGCAGGGAGCCTTTTTCTCCCCTGCCTGCCGTTCCCCCCGCTTATGCTTGCTCTCTCCCTCTCTCTCTCTGTGTCAAATAAACAAATAAAATCTTTTTTAAAAATTTTAAAAATTAAGAATACAGGGGTACCTGGGTGGCTCAGTGGGTTAAAACCTCTGCTTTCAGCTCAGGTCATGATCTCAGGGTCCTGGCATCAGGACTCTCTGCTTAGCGGGGAGCCTGCTTCCCCTTCTCCCTCTGCCTGCCTTTCTGCCTACTTGTGATCCCTCTCCTCTCTGTCAAATAAATAAAATCTTTAAAAGAAATTAAGAATATTATCTTCATCATTTCTGAAAAGCACAATTTTTTAAACAGGAAAGGCTAGTAACTGTTGAAGTCAAAAAAGAAGAGAAAAGCACTGAAAGATTATGTGCATTTTCTTCTCCCTAAACCTCTAAAACATCACATGTACCATTGTTTTCAGCTTAACTTGGATGACTTTAAAATTCCAATTTCTCTTCACTATTTTGAAATCATTCCATTAAGGAGTGAATGGGTGAACTACTAACTCTATTTCTTCTTTGATAAGAAATGCAATTCTCCCCTCTGTACCTAATTCCACATTCCATTTTTGACTTCTCTCATTAGTATTTTTTAAAAGGAATTATTTTCAATTCTTGGTACTTTATCCATTAGCAAGTACAGTTGCTGATAGCTCATAAATAACAGCAGTACACTGAGAACCACTGTTTGAGAGGACTGGGCTTTTCAGTTCTGTCGTGAAGGGCAGAATGCCAGAGAAAGAGCAGCCTTGAGAAGCAATGCTAAAGAGCTTAGGTGAGCCTGTTTCAGGAGCTAGGAAAACATAGATTAGCCCAGTGCCCTGAGAGAGCAGCAGGAAACATATGAAAATATCATAGGTTTTTGCTACTAGAAAATTCACACAGAGTCTGACATGTATATGCATGCAGAAACAGAAACCAATGGAAAGCAACTAAATAGTAACCATGATTAAGGCAGAAAGTTGTGTACATGAAACTGAACATGAATTAGTGTTACCTAAACCAATCCTTCGACTTCTAAACCAATATTTAGAGATATGAACCCAGCAGAAAAAGACTAAAGATACAGAGAGTGGCAGCATGGAATAAAAGTAGCCAGATCAATAATGAAAACCTGCTCCTAAGGGAAGAAGGATCTGTGATTAAATTTAAATCACACTTCTATTATTCTACATACAATTAGTTACATAAGAGTTTGCATCAAATGCTATGTTTTTAAAAATCCAATACACGACTTCTTTGACTTCCTTAACCTATCTGAATTAAGTATCTTATGTCTACAGTTTTAATATTCAAGGACCATAAAAACAGAAACTCTTGAATTTAGGTGAGCCTTAACTAATAAATGGGTCACGATTTTGGTGCTCAAACAAAATCTCCACTGAGTTCTTTATAATGGGTGTATGTATTTATTTATTTAATGACTCATTTCACAAATATTTTGGGGTGCTTACCATGTTTGAAACACTGTTCTAGGCCCTAGGAATATGGCCATGAATAAGGTAGGTGAGTTGTGCCCCTACCTGAGACTTCAATAGAAATATTCCTCTATATGGTTTTGCCAAGAGAGGTCTCACTTGCTGCATCTCGCAGCTTTCTGCAGCCCCCTTGAGTTGCAACTATCTTAGAAACACATCCCTGTCTGTTATACCAGATTTCCAACACAGACTTTGAACCAGATGCAGTGATTTTTTTCTTCTTATTTCCTGATTTGAGAAGAGAGCTATATGGATGTATGAATAAAGGCTCTGCCCTTCATGAATAGGGAGTTACCCAACACCCAAGAAATAATTAGGCTGATTAGTTTCTTCTGCTCTGGCTGCATAATTGTCGTGTGTGTGTGTGTGTTTGTGTGTGTGTGGTGTACACAGAGGGAAAACTAGGAAGCCAGAAGAAAAGGAGAAATTCTCATTAGACATTCCCAAGCCAGTCTCTCGAATGTCCTTGTTTTGTTTTGTTTTGTTTCTACTCAGTTTTACACTTAAATCGGCAAAGGCAAACACGCAAGCAATGTCAAAAAGAAAAAAAATTTGGCTGATAAAAAACACCAGATTTTTATAATAAAATATTTTTCCAGTTATTAACCCATCCACAATTTCCTCAAATGAAATATTCCCATCATTGCACGATAGCCCAGATTCTGCTCTAAATTGTAGACAAATGACCTTTTAAGGAATAAATCTTAGTGACGCATAATTTGGGTGGCATTTGCTTCAACACACAATTGGGATGGGAATTGTCTTCATGTGTTTTGTTTTCTCTGGCAACTGGGTTTCTTTGTTTTTTGTAAGTCTCAAACTTAGGTCCACATAAAAGGTAATTGCATGTTTGCAATTTTTGTTCGTATAATATGTGTGTTGAGTACGGCTTTGGAATGATATGAGGGCACATTTCTAGAAAGGAAAGTACTGGGTACCAAAATATGTGTTTTAGAGTTGTTACTGAATCATAAGAAGTAATTCCTGACAGACATTGTATAAGAAACAGAGTGCATGACACAAATATAACCTAGAAGCAAATAAGCGAATGAAAAATGAGATGCTTTTTCCTGGTATCATCTCAATAAATAACTGATCATCAACAACTTCAGTTGCTCTAATCTTTGTTCTACTTTTCAGATATGCCCACAGTGTATATTAAAGTGTCCTTATGCTGAAATCGAATCTCCTCCCTCTTACACAGATTATTTTCTCTCCCTATTACCGCACTAGGGTCAGCAAATTCAGGATTGGCTTGCCCTCACATTCTCGTACCACACCCAGAGAGCAAAAAAGACTCTGTCATTGATTAGAGATGTGTAAGCCATAACACTTTGAAGACATAGCCCTCTAGGCAGCCATGACCAATCCATTGAAGTGGCCCCAGAGATGAAATCCTCTGCCACCAAACAAACAACAAACCAAACGGAGATGATGAGTTTAATGAATGAGGTTAGCAAATGCTTCTGCCAGGAACATCAGATAATTATAAAGTTCAGTTAGTTACTTGCTGAACATTCAGAATATCCTTAGAACTTCGCTAGGAAAGGCAAGAAGTTAAAAAAGAGTGCATGTTATAGTCTAAAGCTATAGTATTGCAACCAAGGTCAGGAGGCAACATCAACATATAAAAGTGGAAAAATGCGTTATCCATTGCATAGGTACAGAGAAGGGCTAAAGAAATTTAAAACAGTCTGAAATCAGCAAGGTCTGGAGTTGTGAGTAAAATTTTCATGCATGAAACTTGAAATGGAATTTAAGCTGAATAATTTTTAACTAGAAAAAGGGGAGTTAGAAAGAGCATTCCAAACTAGAGGGAAAAATATCTAATAAAAAAGCAAGGCTGTGGGACTAGGTATGGAATAGTCATCAGAAAACAAAAAGACTAGAACCATCAGGAAGGAAGGAACATGTCAGGAAACCAAACAGAAAATGAGCAAAAAGATAACATGGGTCTTAGAATGCAGGACCAGACACCCAGACAGGCATATCTCAAATTAATAGAGGAAGTAAGGAGCCCTTGGTAGTGTTTTCCATTTCAAATCAATTCAATAAGTTTTTACAGGTAAGCCCTGGTGTATGAATTGGAATCTGCCCTCCCCCCATAGCCCACTCATTAGCGCAAACATTAACCTCTGAGCCTCAGTTTTTTCATTTGCAAAACAGGGATCATTAATTTCTTTATTTGTTAAAACAAGGATCACATTACCACCACAGGGTGGAGATGAGGAATAAGTGATTTAATATTTATAAACTTCTTAGGACAATGCCAGACACATTGTAGGTACTCTATGAAGGTGTTAAATAAGTGGAAAGCACAGTATCATTTATAGAAATAAGAGTAGACCTGAGATGTACATGGCAGAACCTTATCTATAACCCATCATCTTTTCTTTGATTTTTTTTTTTTTGTACTCCACTTAAAAGTAGCATCAGGGAGGGTCCTCTGGTTGAGACTGAGTGACTTCTGTGTGTTGAGGGCACAAATCAGGCTCTCATAGGCAATTGTGAGGGCTGAAGAACAGAACATACTCTTACGATGTTTTCAAAGGACATTTTATGTTCCTAGAGATGAAGAGAGGCTTAAGGAAACAATCAAAATAACATTAGCTTTCACTGAATGTAGAAATGAATTCTCACGCGTTTTCTGAATTCCACACTATGAGATACGCCACATCAACAACAGAAGCTCAACAGGTCAAAAATTCCCTATTTTAATATGGAATCTTACAGTTTAGAGAGCATGTTTGCATAAATTGGCTTTCAGAATAATCCCTACATCCCTGGGAAGTGAGTGGGATGGATCCTCTTTGTGCCATTTTACAGGTAAAATACTGAAATTCCAGTCATAGGTAAAGGATCAAATCTGCTATTTCCTACTCCAAGGTTCTTTTTTAAAAATGTTATTTATGTTTGAGAGAAAAAGCAATAATGAACAAGCAAAATGAGGGAAGCAGATTCCCTGCTGAGCAGGAGCCTGACTTGGGGCTTTATTCCAGGACCCCAGGATCATGACCTGAACAGAAAGCGGACACTTAACCAACTGAGCCACCCAGGTGTCCCTAAAGTTCTTATTCTTAACCATTCTCTCCCTTAGACCTTGTCCTTTCCAGTGTCTGAAGTATGTGTTCTATTCTCTGCCACTTCCAAAGAAATTGTTTTGAGAACATCACTGATTTCCTCCAATTTTGTCATCTACCTGAAAGAAGCAGCCTAACCTTGCAGTAAGTATTTCCAATTTGGCAACCTCCAGTTGGAAACTGCTTTAGAACCCTTCACCAAGGGACAGCTGGGTGCCTCAGTCGGTTAAGCAACTGCCTTCAGCTCAGGTCATGATCCCAGGGTCTTGAGATCAAGCCCCACATTGGGCTCCCTGCTTGGTGGGGAGCCTGCTTCTTCCTCCCTCCCCACTCCTGCTCTCTGCCACTATTTCTGTCTGTCTGTCTCTCTCTCTCCCTCAAATAAGTGAATAAAATCTTAAAAAAAAAAAAAAAAAAAACCTTTTCCAAAATCTGAATCAAGCAGATATGCCTAGTCATTAGGGTGGGTGAGCTTTGTGACTAGCTGTTATAAAACTAGTCTGGGCCAGGTATGGGCCGACCTTGGGAAGCTGAAGACAGGGTAATATAGTGGCAAAAGCATGGGCTTTGGCTTCGAATAGATATGAGTTTGAATTCAGTCTCCAACCGTTCCATTTAGCTCTTCACTAGTTGTTGACCTTAGGGTATGTGTGTGTATTATTTAAATATATATATATATTTACAGATATATGGTATGTACTCAATAAATGGCTAGAGCTATTTTTATTTTTCTAAAGCTCATTGTTTAAACAAAAGGAAAGATATTAGATTGCCATCTGCAGAAGGTCCCTAGAGTCTATTTCAACTTCTTCTCTATGGCTCAGTCATGGATATCTGGGGCCAGAGTGACACTGTGGTCAAAATTCAAGTTCTCTCTATCCTCCACCGCACATAACATATATGTGACCAGAAATGCTGAGTCTGAGGCTTCTCTGACACTTGCTGTGAGGTCTTGGGGGAATGCTTAAATTCCTCCAAAGTTTAAAAAGCAAGGAAATAAGGCAGTGAGTGGAGAGTAGAGGGGAGGTATATGGGTGGCAGATAGTGTATATAGTGCCTGCCCAGTCTACTTTCAGGGTTCTATGGAGGATGAAATGTGCCAATGTATGTGAAACTAACTTCATACTAACTTCAAGGGGTCATGTGAATGCCAGGGACATTACAGGGAGTTCTGAATATGTCTTCTACTGGCTCCTTATTGCATGCACTTTTTACAAGATTGTGTTTCACTTTAAAATGTGTAGCAAACATTTGATCAAATAAAAGTTTACAAATACCTCTGCCAGTGACTTCCCTCCTTGCACATGCTTCTTTTTCTCCCCATCATTGCTCACCTGCCATTCCAGAAATGGCCAACTGACTTGCTTAAGAAACTGTTTCTTTTGCTCAACTCTCAAACTGACGTAAAGGAAACTCTTCACTGCTTAATATTTTGCTGACCATTAAAACAACACTGCAAATGAGATCAAAGTGATCTCATCTCTGTATTCACTTCAAACTGTACAAGTTTGGGGCAAAGTACCCAGATGTGGGTGAAGAACTCCATATCCATTTTGAACTTTGACAACTTGCTTAATCATGGAAGATCTCATGCAGAGAAAATAGACTCATTCTGTCCAGACTTGGTGAGATCAATTAGACTCAGAAATACAATTTAAAATTTTACCAGAAATGGCTCTTTCTGATGGTGAAATCAACTTGAGAATCCCAAATTCAATAGATACTTACTGAGTACCTAGTATGTACAAAGCACTATGAATACTACAAAGACATCATCCCTACTTTTAAGAAAGCTGCAACCTCATCTAGTAATTAAAGACACATATATCGTAGACAAGGTTTTGCTAGAATATAGGACCCTGATGGAAAAGTAATAGGGAGGGGCACCTCGGTGGCTGAGTTGGTTAAGCATCCAACTCTGGGTTTCAGCTCAGGTCATGATCGTATGCATTGTGGGATCAAGCCCCAAGTCAGGCTCTGTGCTCAGCAGGGAGTCTGCTTGAAGATTCTCTCCCTCTGCCCCTTCCCCGACACGCATTTGCACTCTCTCTCTCAAATAATTAATAAATCTTTAAATAAACAAATAAAAATTAAAGAAGAAAAGCAATGGGGAATAAGTTCAGAGGCATACTATAGGAGGCTCGGCATACAGAAAGTCACGGTTTTTTACATACTCATTACCTAGTGTTCAGTACCTCATTCAATCTTCCCAAGAGTCCTAAGAAGCAACTGTTATCATCATTGTGCCATAGATGAGCTGAGTTTTAGAGATGTGAAATAACTTTCCCCAAATCATCCAACTAGAAATAAGCTGAGCTGGGATTTGAACCCAAGTCCCTTTGATGTCAATGCTCATGTAATTTCCATGATGCTTCTTCACTTCCTCCCCAATTGAGTGCATAAGAAATATTTATAAAAGCCTAGGCAATTAGGAGTTATTGAAAATTATTGAGCAGGAAAGTAAAAGAATAGATTTGGGTTTTGAAAGATCAATTTGACATTGATTAGTAAAATGGAATAGAAACAAGGGAGAGATAATAAGGGAGAAATTTAAAAAGCTGTTTTAATTGTCTGGCTAAAGGAAATGAAAGTCTGATCTAGATCAGTGGCAACAAGATGGAAAAGAAGGGGCAGAGACAAGAGACACTGCAAAGTTGAACTTATTAGATGTGGGAGGAAACATCCAGCTATGGAGGATATTAAACTGAAATGAGAGGGGTCACAGCTGGATGAAGTGAATACCTCTAGGACAGACCCCTTTGAAGAGTACACTGACCTTGTGCTTGACCTGTCAATTAGATAAGCTCCTTTTTAACTGCAAAGTTCCATGGTTTTAAGGAACGTCTAAATAGGGTCTATTTCCTGGAAAACCGTAGTGATGAGCACCAGGGTTAAATCACCCCTGACCTGAATTCATGGTCTAGCTCTTCAAAAAGTTATTCAAAGAATAACACTTAGTCCCAAATGTCCTTTGACCCCAACTTAAAATATGTAGTAAATAGTTGTCTTGTCACAAAAATGTCTACCTGATTGGGTGACAGGAATTCTGGTTGATTATCAATTGAAGTTCAGTTTCTAAACTTGTAAGAAAAATCTCAAGCATTTTAAAACACTTACCTTTCATTTAAACACACACACACACACACACACACACACACACACACACACACACACACCAGAATAAAGGGGAGGAGAGGCAGAAAAAGGAGCTGAGTTTCAGAAGATGTTTTCCAAGATACTGTGTGATTGGAAAGCTTTATAGACCGTCATTTTAGGTGATGCTTATCTTAAATTAATGGAACTTGCTAGCTCCAAGAATCTCTCTGGTCACCTAGGATTTATTCCACATGTTGTTAGCAAGTGGCAATATATAAAACACAAGATCTAATATTCAAAATGCTTGTAATAGCAAAGTCCTTCCTGCCAATTTTAATAGCATTAAAATGACTACACATGTCTAGCAAACCTGCTGGCTTCCAATGGCTGGAATCAGACCAGATTCACCTTCTGTCTGCTTCATGAAGCCAGAACTTGAAGACGGGGAAAAAAATTAGTGCTGGTATTAACTCTGCGTTCCTGATCTTCTATTACCCCATCAGACTCCACTCATGAAGTCCACCTTTTCCACCATCTAAGAAGGGACAGCTGGAGTGCAGAACACAAGGATACCTAGGGCTTTGTAAAATCACTGAGATGAAATTGTGGGGAAATCTAAATGAAGGAGATGCCTCCTTTCTTACGTCTATGGAAAAGAGATCAGACTTTATCAAAAGCAATATGTATAGAACTGAGAAGAATGTAGGAGAGGCTCTCTAGGGTGCTGGGATGGAAACCAAAATTATCTAAAATGGATCAGAATTATGGCGGACACTGAAGAGAAAGGACTAGAATGAAAGTAGGCAATGAAGTAAGAACAGGGGGAATGAGCAAAGAAGAAAGAACCATTTTAAAGAAAGAGCCTGGTTAGATCAGAGCAGGCTATGTAGTTACATATCCATGTGAAATATGCACTGGGGAAATCAAGAAAAAGCAGGGATCTCATTGGAAATACAGGGAACTGCATGATGAGGCATGTGAGTGCTCATCCTGATCAAGCTAGTAATTAATTTGAGCAAGTTATTAAAATTTTCTAGTCCTTAGTTCCTCAGCTATAAAGATGGTCCCTTTCCACTCAATGACTCTATATCCTTATGATTTAACATCTATGATTTTCTAATATAACCCTAGAAGCTAAAAAATTGGAAGAATCTTTGAAATCATTGAGTCTAACTCCTCTTTGCAGGATCTAAAAAGGACAAAAAAAGGGACATGGAATTTTGAGATACTATTATTTTCATTACTTAATCCTATGCTTAGAACATTTTGGTAAATGTAAATTTACAAGAAAATTTATCAACATATATATGTAAATTACCTTTAAAGGGATGCCTGGGTGGCTCAGTCAGTTAAGCATCTGCCTTCCACTCAGGTCGTGATCCCAGGGTCCTGGGATTGAGTCCCACATCAGGTTCCCTGCTTGGTGGGGAGTCTGCTTCTCCCTCTGCCTGCTGCTCCCCCTGCTTGTGCTCTCTCACTCACTCACACTCTCTCTCTGACAAATAAATAAATAAATAAAATTAAAAAAGAAAAAAAATTACCTTTAAAATTTCTTTGAATGCATCTTAAGATCTGAGTAAGAGTTATACCTGCAACTAACTTTCAGAAAACTTGATGTGGAAAATCCAAACTTATAAAACCAATGAGTTAAAGGGCAACTCATTCACAGAGCAATTTACCTTAGCAATCTTTTGTGTGGAAATTTTCTCTTCCTGGAGGATTTAAAACACTTAAAAACTGAATTTTGTAAAGCAAAAACATAGTCCAATAGGATATTTTTGTATAAAGCTAAATGTCCCCAGTAAAATATATTCAGAAAACTGTCCTAGAGTTTAGAAAGTTTTGTATCAGGGTCAAGTTCTGAAATTACAAAAACATATCTAAATTTTGTTATAAATATTTTACTAAAGATCTAATCTCACTGAGAGTAAAAGTCAAATTCCAAAAAATAACCTTAAGCCCTACAAGACCTCTCTTACCCTATCGGGTACCATGCATCTGCATCTCCTACTGGCTTCTTCCATTCACTCCACCGTCCCATATATTTCCCTCCAATCATGTTGATCCTTTCACTGTTCTTATAATGTGCTGAAATACTCCTACTCCAGAGCCTTTGTACTTGCTATTCACTTTGATTAGCATGCTCTTCCCCCTAGATATCCAAATGAATTCTTTCTTCCCTCTTAGTGGAATCTATTCTTGGTGCCTTTAGCTATAGTTGGTATAGAGAAGGTAGACGTCTAATAAATATTTGCTGGGTTAATGAATGGTCAAAAATGATGGCATATGGATCATGACTCTTCATTTCTAATTCTTTTTTATTTTTAAGATTTTATTTATTTATTTGACAGAGAGAGAGAGATCATAAGTAGGCAGAGAGGCAGGCAGAGAGAGAGGGGGAAGCAGGCTCCCTGCTAAGCAGAATGCCCAATGTGGGGCTCAATGTGGGGCTTGACCCCAGGACCCTGAGATCATGACCTGAGCTGAAGGCAGAGGCTTTAACCCACTGAGCCACCCATGTGCTCCTTCGTTTCTAATTCTTAAAAAAGATATAAAGATGACTAAAATGATATCTCCTCATTCATTTTACAAACTGCCAACAACAAGATGTTGGGCAAGGGTATCCTTATGTGAGAGGATTCAGAGTAATTCACTGTTTTGAATTACATGATTAGAAATGCGTATTTGTGGAGTCTCCTATTTTTTTATGAATTATATATCTTCAGTCTTAATTCAAGAGTTCAAAACAGATTTTATCAGTTTTATCCAGATGAATAATATATTTATAGCCTAGTTGTAACTATGGGTAAACTTTTACGAGTCAGTATGAATATTAGTATTTAATAAGTTGAGTTGTTCTCAAGAATTCTGGAGGCTGTTTCAAATGGAGAAGCATTTCAGTTTGAGCCAGAAATTTCAAGAGTCTTGGGCTTCATATTTGGTCCCATAAAATTCCAGAACATTGTGGCTTACTAAAGCATGGTTTGATTTCTCTTCAACTATTCCCTCCATTTAAAACTTATCTACACAGATACTACATCTTACTCAATGATTGATGTACATCTAGAGGTTTGCCCCATCAATGGCAGCTGCAAAAACTTAACGTTTAATTCAAGCTCATCAAAATTTGTGAATCTCTTCTGAAAGTGTGGCTTCATTTCCACTATATAGAACTATTGAACTCATCATATTTTAACAATGGAAAACAAGGGCAGTAGGAAAACATCAATTTCCTTGACCCAGTTTGAAAATAGTTGCAAGTACTTCCTTGAAAAAATCCATAATGCTCAGATCTCTCTTTCCTCACAGTTTTATGGTTTTTTGTGTGTGTTTAATTGCCTTCAATGTCAATCGCAATGTGTCCACTGAAGAACAACAATTCTAAAGACCTCTGTGTTTATTATAATGTACACTGTAGGTTACAGAAAGGTTTTTGTCAAGATATTTCTTTATATAAAGTACAAGTTTTTATTTTATTTTGGCATAGTCCAACTGTTCCACAAACTTGGTGATTGTTAATGATGTAGATATCAAGGAAGCTTACCATTTTCATCTCTCCCTTCATCACTTTTTAAAATTAAACTAACTTGCAATATTTGGCACACCTTTCGATAGAGTGATAGAGAATTAGTAAGCCAACTTTCTTTTTAACTTAAACACTTGTAACTTTCCTTTTTCCTTTCATTGGTAAGCAGAATAAATTTTTCCATGCTTAGGCTGAACATCTCAAATTCCTTATTAGTAGGGGGTTAGACCACACTGGTTCACGTATACCAGCTAGTCTGATAAAATCTCTTTTGCTGAATTCTCAAGCATGAAGCACCCTGGGGAAAGGTAAGTTGGATTGGACCCGTGGAATGAGTTTTGGAATAAGCCATGGACTATGAGTCAGATGACCTGAGTTCCTGTCTTATACTGCCAGTTACTAATTCTGGGAGTATGGACAAGTCATTTAACCGTCTTGAGCCTCAATTTCCTCTTCTATGTAGTAGAGGGGGAAAAATATTGTGGTTTTTAATTTTACCATCAGAAGGATATATGGGGATTAAATAAAACAATGTTGTTGCAGTGCTTTATGAGCTGAATGATATTATATAAAAATGTGATAAATTATTACAATTGTTCCAACTATTGCCAGCTGAAGTTTGGTCCATGCCTCATTTCTGGCTCGGTTATGTTCTTTTCTGTATTCTTTGGCTATTACCTTACACAATCCAGAAGCTGCACAAATTATTTTGCTGCACTGGGCATTTGTGATGTTTAATACTGTTGAAAATAAATAGCTCTGAGACTGATTTTTGCTCTGAGATTTTCTTGTGATTTTTTTTCCAGTTAGATCAATCTTCAGCAAAATTATAAAACAGTGTTTTCAGCACCACCAATTATTGTTCTAGCAACATCATCTAAACCTTCCCAATGCCCTTCTTTTTTCCAGGGAGTCTAATGCTTCATCTGTCTCTGATGTCAAAAGAAAATCTTAATCCAGTGGGGCTCCATCCTTGATTGCCTGTGTGGGTACCATCCTTACTGGTCTCCCATTCTCTAGTACACTTCCAAATGGATCTGGCTAGAGCTCATTCTTGGCAAATAGAGCCAATCTGATTAACTAATTAGCACTGACTTAATAATGGAAATAATGGCCTAATATGTTTTCTGCATCCAGGTTTAAAATTTACATTTTAATATGTGTTTTTCGTGTGTTAGCTCAAAGGCCATAGCATATTTCTAGGATTTTGTTCTCTAAGAGGAATCCTCCTCACTTCTTCCTCTCCTTTATCTAGTTAATGCTTATTCTACCTCCACTAAGGGAGAAGTTTTCTCTGATTTCCCTTATTAAATTAATTCCTTCTAATGTAGTTTCTTACAGCATCATGTTTTTTCCTTCATATCATTTATTACAGTTGTAATTTTACATTTATTCACAGATTTTTTAATGACTTTCTCCCCAACTCCATGCTAAACTCCAAGACAGTATAGACTGTCTTAATTTTACTTTTCATCTTCATGCCCCAGGTCAAGAAAACAGCAGTGACTCAATAAATATTAAATAGATTAATAGGCTTATATAGGAAAAATTCATTTTTTATTAGGGAGATTTTACTTTTGAATCACCTTCTGAGGATGATCAAGTAAGGTCAGTGGGAATTCTTACCTGCAAGCAAAACTTGATCCTCAGTCCGGGTATTTCAAGTAAGGATAGATTTATGTGTAAGACTTTGAGGGTAGATGGCAGCAAGCACTCACCAACAAGCAGATGTAAGCTGGGAGATCAGGTTTGGAAACAGTAGAAAATAAAAGAACTAAATATTTGAACCCAGAAAAGAGGAAACACAACAATCTCATGGGCAACAAAAGTTGGTCTAAATGTCCCTTCCGTTGCCACCTGCACTATTGCCTCTCCTTCCACTATAACTACCACCCTCATTTCTATGTTAAAATGAATCTGGTCTCTACATACTACCAACTTTCTTTATCACTAACTGAGAGTCAATATATGCCCAGCCTTTCTAGACACAAGGGAATACTTCTGACATATTCTCTTTCACTAAACTTAGGTTATGTGCCAAAAATGGCTATAAGTATCTATAGTGGGAAGAGTCCATATGTGGCAGGTACCAGGAATTACAATCTAACCCGGATTGTTTCCATTTAAGGGAAAGAATTCCATGGGAAAACCAAAGGGCTGTATGCTGAGCACCAGAAAAATCTCATCAACATCAAGTAAGCAGTAAGTTGGTATATTTCTAGCTCTGTTTATTCAGAAGAAATCTGAAAATGGCAGAAAAAGTAAGAGGGAAAACTTTCAGAATCCTTTCCATAGGTCCAAAAAGAAGTATGAAGGGCAGAGATGATAAAGTCCCCACAGATTCAGATATTAAGCCTAATATGGACACTGTCAGTCTTTCCACAACAGAAGATTCACTGAGTAATTAGAATTCTAATGAGGCTCCCCATCTATTTGGTGACTAATCATTTATGACTTGCCAAGATGGAACAATATCTTCCTCAAGTAAACCTATGCCAAAAGTCAGAAGCGAAGTTAGAGCAACAAACAAAACCCCTAGCTTTCCTCATTTATTCCTCTTAGTGATTCAGAGTCTAGGAAATTACTAAGGCAATAACTCAATGTTATATCTAATGCTCAATACATTGCCCAAGAGAAATAGATTACTTTCCATCAGATGCTGCTCTACAGAAACTTCCATAATTCCCCTATCCTCCCATTTAACCGCTCTCCACACCCATATTCTGTGTGCTGGTTTTGTTTTTCTAAACATTTCTAGTCACTGTTTTCCTTTTGTTATTCATCTTTTTTAATCTACAATGTTCTTCCTATTCATTGGTTTAGCTATTTGAAAATTAATATCAGTCAAACAGCTAATAACCAAATGTTAGGGAGGAATTTTTCTTCTTAACTCCTGATGATTCCTTTCTGAGTTAGGATCCAACTAAGTGTGGCACTTGGCCTCTAGTGCTTGACTCACTGGCCCCAGAAGTGTGGACTTCTCTGAAGAATAAACCTGGGTGTGACCCAGCCCCATACTTGTCTTCTTCTGAGGAGTATGCTACTACCTTCGACTCCCCCTTAGATATGCCTTTTGCTGTTCTTGCAGGGCAGGATCTTGCCCATATCCAGTGTTGTAAAAGACCCAGAGACAAAGTCTGCCATATTCTGGAGATCTGAGCTTTCATACCTTGCTCCGTTGTGAACATGGATTGATTTTATAAAGTGATGTGCTGTCCTCCATTTGTTTAATTATTTCTAATTGTGCAAAACCTCATTGAAAAGAGTGGTGCTATTGAAGGGACATTCAGAAACCAAAACACCAAACACTTTTCACCTAATTTTAACTCAACAATATTTTTATCTCCATATTTGCCTCTCTCTCTGTGAAGGGAGTAAAATCTAGGGGAATCTAAGGAGGAGAAATGAAGTACCCAGGACTCTTGCCTAAGGCTGGCAGATAAGGTACATTCGTCTGGTCTAGAAGGTTTTTCACATAGAATCAGACCTGATGAAATCATGAGAGTTTAAAATGAGAACATCTGGCTGGTAAAATCCACAGAGGTTAAAGAACTTGTGCTCATCCCAAATGTGCTATCACCGATGTTATGAGGAATGTTTATTATTTTGTATTCTCTAGCATGCATTGCAAGCAGGCACCAGGTGCTCCAGTCCTCTTCTGTTGCACAATTAGTAGCAAACCATGCATGGAGTACAATTGCCTGGCCCCTGAGTGATTTGGCTTTCCAGACTGAAGAGGCCGAGAGCAAGTTGGCACTTCCCCCACCACTCAACTCACAGCTGGCTACTCTTTTCACAGGACTCTATCCCAGTCTCATCAATGTGTGTCCAGTCTGTTGGGGCTTATAGAGGCTTGGAGGGAACAAAGAATATTTTAGATTGATTGTTTTCAGGCACAATTCACCACACTGATTGTTTGCCTATAAAGGGAAGTGACAGTGGGCCCTAGATTTTATTTGCAGAGGGCTTTTGTACCAATAAAGTCAGTTGTTCAAGATAGTTTTGCAAAGGATGGTTCATTTATTTCAGATTTTTAATGGCAAAAAATAAACAGGAAAAACTGCTTATATTGAAAGCACGAATCAGGTTGTTGGGTTCAGAATGGCGATGGCCATTCATCTGCATGATCTTTCAGAAAATATAAATCAGATATGCCATTTATCTACTTAAAATTCCCAGTGGCTTCCCTTGTACCTAGGATAATACAGACTCTACATGCCATGTGCATTCCTGCCTTAGGATCATTCCACAGGCTCTTCCTTTTGCTTTAGATACTTGCTTTCCCCTCTCCCAATACCATGGACCTGCTTAGCTCATTCTTATTACCTGGTTCTCCCACATGTAACCCACTCAGATAGATCTCTTATAAAAATTTTACTTAAAGAAGCAAACTCCTGAAAATCAAATCCACAATGAGATATCATCTCACACTTGTCAAAATGACTAAAATAAAAAATACAAGAGAAACACAAGTGTTCTCAAGGATGTATAGAAAAGGAAACTCTTGTGCACTCTGGTGGGAATGCAAACTGGTGCAGCCACTGTGGAAAACAGTATGGAGGTTCCTCAAAAATTAAAAACAGAAATACTGTATGATCAGTAATTCCACTACTGTGTATTTACCCAAGGAATATGAAAATACTAATTCAAACAGATAATATGCACCCTTATGTTTATTGTGGCATTCTTTACAATAGCCAAATTATGGAAACAGTCCAAGTGTCCATCAATAGGTGAATGGATAAAGATGTGGTACACACACACACACACACACACACACACACACACACACACGCTGGAATATTACTCAGCCATAAAAGGATGAAATCTTGCCATTTGCAACAACACGAATGGGTCTAGAGAGTGTAATGCTAAGTGAAAGAAGTCAGAGAAAGACAGATACCATATGATTTCATTCATATGTGGAATTTAAGAAATACAGCAAAGAAAAAAAAAGACAACCCAAAAAACAGGCTCTTAATCATAGAGAAAAAAACCAGTGGTTACCAGAGGGGAGGTGGGTGGGAATATAAGTGAAAAAGGTGAAGGGGATTAAGAATACATTTATCATCATGAGCACTGAATAATGTATAGAATTATTAAATCACTATATCGTACACCTGAAACTAATATAACACTATGGCAACTGTACTGGAATTAAAATTTTTTTAAAATTCTAAAAAATTAAAGAGCACACTCTTTAGTGTGACTCTTAGTCATTCTGAACTTTGTTTTGTTTTTTCTTTCCATTTATTGCCTATCTCCCTCACTAGAGTATATACTGCACCGGGGCAAGTGGCTTGATTGTCATATTCACCATAATAGCCCCACATCCTGGAATAGTGCTTGACTATAACATGATAAGCACTCAGATGGATTTTTTGAAACATAGCAACTTAAGCACTTTCAATGAAAATTTGAAATATACATATAATAACTATAAGAATATGTCGTAAGTGAACCTTTCTATATCTGGTAATTGTATCATTTAACACCATTTGGTGGAGTAGCCCAGTAAGCTCAAGATTAATCACCAATTGCTCTCCATAAATCTCTACATAGTGCTATAGAGTCAGTCAAAAGAAGGAAAAGAAGGGCAAAAGAAGGAAATCTGGGCAAAAATTATATATGTCCATTAGATAGCCCTTTGAACAAAATACCCCAGTATGCTTGCTACATTATCCAATCCTCTGCTTTTAGTAATAGAGTGAAAAATAAAGGAGCCTAGACAGAAGGAAAAAATGCTGATAAATTTTTTTGTCATATCTAAGTTTCCATGAATAATAAGCAGTAGATTTTATCAATGCAGAACCTGAACTTTGGGGGATATCTGAAGCCATACAACTTAATCAACTTTACTATATTTTTATTTCCAACATCCTGTGTTATATAATCTTAAAGTGATATCATGATACACATAGATCATGGCTACACAATAAATAATGTTTTGATTTATTTTTACAGTGTCATTGAACTTTTGAGTAATCTACTTTTTAGAAAATAATCAGAAAAACAATTCTCATGATGTAGATTTTTAATGTTTAAATTTCCCATTTTTAAATGTAACATTAGTTTCTTCAGATTCAGTCTTAAACTGTTCTGCATCAGAACTGAGACAAGACACATATTAAACTTCAAATTTCTTTTAGCAACTAGATTACATCTGTATGTGTATATGTGTTCATCACATATGGTTATAGACCACTCTCATGGATCCTAGAAAGAGTTCCAGGAAACTACAAAGTATTCTCATTTCTGAGGCTCCCAAATAGTATTAAGGCTCTTTTAGTTACAAGTGACAGAAAATCAAGTAAAACTAGATTAAGTTCATACCTAATGAAATTTATTTGTTCATATCACCAGCAAGTAAACCAAAGTACTTCAAGAATCAGAGAAAGTGCTCCAGGAACAAGGGCTTTCAATTCCAGAAGTGGAACCTGGGATCACAATACTGTCTGTCAGGTCTTTTTTTCCATACATCTCATCTCTGCCTCACTTTGTTTCTCTTTATATGTTGGTTGAATTATTTCCTACTACAGAAAAGATTTCTCCATGTGGCACTGAATGTAGCACCTGTCAGCTTAAATTTAGCAAATTTAAAATTGGGTCTTTTTCCCAATGTCCTTGTGTCAATCCTAGGGAAAGATCCCAATTGCTCCTGCTTTAATTAAATGCTGACTGTTGTGACCGATGTTGACAGAGCCCATTAGCAAGAAGCAAGATCTCATTGGGCAGGAAAAAATAATTCTATGACAGTACATTTCAAAGGCTAGGAATCAAACTTTCTTTCCTATTATCATTTGCTGAGCACCTCCTTAGTATTAGGCATCAGATTATCTACTGTCAACATAGATAAAATGTACAAGTACTAGCACATTAATTTACACATATAATTAATATTATTTTTGCTCTAAGCTAGGAACTCAAGATACAAAGACTAACTAGTTTTTTTTCCCTCAACAGACTCAAAATGTAGTTTGGGAACTGGACCATGAACATCAATAGAGTCATATATGACAATTTATAAATACTAAATGGGATATGTACCTGGTTAATGTCATAAAATTTTTGAAGGGGGTTCCATATTATTGGAGCTAAAATAATCTGGAATATGTTCATGGAAGAAATAGAGCCTGAGTTACTGGAAGATCTCAATAAGCAGTCACATCTCTTCTGGGCTAACATTTCCATGTTGTTTAAAGGTGCCAGATATGGCTGAAATCCATGAAGGATCGAATTCCATAGCCCTTGTGCAGCATCTCTACCCAGAAATTTAGAGTGGGCACTGAGACCCCAATTCACTCACGTCTCTGGCTTCAGAGTCTTAGGTAATAGGATATATACATAAAGACAAATAGCCAAATAAGGATATGAGTATCAGCTTCATAATGGGCCAAGTCAGGGCTCTTTCATCACTGCTCAACTGAAACAGGACATAGTTTTGTTTTTGTTCCTAGGATGGCTGTAAAAAAAAAAAAATCACCATGGAATTGGGAATTTAAAATAATTTATAAGTATATTCTTTCACAGTTCTGAAAACCAGAGTCCAAAATCAATGTGTTGAGAGGGCCACACTTCCTTGGAAGTTTCTAGGTGAGAATCTGCCCTTACCTCTTTCAGCTTTTTGTGACAGCAGGTGTTCTGTGACTTGTGGAAGCATAACTCCAATCTTTGTTTCCATATTTACATGGTCTCTGATCTGTATTTCTGTCTCAAATCTCCCTCTGCCTTATATAAGGGCCCTGTCACTGGACTTAAGACCCACCCTAAATCTGAGATGATTCCATCTCAAAATCCTTAACTTAGTAACGACTGCAAAGAGCCCTTTTCCCAAATAGGGCCATATTTACATGTTCTAGTGGGTAGGACTTGGACATATATTTTTTGGGGCCACTTTCCAATCCACTGTACTCTGTATTGAAAACAGTTGGCCCATTTGACTTATCTACCCAGACACATGAAAGAAGCTAGAGAATGGCAGGCCCTACTTTCACTTGAGTGGGCTTAATGCCTGGATTTTGGAAGAAAATGAGAAAACCAGAAGACAGGGGTGCTCACGGGTCTGAGAACCTACCACTCCAAGAGATGAAGAAAGAAAGGCACTTCTATGAGTGAGTAGACCCTCCCTTGAGAAACAAGCCCGCCTGAAAGTAATGTTTTCACCCTTCATATTCATGACTCCTCATCCTTAAGGGATAGTTACAAACATACAGAAGGTGAGCCTGGATGTTTATTCCAAACCATTTCCCACCTCCTGGGGAAGAAAGAAGCAGTCCTCTCCTCTACAGAAATTTAGGAAAGTAGAATATAGGTTTTTGGAGTCTTCTACTCTGGCCTTCAAAAAGAAAACCATTTGCATGAAGGGCTAATAATACAAGTCATCTAGAACATTTAGAAAATTATCTCCAGGCTGATACGTAGATATATTTATTTATTCATTTAGTCATTTTTTTTTTCAGCAATGTGTGCTAAGGATCACCTACATTCTGCAAATACAGTGGTCATCATCCCTGTCCAAACGGGATGTAGAGTGTAGGTAGTGGAACAACATACTATGTTATAATGGCATCTTCCATTGTCTATGTGTTGCTATATAGGGGCATAGATCGGGGGCACATAACTTAGCTGTGAAGGGTTTAGGAGAAGTGTGGCATTAAGACTGGGCAAAGAGAAGAAAGGTGGGGCAGATGGCAGGCGAGAGAGACCTGGAACTGCAGCAGCTGGTGAGATAAACAGACATCAGAACAAAAGGGCCTTGTAAACATGCTAAGGTGTTTGGACTTGTCCTGCAAGCTTTGAGGAGTCACCTAAGAGCTACCGACCTAATTAGATTTGCATATTGAAATGCTCACTCTGACTATAGCATGAAGACTTGATTACAGAAAACCAGAGGTGCAGGGGCTAATTAAGAAGCTCTTGTGAAAATGTGGGTGTTTATTGGCATGTTAGATGCCAAAATAAATCAAAGCCCTCTGTGGCCCTCCTATTTATTACCTCCATTTTGAATTTTCCAGTATGTGGGCCACAATGGCCAGTTAGATATATGAAGAAGTTAAAAGATTGCTGCTTGAACCTCACCAGAGATGCATCTTTGGGCTAAAACTTGGGGAAAAAATTCAAAGAAAGAAATTATTGGCCTTTGTAAATAAAAACTATCTTCAGACACATCTGGATCTGGGAACTCAAACAATGTCAACAAGAATAGGCCATTCTCCTTCCATTTCTTAATTCTTCCCTCCCTGGTGTTGGCATGGCCATTGGTCAGGTCTTCTCCAAGTGGTGGTCCCCTACATTAACACAAGGGATGTATAGTCCTAGTTCCATGATCAGGAGAAAGAGCACATTTTTTCTTCAAAGAGTTGTGACAGAAGTCATTAATACAAATTTGATCATATATCCAACTCTGAACTAACTGATATGGCAAGAAAATAAAACATACTCATAAAGCAGGGTCTGGTTAAGGTGCTCATTCCTAGAATGAAGCATGGATCCATTTTATATCACACAGTATAAGAATGGGAAACAAGTAATTTTCAAAAGTAAATTTTAAGTGTTGTTATCAGAAGTAAAACATATGGATTCTGGACAAGAAAACCCAAAAGATGTCCACAATATATTCTCATTATTCCAACCCACCACATCCAAATTTACATAATCAATATAGGAAAATTGATGTTTTTTTTTTTTTAAATAGTTTCAGATCATAGACAAGAACCCTGGTCCTTGGGAAAGGAAGATTACAAAGTCCTGGGTTCTTTTCTGAGCAAACCCATCCTCTCAGCTCAAATAGGCTATGGCATTATTTGTTGTGTGGCACCCAAGTAGACTGCATTCTGCCACCTGGGTATTCTATGTCCCTTCCCAAGTTAAGTCTTAAAGAAAAGAGATAACACCTTAAGTGAAGCCAGCTTGGAATTAGGAAGTGAGACCAAGAGAACACTGGGATATTGTTTTGCCTTTCCAGGGCTTTGTCTTTCTCACTGGGTAACTGTTGCACTCCACATAGAGCAAAATTCCATTCAAATCCCAGCCCCAGAAAGTGTGACTTATTCATTCAAAGTTTTTGTGGGGGACACATAAAACATGTTGACTAAATCAATGTCTCAGAGATAGGGAGTCTGGATCCTGGCCAAAGACAGAAGGAGGCCCCCTTGATTGCAGAAGTCACCTGGGAATCCAAAAGCAGCAGTGAATACAGTAGAACTCTTGGTTAACATCACTGAATAGCATTACATGAGATCCAATATATCTTCCCTCTGGCTACTCCTCTTCAATCACAGAATCATGGAGTTACAGTGGAAAGGATGACTTTTCTTTAGGATATCCTTTCATAGGAATTTTGGACAATGAACCATAACTTGGCATGTTGGGGCTTTTGTTGTTGTTGTTTTGTTGTTGTTTTCTATAGAGGACACACATCTTTTCTGCCTGCTTAAAGTCCATTTCCCTTTTGTAGTAATACTTGCATCTCAATGGTGCAAGTGATGTTCCAGGGTTGAACATATTGCTTAGTCTAGAAAAACACTTTGTCTTCAGTGATTGATTCACTGATGAACTTGTGACCAAATTAAGGTCAATGAGAATCTGACCAGGGAAGAAGATCTGCTTGGGCACCCTCCAGAAATAAGCAATTTCCTCTACTTCTACACAGGCCTAGCATCATTTTGGAACTCTGAATATATGGTTTTATTTCAATTATCTACTCTTACCTGACCAACCACCCCCTAAAACTTAGTGGTTTAACAAAGGAATCATTTTATTTGTTCATGATTCTCTGAGTCAGGAATTCTGTCAGATACAGTGGAATGGCTAATCCCTGCTTACTAATGTCTAAAGCTCTCAGCTGGAGAGTTCAAATATGAGAGATAGCTGAACATGGGCCATGTGTTGGGAATCTTGGTTCCAGCTATTGCTTAATTTTCTCAGTTTACTTTCAGGTGGCCTCTGTATGTGGCTAGGTTGGGCTTCCTCACAGCATGGTGTACTCTTGAGGTAGTAAAATTTCTTTCATGACAACTGGGTTGCCAAAGGGAATATTCCAATAGAATAAGACATGGAACATTCAATATTGGTACAAGTGGTTATTAACCTTCTGAATCATGTTTTTTGATATTCTTTTGACAAAAACAAATCACCCAGTTAAGCCCAGAGTCAATGTGAAAGGGGATAAAGTAAGAGCTTGAATACTGGGAAATGAGATTCAACTGTGAGTAGGAGCACTAATGTATCAAATCTATTGTAGGCTTGAACACTGAACTTCTCACAAAGATGATGAGCCTTCTTCAAGCTCATTCTTAGAGACAATAAGTGAGTAATAATTACTAGATCAGGAAAGAAAAAGCATGGCAGCCACCAAAACTTTGCTGCAACTAAAAGACAGCCTTTTAGATACAAGGAAAGCATTCCCTGGGGCATTCTGAAAAATAACTAGAAGACACCGTAAAGGGTACTAATTTCTTACTTGAGTTTGGTGTCATCATAATGTGGGTGTAAAGAGTAATATGATTTTCCTCTCTGGTTAAGTTCTGACAAGGTCTGGACTTAGGAATTACAGAAAATAATGAAAACAATGATAAATATGTGGTATTTTAGAACCCAGACTATTTCCTTAGCTTTCATCTGGTTTCTCCACATGACATTTGAATCATATACAACTAGTGGTTCTTAAAATATTTTAGAACAAACTAACCAAATTGAATATAATTTCCTTCACAAGAAAGCATAAACTTTAACCTGTGATTGAAAAAATTCTAGTAACAACCTCCATCCCAGGGATTCAATTATTCTAAAGCTTATAAAAAAATTATCTTCTCTTTGTCACAACTCCAGTATTGTTTGTCAGGATTCTCCGGAGAAACAGAACCAATAAGAGAAATATATACACAAAGAGATTTATTGTGAGGGGTTGGCTTACACAGTTATAGAGTCGGAGAAGTCTTACACACTGCCATCTGCTTGGTGGAGGCCCATGAAAGCAATTGATATATAGTTCCACTCAAAAGCTGAAGGCCTGGGGCACCTGGGTGGCTCAGTCGTTGATCGACTGCCTTCAGCTCAGGTCATGATCCCAGAGTCCTGGGATCGAGCCCCACATCGGGCTCCTTGCTCGGCAGGAAGCCTGCTTCTCTCACTACCATTCCCTCTGCTTGTGTTCCCTCTCTCGCTGTGTTTCTCTCTGTCAAATAAATAAAATCTTTAAAAAAAAAAAAAAGCTGAAGGCCTGAGGGGTACCTGGGTGGCTCGATCAGTTAAATATCTGCCTCTGGCTCAGGTCATAATCCCAGGGTCCTGGAATGGAGCCCCATGTCAGTCTCCCTGCTCAGCAGGAAGCATGCTTCTCTCTCTCCTTGCTACTTGTGCTCTCTCTCACTATCTTTGTCTTTCTCTCTCAGATAAATAAATACAATCTTAAATAAATAAATAAATAAAAATGCTGATGTCCTGAGAACCAGGGGAACCAATGGTGTAAAGTCCCTGTCCAAGTCTGAAGACCCAGGAAGCAGGAACACAACATTTAAGGGCAGAAGATGAATATCCAGATTCAAGCAGAGAGTATGAATTCACTTTCCCTTGCCTTTTTGTTCTATTTAGACCATTAGTGGATTAGATGAAACCCACCTGCATTGATGAGGATGATCTTCTTACTCAGTCTACCAATTCAAACACTCATCTCTTTTAGAAACACACCCAGACACAGACACACTCAGACACACCCAGAAACACTCACAGACACACCCCAGAAATAATGTTTTACTAGCTATCTGGGCATCCCTTAGCCCAGTCAAGTTGACAAATAAAATTAACCATCTCATTGGTCAATGCTTCAAAATCTACTTTTCTAAGAAGAATCTGTCCTTTGCCCTTAACTATTCTCACTAATAAAACAAAATTCAAAATTAATTTCTTTTACCATTTGCTGGTGACAATGGTCAATCTCTTTAAGAAATCAAAACTCATTAATTAACAGCTCAGAAGGGAAGGTAAGCTGCAACTCATTTGATGATCTTATCACTTGTTTCAAAGACATCCCTCAGAGAAAAGTTGTTGGCCTGATACTAAGAACTCATCAGGGGGAAATGTCAAGAAGAAAGTGTGCCCATCTCTACACGAGAGAAGAGCAGATTGGAATTTTCTGTAGAAAATAGGGTAATTCCTATTCTAGCATTATTCTTTGAAGCTGAAAACTCTCTTCTGCAACTTAACAGGGATCAATATTAACCACCTGATTTGTTCTAACTCAAGTTGGATCACAATGAACAAGTACAAGATCACTCTAATAAAAGTGCATACCAAACATTCTCCTATTATTATCTATCTTTAACATTAAAAAAGGCTTTGATTTTAGTCAGTCCACAAATTTTTGTTGTACATCTAGTATGTACTAGGGGCTAGGGTTACAAGTGTGAATAAGACAAAATCCTTGCTTAGGGATTTACACTTATGGATGCAGGAGTTGCAAGGAGTGAGGGGGGAAATGGTAAACGCACATGCAGATAATCATATTTCATATACTAATTAGTGCTGTGAAGAAGATAAAGTGATGATATGATGGTAAGCAACCAAGGGAAGGAAGATGAAGTGAATAAGATGATAATCAGTGCTCAGGTAAATGAAAGGGAGGTTGCTTCAGCTAAAATTATGGGACTCACCATTCTGAGGGCAGAGAGTTGGAAAACAGCTAATCTGAGGTCACAGATGGGCAGGCTGGGACTACCATTTAAGCCTTTTGGCTCTATGAGATATAGTGACTGTATAATTTATTGTTGTTATGACTTTGTTGAACTAACATTTGTTAAGTGGAGCACAGGGTGTCAGGTGGTAAGTCACGGTTCAGTGACAGACGTCAAGAGAAACCAAAATAGAGAAGTTTATCATTCATGGGTCCTGGAGGAAGTACCTAGGATGCCACAAGGAGCCACATGTGTGGGTGAAAGCAAAGTTTTTTGCCCAGAAAAACAGGACCTGGAGCAAATGCCTTTAATAGGGTCTGCGGGTGGGATGCTTTGAGGTTCCCAGACTGGAACCAGACTTGTCAATTCAAGCCAAAAGAGCAGGGTTTTGGTCAACTACAAGGTGGTCATATCTAGAGGATGGAAAAGGCATAGAGGTGCTTGGAGGCAGGGGAGACTGTTGATCTCAAGATCTGTCAGGGAAGTCCTATCGGGAACTCATGTAGGCTTGGGACTCTGCAGCCACTCTCAAGGGCATCTACTTGCATGAGGGACTGGTGTCAGTTTAATGTCCCTAGAGGCCACCTGGCCAAAATGGATGCCAAGCCATCAATGTTATGGAGGAGCTGAGCTAAACTCTCAATAAGTGTCCAATTTGGACACTTCTGAGAGTGAAAGGAAGATCTATTAATATTTAATTCATAAAACAACAGGCATAGGTGGAACCATCTTTGGTGAACCAAGACATGTAGTCATACTAAGTTTAGTGAAGAAAAATACTCTGTTATTCTTTATAAAATAATAAGATGATAATAACTTAAAGATGGCATTTATCTCTGGAGTGATTTGGATTCTTTGACATATATTATTTAATTAATTTTCTTGAGGAGAAGAGAATTCCTCACAAATAACAAACCTGTTACAAATAAAGAGGCAAAATTATTCACAAAGATTTCAAGAAAAACCCATCCATTTTACAAATCCAATATGAAAACTTTAGAGGCCCTTTTTTTAAAGATTTTATTTATTTTTATTTCTTTGACACAGAGAACGAGATCACAAGTAGGCAGAGAGGCAGGCAGAGAGAGGGGGCAAGCAGGCTCCCTGCTGAGCAGAGAGCCTGATGTGGGGCTCGATCTCAGGACCCTGAGATCATGACCTGAGCCGAAGGCAGAGGCTTTAACCCACTGAGCCACCCAGGCGCCCCTAGAGGCCCTTTTTAAATTAAATACAAAGAATTTGAAGGAAAATAAATACAAACATAAAATTAGCAAATTTACTAAGTACATAATAAACACCAGGCACAGTGCTGGGTTCTGGGAGATAAGGGTGAATAGAAGCCCATTGCCCTGGAGAAGCCCTATTCAACCAGCTAAAGAATACTGCCTAAAATACTTACTATGAGTCAAAAATAAAGGGGGAAGAAAGGAAAAATAAATAAATAAAGAGAATGGGTGGTTTCTGCCTTTTGCATCCTCTGTTCTATAATCCAAAAGTGAATAGTGGAGGGTGCAACTTGAGATTGGCCACTTGTGTTACTGCTCCCATAATATCCACATGTTCCTGCAAAAGGAATATTATATTCCTATTACCTCCATATTCACAGCAATGTTTTGAAGACAGAGGGAATGCAGGGGTGAACCTTATTTTGAGAAAGTTCTCTGCAGGCAAACCTTGAAGATAAAAACTCCTCTGGGTGCCGTCAGCCGCTAGCTTTACTCCTTTCTTCTCTGCTGGAAGAATATCCAGTATCTACTTCTAGATTCCTTGTATACTACAAAAACCTACCCTCAGGGACAAATTTGATATATAAGTAATTGAATCAATTGGTTTCCCATCCCTGTGTATTTTCATTATAAGACTTACTGCTAATTTCTAAAGGAAGGCTTTGTCCTTCCTTTGGTTAAAGGAATTTCACAAATCTTGGAGAGACAATAAATGAGGAGTTCTGAGAGGCAAGGTGCCTAGCCTGATGAAGTGTAAAGCCTGTGGAAGGGATATTTCAGGATATCAAGATATTGAAATTCAAGATATTTGAATTTGAAATTGAATATTGAATCTTGAAATTCAAGATATTTCAGGGAGAAGGGCAGTCTAATACCCTCAGAGCTCTTGAGAGACAGCTGAGAGTGTTGGGAGATGGGCATAGAGATGGTGGTAGAGAAAAAGTAAAAAGGAAATCAAGGTTGACATTGTGAATAATTCCACTTTCTCCTGTTTTTGACCACTGTTAATGTAGCAGTTGTTTCTAAAATTTTTCTAAGTCACTCAACAAGCTGGCTTGGCTAATAAACCAGAAGTTATAAAGAGCTGGTGTTTCTTTTCCAAGAAAGCAATGGGAACCCAAACTTTGAATGGGTGAGCCCATTCATTCCTTATTGACAGGAGATAATGAACCGAGACCTTTAAGGCAACCTGGGAAACAGGAGCTTGCCACAGCCTGTAAACCCAGAGGCTTCTAGTTCAAAAACAATCTGTGTTAGCCTGGCCTGACCTCCTGCACATTATATAACTCAACTCCCTCACGTGTACTAGGGGAAACAGAAGAAATCCAATCAGAGTTTGGTTGTAAAGATTTTTTTTAACTGAGTGCAGCAGTGAACATACACTGAGAAAAATCAATATGCATTTGTCAGTTGGCTTGAAATGAAAGAGAGTCACAGTGGGAAGACCGTGGTGAGTTGTAACCTGCCCATTCTTCCACTTCTGTGAAGTAACAGCCAGAGCAGTGGGAGAGTTTGGTCCAATAAACACTCTGATGATCTTGCTTCTTCCTTGCAAATCACTCAAATGAAACCTCCCACATGGACACAGAGGAGAGAAACCCCATTGCTGAAAGAAGAGAGTAAATTTAGAGGTGGGGAAGGAGCCAAACATAGCCAAAACAGTTGCATCCATGACATCTACCTCTTTTCATTCACTCTTTCAGGCCTTATTCATTAAAACAGTGAATATTTATTGACTTTCCACTCTGGATTAGGCATTGTGTTGGACATGTGAACTCAAGACTTGTCCTCAAGTTTATGATGCGTCAGGAGGGGAAGATAGGCAACTCAGTGATAAAAATGTCTTGACAAAGAAGATCAGGGGTTGTTGTGGGAGCCCAATAGAGGAACACCCAGCCAAAACATTAGGAGGGAGGATCAGTGAGGCTTCCAGAGGAGGTGATGTCTAACCTGAGACTGAAAGATGAGCATGAGTTATTCAACAAAATTTTAAGAGTAAGTAAGCAGTGGTGCTGGTAGGAGTTTTCAGAAAGGGGAACAGTATGCCCAGAGGCCAGAGACAATGTGATATGTTAAGATGGACAAGAAACATCTCCAGGAAACAAAGACCTTAAAACCTAACAAATAAGATGGTTTCAATAATAGTTATAAGGCAAAGCATAATTTATATGCCAGAGACCTGTTAGGTTTTGTCGGTTGAGTTGATTCAGTCCTCCAGCCTACTCTCTCCATAACTCCCACTCCCGAGAAATGAATTAGTTCTTAGGATCTGTGTTAGCCAAATAATCATTTAGTTGATGATTTTCTTCTTCCAGGTCTTATGCTGTCACAAGAAGGGGGAAGAATGAAAATCATTCTGCATTTGTATATTCACCCAAAAAATGGTCAGTTCAATGGATAAAAGAAAGCCCTATTGCATCTCAATAAGTCAACACTGACTTACTCTAATCAGTCCAGTAAGCTGAACTCCTATACTATTACCACCCTATCCTCTTTTTTGGTACTTACTCCCAACTACCTTATGCTGTAGTGGTTAGGGGCAACAGTGACTATACCCATCAGAACACATTGAAAAAGCTTTGGAGAGAGCTTCTGTCCCCTAATTTCTGCTTCCTGCCCAGTATCTAACATAGTAATACATATTTCAGAAAATATTTGTTCACTCATCATTGGCTCATGGTCATGAGAATGTCTGAAAATAAAGAAGAGTAAATATTTGAAAGGTGCAAACGCCTAGGAGGAAGAATAAGGCATTGGCCGTGATTTAAGGACATAGAAGGGAGGAGGTACAACTGACCCAGGAAATTGGCTCCCGAATGTTAAGTAATGCTTTCAATCTGGTGGGCTAGGACTATCCCCTCCAAGGATTACTAAAACTCTTTGTGGGCCCTCTAGATGCCATCTGGCCTTGAGTAAGGCTGGAAAGGAAATCTCAGGGAGTACTGTAGCCTTTCTCTGGCCCCTGATAAATGAGCAGTTGACCTGGTTTTGTCTTTTCCATCTCAGATTTCAGTATGACTCAGTTGGCCTGGAGCTCCAGTGAAACGCAGTCTGCCTTGAACTCTGGTGTCCTGCCTCATGGCCTGAGGTCTAGAGGCCAAGTCACCATGGCAGCTCAGATTCTTGGCCTTCTAACTTTTCCTTGTCGGAATCTGGTCATGTAATGAAGTACAGCCTCTGCTCTCCTGGCAATTTCCAGTATCTGCTCCCTTTCACTTGCATTTACTCCACTGGCTTTTGACAGGTCCCTCTCTACATGAAACCACAGTCAAAACTCAAATCTGATGAGGTTCTGACGGGCTCTCTCTGGGAATGAAAGAGAAGCCAACAACAAACAAACCAGCCATTGAAGTAGAGCGTTTAGGGGTAATGTTCCTGGTTATAATGTCCTCTCTGTGCCATGTCACTACCCTTGCTCTGCTCATCTGGTCTTCTTCCCAAGGAGATGTTAACCAAGCTCTGAAAAGCAACATAAGGAGGGGCATAATAGAGAACTTGGGGGATATGCAACCTGTATGAAAGGTTTTAAATATATGAGAGGTAGCTTTATAGCTATGTGTAAAGATTGGTATTATCTTGTGGATCTGAAATCTCCTTTAAAGTGTTTTGGAAAGGCGATGGGCTTTTAGCTTCACCAACTAGTTGTTGGAAAGTTGTATTATATCTCTACTTACAATCAGAGTTTATACTCCTTACATCAGAATCAGGATGCAAGCACTGAATTTCAGACCACTCTTCAACTGGGAAAGCCACTCCCTTCTCTATGCCCCAGTCTCCCATCCTTATTATGGTTCTTAACATTACTCACCCTCTCTTATCACTCCAGAAGTTAAAACAACAACTAAATCAAAGCATATTTTAGAAGAACACAGAATATTCTAGGCCTGTCTCAATGCATACTATTGTCATGAGAGAGGCAAGCACTGTAAGAGCAGGTTATAAAAAGACAAAACAAGACAAAAAACTTTCCCTGTGATCATGAATTAGTTTTCCTAAGTCAAAATTATACTTTCAATACAAATACCGGAAATATAGATGATTCTCTTGTGGCCAGGTTGTGGGGGAAAGTAGTTAAATTTGGCATTAGTACTCTCCTTGGGGTTATTGCTTTTTGTCACTAGGGATGGCTGAGTTGCTAAGCTCATTTGAGATTAGAAGTGTTTTCAAACTGCCTCAGTGTGCACACAGGTCAGAATTTATCCCCATGGGACAGCTGGCTCTTAACTGCAATTCTTAATCAGGCTCCTCTGGGACACTGCCATGTCACAGTTTCATGTACATCATTATCAAGCCTGATTTTTGCTCTGTGAATGCAATAGCTGACTTTTGACCTACTACATTTTAACTTTCAGAACTAAGTCATGTTTTTTCCAGGTGAGATTTTTGGGAACATGGCATAGAATTGCATAGAATTTTGATAAAACATTACCTTGACCTTTATATTCCCTGAACCCTTAGGAAATATGCCCCTCTTCTCATGGGATGACCACCAGATTCCCTGGCAAAGAGGAACTTTCAAGGTAAACTAACTGCATAAGGGTTGGTGAGTGCAAATTACAGGGCTATCCAAATTCGAATCCTAGGAAGGAGCGGGCAGAGTGAAGAGCCCTCCTCCTTCTCTGCTCACCTTCTGTCTTTAACAGAGTCTTAATTCTTAGCAGCACCACATCTGAGTGAAAGTATGAATCCCATTTTTTCAAGGCGCATAGCCACAACATCCAAGTCTTCCTCAATGTCTCCTACTAATAAAAGCTACCTCATATACTTTAGGCGCCTTTTTTATTTCACCTTTTCTAAGAAAACAAGGAAATCGGTGATCAGGGTGTCTGTAAAAAATAAGTGACTAGGGTGATATTCAAATGCTGACACCTCCATCATGAGGGATGAGACTGAAGAGGGCTGGAGGCTAGATTTTTCAGTGCTCTGAAGCTTTTCCCACCAAGCCTCTGCCTCTGCTTTTACACTCACCTGGGGGAAAATAATGAATAAAGCCTGGAATGTTATAATTTTGGGATTCGCCTGTGCAGGAGAGGGAAAGGATAATGGGGATGGGGTATGTGTCTTGGACCAGTCCCATTCTAGAAGTATTTAAGAACACCAATGACTCATACTACCCTCTCCATTCCACCTTGGCTAAATAATTGCTGGCAAGATGTGGGAATGAAACCAAACCTGATTTTAAGAAAATTTATCTTAATTCATAAAATAAAGTTCAGGGCTTTTCAAGTAGAAAGAACAAAGTAATAAGGGAAAGTGGCTCTGCAAAGAAAGCCAAGTATGATAGAGCCTCTCAGACAGACATGGATAGTTTGGTTGCTAAAAGAGCTTTTCTTTCTTTCCCAGGAGAGGGTTAGCAAAAAGGTGAAATCAGAGAGCAGAAAGCTGATGGGGCTGCTGGAAATTTTCTCATATATATGCAGTCCCATAGGACCAATTTAAATTTTTTTCACTATATCACCAAATTTCTTCCTCTCTGTTGCATTACCTCTACTTAGAAAATACACAAACATACCCTAATAGGCTCTCCCTTCAAAATTAGAATCTCTGTCTGGTTCTATCTCTACTTTCTGTTCCCCTTCACAAGAGAAAACTCCAGAAAACTGGTGCTATCGCTATTCCCTCATTACACTTACCCTTTAGCTTTCCCGAGTAGCTCATCAGTGCAACCTGGCTTCAGCCCCGTCACTCCACTGAAGCCACTCTTGGGAAGATCAGCGGTGACCTCCACATTGCCAGATACAAAGAACATATTCTGTCTTCTCTCTTCAATGAAACTATCTCCTTTCTTGACTTCTGTGACAGTGTCCTCTTCTGGGTACTTACTGGTCATTCATTCTAACTCTTTTTTGCTTATCTTTCCTCCATTACCTAAACTTAAGCACTGGTATTCCCTGGGTTTTGCCTTGGATTCCCTTCATTTTTCTATATACAGCAGCTTCTGAGTGATTTCATCCATTCTGATTGCTTTAATTATTATCTCTGTGCTAAACGTTCCCTCTTTTATATTTTTGGCCGACACCTCTTTTCTGAGCTCCAGACCTCTTCACCCAACTGCTTATAGCTTCACAGCCTCATGGTCATCTGAGGACTAGCATTCCCAAGGCACAACTCTTATTTCCTTTTGCATCTGACATGACTTCCTCATGTCAGAAAATAACATCATTAACTATTTATTTGCTAAAGCTAGAAATCTAAGAGCCATTCCTTTTTGATTTTTGTCCCTCTCACCCTCCACATCTAATCCATCTCAATCCTGATTATTTTATCTCTATCATGAATCTCAGCTCTGTCCATGAAACTCTATCTCCCCTGAACCACCCTGTTCCAACCATCATTCCCTTTTGCCTCTTGGCATGTTGCCCTGCTTCCATTGTCATCCATCTTCCACCAATTTTCTTTACAGCAGCTAAAATTATCTTCCTAAACATGTAAATCAAATCACATTGCCTTTCTAATTCAGTTCCTTGGATGAATTCCTAATGCATTTAGAATAAAATCTGGACACCTGCAAGGCCCTAAATGATCAGATCTCAGTTTATTTCTTCACTGTACCTCATTCCAGTTTTTCTTATCCTTATTTTCTAGCCATAAAATAAATTATCATTATTCTTCATCATAGTCCCCTGTTAATTTTCTTCATAGGGCATGTGGCAGGCTAAAAACTACTCCCCCACCAAGATACCCATGTTCTAACCACTAGAACCTGTGCATGTTGCTTTATGTGGAAAAAGGGGACATTGCAAATGAGATTAAAGATCTTAAGATGGGGAAATTATCCTGGGTTCTTCAGGTGAACCCCAGATGCCATCACAAATATCCTTATGAGAAGGAGGTTGAGGAAGATTTTTGCATAGGAGAGGAGGAGACAGTTTGAGTATGGAGGCAAAAATCAGAGTGATGTGGCCACAAAACACATCAGTGAATGTCAGGAGCATTAGAAACTGCAAGAAACAAAGAATGGATTCTTCCCTAGAGATTCCCAAGGGAGTCCCAAAGAGATTCCCTGCTGACATCTTGATTTCAGCTCAGGGAAACTAATGGACTTTCAGAAGTGTGTGAGAATAAATTCCTGTTGTTTAAGCCACCAAGTTTGTGGTAATTTGTTATGGCAGCCACAGGAAAATGATTCAGACATCACAATTTGTGATGATTTTATCTATTTAGTTGTTCAGTTATGTCCTCCCTTATTAGTCTGCAAGCACTATGAGAGCAGAGATTAAATCTGTCTATATTGTTTGCCATTCAATGACCAGTATTTGCCATTAGTAGAAGTTCAATAAATACATCTTGAAAGGATAGATTAATTTCTTTCAATTACACTTTAAAAGTCCATCCAAAATCTTAAAATTCAGTCTTTTATTTAAAGGCTGAGATCTTTAGTATCAATCAGTGAGGCAGGCAATTTTTCTTCCTATTTTACCTCCACTCAACCCAAATCCAATCACCTATTGTTCAATCCTCAGTTTGTATAACTTTCTCCAATATCACCCCACCTCCACCTTATTCCAAACTACTAGAATCTCTTCTTGGATTACAGAAAGCCATTCTTTACTCCCCTTCTTTCTCATTTCTAATATGATCACTACACAGCCTTGAGAATAATCTTGTAAAACAGATTGGCCACATATGCTCTTGCTTAAAATCCTTCAATGATTTCTTTGACCCAAATTCTAAACATGGTCTGCAAAGTCCTTTGTTGTCTCTCCACGTGTACATCTTCAACATATCACCGCAACATCCACTTTCTGCCTCCTTACAGTAGCATGGAGACTTCTTTATGTCCTCATTAATCATCTTACCCCTTCCCATTACATAGCCTTGACACATTTTTTTTTCTATTTTCCTTGGTTTCATGAGCTTTATTTTTGTGTCTCCACAAAATTCATATACTGAAGGCTTAACCCCAGTGTGATGGTATCTGGAGGTGGGGTCTTTGGGAATTAATTAGCTTAAGATGAGGTCATGAGAGTGGAGCTCCCATGGTATGATTAGAGTTGTCACATAAAGGGGGAAGAGACTGGATCTCTCTTTCTTTATACCATGTGAAGACACAACAAGAAAACAATGATTTGAAAGCCAGGAGGAGGGCTTTCACCAGGAACTGAATCTTCCAACAATCTTGGAATTCCCAGACTCCTGAACTGTGAGAAATAGATGTCTACTCTTTTAACCACCCAGTCTATGGTATTTTGTTATAGTAGCCCACGCTGACTAATATACCTGGTATATTATTGGTATCTTTCACCAGACTATACAAAGAGAGCATGAGGGTAGGAAACATATATTTTTTTAAAAATAAATTACTGTTTTCACAGAATTTAACAAAGTGTCTAGTATAACAGATTTTCAATATTCTTAATTACTGAATGAGTGAATGGTGGCAAATGAAAAATGTTTTAATTTTTCTAAAA
This sequence comes from Procyon lotor, assembly GCA_028646535.1. NCBI lineage: Eukaryota > Metazoa > Chordata > Mammalia > Carnivora > Procyonidae > Procyon > Procyon lotor. Next base: position 102,693,082 of record CM053609.1, read on the forward strand.
CACTTATTTTTATGAGGACTTTAAGTATTTCCAAGTATTTTTACACATTATTGCATTTAATACTCCTAGAGATCCTGTGATAAAGATAAGATAGGTAATCTAATTTTTTGCATTTTACAAGATGAGGAATTAGGTTCTCAGAAGGTTTAAGTGACTTGCCTGTGCTTGCTAGTAAGTTTTAATTAGCAATAATCGTGCCTCAGATAAACCTCATTGGCTACGATACTGCCACTGTGCAAAGTTTGGCTAGTAAGTTTTAAAAGGCATAATTATATTATACACAAGTATAAGGTCACAAAATGACCTCCACTTTGTGTACAAGCATATATATACTATGTTTTGAGTGTAGCATGTTGGGCAGTATGCTAAACATTGTAAATGTATTAATTCATTTAATCCAGAAAACAATCTTATAAGATGGATACTATTTTATTCCCATTTCAAGGATGAAGTTGATTTTTGGTTGAGTAACTTTCTCAAACAAACAAACAAAACAATAAAATAACAAACAGCTATTACATAGAAGTACTTAGACTTAAAATAGGACTGTGTGATCCCAAAGTCCCAAGCTCTTAACCACTCACTTGGGAGATTCTTTTTTAATTCTGAGATGTTTCAAATGTACAAAAAAGTATAAAAATAATAGAATCCATTAAGTCATCACTTGGCATAAGAAATAAAACATCACAAATAAAAGTGATGTCTCCCAAGTCTTTTATCATATTCCTTTCTCTCACCGGTGGAGCTAACTAACCTGAATTTATTTTATCATTGTCATGTGTGTGTTTATACTTTTACTACATATGTTCACATTTGTGAATAATGTATGGCATTGCTAGCATATTACATAAATGTTATTGACTATCTCCTTCCACAACATCCTTTGTTTATAATATACATCTTTGTGGATATACGTGGCTCTCCTTCACCTATATTAAGAGTTAATTCCAGTAAAAAGTTAGGTTTATACCAAGAAAATCAATTAACCTTTTGAGAGAGGAGGATTTTTCTATTGTTCTAATCTATGCATTGGTGAAGAAATGTGAAGGGAAGAGTAGTTTGTGTAGCTTCCATCTCCCCACTTCACTATACCAATGTATCATTTAGGCTGAAAAAATTGGTAATTACTCTGTTCATCTTGAAGCCTGATCGAATCCTCTTGGTCAATGAGAAGATGCCTTTGAGCAGCCCTTTGGAAAATGCCCTACTAATCCAGATACTTCACAAGCCTCCTCTGATGTAACACTAAATCCCTCCTAGGAATAGGGAAACTGTTTTTGGCACATCTTAATACCCCAGAGGGCTACCTCAAATTTTGATAAGATTTTGGATGTAGTGTTTTTCAGAAACCAAACCTTGGAGGGAGTTTAAGCTTCTTCATCAATTAACTGGTTGTTAAAGAATCAATTAGGTGCAACTATCATTTACTTTTTTTTATTTTTGCCAACTAGTGGGATTTTGATGCAAAGAAGAAATGGTTGTGGAATCCATGGAACACTCCTCAGGCATTGCCTTATTTAACTTGGAGAGACTCCACTTGCAGGAAAAAAAAGTACAGCAGATGGTTGTTTTCCATGACACAAATGTATAAAACATTTGGTCTTAAATTCTCTTTCAACAGCTGGTACTTTGAATCTGAGTTCTGGGTTGTATCATTAATTCAAAAACACTTGTGATACTGTTCAATGCATGTATCCATTGGCTACAACACTTTTCCTTAATTTTTGCCTATTGGCTAATGTAACTTCTTCACAGGATTTTCATACCCTAAAAAAAGGTACTGGTCCTATTAAGTGAAGCAAAAGCCTATTAAATTGAATGATTATTAGATGTCATCCTGTCAGTTAACTGGAATATGGAGTCACTCTAATCAGGAGAGGTCTCTATATAGTTGCATATTTGTAAAAACATAAAGAAAATTGGAATGTGAAAGAAATAATGAGTAGTTACTTTTAAATACAGGCTTGAACTGAATCTTGTTTTGTTATTCTTCAAGTAAAATTTTCCTTCCCTTTGCATAATAGCATTAAGTTTAAGTTGAGGACTGGCTCAAAAGAAAAACAAACAAAGAAAAGGAGCGAAATTTCCATCTACCCTCAGTAAATTAATACCAGTAAAAGTCCAGTATGGATATTTCTCTAAGAAAAACTACAAAAATTGCTTTTTAGTCCATGTCTCTGGAAAGACCTTTTAAGAAGCCCAGAGACAGAGTGACCATAGGAATGAACACAAGACAACCCATTTTGTACAAGTCAGGTAGCCCTTACTAAATATCTCCAGTCAAAGGATGAGAGTGCTTTGTTCTAGATACCTGCAGGTGGAAATGTGTCCTGATATTGGCACCATTGTTTGCTCTCATCTGGGATGTTTTCACACTCAATTCCCTATCTTCATCCTCCCTCCCCTTCCCTTTCCCTCTTCTATTTCTTGCTGTCAAAAAAGATTCATAATGGAATGTTGACTTGGTGATCTCATCCCAAAGCCCTGTCTATTTAGACACAATAATTTGAAGAGGAAATAAAACTGGTCATATTGGGATAGGAAAACTAATAAAAAGGTTTCAGTCAGTCACTTAAAAGGAATAAACTAAATTCAATCTCTGTTTCATTCCCAAGCTGGTTTGTACATGTAAGCCAAGCCTGGGTAATAACACAAACCCAACAAATTAGGATTCTGTTCCTGACTCAATGTGTAGCTGAGAGGCCCTCTTACTGGGGTTCTTTGCTGCAGTCATTTCTGGGGTGGAATATGGCAGCTCTCTCACAGCTGGCTAACATCATAGATAGATGAAGACAGTAGGAAGTGACAAATAGCCTTTTAAATTTCAACTGTCAGGTTGATGAAGGAAGAAGAATGTATTCCAAAAAAACTTCAGGTTGGAATCTGGCTAAAATTTTGTATTCAACATTCCTAATATTAATCAAAAGGGGTCAAAGACACTAATTAACTTCAGAAATTAAAAGTTACAGATTTACCCCTTCAGAAAACTGGAATTGCTTCCCCAATACATAATGAGACAATATACCAAAAACTCAGGAATGATAACTTCTGACCAGGAACATATTTTTCAATTAAAGTTAGTTTTTATACATATTTCCTGGAGGTTAACTTAAAAAGAGAGAGAGAAGTAACATTTACTTAACATCCACCTTGTGGCAAGCATGGTACTAGGAGATTGACATATATCACCCCATTAAATTACCACAACTGTTCTATGAGCTCCTGAAAAGAGAAATAAAAGCCCTTAGCAAGGTTTCATTTCAGAGTCCTACAAAGAAAGACCAATGTTACTTTCTAACACTAAGTGAGATGAAACTTTCTGATAAAATGTAGTAAAGAACAGGTAATGCTCCCATTTAAGTACTCTAGACAGAGATGAGCTTTTGAACTGAAACAGAACTTGACAACTCTCCTAGTTGCCAACTCATCTAGTGAGGGAGATACCAGATAGTCTTGGAGGGATAAAAGGATTCTCTGTGCACAGTAGTAAGGAAGAGGCTGTTTCAGTGGGAAAACTGAGTGAATTAAGTAGTCAAGCCCTTAAGAGGATCCAAAAAGATTTGATTTGGAGCTGAACTATGAGATCATTCTAAGACTCCCAAAGATAATTTTCCCTTGGATCCTCAAATCTGGATAAAAGATAGTTTCATTCAACTAACATTTATGAAAAACTCTTCACTGTATGATACAGTGGAGTCTATAATAATCACAGAAATGTGATGTTTTCTTTCAAAGAGCTTTCTATGTAGCTATTATTTATGATTTGTGTGGGGAAAAAGTAGAGCAGGAGGAACTTGAGGGAAGAACTAGGAGATCTGCTTGACCACCATAGCTAATGTTAAAAATGGTTTAAAACAGCTTCAAATAAGTAACTTTTAGTCATCCCAGTAAATTCTTCCAATGAACTTTTCTAATTAAACAAATAATCTGGTAACAATTTCAATAGTTAATAGATAAGGAAACTGGGACTCAGAACAGTGAAGTGACTTGCCCAGTCACATGGCTTGTCAGAACCAGACTCTACTTTGTTGTACCCAATGTGGTTTCTCCTATACCACTTAG
>CM053609.1:102697643-102862889 GCA_028646535.1 Procyon lotor
TACCCTAGACAAAGAAGAGCAACATCTCAACAATCAGCAGTCTTTGATACCACTGGGGCCTAATATCTAACTACGGTGACTATGATCTTTGGAAGAAATGAATAGATTTTATTGCAATGGTCCCTTTCTAATTTCTTGGAGAAGATATAAAATAAGGTGATGGAAGCTTGGTTATCTAGTTAAAAGATTAGTTTATGTCTCTTCTAATCATCATAACCATGAAGCTATTAGGAAAGAGAATGAATGTATATGTTAGATGGTAATCTCACCATTGTCTCAAGGAGTAGCAACCACAGAACTGATACTGCTACATGTGACTTCCTACCGTCACTCTACCCTTTGACCAGTACATTGTTTTCCTCCAAGACTATTGTGTATATTTACCCTTTTCCAAAGATACTAGAAACTTCATCTTTTCCCTAAAGTCTAGGTAAAAGCATGGTGTTCTGATTAGGTAATCTTCTTGGCTAGAGCATGAGAGTGAGAGCAAAGTTGAACATTTTGATTCACTTTGTAGTAGACTTCTCAAAAATATATTTTAAAAATATATAATTAAACATATCTGTTATATTTTGTTAAATATATTTTACTAAAATATAAAAATGTATTGAAATATAAAAAATATCTCTTAAATATCTTTAAAAATATCAGTAAAACAGGATAATGATTCCCTACTTTAAAATCCATGGTTTGGGGCTCAGTGGGTTAAAGCCTCTGCCTTTGGCTCAGGTCATGATCTCAGGGTCCTGGGATCTAGCCCTGCATCAGGCTCTCTGCTCAGTGGGGAGCCTGCTTCCCCCTGCCTCTCTGCCTACTTGTGATCTCTCTCTCTCTGTCAAATAAATAAATAAAATCTTTAAAAAATAAAATAATCAAATCAAATCAAATCCATGGTTTCCCAAATTTTCCTGCAATGAGGTGAATACAGCTTTTAAAAGCATTTATAAAACTAAATAAAATGGCAATTAATTTGCAATCCATACTGGCATTTTGGGAAGCAAGATGGCTTCCTGAAATTCCTTTAAGACATTGGTATCTATGGACCAGTTAATTAATCATATTTATCATGGATCAATCAGCTATTCAAGTCAGAGTCTTTATACAACTGTAGTTTAGTGATTTAGCACTTGGTTTCTGGAACCATACTGCCAGGATTTGAAATCTGTTCTCTTCATGTTACAGGTTACAGGTCTTAGGCAAGCAGACTAACGTCTCTGTCTAGCTTTCCACATCGGCAAAATGAGAATAATAGCAATGTCTGACTCACTGGATTACTATAAAGTAGATTAGTATAAATTATTGTATATGATATAAATATTAATATATATTATTATATTGACATAGTGGAGTGCTTTGAATAGTGCCGGGCACAAAGTAAAAACAAGAGTTGTTATCATTCTCTTGGAACTAGTTCTTGGCCCCTCACCTCAGATCAGCATTCTCCCTTCCCATATACCTCAACTTGCTGCTAGGTTCCTCTTCTGATTTACCCAGACCAACACCTCACCCTGACTCATAGTACCACAGAAACTCCTCAGTACCATGGACACTCCTTAGAACCACAGAAACTCCTTAAAGATACATCCTTTGCCTCTGTGTTTCCCACATGACCTAGCATTATACTTTGCATAGGGTGGGTAAAACTTAAGCATTTATCAAAACAAACTGTCCTGGTTGTCCCCTGGCAAGAAATTGTCAGTCAGGCACACACTCTCTGCTGTCTTAGTGAGATGACCCAGTGCCAAAGTACCATTAAAGAGTGTCATAAGCAACATGAGTATAATTGAGCCATTAAATCTTATAGGGTATGATCTGCAATATATTCACTACTTTGTATTCAGTGAATTATAAGGTAAAAGGACAAAGGTCAAGAATACATGTGAAGCTAGTTGCCAGCTAATAGACTCTATATTCAGATTATGAAATATGATGGTCAAATTATTCCTTCTGAAAGAATAACTGCATTATTAATAAGAGATAGGCTGAAGGATATCAAACTGCAAATTGTATTTACATAAAGCCAAGAATCCAGTCTACCAAAATACTCTCTACCTTACCTACTTACCTGCATAATCTGAGACAATAGCCAAGACTGAACTGTACTAAAATATGTGGACAATTCAATCAATGCAGAAAAAACGAATTAGTAAAAAATGTTCAACAAAAGTCATGCCAATTTACTAATTTTTCCCCCCTTCATCATCTACATAGAAACCAAAGCAAGGTAAACTACTACATGATAGATAGGGTATTCCTTCCAATTTAAGCATTCTGTGATTCCAAACTTGACCATGCAACTGGAGGGATTATCCTTTGCAACTTTTGTACTAACATAGTCCATGGCCATAGGGACATAAAGTGGGACCAAGGAAGTGAAAATGAGTATTGCAGAAGAACCACAGGTGACTCATTTAATGTAGACCTAGTAAATGACTTTTAATAACATCTCCAAAAACAAAAATAAAAGAGAAATCCTCTTATTGGTTATTCTTATTCCTCTTAGCTTCAGTCACACATCTTTAGGTTTAATGGGGTTGACAGACAAATAAATGTGAGAAGCACATGATACATATTTTTTAATTTAAAAATGATAATTTTGAAAGTTTCTATCTAAATCAATGTTTTATAAATCTAATGACAGCTAAAATATATTAGAAAAGTTTGGTACTTAAAGTAACTGTATAATGATTCTACAAAATAAATGATTGACAGCTCATGCATATGATTGATATACTCAGCTTTTTTCATTAAGCCAAGTTCATCCTTACCACAAAAAAAAAGTGCCATAATTGCAGGGTTTCTTATCAGGTTTATTCTTGCCTTTGTTTTGTGAAGATTAAGCAAGTTAATATACACAAAGCTCTTCAAACAGTAATGCAGCCTTTCAGGAAATGCCAGCTATTGTTATTCTTGCTGCTTTTTCTATGATAGTATGTCCATACATTCCCAAATATTCCCTAGTGCGGAGGGCTGGAGAAATCTTTCTTATCTACTCTTTTCTGTGAACTTCCCCTTACTACCAAATTCTCCCTAAAGCAAATAAAAGCTCTAACCGGAAAAACAGGATTCAAGCAAATTCTTTAGAGGATTTCACAATCAGGTGTAGCTCAAGTAATACATAATTCATCATACTGAGTTCATATTTTGTCTAAGACAGAAAGTAAGCTATTAGCCTTAATGATATTAACGTAAATAGTAAAAATTACACTTTTATTTCTATTTAGCCCTTTATTGTCACATCTGATTGCTTATTTGTTTAAGCTCATCTGTCTTATCACCTACAAAAACTGTTTGGTTTATGATTTTTCCTTTGTTTTAAATTTCACAAATGTTTTCAAACTTTTTTAAACCAAACCCATGGATATATCTTTTTTTTTTTTTTAAGATTTTGTTTATTTATTTGACAGAGAGGAGAGAGATCACAAGTAGGCAGAGAGGCAGGCAGAGAGAGGGGGGGTGGATATATCTTTATATGCTATCAATTCTGATAAAAGATGTAAAAGGAGGCAGTACAGAATTAAAAGATGAGTTTTGGAATTGGACAAAATTTAGTCTTTCCATTAATCATGAGACTTTAAGCACATTACTTATTCTCTTCCAGCTTCAATTTTTTCATTTCTAATATGGAGGCAACAGTTCAGAGTTCATAGAGTTATTGTAAGGAATTAAATAATTTCAAATAAATGTCAAGGACCTTGTATATGGTAAGTATTCAATGCTTACAATTCTATAAAAATTGCTGAGGTGGGCAGAACCTCCGAGGTCATTAGAGTTGCCTTTAAACAGGGAATTATTAGCCTCAGCAACTATTCTTTTAATAAAAGAGTAAATGGAAATATGATACTTATGTTATTCTTTAAGTACAGATATTTACTCGGCTCTTATCAACTGATACTCAATTAGATCTAAGTACATATACAAACAGTTAAGTAGTTATATACACATTTATTTGTGCCTTTATATGTATAACAGGTATATTATTGGTCTGTATCTTCCTTTGAACACATTTGATGATACATTAACTGAGTGTCTCCTGAACTTAACATTGGCCAATTATGTTCTCACTGAAACTCAAATTTTCTATGATCTAATGTTTTCCTACAGCTTTTTAAACACTTGTCAGTGTATATTCTTAATCCATTACCTGTTTGAAATTCATAGTATTTAAATCTGGACCACCCACCAAAGCTTTAGAAAGAGCATCCCCTTCCCATAACCATCTCTGTGTCATCAATTTCCAAACACATTAATCATATTTCAAGGCACTTCCAAGCCCTGCAGTGTTCACTTGGACAGTACCAAAACATCTCTTGGTAAAAGTGTATGAAAATCACCTAAAAATAGGAAAGCGTCCAATTACTTCTATTTTGCTAAACACTGGTGTTTGATTTTATAGGGAGTATAAGATTGAGTAACCTACTTAGGTTTAACCAATAATAATAATTTGTTCTTTGTAATAAAGATGATGCTACCAACTTCTCTTCACAACTAAGGTGTTTGGATTGTTTTTCTAGTATGGTAATGGGTTACATAAACCACAGATACTCTTCTTTTTGAGTAAATTCTGACTTCCTCACTCCCCCACCTCTGCCATCTCCACTCTATTCTATTCATGTCCAAATAAATTTATGACAGGAGTAACTGGGATTAAGAGTGTACCACATATTCTCTAACAGATAAAATTAGAGCTTATGATCCTGGCCCATACTGAGCTCATGACCCTGACTTCATTAGGATTTTACACTCATTAATGGAACTAACTGACCTACATTTAATTGATATTAATTAGGTTATTGAATAAATTAAATTAGCCCTGGTATGGTTTCAATGCCCTGATGGTCTCGGGAAAAGCCCTGGCTATCTAGTGAAGTTGTACTACTCACATCTGATCCCTCTCCATGCTTAATAATAGAGTTTGGCGGTTGAACCAAGATAGGCTCTGTGTTTTCAGGGTTCTGTTTTGTCTTTAATTGGTGTGCTTTTACACTGTGTGTGTGTTAGCTGTTACTGGGCAGTTTGAATTATTCTAAGCTTAAATCTTATTGTTTCTTCTTTCCTATTTTCCTCACCACTTACAAGCATGCTAAATATTTTTTATATGGACTGCATTTCTGAGTTTTCCATGAAGTTGGTTGTCTCTGTATCATTTTCTTGCTTCCTTTTTTTTTTTAACTTAACTATATGTTTCCCCTTTAAACATAATTTCCACTTGTTTCTGAACTTTTGCTTAAGAAAATTCTATTAGAAAGGAATAAAGACAAAGGACAGGGATAGACAAAAGACAAAAGACAAAGGACTTAACTAACTCATCAGAAAAAAAAAATTAATGCAGCCTAAGGTTTGTTTTGGGGAGATTCTAATTTCAACTCAGAGATCCACAGACGAACTTAGGTTTTTTCAAGTCAGCATATAGTCTTCATAGTAAATAATACCATAGTAATAATAATAAATTTTTATTACTATAATATCAGAAAAATAGTGTAATATAAACAGTATAAATATTACAGTATATAATATATTCAAGTATATAATTGTATACTTGTAATATATAATATGAACACTATGTCAATACTGATTTACATAACAGAATGGGACTCATTACTATGATAAACAGTATTAATAGTTTTATATTATTTGTTATTAAATATTATTTTAATATTATTAATTCCCTTACATGATTAATCAATTCCAGGCACAATGTGTTTTATGTTATTTTTAATTTCATTGTGATGCCCAACAAATCTGATTCAGGCAGCCAGTATCCCCTTAATTGATTAATTAATTTATTCACCCAATTAATAGGCATTGAATAGTCTTCTGTGTGCCCTATACTTTGCTAAAAACTGAGGACACCACTTAGAATAAGGCAGAAATGCAACTGCTCTTACGTAACTAGCATTCCCAGGTGGTAAGAGCAATAGTAGAGCAAAATCCCTTCTACTACCTAATTCTTTCCTTACGTGGGAAGGTGAAGTAACTTATCTGATTATTGAGTCTGGGATATCTCAATCCTTCTATTCTTCCTTCTGAGGCACCAGCTTGCTTCTGAAAGCGCCTCCCTAAAGATGTCAGTCCAAATGTGGCATTAGATTGTGGGAAACTCTGTTGCCACACATTTAAGCCATTTCCTCCCATTCAGTAATAAAGCTAACATTTCTATCTCCAGGATTATCTTTGAATTATTTGTCTTATCTCTTAAGTGGTTCCAAATTCAGCTGGTAAAGAAGATTGCTCTTCATTGGGTTTCCTCAAACCTAACACTGACCTAGAGAAGAAGAGAAGGGACTAATTTTACATAAGGTGAGTGGCAGACATGGGGTCTGCCCACCAATGTTTCTAGATCTTCTCTCCTTCCAAATATGAGAGTCGATTTCACATTTTAGTCCCTTACTATTAGGTCTGGCCATGTGCTTTGTATTGGCCAAAGAGCAGAGGACATGTGTGTCACTTCCACATGGATGTATTCAAGGGCTGATATGCCACACCATTCTCTACCTTCTCTGTTCTGTTCTACCGTGAATACTGTAGAGGCAGGCAGTGAAATGTGTCATCCTATGAGCACAGAGCACACCCATCACAGACCCTGAATGACTATGATGAGAACTGTCCTGCTAACCTGCTTTGGGTATGAAGTGTGAATGAGAAATTGACCTTTGTTGTTTTTGTTTTGTTTTGTTACATTTTAATTTAGTAGAATGAGCTCATTTTCTTTCCTACTCTTTTTAAGCATAGTTTTGTATTTATTATCAGATAAGGAGATTCAAAAATTATATCAGAAGTTTAACTTGGAATATATGAACTATACATGTAGAATATGACTTTTAAAAATGTTTAATTGGAGTATAGTTGACACACAACGCATCAGTTTCAGGTGTACAATATAGTGATTTAACATCTCTATATGTTATGCTCACAAGTGTGTCTGTCACTATACAGTACTATTACAGTATCATTAATATTCCCTATGTTCCCTACACTGTACCTTTTATTCTTATGTTTTATTCATTCCATAATCGGAAGTCTGTATCTCCCTCTTTCCTTCACTCATTTTACCTATCCCCCTTCCTCCTTACCTCTGGCAACCATCAGTTTGTTCTCTGTATTTGTGGGTCTGTTTCTGCTTTTTCTTTGCTTATTCACTTGTTTCATTTTTTTTTAGGTTCCACATACAAGTGAAATGATATGGTATTTGAGCTTTGTTGTTGCAAGCCGTTGAGATTTTGGGGTTATAAGTCATGGGTGCAAATGGTCAGATTAAGAGATGTCTTTCTGAGGAACTATAGTGACATTGAAGCTGATGCTAAAGATAAGAAAGTAAGTAAAGATAAGATAAGAAAAAGTAAAGATAAAAGTTTTTAACATAAACCGTAATTTTAAACATAGACTGAAGAAACAACCTACACAAAGGACCTGAAGAGGCAAAAGAATCCAGAATATTTAAGGAAATTGTGGAATTCCAGCTAGAACAGAGTCTGAAAGGAGACCATTGTTGTATCTGCCACTCCTGTCTTCTGGTTACTGCAAAAGGCAAGCAAGAGAATTTCAGCCCCAGAAAGACATCTGTGGTCATTATTGACCTGGGATATTACTACTTGCTCTTGACTTTCCTGTAAACTAAAGTAGAGACAAAGTATTTAGGAAAAAAGCAGAGAAAGATAACTTAAGTAATTTCTTCAATAAAGTATCACCATTCTCTGAATCCATTGTAAGTAGGATATCCTATGGAGCACAGATACCGTCAGTAGGGACATAGTCAAGCTTCATCAGGTCTGAAGTATATACAATATTCCAGGATGGGCCTCGTTAGGACCCTAAAACTGAAATTTCATTGCTTTTACAATCAACTTATCTTTGTGTTTTTCTGGTTTTTAATCTGTGGTGGCTTCTCAGTGCCTCCTACGGTAGAATAGTAGAGTAGAATATAGTAGAATTTTCAATATAGATTATTTAAAGGGAAAAAAATCACCTGCAATCCCTTTAATATTGCCCATTAATAGTGTTCTTTTCTTTGGTCTTTTGCATTTCCTATACACTTTGAGAATTCTTTTCTGTGTAAGATGTGAAAAAAATTACTTATATTTTTTGGAGAATTGTGTTCATTCAAAAAGCAAAAAAAATATTGCAAAACATATTCCACATCCTCTCATGATTTGATTTTAAATCATGATTGTACTTTTTAGCTGAAAAATATATAAAAACAATGAACATATGCTATGTTCACTACAAAATTCCATGAGTTTAGCTAGATTAACTAGAGAATGAACTTATGATATATTATAGTATTTTTACTCATTGTTTTATAATTAATTATCTAATGACAGAATTATGTTCTATAGTGAAATGGAAGACTCAGCAAAACAGGCTGGCAAAATTTTTATTTATTTTATTAATTATTTTAAGATTTTATTTATTTATTTTGACACAGAGAGAGAGAGAGATCACAAGTAGGCAGAGAGGCAAGCAGAGAGAGAGGGGGGAAGCAGGCTCCCTGCTGAGCAGAGAGCCTGATGCAGGGCTCGATCCCAGGACCCTGAGATCATGACCTGAGCCAAAGGCAGGTCCCACTGAGCCACCCAGGTGCCCCAATATTTTTAAAAGGGAAAGGCAATTTTTATTTTTTAAGTTTAATTTTTAAGGTAATATATGCTCCTGATTAAAATTCAAACAGTGAGAAAGATATAAAGTGGATTCCATTATCTAATATATAATATAAAATGTCAACATCCTTCTAGAATTTTGTATTCATATATAAGCTTTTTAAACCAAGAAATTCCATGCTATTATAAATTGTCTGCAACTTACTCTTTTTCAGATAATAGAATATTTTACATATCTATTATATATATTATATAAATATATTAGTGTATATATCTGTAGATCTATATGTCTGCATGGATGGATGGATAGATAGATAGATAGATAGATAGATAGATAGATATCTCAGTCTTCCTTCTAATCTCTGTATTCTGTGGTATGGCTAGGCTGAAATATGTCCAACTCTCTTCCAACTAATTGAAAATATGGATTATTTGCTTATTTTTGTTATAGTTTCTTTTAAACCCAACCAAAAATTCTTTTTTTTTTAAAGCTAAGTTAACAATAGCCATGATAGGTAAATTGGATCTTAAAACTATTTAGGTGTCATGGATATTTTGTAAGTTTCTTTGTTTTCTATCTATTGTCATATGATGCTTTATCTATTTTGTTTTTGCTTTTATTCTTCCTTATAATAGTTTTATTCATGATTATACTTGTAATTTAATGTTGAATACTAAAGCTCTATTGCTGGATTTTTTTTTCAACTTTAGGCAGCATTTATGCTATGTAATATTTCCACTTATGAAATATGACATCATTTCCCCATCTACATTTCCTTCTCCCCCTCCTTTCCTATACTTCAGATATTTGTGCATATTTTAATTTTATCTTGTTAAAGTTTTTAATATTTACATTTAGTTTGTCACTGTAGTCCCAATGTTGTTCAGTCTGAGGCCCATGTTTACATTGATTCTATGTTTCTTAATAATTCTTATAAGACATTGATTTTCTTTTTCTGAATTTTTTATTTAATTCATTTCTCAGGAGGCTGACTTTTATCATCAAGAAGGTCTGTCGGGGTGCCTGGGTGGCTCAGTGGGTTAAAGCCTCCGCCTTCGGCTCAGGTCATGATCTAAGGGTCCTAGGATCGAGCCCTGTATGGGGTTCTCTGCTCAGCAGGGAGCCTGCTTCCCCCTCACTCTCTGCCTGCCTCTCTGCCTATTTGTGATCTCTACCCTCTTTGTCAAATAAATAAATAAAATCTTAAAAAAAAAGGTCTCTCATTTTTGTTTTCAATATTTTTTTCTTAATCCAACAAGAACTATAGTTCATGAATCCTTGCTTGTGAAAATGCCATTGTGTGGCATTTATACAAAACCAACATCTTGGCTTAGGACCTTTTTCATCATATATGTACAGTTTCAGAACTCTGTGATGGCAATAAGGAAACTCTGACACTAGATCCCACTTAAACTGTTCTTCTAGAAAACTCTTGACTTCTTTTATTTGTAGAAATTTTTCTTCTATTTCATCTTTGAATATATTTCCATTTCAGCATATTCTATACCTCAGGCACACTAATTATATGATCATTTGCTCTCCTTTATCTTCCATTTCTGAAAGCTCTCTAATTATTTTTTCCTTTACCATGTCATTGACATGATACCTTAGAGGTCTGAAATGTTTTGAGTAATAACTATTCTATTTTTTGCCACCTTGTCTATGTAGTTTCCATTTATGCAACAGTGTTATTTTTTTTAACCTCTTTCCTGATTTTTGCCCGTGTCCCTTGTGTCTCTTAATATTGTCTTATCAATTTTAATTTAAAATTAACTAATTATCAAAATTAATTAAAAATTAAATAAAACATTTAATCAGATAAAAATGATTAGAAGAGTTTTGTCTACTAAATCTCATTATTTCTTTTAAAATATATTCTTTTCTTTCTAATTCCATGAGAATATAAAGAAATGTTTGGCTGAAATTTTCTTTGATTTCGTAGAAAGTTCATGTTTTCTAAAATGTATTTGCATCTGCTCTTTAATATAAATTATGTATCTTTTTGTTTTTGTACCATGTGTGCCAAAGTCCTGGTTTGGATCTCTTTGGCTTATCATTCACCTTTGAACCAGCAGTTCTAACCTGGCTTACTTTTTTCTGAAGAACAATATGAGAATGGGCGTTGTCTGACCGGCATCATCTGGTTTGTCATCTCTGAGCTCCTTCTCACCAGATCTGCTCTGTCTTCTCTTCTGGGGATATCTTTCCGCAGCAGATCTTTGTGACTGCAGTCTATGTTATTTGCAGCAAAGCGTCTTATCACAAATGTCTTGTATTTGTGTATTTGGTGATTTAGTGTTTAGCTTTGGTCAGCAGTCCATGCCCAACCATCATATTCTTCACTTTTCTTATGACTATCTCCACCTTCACTCCTTATTGTTGTTCCAAGTAAAAAAATCATCAGATGGACCCATTAGGATCCTTCCTTACTTTGAGAGGAATCCATAGTCTGCTTAAGCTCAAGAGGTATACATTGGCTTTCAGTGTCTTTCCTCCATTGATTCAAGTCCCACTGTATCTGATGGATAGCTGCAATTCATAGACTGTGTTTAGGTATTTTAACCAAGTTTCAATTCAGGTAAGATTTTACATTTCCAAATTTAAATTGTGTTCATCAGGTTTCTGGCATGGAATGAGGTAGGAATTGAAATAAATGTCCCTTTATTCCACCATGTTTTACAGGAAATCCCCTTTCCCTTTAAAACTGTGTAACAACAGAGTCTCTGTTTCAGGGAATTTATGTCAATCGTATATAAGTCAATCATAAAGCTGTTGCTGAATTTAATTCAAAAACAGTAGTATAAGTTACTGATATCTACTCTCTATATTCCATACCTTTATTCCTCGTTGTGGGGACATCCTGAGTATTTTCAATACTTAAAAAAATCAACTTTTTCAGAATCAAAGTAATATATACTAATTGCTGAACATTTAGATATATATGTGTATAATAAGAAAGAGAATTTAAACCGTGTATAATTCTACTACACTATAATCAGTGTATTTCATTTATTATAAGATGGATATTTTCTCATATTTTAACATCTCCAAAATAAGGCTATGCCTTACAATTGGTGGCACATCATAGTTTAATCAACAGAATACTTTTATTTCTTATTGGTATATGAAGTAATGGTGCATCATATGATCAATTCTGTCCTGGATTTGATCAACTCTGATGTATTTTCTTCCAGATATACATACTATTTTAAAACAAAATCGGGATCATGTTTATTCACTTTTGTGGCCAACTTTATATATTTTTTTAAGATTTTACTTATTTATTTGACAGAGGGATCACAAGCAGCCAGAGAGGCAGGCAGAGAGAGAGAGAGGGAAGCAGGCTCCCCACTGAGCAGAGAGCCCGATGTGGGGCTTGATCCCAGGACCCTGAGATCATGACCTGAGCCCAAGGCAGAGGCTTTAACCCACTGAGCCACTCAGGTGCCCCCAACTTTATATATTTTTTAAGATTTTTTCATTTATTTTAGAGAGAGAGTGAGAGAGTGGGGCAGGGAGGGGTAGAGAGAGAATTCTGAGCAGGCTCCCTTGTGAGCACAAAGCCCAGCGCAGGATCAGTTCCAGGACCCTGAGATCATAACCTGAGCTAAAGCCAACAGTCAGAAGCTTAACCAACTAAGTCACTCGCCCCCTTCCTTTTTTTTAGAGAGGGAGAGACAGAGAGAACATGCAGGCTGGGAGAAGGGCAGAAGGAGAGAGAAAGATAATCTTAAGTGAGCTCTATGCCCAGTTCAGAGCCTGAGTCAAGGCTAGATCTCATGACCCTGAAATCATGATCTGAGCTTAAATCAAGAGTCAAATGCTTACAAACTGCACCACTTAACTGACTGAGCCACCCCGGCACCCCTTTTGTGGCCAACTTTAAATGAAATGCAACAACTGAGCTTTTGGTAGAATAAAATAAAGCAGTATCATAACATCATCATCCTTTAAAAATGTTATACAATTTTATAAATGGATGATCTAAATGCCTATATGACATAGAAGAAAGATAAGTACTTGTCTCAATATCTACAGGCCACTTACCTTCTCTAAACCTCAGTTTTACTTATTTATAATGAATTTACTAACAATACCTACCACCTAGGAAACCAGGATGATTCAATGAAGTGTTTAATGCTACACATGTTAAATACTCAATAAAATGTGAGTCATCAGCATTATTGTTACTAGTTGCAGTGTCATTAGTAATGATCCTTCAGGGAATGGCCTCTTTGACTTATTTTAAGAGACAGATTTAAAAAAAAGTCAGATGGCTGATTCCATGCTATTAAACTGACCTGCTTACCTCATGCCAGACACTAACTGGGCACTGGAAATACAAGGACTACCACAACTCTTACACAGAACCCTCTATGAAACAGTTTACTTTCAGGATCTTGTTCATTTATTGCAGGTAAATAGATTTATTTTTTCTGAACACTCTCTGCTCTGACCACAGGCCAAATCTCTTCCATGCACTTTATACTCATATATAATACTTGCCATTCTCCTCACACACCCTTTGTCACCCTATTTCTGCAACTATATTATAGTTCTTTCTTCGTCTGTAATGCTTTTCCCTTTTCCTATCTCCAGAGGTCCAAATTTCTCCTAACCCAAAGAATATTATAAAGTTAAGAAAGAAGTTCCTTAAAAAAAAAAAAAAGAAAAAAGAAAGAAAGAAAGAAGTTCCTTATCATTTACATTCTGTTCAAACAAAAAAAAGAGAAACAAGAACTAGAAAACAAACCAGTTCACACAGGGTATTGGGCAATGCCATTCACATGCAATTCTCCTCGCATCCTTCTCAAATCCAACTGCTTGGATGCCATTGCCTCTTCCTCCATACTCCCCAGAGCATTATTTGCAATATTTCTTATCACATCCTGCATCGCAGTATTTGTGTGCATGTCTTATCTGGCCCAGATTATGAGGTCCATAAGGGCAGAAATATTATTTGTCTGTCTCCATAGCATCTGTCACATAACGCATGCTTAGTAAGTTTTTGAATTGAATTAATTTAGTCACCTGACTCTTACAGCCATTATCAGGATTATTTATTTATCCCTTGAAGTAAGTCACTCCATTTACTTATTTGAAAATAAAAACAATATCCAATATCAGACAGTTTTCTGAGTCTTTCAATAAAATCAATCATCTCTTTGTGTTCCTTTTCCACTCTTGTCCTCAGAGGCAAACACTTACACTTCCTTTAGCTGTTCCTTCCCATGATTTGTTTCTCCGTGTTTAAACAGTACATGTGCTATGCTCTTTCTTAACCTTCCCCATGTTATGATGTGGAAGATGAGCACTGATCTTTTTACATGCCTTCCTGTCCCCCATATGTGTTTCACCTCCCTGCAAACTCTCAGTATGGTTCAACTTAATTCCTCCTTAGGTTCCTGTGTTCCAATCCTCTTGTTCCAATAACAGACTTTTTGAAATCCTGGGATGTCCCTTTATCATCATGTTGTCTGTTCCTTTTGGTCCTCTCCTGTGGTGGTTTCCATATTTCATGGGTTCCAGATATTTGTATTTTTGGTTTATTCCTTACTCTGGTGCATTACAGCTTCAGCAGTTTTTCAAGAAATGCTTTATCAGAAATAGTATTTACTTAAAAAAATATTATTTACTTTTTTGGGGAAGAGTGATTGGAAGTTTCATTTAGAATAGAATTCCAGGTTAGGTGTGACTATCCCTTAGAATTTGGAAGGTATCTCCTGCCGCAAGTGGTACTAATGAAGCACAAGTAAAGGGTCTCTTGGATTATGTGAAAGGCAAAATACTGCTTATCTGTGGGTTGCAAGATACAAAGTCAGGTAGGGTAATTGGAGAGGCATTATAGGTGAAGGGACATGGCTGAAATGAAAGCCAGGCAGGTTTTCCAAATCATCATTGATTCAAACATGATAGAACATGGTAGGAAGGCCTGCTGAGAACAAAAGGATTGGAAGTGGAGATTGATAATATGGAGCCAGAAAAAGATATGTCCTGGGACAAAACAAACAAACAAACTAAATTATCCCCAGTCACTTCCAACTTGGTGCCAATTGCTGCCTGAGAGGGAGCCTCTTCAGTGGTTGACCACAATCTTGACACCTGGACACTCTCCTATCCCAATTTCATTTTCTTAGATGAGGTTAGCTAACCTCTCACAAATTCCCATATAACCTCAAAACATAAAATGCAATTGTACCGCAAAGCAAAGCCATCCATGTTTTCTTAGAATTCAGGATCTTTTCAGTCCAGAAAGTAAGGCCAAGAGCAAATTGGCTCAAATGTTCTTTCAAATCATCCTGCTGGAGAGGGCCCTTTAGTTCTACATCATTAGGCAGCCGCTATCTCTGAAATGGGAAGGTTAGGCATGTTGACCAGGCCAGCAGCAACCTAGCTGGTGACTAAGAAGCCTGAACAGCCATTAGATGCAGAATTCTACAAGGATACAAAATTCAATCGGAATCAACACTAGCAAATGAGTAAGCAGTGATATGGTGTCTTCTATTATGCACTGTTCCATGCTGCTAGAAAGTTTCTCTTCAGCCTTGATATTAATGCACTCCTTGGACTTTTGAAGTAGTTATGAACCTTCAGGATCATTCCCTAAATGATGCTTTCAGGTGCTCTTCCCATACATGGTGTAATAAACTTTCCTACTTATGGATATCAGATGATATTAACAGGCCAAGACTATCAGCTATTGCTTCTAAGTAAAGTATGCCTACCACCTCTCTGGCCTCTTTCTAAACAGATGGGCTACATATCTGCTCTGGGAAAGGAAAACTCTTGTCACATGTAAGTTCCTCATTCAAGCCTTTGGCTTAGAAATAATACTTATTTGAGCTTTGGGTGTTTATGACGCTAAAAAAAAAAAACACCAAAAAGAAGTACATCCCCTTATTTCTCAAGTAAGATAAAGGAAAGTCTGGAAGAGGGTTACAAAGGATAAGAAACCCTCCTGCCACCCAAATCCCCCTTTGCTGAAGAGGTTACAGGTTTTCCCTTTAGGCCGTGATTCACAAAGTGTGCAGCATCAGATCACCATGGATCCACCAGAAATTCAGAATCTCAGGCCCCATCCTTCCTCAATCAGAATCTTCATAATTAACAAGATCCCTCAGGGATTTGTATAAATATTAAAACTTGAGAGGCACTGCCTATAAAGATGCTGCATTATATCAGGAGGCACAGGATGTCAGTAAGAGTCTTTACTGGTGTTGCCTTTGATCATTTGGATGAGGTGGTATCTACCAGGTTTCTCCACTATAAAGTCATTTATTTTCTTTTTGTAATTAATAAGCATTTTATGCTGAGATGATTTTCTCAAACATCCTACTTCTCTTCATATTTGTGTCCGCTAATTTTAAAATCCATTGATGATACTTGACTGCCACAATCATGACTATGATAGTGACCAAGTGGGGATTTTTTTCAAATTCTAATAGACATTTTTTAATTAGCTTTAGAATACATTTCCCTCACACCTAGTTTCCCCTATTACTAACATCTTACATTAATATACTTGTTAGGGGCTCCTGGATGGCTCAGTCAGTTGTGTCTGACTTGTGATTTCGGCTCAGGTCATAATCTCAGGGTTATAAGATCAAGCCCTTATCCAGCTCTGTGCTCAGTGGGGGAGTCTGCTGGAGATTCTCTCTCTCTCCCTCTGCCCCTCCCCCCACTCGCTTGCACACACTCTCTCTCTCAAATAAATAAAATCTCTTAAAAATATATACTTGCTTAACTAACGAGCCAACACTGCTCCTTTATTATTAACTAAAGTCCATAGATTGTTCAGATTTCCTTAGTTTTACCTCTTGTTCTTTTTCTATTCCAGAATCCCATCCAGGTTGCCACATTATATTTAGTTATGTCCCCTGAGGTCCCTCTTGGTTTAACAGTTTCTCAGACATTTATTTCCACCATACTTTTCTTAGTTATTAACAGGAATTCAACTTAAAGGAATAAACTTATTTAATTATTTAGGTCTATATGGACCTGTGGACATTTATTTTATTCCACATATTTTAAGCTATTGCTATCATTATCCATTTTTATTACACACATTGTCTCAGATGTGTCATTTGGAATTTAAGGTTCAAGTTGATGCCTTGAGATTCTCCCATTAGTTTTTGAGCACTTCCTTCCTTTCTGGCATCTAAAATGTACCAATTCTTATCATGTACTTGCTTAATTCCAGACTTCAATCAGGCATTTCTTTGAGAAGTCTGGATCCTTTAATTGGTGAGTGGTATTTAGAAACCAAGGTCTGAGGCGTAGTATTCTTTCTGTTACCAGGATATCATTACTCTAGGCTTTCTCAGTGCCAGGGTCAGAAAACAAGGATGTATTCTGACCCATACATACATATATATCTATATCTATTTCCACGTATATTAAGAACCATGAGTTTATACTGACACCTCTGGCTCTAATCCAGTAGTATAGGGTTCTCTTTATCCTTTTCTTTTTATTTATTTTTTCTCTGACAATGAGAAACCTAGCTTTCGCCACCATATCATTATATTCACTTATTTAGTCAATCCTAGAATACAAAGAAGTTGCAGAATTGCTAATTTATATCTTTGAGAACAATAAATTTACTAACTAGAGCGCAAGATTTGTACATGGTTCTTTCTGTCTTTAGCCTTACAGTATCCAGTTGAAATACTGTTTTCCAAGATTACTTAGTAATTTTCCTTCCCACCCTCTTTATTGTGGTTCTGTGGTTCATTTGTAATACAGTTAAGTTTATTTGTTATTGCTTGTATTCCATCTTGGGTTCCAAGTAAGAGGAATGTTTGGACTATAGAAGGAGCCCATCTTCAAAAAGGAGTTAAAAGCAGCCCAGGTAATATTACAGTATTCCTTGACATTGTAAAGTATTTAATAGAGAACAAAGGATATTTAAGCATCTTTGATCAGCATATGATTATCAGTATTTTAAAATTCCCATCTCAATACAATCTAAAGAAGCAAAGTAGGAGCTAGCCCAGAAAAGGGGGCATTCCTAATTAAGGATTCCTTCAAAATGATGATGTGCCTTCTCTCAGTAACTTAATGGCATTTCTAATTTGAATTCATACATTCAAATAAAACTTCGGGCTGAGGGGAGGAGGAAGTGGCAAATCCATCAGCCGTCAGTGAGAAAACATATTAGGTATTTATTGAAATAAGACTGAGAGGTCAAAATAAGCATTTTAAAAAGTCCACATGGCACTTAATTTTCTCTACGACAGTCAAAGCACAAATAAGTAGAAAATTAATAATTTATAAGAATAAAATGTATGTCCCTTTGGTCTGGATATCTAGAAGTCAATGCAACCGTTTATATTTGTTAGTGGACTCAAGGTAGAGGTTCAGGGTTCTGAGCCCTATCAAAATATTAATAGAGAGTTATCTTCCTTTCCCCTCAAGGGAACCTTCCTTAATTTGGAGCACAACAGGTAATTTACCAATCCTCATTATGAGCCTTATGAGTCCCAATGCCTCTAGAGTGCCCCTGTTCTGTGTTCTTTCCTTCTTGCTTCTAAATCCCGACCAACCTCTTTCCTGTGAGTAAAAATTATGTACATAGTTTAACTTTTCACTCTCCTTACCCAATGGGAGAAGATGGCTTAATAGCTCTCTGGAAACAAATAAACACGGCTTTGTAGACACTTAAATGTTGGTTCTAGTTGCTTCTGAAGGAGCCAAATATGTAACAGTCCTCACAACGTGGTAGCTTTTTTTCCCTATTATGTGAGATTTCCCAGTATATTTGTTAGTTAATACCATTCCAAGATTTGAGGGTCTTAACACAATATATATATATTGTGTTATATATATATATCTTATATATATAAGATATATATTCTTAACACAATATATATATAACACAATATATATATATAAGATATATATATATATATCTTAACACAATATATATATATAACACTATATATATATATATATATATTTTTTTTTTTTTTTTTAATCTCACTCACACAGTCAATACTGGGTGTGTATCTCGATTAGGTGGCTTTTCTCTGAGCAGTGACAGGGACTCAGGTATCTTCTATCTTGTGTGCCATTTCTCTAGGCAGAGACCAAATGAGAAAAGCAAATGGGGTATTGCAGAGGGAGGGAAGGGATTCATAGGTCAGGTATGTAACTAGTACCTATCACCTCTGCCCACATCCCATGGGCAGAACAAGTAATATGGGCATGCCCAACTGTAGGGAGGATGGGAGATGAGTGCAACTGAATGCCCACAGGAGAAAAGCAATGATTTGGTAATCAGACAACCTGTCTCTACTGTAGGCAGTAAACTTGGATTTAAAAAATTCTGTTTTTGCTTAAACTCATTTGGTTTGGTATGTTATCACTTGCAACTAAAGGTACAGACAAATACAGGTTTTAGGCATAGTAATAGCAATAAAGTTTGGATAAGAACAAGTCCTAAATCTCTCAGGTTTAAACATTCAGGTAATTGCAGTATAGATTTCATTGTTCATTTTTGTTGTAAGAAAATAACAACAAAAATCCAGTACATAAGAAATGAAAGAAGTAGTAGGGGCGCCTGGGTGGCTCAGTGGGTTAAAGCCTCTGCCTTCTGCTCAGGTCATGATCTCTGGGTCCTGGGATCGAGTCCCACATCGGGCTCTCTGCACAGCAGGGAGCTTGCCTCCCCCCCTCTCTCTGCCTGCCTCTCTGCCTACTTGATATCTCTCTCTCTCTGTCAAATAAATAAATAAAAAATCTTAAAAAAAAAAAGAAAGAAGTAGTAAACATACGCACACAAAAAAAAGTCCTAATATCTAGCAAAATGGTAAGGCACTGTCATTTTGTTAAGAATTAAACTTTTTCTCTAACCACTGACATGCAGCACTGTCTTGGAGAGTGATTGATTTCCTTATCACTTTCTAGAAAGGCCTAAACTTAAGCATTCAGAGGTTTTATAAATTCTTCTGAATTATCCTTCCTACGTCTTTTCATAGACCAAAAGTTCTTAGACTTGGCCATGCATCAAAATAACATGGATATCTGGGCCAAAACTCAGATATCATCAATCATTAATCTAGGTTAGGGCCTGTATATCTGTATTTATTTAATGCCACAGGTAATTATGATGCACAACTATTTGGAGAACCTCTGTCATAGGGTGTAGGAATGATGTGAATCTTATATTAGAAACAACTATAGAAGGAGACAAACCACAAGAGACTTCTAAACTCACAAAACAAACTGAGGGTGGCTGGTGGGTAGGGGGGTAGGGATAGGGTGGCTCTGTTATGGACATTGGGGAGGGTATGTGCTATGGTAAGTGCTGTGAAATGTGTAAGCCTAACGATTCACAGACATGTGCCCTGGGGCAAATAATACATTATATGTTAATAAAAAATAAATTATTAAAAAAAAGAAACAATTATATATTTCCCATTGTTCCCCAAGTTAAACCTGAAATATAAATAATTATAATATTGGATTATAAAGAGCATATGGAAGACACCCAAAAATACCTATTAAAATAATTTCTATAAGATAGATGGTAGGCACTACAAAGTTGGAGATGTCCCTGGCTGACCTGGGCTGTTTAGCCTTCATGGGGCAAAGTTATTTGACCTGGACCCTGGTTAAAGGTAGAATCTGATAAGAGGACAGGAGAGGCCATTCCAGACAAATGGAAGCAGCAAGAACAAAGTCACAGTCGGGAAAACACCAGATAGAGTCAGGGGATAGTACAGAGGCCCAGTGTGGCTGGAGCAGAAACAATGAATGAAAAATGCCAAGTAACATAACTAAATGTTAAACCTGCACTATGAGCTTAAAGTGCTATGGAAATTAAAAAAAAAAAAAAAAAAAAGAGTCATTTGGTTATAACAGCCAAGAAGACTTTGTGAAGAAAGCAGAACTTGAGCTAGGTCATGAAAGACAAGTAGGACTCTGTCAACAAAGAGAAAAGGAGGGGGGGATTATATTTTTATTTTGATGTTTCTAAAACCCAGCAGGCAAAATAAGATACTATTTGACTATTTTATTTCGTGTATAGATGTTCTAGGGTATTATGTATATAGTTTAACACTGCTATAAATTTGTACTTATCATTTACTTGTTTAAATGTTGGTATACCACAGAGGGCTTGAGTCAGCTTTTAAGAAATTCATGTTATAAAAAAGTACAATATGGCAGGATCTTAGAAGCCATTCTGGGCCTGAATCAGGCTATGTGGGATGGGAGACAGTTGGGAACCTAATTCTGTAAATTAAATCAGGAAAAAATACAAATAAAAAGAGGCATTAAAGAAAGGGAGAGATTGAACACAAGTGTATAAGTACACAAGCATATGTATATTTAACATAATTAATTCATGTCAGCCAAAATTTTGTCTCAGAACTTCCTGGAAATTAAACCAAAAATAGAAACATGACCATTTACACAATTTTCTATTCTCAATAGCCATGAAAACATCCAAGAAGTTAAACTAACCCTTCCTGGGAAGAAAAATTTAGCCTCCACCTGCTAGAAGAACTAAGTCAACTTCGTATTAAATATTGAACAATGTACTCACCAGTGGAGTTTTAGGTGTGCTCTTTAGTGGAACCACAGAAGATAAGTGAATCTTAGAAGTTGCCTAGTGTGTAGAACCACCTAAGCCTCCTTGGTGAACTTCATGACAAACCAATTGCTCACTCATGGGGAGCAAAAGCAAACTTGGTTTTCATAAGATTTTTCCTACTGCAAGCCCTAAAGCTCTGGAGGAACCAGGATCATCAGAAAGGAATGTTTCTGATGTGCCTATACAAAGTTGGTTCAGCTGCTTTGATTTAATTAACAACCAGTCAATTCAATCAACAATTTGATTCCATGAAAAACATTCCATCAAAATTCAGCATGAAAATGAAAGAACCCACTAATATCCTAGAATTTCTCTATTCAGATACCTATGTAGACCATGCAAAGACACAGATTTTCTCTTTTCCTGTGTTTTTCAGATACAGTTCTGAGTATCCCTGGGCAGTGGCTAATTACCTGATGATAATGGTTGATATCTGCATCCTATCTTCAGAACTTCTTCATAAGTATAACCATCATGTGAGGTTGTGTTTTCACCTATGAAATAGGAGGTTCAATGACTTGACCAAAGTCTGACATCTAGTTATTAATAGAAGAGGAGGAAGCATGGTGTAATATGAAGAACTTTGGAGTCATGGTAAACAAGGGCTTGTTGTCCAAATCCTGCATCTACTAGGAGGTGGTTTGATGTCATCCACCAAGTTCCAAATTCTCGACTACACTTTTAACTTTGGTCTCTAACTTTGACTCCTCTAGAGTTAGTGTTTATTTTCATCCTCACTTGAAATTTGGTCCTTGGCTTTATTCTTACTGTTTTTGGCTGAGCCAATTCCTGTGATCTCAGGATCTTTTGTTGTCTGGTATCAGAACGCTTTACTAACTCCAGCAATACAGAACACAGCCCTTATATTTGCCCTTCACTGGACCAGCCCTAACTATTCCCAAGGCATGCACAAACAACTCAGGCAATTCCCACAGATAATGAGGACTAGAGCAAGATTGATATCAAATGGTGAGGCACAGAGGAAGGCTTGGACAGCAAAGAGAATTAAGCTCCATGTATATAATATACATTGATACATATCAAAGACAATATAGGTGTCTTTGGGGTGCCTGGGTGGCTCAGTTGTTAAGTGTCTGCCTTCTGCTCAGGTCATGATCCCAGGGTCCTGGGATTGAGCCCTGCATCAGGCTCCCCCCTCAGAGGGAAGCCTGCTTCTCCCGCTACCATTCCCTCTGCCTGTGTTCCCTCTCTCGCTGTGTTTCTGTCAAATAAATTTAAAAAATCTTAAAAAAAAAAATATAGGTGTCTTACCCTGGGACAAAAATGTGTTTAGATGGGTTTTGAGTGAGATTCTATGATTAAAATATCATAAGCAAATAGAGATGTAAAATTCTATCCTCTTCTGTTTACTTCCTCAAATTATTAACAAACAAGTCATTTTCCACCAGAGGGAAGTACATATTTAAAATCATGCTATCAATTGTGCTGTATAAATAAAACCATATGGAATTCAACCTCTTATTTCAGTATTACAGTCCTACCCTCCACCATTGACAAGATCAGATTTAGAGTATCTTTAATTAAAGTGCTATCAATAAATAAATAGACTGAGTGACACTGGTTGGTAGCAGAGACAATTAAAACATAGTTACTTGGTATCCTCTATATCTGTCATATGGACTGATTTATAAGCTTCCTACAAGAAGTAATTTAATGACTCCTTAATAGAAGGAGGCTTAATAAAATACAGGCAGATGGTATTGTGGGTAATGACCCAGGCTATAATGATTTTAGTAATGACTTGTCTTATCTGTTTACCAATACTCAAACAAAAGCTGAACCATGTACGCACACATGCACACATATTGTCTTCTGGTGGACTAGGCTGCCTAAAAGCCTTTTACTAGAGAGAATGTAAATATAATTAGAGTATGTAAGACTCAAGAAAGACATAAACCTAGAGAAGGTAATAGTAGTAGTAGTAGTAGTAGTAGTAGTAGTAGTAGTAGTAGAAATAGTAGTAAATTGATGTGATGATGATGATACAAGCCAAAGAATAACTACTTAGTACTTAATTCTCATTTGCCTTGGCTTTCCATCAAAATATATATGGCATCTTCCTAGAATATAAGACTTTTAACCCCTCCCAGCAAGTTTCACAGGGATCCTGAGTTATCTACTGCCAAAAAGGATGAATAGAAATGGCTTATTTCCTCCAAATAGACCTTTGGTATTCATACTCAACACAGGCAACTCTCACAAGCACTAAGGACTAGCACAGTACTCATATGAAATGACATCTCTTCTGCTAATTAATTTATCTTGGTCCCTATTGTCTCATTACAGACCTGGCAGTTACAGCCACATCCTGAATGGCTTCCTCTGCCCTTGTAGGAGTAAATGTATATTTGGGAACTTTCCTTAGAGGAAACAACCAGGTCAAGTGCAGCAGCATCCTATCTACTGTTTCATTTTAAGTTTGGTAGCATATAGCAAGCCAGGGGATCAGTCAGGAGCAGGATACCAGGTCATAAGAAATAAAATCTACAATGACTGGATCCCTAGGCAGTCCTAGACAATGTGATCAAGGAGCTTCAAGGACCTGTTCTCTCTTATGCCTTGGGCAGACCTGAGTCAGTTTTGGGCAGCGTCTATGTCTGGTCTCTATGGGTGGAAACAGCAGTGCATTATTTCAGGGAAGTTGAGCTCGCCTCTGACCTCTGCTCCTGGTTCCTCAGACAGTACTACTTGCCTCTGGCCATAATGAGAAGGTCTGTGAGCTCATTTCTGGGCAAGTTTTCAGGGTCCACTGGGGCTAATATGTGAGGGAAATTTTAGGGTCCTGTTTCCTAAGTAAGCTGGAAAAGACATTACTAGGTACTGAGAAGAATAGCCTGTGGGCTTTTTAAATAAAATTAAAAAGGGAAGGCAAAATGAGAATTTTCCCAGGAAAACTTGACTTGGCATATTTTCTGTGGGTGGAACAGCAGACACCAGCACTGACCTTGCTGGCCGTCTTTGGATAAAGTCAGGAAATAAGCAAAGTCATTTTCAAAGTCATAGTCATCTGAGCCCTTGCTAAACAACACTCCAACACCCTCAGTCTCTGCACTCCCCTGGTTTCCCCAGGACCCATTCTAGGTTTGCGCTCCCTGGAGGAATCCCATCCTGAAAATTTTACAAGCTGGTTTTCTAAGCTGTCCAAATGGTAGCCATTAGCCACCTGTGCCTATTGAGCATTTGAACTGTAGTTCATTTGTATTGAAATATTCTATGAAATGTAAAAACAGATTTCAAAGACTTGGTGCAAAAAAAGAATATAAAATATAACCTAAATGTTTTTATATTGATTACATGTTGAAATGGAAATACTTTGGATACACTAAATTAAATAAAAGATACTATTAAAATTAGACTGCTTCTCTTTACTTTTTTTTTTAAATGTGGTTACTATAATTTTAAGATTACATTTGTGGCTTGCATTTGTGGTTCACATTATGTTTCTTCGTGACCACACTGTTTTCTATCCTCAGGGCTTTTATGTCTAATATGGTAAATTTACCCTTGACAATGACAAAGGTGAGCTTTCTCAAATAATGTGCTTGGTTTTAAAAGAGTTAATGGAGACAGATATATGGGGAACAGGTAATTCCCTTGTCCTGGAATGTGCTTCCTTCTTCTTCTTTCTGGAAACTCATTCATCAATCATGATCCAGATCAAATGTCTCCTCCACCAGGAATTCCCTAACTCTCCCAGGCAGAGAGTTAGTCCTTTCTGTGCTGTCTCAACACTCCATGTAAATCTTTCCAGAGCACTCTGAATCATACCATGATATACCTTAATTTATATGTCTCCCTTTCTAAGCTGTGAACTCCTTCAAAGTAAGGATTTTAATAAAATAATAATAATAATAATATCATAGTAGTCATATTAAATGTGTTTTCTGATACCTTAATTTATTCATTTATAAATTTATTTATTCATCCTGAAATCAAGCCTCAAACCTTCTAAGCCATTCACTTAGCAGCCCATAAACCCCTGTTCTTCAAATAGCCCATAATTATAGACCTTGAAGTGAGTTTTCCCCTGATGAATTGCCATCCCAGCTACTTCTGATGAATTCACCTAAAAATGACTATATTTATAACTGAACACGGAGTTTTAGCTATGTCCTTTGATTGCCTACATAAGTGTCCTGGGTTTATCTCTTTATACATGTTACACATAATTCTGCCTAAGCCAGATGTGTCCCTTGTTCCTGAACTGTTTCCTGCTCTCTTTCTTTCTAGCGTTATTCCCAAGGTTCTGTTGTAAACTATCTCCTTACCTCACCCCTGCAAATACTCTCCTCCCTCCAAACATATTGCTTATTACATTATTTGGGTGTTGACTCTCCTCAAAGCCAGTGAAACATGGGATTTATTAGAAAGATGATGAAACTATGCTCCAAAGACTTAATGATAAGTCAGCTTTCTAACACATCCCAGCCAGGCTGTCAGTTTGGTCATGCCTATTGCTTTGTTAGTGCATGCCATGTAGAGAGGTGTCCTCTGTGTTGTAAAAGGAGTCATGACTTTGCTTAACTAGGGGAGGTATTTGTGCATAAATATCCTATGGAATACCAAGGAACAGATCTTGCTTCTGCAGTCAGCATCCATTTTCCTAATGGTTGCTGCGTAAGCAAACCCTATTACCTGGCCTTTGAAAAGGTAGATTCCAATCTTTGTAAAGGGTTGCCTCAAAAAAGAGAGCAGCCTCAGAGTCCTTGTGAAAGGTACACAGTCAAAACTCGATCTTCAGTTGCTTTTGACGTAGTAAAAAGAAATTTGGTTGACAAAAAATTATCATTAAATCAGAGGCCATTTTGTGGATGGAGAGATAAAGAGCTTCCAAGACCAGCAATATTTAAAAAGGTATGTGACCACCAAACTG
Source organism: Procyon lotor (assembly GCA_028646535.1). NCBI lineage: Eukaryota > Metazoa > Chordata > Mammalia > Carnivora > Procyonidae > Procyon > Procyon lotor. The sequence continues at coordinate 102,723,734 of CM053609.1, forward strand.
GCACTACAAGAAATATCAATGGGGGTTCTATAAAAAATGAAAAAACCCAATAGTGACATAGAACAGAAACTTACAGAGACAATCTATGGAAACAAGGACTTCACAGGTAACGTGATGTCAATAAAAACTTATCTTTCAATAATCACTCTCAATGTGAATGGCCTAAATGTTCCCATAAAATCACAACTGCAAAATCACCCTGCAACCAAGGTTGCAGACTGGATAAAATGACAGGACCCATCCATATGCTGTCTACAAGGGACACATTTGGAACCTAAACATACATCCAGATTGAAAGTGAAGGGATGGAGAAACATCTTTCATGCCAATGGGCCTCAAAAGAAAGCTAGGTAGTGATTTTCATATCAGATAAATTAGATTTTAGGCTAAAGACGGTAGTCAGAGATAGAGAATGACACTACATTATTGTTAAAGGGTCTATCCACCAAGAAAATATAACAATTGTAAATATTTATGCCCCAACTACATAGGTCAACTGTTAATAAAAATAAAGAGTCATATTGATATGAATACATTAATTGTAGGGGATCTTAACACACCACTCTCAGTAACAGACATATCACCCAAGCAGAAAATCAATAAAGAAACAAGAGCTTTGAATGACACATTGGACCAGATGGAACTCATAGATATATACAGAACATTCCATCCTAAAACAACAGAATACTCATTCTTCTTGAGTGCACATGGAACTTTCTTCAGGATAGAACACATACTGGGTCACAAAACAGGGCTCAACCAATACCAAAAGATTGAGATTATTCCCTGCATAGTCTCAGACCACAATGCTTTGAAACTGGAATTCAACCATAAGAAAAAGTCTGGAAGGAATTCAAACACTTGGAAGCTAAAGGCCATCCTGCTCAAGAATGTTTGGATCAACCAGGAAATCAAAGAAAAACTTAAACAATTCATGAAAACCAATGAGAATGAAGATACATCAGTCCAAAACCAATGGGATATGGCAAAGGCAGTCCTAAAGGGGAAATGCATAGCCTCATTCAAAAAACTGAAAAATCCTGAATACACCAGCTCTCTTTACACCTTAAAGAACTATAAAATCAACATCAAATTAAATCAACCCTAAACACAATGAGGGAAATAATCAAGATTAGAACAGAAGTCAATGAGTTAGAAACTAGAGATACAGTAGAACACATCAACAAAACCAGAAGCTGGTTCTTTGGAAGAATCAATAAGATTGATAAACCACTGGCCAAACTAATCCAAAAGAAAAGAAAGAGGACCCAAAGTAATAAAATTATGAATGAAAGGGGAGAGATCATGACTAACACCAAGGAAATAGAAACAATCATCAGAAATTATTATCAATAGTTATATGCCAATACGTTAAGCAACCTAGAAGAAATGGGTGCATTCCTGGAAACCCATAAACTTCCAAGACTGAAATAGGAAGAAATTAATAACCTGAATAGATCAATATTTAGTAACGAGATTGAAACAGTGATCAAACACCTCCCCCAAAAAAGAGCCCAGGACCTGACAGATTCCCTAGGGAATTCTACCAAACATTCAAAGAAGAAATAATACCTATTTTCTTGAAGCTGTTTCAAAAAATAGAAACAGAAGGAAAACTTCCAAACTCTTTCTATGAAGTCAGCATTATCCTGATCCTCAAACCAGGCAAAGACCTCACCAAAAAGAATTTCAGACCAATATTCCTGATGAATATGAATGCCAAGATTCTCAACAAGATCCTAGCTAATAGGATCCAACAATACAGTAAAAAGATTATCCACCATGACTAGGTGGGATTATCCCTGGGATGCAAGTGTGGTTCAACATTTGCAAGTCAATCAATGTGATAGAACAAATTAATAAGAGAAAAGAACCACATGGTCCTCTCAATTGATGCAGAAAAAGCATTTGACAAAATACAGCATACTCCTGATTAAAACTCTTCAAAGTATAGGGATAGAGGAAACATTCCTCAACTTCATAAAATCTACCTATGAAAAACCCACAGCAAATATCATTCTCAGTGGGGAAAAGCTGACAGCCTTTGAGATCAAGAACACGACAAGGATGCTCGCTCTCGCCACTGTTGTTCAACATAGTACAACATAGTACAACATAGTTCAACATAGAAGTCCTAGCAACAGCAATCAGAAAACAAAAGGAAATTAAAGGTATTCAAATTGGCAAAGAAGAAGTCAAACTCTCTCTCTCTTCGCAGATGACATGATACTTTATGTACAAAACCCAAAAGACTCCACCCCCAAACTACTAGAACTCATACAGCAATTCAGTAATGTGGCAGGATACAAAATCAATGCACAGAAATCAGTTGCTTTCTTATACACTAACAACGAAAATATGGAAAGGGAAATTAGAGAATCAATTCCATTTACTATAGCACCAAGAACCATAAGATACCTGGGAATAAACCTAACCAAAGAGGTAAAGGATCTGTACTCAAGGAACTACAGAACACTCATGAAAGAAATTGAAGAAGACACAAAAAGGTGGAAAAGCATTCCATGCTCATGGATGGGAAGAATAAACGTTGTTAAAATGTCTATACTGCCGAGAGCAATCTATACTTTCAAGGCCATCCTGATCAAAATTCCACTGGCTTTCTTCAAAGGGCTGAAACAAACAATCCTAAAACTTGTATGGAACCAGAAAAGACCCCGAATTGCTAAGGAAATGTTGGAAAAGAAAAAGAAAGCTGGGGCATCACATTGCCTGATTTCAAGCTTTACTACAAAGCTGTGATCACCAAGACAGCATGGTACTGGCACAAAAACAGACACATAGACCAGTGGGACAGAGTAGAGAGCCCAGTTATGGACCCTCAACCCTATGGTCAGATAATATTCAACAAAGCAGGAAAAAATATTCAGCAGAAAAAAAGACAGTCTCTTCAATAAATGGTGCTGAGAAAATTGGACAGCTATATATAGAAGAATGAAACTTGACCATTCTTTTACACCATACACAAAGATAAACTCAAAATGGATTAAAGATCTCAATGTGAGGCAGGAGTCTATCAAAACCCTGGAGGAGAACATAGGCAGTAACCTCTTTGACATCGGCCACAGCGACTTCTTTCAAGACATAACTCCAAAGGTAAAGGAAACAAAAGTGAAAATGAACTTTTGGGACTTCATCAAGATAAAAACCTTCTGCACAGCAAAGGAAACAGTCAACAAAACAAACAGGCAACCCACGGAATGGGAGAAGATATTCACAAATGACACTACAAACACAGGGCTGATATCCAAGATCCATAAAGACTCCTCAAACTCAACACTCAAAAAACAGATAATCACGTCAAAAAATGGGCAGAAGACATGAACAGACACTTCTCCAAAGAAGACACATAAATGGCTAACAGACACATGAAAACATGTTCATCATCATTAGCCATCAGGGAGATTCAAATCAAAACCACATTGAGATACCACCTTACACCAGTTAGAATGGCCAAAACTAACAAGACAGTAAACAAGTGTTGGAGAGGATGTGGAGAAAGAGGAACACTCTTACACTGTTGGTGGGAATGCAAGTTGGTACAGCCACTTTGGAAAACAGTGTGGAAATTCCTTAAGAAATTAAAAATAGAGCTACCCTATGACCCTGCAATTGCACTCCTGGGTATTTGCCCCAAAGATACAGATACAGTGAAAAGAAGGGCCACATGGACCCCAATGTTCATAGCAGCAATGGCCACAATCGCCAAACTGTGGAAAGAGCCAAGATGCCCTTCAACAGATGAATGGGTAAAGAAGATATGGTCCATTTTTCCAATGGAATATTATGCCTCCATCAGAAAGGATGAATAGCCAACTTTTGTATCAACATGGATGGGACTGGAGGAGATTATGCTGAGCAAAATAAGTCAAACAGAGCAAGTCAATTATCATATGGTTTCACTTACTTGTGAAGCATAAGGAATAACATGGAGAACATCAAGAGAAGGAAAGGAAAAATGAAATGGGGGAAATCAGAGGGAGTAATGAAGCATGAGAGACTGTGGACTTTGAGAAACAAATTGAGGGTTTTGGAGGAGGGTGGGGTGATGGGTAAGTCTGGTGGTGGGTATTGAGGAGAGCACATATTGCATGAAGCACTGGGTGTGGTGCATAAACAATGAATCTTGGAGTACTGAAAAAATTAAATTAAAAAAAAACAGAGGGCATTTTGAAGTGTTAAACTCTCTTTGGTCTTGAGAAGGTAGTGACAAGACACTTAATTTGACTCTCAAAGGAAAAAGAAATTTTAATTGACGCATGTCTTCATGTTTTAAATATGAGATTGCACAACTGTGGGAATTTAGTTGACCATTCTTGCCTAATTTCTCCTTGCCTAATTTCTATGTCTCAGGTCCACTGGGATAGTTTAGAGATAAAAAATTTGGTCTGCCTGGAAGGCTCCCAGCCCTCCCACTTTGCCTGAAGAACATCTACCACTTCTTCCTCTTGTCAGCTTGGACACCACTCCTACTGAAAAGTCTTTCCTGATCTCCCAAGATGGAAAGAGAAGTGTGTTTAGTTCTGAGCACAGTGCCACATAGGCACTCCATAAATATTTGTTGAGTGTAGGAATGAGTGGTAACAGAATGTAGACAAAAAATACTTGACTTGGAGATAAGCTTTAGTTCTGCCTTTTATCAACATCATTAACTTTTCTGAGGCTGTGTGCTTATCTGTAAAACAAAGGAGATAATAGTATCTATTTCACAGACCTTTCTGAGAGCAAGTAAGGTTATGTATATGAAAGCATTTGGTAAATTTTATAAAATCTGAAGCCATAACTTCCTTTTACCTTTTACCTACATATTTTTATGAATGATAATTTAAATACAATGCAACATCTTGGCATGCAAGCCAAAATTATCTGGGAAATAGGTTGGAGAGAGCTTGCCAATCATATTCTCTGCTAAATGCAGTTCCACAATGGACTGTATGTAATCTATAGCAAAGAATTCCTTCTGGGCAATCCAGGCAGACCAGCCAGGGATCTTAGAAATCAGAGCAACATCAGAGTAGGTATTGGATAAAGAAGATGATTTTATGCCTCTCATCACCTATGACTCTGTCCACAATCAGTGTTGACTAAGTTTTGAGACATGTATTAAGTCAGGGATCTTTGAATGGTGTTCAAATGTCCAATGTTTAAAAAAAAAAAACAAAACCCAAAAAACCCCCAGAAAACAAATGTCCAATGTTTTAATAGTTTTGCCACATGATCGGGTAGAGTACGAAATTAAGGGTATCGTTTTGCCTGTCCAGGCAACAGTTTCTAGCTGTCAGAAGAATGAAAGAAGAATGAAAGAGATGCGTAGAGAAACTTTCCTCACTGGTCTCTTAATTCAGCATAGCATTTAGAATAAGCTAAGAAAGAGGACTGACTGTGAAGAATGGGAGAGGAAAATGAGTTAACCACGAAAAACTGGATTTGTACATTGCACCAAGTGGCTTATGGATACTTTTTATATGTTGTTGATCACAGCTACATTTTTAGTAGTTATGAAGTAGGACTGAGTTGCAGAGCAGAGCTTAGTAAGAGGACAAAGCCAAGCCAAGATTCCTCACCCAAATCTGCTTAGTTGTGTGTTACCCTAGCAAGTTTTTTAACCTCTGATGCCCCAGCATCCTTGTATAAGAGATGAGAGGTCGACATAAACAAATCTAGGAGAGTCAACTATTGAATCTTAGGGAGAAAGGATTAAGTTCTCCCAAGTTATTATAGTTAAAATAAGTGTCTTTGTGATTATCTGTGACTAGGAATGGATACTTAGCTAGTTTATACAAAAGATCTGTACTATAAGAAGGCACAAGATATTTAACAGGTATCTAAGAGAAAAGGGAGAGCAGAAACACAACACGGACAAGAACTGGAACTGGAAGACCAGGAGTGGGGCAACTTTTTTGTTGCTGCCTTCTTGGGCAGCAGGGGAATCTATATTTTGACTTTTTTTGTATATTCTTTATCTAGATTGGCCCGCTTTGGTTGCACCTGGTCCAACATGGCATCTTATGTTATATTCACCATTACTGCTTTGTAACACCTAGGAATATTGGCCTAGATGCCTCCTCTTTGATCCAATCAGTTATGGCCATTAAATACAGGGCCACATGATAGAAGAGGGCCGTAGGGCTTGGCATCAAGGCAGAGTTTTTAAAAAGAGGTTGAAAGCCAAGGTACAAGTAATTTAAGTTGCCAAATCTAGTCTTTAAGAGCAATTTTGGGCTTATGAATGGTGCTGAGGATGTGGAAGGAGGCATAGACTGAGGAGGAACATGAGGAAAATGGTTTTCTTTGTTTAGGAACCAGTCCAATAAAGCAGAAAACCAGGATTGACCAGAGTATGATACATCTTCTCCCTTTTCTTGTGTTTCCCCTCACTAGGAAATGGTGATTTCAATCTTCTGTGAGTCACAAAGGGAAAGGAAACTCTTCAAGAGAGCCTCTAATTGTGGTTCAGGAAAAATACCTTATAAAAAATCTGTACCCGATTTTCTCCCTACCTATTGGTACTCAGCTGTACTCAGTACTTAGCACCAGTAACCAAAATATTAATCTACACTTATATTTTAAATGTCATGTAACTGTCCTATTCATTGCTTCTGCTTGCCTCTTGCCAAGTGGATTGCATGATTCATGACAAAAGTATAACTGTTTCTACCTCGATACTGTGGTCACTCACGTTTTCTCATACTTGCATCCACCTTTTCACCACAAAAAGCCTTAGCCACATGTATATACACTCACCTCAATCTATATTTCTCTCCAAAACAATCACCCTTTAGCTACCCTGTAGATCAAGAGAAACAGAGCCACACCATAACTCACTCTTGGAGAGTAGTAAGAGAAGGGGACTGAGTAAGCACTGAGAACAGGCTTTAGCATCTCATGTTCCAAAGCCATATAGAAATGAGGGAGGTCTGGGCTCCACAGACTTTTCATGGGACTCTAACCCAGGTGGGGTCTTTGGCATTGGGGTTAGTGTTATGCTTCTAAATTCAAGGTAGGAAGGCAGCAGGCCCTCACATAGGTCATTGGCCATACGGGGCTGGGAGTCTCTGGATTTCTACCCACGAGCTGTCAAGAAAGGAAAAGGATCATTCAGTGAGACCATTATAGCTCCAAAAGAGTATTCCCTAGACGGATTTCAGCCATTATTCTGTAATACCCCAAAGATGTGTTGTCTCTTCAACATCAGAAATTTAACGTATTTGAAATCAAATTTGTCATCCTTTTCTTAAACCTTTTCCTCTTCCTGCCTCCTTTCACTATCTTATCCCTGCTAAGAATATCATCATTCTCCCAATAACTTTGACTCCATATCTTTTAGGTTTCTCTCTCCCCCCTACTCTCTAACCTTGAATGCTGCCACCAAGTCCCCTTGACTGTTCCTTTCTGTTATATCAAATGCCTCTCCTCTTTCCTATCCTTGCTGCAGAGATGTAGTCCTGGACCTTATTACTTCCTGTCTAGACCATTACAATAAATTCCGGTCAATTTTCCACTTGAATCCAAGCTAAACAATAATAATAATCCTGTCTTAATCTCAGGATACAAATCTGTTCACATCACTTCCCTCTTAAAAACCTTCAATGGCTTCCCATTGACCAAGAATGCATCCAAACTCCTTAACCTGTTATTCAAGTCCTCCACAACTCAGCCCCAGCCAAGATCTAGACAGCATTTGTTTTAGTTTTTTTAGGGTATTTTTATAATTATAAAAGTAACTCTAGGTAATTATAAAAATTTGTGCAAAGAATATGAAAATGATAAAAATCTTAATTTACCATCCAAAGATTTTTTGGTCTATCTATATACGTCCTTGTTTACAAAAGTAGAAACATCCTCCCCCTTTTTTTTCATTGCTAGTATATTGGTAGCATTTCTTCATACTTGAAAATAATTTTTAATTGTTTTAATAACATTTGCTACACTGATTCAAATATGATCTATTTTTATTATGTAATGAATCTGTGCTTATGTAAAAGTGTATAAATTGAGATAAGCATAAATAAGTAAACAAGTAAATCTATCCCATACTTTGACAACATAGAACTAATAAGTATTGGCATTTTAGCATATATAGTTACTGCTTATTTTATTTAATTATTATTATATCATGACATTTACCTGGGGTTATCTTTTCTTCCATGCCAATTTCAATTATCTTCCCCAAATGTGTGTTCAACTAATTTCTTTTTTTCAGAGAAGGTACATTAATGACTCCTCTAGCCCCTGAAGATAGGAAATATCTCTCCTTTGCCCAAACACATTCCATTTGCCAAACATACTATGAAAAACAAACAAAAAAACCCTACCTTTAGGGGCACCTGGGTGGCTCAGTGGGTTAAAGCCTCTGCCTTCGGCTCAGGTCATGATCTCAGGGTCCTGGGATTGAGCCCCGCATCAGGCTCTCTGATCAGCAGGGAGCCTGCTTCCCCTCTCCCTCTGCCTGCATCTTTGCCTACTTGTGATTTCTCTCTTTGTGTCAAATAAATAAATAAAATCTTAAAAAAAAAAAAACATATTGTGAGTATAGAATTCAGAATTCTTGGGTAGCAATGTTTCAGAATCCAAAGCCCTTTTGTCATTCTTCATTCTTATTGTCTTTAGTATTTGGGAAAAGTATGAATCCAGCCCCATCTTGGTTCTTTTTTTACCCAACTTTTTGCAAAAAAGCTTCTATGCTTTAAAGTTTATTTCTTTATCATTGATTTTTAAGAATTTCAGCAAGCTATTTCCAGGTGTTGGTATATTTCCATGAAATCTATCTGATAATTGGTGAATTGTCTCGGTGAAAAACTTGTTTTTCTTTTTAAGATTTTATTTGAGAGAGAGAAAGGGAGAGCACACAAGCAGGGGAAAGGGGCAAGCAGACTCCCCACTGAGCAGGGAGCCAGCAATCTCAGGATTCATGGCTGGATTCCAGGACCCTGAGATCATTACCTGAGGCAAAGGCAGACGCTTAATTGACTGAGCTACCCAGGCGCCCCAAAACTTGGGTTTTTTCTTATTTTGGCACAATTTCTTCTTTTACTTCTTTACTTATTCTTTCTGTTCTTTTTTTTCCTGTTCCTTACTGAATTCCATTCTATCATATGTAGATTTTTTCCCTAAATCTGTGCTCAATTTTCTTTTGTTCTCTCTCTTAAGAATTCCATTTTTTATCCTATAGATTCTTGGAGAAATTTTCAGTTTCAAATATCACTATTCAGTTAAAAAGTATTTGATCAACCTTTTCACTGCCTCGTTTTAGTTAAGCATTTTTAAAAATTCCCATGCAATCTTTCATGAGTTCAGAATATTTCCTTTTCAGAACATCTTGCTCAATTTTTATAACTGTGACAACTTCTTAAATCGTGTTAGTAACAGGAATAAGAACATTGCTAAATTTTTCTTCATGTACTTATGGAAAGGCAGTCTTAATGTTTTGAATACAATATCATTTTGATGTGTTTGGTGATATTCCCTATTTACATGCTTTCATAGATAAAGAAAAAAAATTCAATTGTATCTGCCCTTTTGCTAGAGTAGAAGCCCAAGGAGGTAGAACTTCCTCCATTTCTCCAGAATAAAACATTTGATCTTCTGATTTTTGCTTCTTGTGACTTCTTATCCCAACCCTGCCATTCTTCTGAATTAGCAGCCCATCAATATGTTTCACCAATCTCCACTAATCTCTATTTTTCTTTTTTTTTAAAGATTTTATTTATTTGACAGAGAGAAACACAGCGAGAGAGGGAACACAAGCAGAGGGAATGGAAGCGGGAGAAGCAGACTTCCTGCCGAGCAGAGAGCCCGATGCGGGGCTCGATCCCAGGACCCTGGGATCATGACCCGAGCCGAAGGCAGACGCTTAATGACTGAGCCACCCAGGCGCCCCTAATCTCTATTTTTCAAGCAGAGAAAACTTGCTCTTTATATGAAGGGAAGCTTTAGGTCATTCTTTTACGCTTTATTTAATCTTTCATTTTTGGACTTTATGTAGCTGAATTTTTTTGACATTTTTAGAAAATGAATCTCATAGTTTCTAGTTTTCACAGATTTTTACATGACCTTAGCCATTTCTATTGGAATATGGTGATGAGGGAATTGAATAGCTATGCTAATGCCACCATCTTTCCAAAACCTTTCTTTCCAGTATTTTTTCTTTTCTCTTCCCTTTATATTTTCCATCAGTGTCTTCACTATACCTCCTATGATTTCTGGAAAGCATGCATTTTCTTACACTGTCACATTCTCCTAGAAGATCTTTCTTGGTACCTCTTAATCCATCTCTTCCTACTAAAATAACCAAGACTCAACAACTTTTCAGTGAGGAGCATAATAAAAGTGTTCATAAAAGAGACAACATAGAACTCTCTCTTCTATGTGCTCTTGTGCTATTTGTTAATATACACTATAGTCTACCATGAATGATATCTATCTGTGGTTATACTTTATTCCCAGTCACAAGCACTTAATCTTTGAGAGTAGGAATAATGTTGTGCTCATGTTATTTCCTCTGTAGGACACAAACAGAAACTGTCACATAGAAGAGGCTCCATAAAGAAGTATGTTAAATTTAGTTTAAGTTCAGTTATTATTTGTTATATACTGCGTAATGTGTTATTTCTGTTCCCTACAATGAGCATGAGAAATAAGTATTATTTTCCCTTTTTTTTTTTTTAAAGATTTTTATTTATTTCACAGAGAGAAACACAGCGAGAGAGGGAACACAAGCAGAGGGAATGGTAGCGGGAGAAGCAGGCTTCCTGCAGAGCAGGGAGCCCGATGCGGGGCTCAATCCCAGGACACTGGGATCATGACCCGGGCCGAAGGCAGACGCCCAACGACTGAGCCACCCAGGCGCCCCTATTGTCCCTTTTTATAGAAGAGGTATCCGAGGCACATACAAGATTAATAACTTTCAGGTTATACATGAAATTAGATTCACACCCAAGTCTGACTCCAGTGGCCATGTGATTTTCTGACACAACATTCTCATTCAATTAAATTTTAATTAAGTTTAGATGACTTCACCAGGCATAAAACTTGGAGAAGGAATATAATTGGGTTAGATATGTAACAACATTCCTCCCTCACTGAGCCTACTTTGTGTCCTCTCTCTTTGATCAATATTGAAAAATAGATACCAAGGTTTCTACTAAATTCCTGCCTATTGAACTTCTGAAGCCCTTTGTAGATCTCTCTTTTATTCTCCCAAATAATGTGTCAATTCTCTGATTAGGATCTATATAAAGTAACTAGCCATAGTATACCTTGGAAATCTGAAGTAAGATTTTTAGAATATAGTTTTTCCTCATGTCATAATTTCAATGTCATCCTACACATATTATGATCAAATCCACTGGGCTAGATCTATCCTTTGTGGAAGCAGGAAGAAAAATAATATGCAGCAGCTGTTGTTCACTGACCAGGAAAGTAGTAATTGAAAATGGTAAGAGCAGAAAAAAATCCTTTAAAGGATAAACTGGCAGCCCATGGGCCAAACCCAACCCAATGTTGTGTTTTGTTTGGATTAAACAGTGTTTTAAAGCTATTTGATTTTGTGGCTAATATTTAAAGGTTTGAAATTTTACATAAAAATCCAGATTTCTGGTTTCCTTTTTAAAAATACAAAGATCTGATCACACCAGACTTGCATTCCTGCATGAAAACCACATACTCAGTTGGGTAGCAGCAGGAATGACGGGTGCCTCCAGCTGTGGACCAGTGAGTTTGCAATATATAACACATGTGGAATAAATATAAAATACAGGAAGTTAGTTCTAAAAAGAACTCTCACAAAATTAAGACAGCTTTTCATTTTAAATAAGGAAATTGGACCAGGATAATGATACTACTCAAGGTCACATAGCTGGCTAACAATAAACTACAATAAAAATCTAGATTTTTCTGGGGCACCTGGGTAGCTCAGTTGGTTGAGAATCTGACTCTTGGTTTTGGCTCAGATCAGGATCTCAGGGTCCTAAGATTAAGTCCCACATGGGCTTCTGTGCTCAGCATGGAGTCTGCTTGGGATTCTCTCTCTCCCTCTCCCTCTGCCCCTTCCCCCACTCACGTACTTTTTCTCTCTAAAAATAAATAAATAAAATTTCAAAAAAAAAATCTAGATTTTCTGACAACTCAGGCCACCAATCTGGTTATTGACAAACTTCATAAGGCAATAAGGACCTCTCATTAAATTATATTATTTAATACTTAAACAGTGAGATGTATTTTAAAACACCTATCTGTTATTCCCATGGTCCCTTGGTACCACTCTCTTCTGTTTGCATTAGCTAGCACGTTGACTTACTGAATGAGAAATAAATCCTTTGTAATAGGGATACCAAATCATTTAAGTGACCATCTATCAATATAGTTCTGAAAATAGGATACTGTACTAGATTCATATTGTATAAACAAAAGTATTGGACCCATCTAAATCTTATTATGGATATACAATATTCTTTTCATTATTTAACAAATATTTATTGAATATCTATCAGGTTCAAGGAACTGTATTGGGCACTCACTGAGGATAAAAAGAATGAACAATACAAATAAGATCTCTACCTTTATAGTCATAAATTAGCAGTACCATCTGTAACAGAATCTCCAACACTGAATTATCTAAATACGTGTTCCTCTAGATATAAGCGTCTTTATAGATCATGGTGTATAGCAGGTATAACACACATAATCCATGATGAGTTTCTTAAAACTCATTATTATTAGTGCTGAATTAGAATTGGAGTCTCAAACAAAAGCAGTAAATTAATGAATCAAGTGATAGGACAAATGCTCTGGTGGAACTAGGTAAAAATATTTACATATAATAATCCACATTTTGAGTCAATGATTTGATTCTTTGAAGGCAAATTTTAAGGCATCCCATGATGCAAGAATATTTATATTGGAATAAAGGGTTCCCAACCACCCATCAAGTCACAGGGTAATTATCTTCTAAATGTACATGATGAATCAGAGACCTGACTATGGTTGGTGGCAGATGTAAAAGGAATAATCATTTTTTTTCATTTCTCATGGAACAGTCCTCTCTCTCCAAGATAAAGTCTAATTAAAATGTATTGAACACTAACTATGAATCGGGCATTTTGTTTATCACTGAGAAAATAAAATATGACTAAAATATTTGCTTTCCTATGTTAAACATTCATTAAAGAGATTAAGGGAAATAAAAAATTGCTAATCCTTAGCTACATGTTGTTTTATTATTTTTTTTTAAATTGAAAATAAATGCAATAGGTATCCAAAAGTAGGAAGAAAACAATAAGTTAGAGGATCCAGGGCACACTTCAAGGGGTTAATGAGTCTTGAAGGACAGGCAGTAACTATAATCAAGAAAACATAGGGAGTCTTGGGGAACTGCAAGATCAAGACCACACTGAGGGTGGATAACCAAGATTCTTTTTATTATAGAAATTTAGCCCCAGCTAGATCCCTAAAGGGGAATGAAGGATGGCTAGGAAAAAAAACACAGATTTTTTTTTTTAAAGGCAAAAAAAAAAATTAGCAAGAAGAAGCAAAAAAAAAAAAAGAAGAAGAAGAAAAGGAGGATGGGAATTTATTGACTTATTTAGCTTGCTGATATTTGACTAGATGCATGCACTGAAATTATGTCATCTGTCATCCGTAAAGCATCTGTCTCAGGTTTACTTTTCTTCATATTGTCTTCAGTGTCATTCCCTAACTCTAGTGAATATTAGAATCTCTTCTTTCTTGTCCCTACCCATACATGTGTTACCTGATAAAGACATTTAAGCAATTGATTACATTTAGTCAATACTTAATTGAAAAAAAATATATGAATTTAATAAATAGGCTCTTTTCTAATAGCCATTTGAACCAAGAATCTTGAAAGGGTCAAATAACATGTCTTTTATATCAACTGTAGCAGCCTGCATATTACCTTTCACAAAGATGATCAATACATACTAGATACATTGAAATTATATCAAATTATACTTAAGTGAGGTGATTAGGGTTTTATATTCTGGGTAGGAATTAAGAATGATAATTTATAGGTGCGTCTGGGTGGCATGGTTGGTTAAGCAGCCGACTCTTGGTTTGGGCTTAGGTGGTTACCTCACGGTGATGATCTCAGGGTCCATCTCAGTGTCCTGAGATGGATCCCTGCCTACAGCTTGGCACTCAGCATGGAGTCTATTTAAGTCTCTTCTCCCTCTCCCTCTTCCCCCACTGAACATACATATGCACACATGTGGGGATGTGCTCTCTCTCAAATAAATATATAAATCTTTAAAAAAAATGATAATTTACAATACAGATATTGGAACAAAGAAAGGAGACAGCAACAGATTGCATAAAGGATATAAAGGTGTTTCTTGTAGTTTCAAGGTGGACAGGCTAAAAACTAGGAATAATGTTAATTTGTTAAAAAACAAAATAGCAACAATGGGTAGGAGAATCAATTCCTGGAAGAAGATAAATTCCACTTTGGACACCTTGAACTTTAAGAGCTGATGAAATATTCAAGTTGCTAGGTCATATTAACAAATGCCTATAGAAGAGGCACCTGGATAGTTCAGTCAGTTAAGCATCCAACTCTCTATTTCAGCTCAGGTCACAATCTCATGGTGATGAGATGGAGCCTCGTGTCAGGCTCTGGGCTGGGATGTGGAGCCTGCTGAAGATTCTCTCTCTCCCTCTCCCATTGCCATTCCTACCATCTCTAAAATAAATAAATAAATAAATCTTTAAAAACAAAACAAAAACAACAAATGCTTATGAGAAATTGAAAGCAGTGGCGCCTGGGTGGCTCAGCCGTTAAGCGTCTGCCTTCGGCCCAGGTCATGATCCCGGGGTCCTGGGATCGAGCCCCACATCGGGCTCCTTGCTCAGCAGGAAGCCTGCTTCTCCCGCTACCACTCCCCCTGCTTGTGTTCCCTCTCTCGCTGTGTTTCTCTCTGTCAAATAAATAAAAAAATCTTTAAAAAAAAAAAAAAAGAAATTGAAAGCAGATGACAGTATAGGTCTGAAGATCTAGATCTGGGAGTCACTGTCCATTAGCAAAGAATTGATAATAATAATCACTAGAATGGACAGCATTCCATAGGAATGAATAGCATCAAGTTCTATTTTTGCAATAAGATCAGCTATATAGTCCAGAAACTAAAAACACTGAGAAATTCTGGATAAAATGAAACAAATAGACTTTAAAATACATAGATGAATAGCAAAAAAGTAAGAGAAAATAACAGGTTAAAAAAAGAAGGAGCCTAAAAGAGCATGAAACTGAGTGTAAGCAGGTGTTAAAGTCACAGACTGTTCAGGGGCATCTCTGGACAACAAGAATCTAGATGCTCAGGTTTTAACAGCCAAGACCTGGAAGGGTGAGAAAGACCTCAGTCTGGATCACAGTAATAAGTCAAATCTGAGACTCCTACAGAAAGTTGGGTTACTTGAAGAGATACTCCCTAGATAAAAGTGTAAGCCAGAAAAAGAATTCATCCACTGGAAAGGAAAGCAACAGAGGAAGTAGTTTGCCTTAAGTCTTGGTAGAAAGGAAAAAATGACTCTCCCCTAGAAATTCATAATGACAAGCCTGCTTCTCAAGGGTCAGGGACTTGAACACTTGAACACTAGAATACAAACTAGAATCTTTGTATTCTAGTAAACTGCAAGCAAAATTAATTTTTAAGGGCTTCCAGGTTATTCGTGACCCAGGCACCTGGCAGGAGGAAACTCGAATCTTATTTAAAGGAACAATTCCCTTAACCCACATTCCTCAGAATCTCCATAAATTAATATCAACCAAGAGGAAAAATATAATACAAAATGATAAAAAACACAAGTAAACAGCGCATTAACAAGAGACAGAACAAAACAGCCCAAGGTCTTCAGATGTTAGAATAATCAGATACAGATTATCTTAAAATAGACTTAAAAATTTGGGAGGATAAGAGAGAATTAAAAATAAAAACATAGAATATGGCACTTTCAAGAAGTAACCAGGAACATTTGAAAAAGAACTCAAAAGAGTTTTCACATATTAATAATATAAATTTTGAACTTCAAAACTCAGCAGATTGCCAAACAACAGATTGGAGACAGCTGAGGAGAGATTCAGAGCACTCACAAGAGAGATCTGAGAAAACCAAAAGCAATGCAGTGCCTTTGGAATAAAAAAAAAAAGTAGGAGATTTAGAGAACAGAATAAAGACACACATCTATTTGGAGTTAACAAAGGAAAAAAAAAAGAAGCTGAGGAGAACTGACATTCGAAGAATTAATGGCTTTCCATTTTTTAGATTCCCTGAAAGTCATGTATCTTCAGTTCTGGAAGCACAGAAATACCAATAAGAATAAATAAAAAGATATCTTCACTTCAGTACATGATAATGAAGTTTTAAAACACCAATGACAAGAGCAAAATCTAAAAATTCAGGCAGAGAGAGAAAAAAAAAACAAAACCAAAAACAAAAACACAAATGGGTAACAGACTTTCAGCAGATTCTCAACCGCAATATGGGAAACACCAACAGAATAACATGTCCAAAAGGTTATCTGCAATTATATTCCTGCCTAAACTTTAATTCAAAAGCAAGAGTGAGAAAGGATATCCATAGGAAAAAATAAAAATAAAAAACAGAAAACATTTACCACAAGCACACGCCAACTAAACGAAGTTCTAAATAATGTACTTTAGGAAAAAAGAAACTCATCTCATGAGATAGGCCTAATATTCAAGAAGGACTTATAAGCAGATAAATTGGCAAATATTGACTTATTTAGCTAGCTGATATTTGACATTTAAATATAAATGAACAATGTCTGTGTATGAAATGATAGTAATTTGGAAAAGAACTAGATTCTTGCACCAAAATAACATGTCAGAATATGTGTGAGAAATTTATTAAGAAAATTACAAATCTTCATTGTAAAACATTGAATAAATAAATGGAAAGATAATATCATCTTCATAGAAAGGTGCAAATCATGAAAATACCAATTATCCCATGAAATAAAATAATCTATAAATTCAACAAAACTCCAACTAAACTGCTAAAAATGTTCTTTCTTGGAACTTGGAAAACTGATTCTAAAATTTTGATGGAAGAATAAAGCGCCAAAAATAATCAAGATGCTCCTTAGAAAAGTATGCATGAGGAAAGTAGGGAGAGGAACTTGTAATAATAAAGCTTATGAAACTTTCGGGTTCATTTAAATTCATATGAAACTGACATTTTTATAGGTCAAAACCAAATATTGGTATCTGCTAACGGATTGACCTAATATTAAAGATGTAGCTTACAGAAAGTCAAGTAGATAAGGCAAATCCAGAACAGAGAGCATACAGACTGACCCTGCATGCATAGAAACTTGCCAGAACTGGCATCATAGATGATTGGGAGAAAAGGAATCAAAGATGCTGCAATAATTAATTACTTGATAGATTGAAAGTAAAGTCAAATTATATTTCTTACCTAATGCCATAAATAAAATTAGCTCCAGGTGGATAAAACACATACTTGTGAAAGGCAAGTATTAAAACTGCCAGAAGAAAATATGGTAGAATGTCCTTACAAATATGTTTTCCCCCTCTACAGTCTAGAATTTTCACATGGGCACATAGCTGTCCATGATGAAGCATGTATTTTCCAACCATCTTTGCAGGTCAGATTGTCTTATGGCAGAAGTTCCAGCCAAAAGGATGTAAGTGGAAATATCCTTAAAGCAGTTTCTAAGAATCTCCTTTTTAAGAGCTGGTAGACACCTGCTTTGTCTTTATTTCTCTTCTGTTTTCTACTCTCTCATCCAGGAGAGAGATATAGAAGGACTGTAAGACCATATGAGGGTGGAGCAGAAAGCAGGAAGGAGTCTAGATCCCTATGTACTTTATCGAAGTCCTGCTGCAGATTGCCCACCTCAGAAATTTTACATGAAAGAAAAATAAACTTTCTATTTTAAGTAATTATTATTTTAGGTCTCTGCTTCTCACAGGCAGACCTAAGGCTAAGTAGTGTAATTTGTGACTACATTTTTTCCCTCCTTATTACAGAAAGACTGCAAGAGGGAAAAACAGAATATATAGGAATAGAAAAGACACTCACTTTTAATGGACTAGATGAGAATAAGGAACAACAGTAAAAGAGAGAGAACTATAAAAGTTCCAAGAGCCAAATGCTATGAAATACTGAAAGTAAAGACTGAAAAAAAAGTTACCTCTGGGTTTGTCTAGATTAGGAGGTCATTGGTGACTTTAGAGGACTGTTTTCAAAGAGTGACTAAGAAGTCAGTGAAGCAACACAGCACTCAAAGGATTATTGCCACTCGCACGTTACTTGGAGGTCTTCCAGCTCCACACAAAACCAGCATACAAACACGTTTGGTGTTTCTGGGTGACGGGTGTAACTAGATGTACCTGAATCATGAAGAAAGAGAAAGAGCCCTTACCCTGGATAATTTCTTGTGTCTTTTCCACAATCATGCCACACCCATTAGCAACATGGCTTGTCCCCTCCATCCAGTCACTAGAATGGTGACTGACAATTCAATGGGGGTTCAACCTTTCTCTTTCAGTATATAAGGGGATTCTCTTTTCTCCAGGGCTTGGAAGGTAACTGGGTTTTGTTTTGTTTTGTGTGCCGTTCAATAAAACATATATGTTACTATTAATGATATATTTATAGATGTGTGTGTGTTTACCTATGATAGAAAATGACAAATCTTCTAAAGATGTAACCAAAATAGTTAGATATAGATATATCCTTCACCAATCTCTGCACAGAAGCCCTGAGCGCCAAAACAAGGAAAGGACGGGAACAAGGGAAGGAAGGCAGGCCAGAACTTTGAACTTTGCAAAATAGAAGCAGGCATTCCTTGATATACCAAAGCAGAGACTTTTTAAAAAATCTACACAAACTAAGAACACATGCCAAAAGAAATTTTTCCATAAGAAGTAGTGGTAAAGAATGAATTCAGGGGATTTCAGTCATTACAACATATGAAGAGCCTATATATGTTTACATATCCTCGAAGTGTAATAGGCAACACACTCACATGGGTAGAGTCAATAGTGGCATGAGTTGACAGAAGGGTTGGGTTTGATGAAGGAGACTGTTGCTATTACAAAAGCAGGGGAGGTTTGTTACCCCCATGATAACTGTAGAAAATGAGGGATGAGATGTGCCTAGTACCAACAAAGGGTGAGAATTCCTAAAATTCCACTTACGGTGTTTCTATCACTTTAAAAGAAATTTCCTAGTCAAGCATTTACTAGGCAGTTCTTCTCCCATTAGAATTGGTAAAGTATCTAAACCCTAAACAGTTAAGGTAACAAAGGTAACCCAGGTGTAGATGAAGGAAAATGTGATGGCGTCACCTGACAAAGTAGGGTCGCCTGATGAATCTATCCTGCAGCACTAAGTGCATCTGCCACTTAACCATCTGTCCTATGGGGATACCTAGGCCTGTGGTCTGTGCTAATGCTAATAAATTGCTTAAATTGCCTCCCATGTGCTGTCTAAAACACATAAATGAAGATTGTAGCCTGAATTGCATGAACTGTATCAATTATACAATCCACTCCATCCTAGCCCTACTCCATACTCACTGCAGTCAGGCTAAAGCCCCTATCTTTTTCTGAGGGAAAGGGAAAATATAAAGGGGGTGGCAAAATTAAGGAAGAAACAGAAGTTAAACTCCCTTTCCTGAAGCAAGAGTGGGAATGGATGGGTTCCTGGATCCCTAGCATTCTCTCCCATCCAACCTCACTGGTTTACAATGGCCACAGTTTACCAAGAGATACCTGGAATCTTTGCCACTGCTCTAGTAGATATAGGGAGCTATAAGAACCAGAATTATTCCTCCCTAGACATTTAAGCTACAGGATCAGCATGTGTTCTTTGAGGAGCCCAACCTTAGTAAGGCTCCAGTGGGTCTTGGCTCCTATAGGTAGATCTCGTGAATTCCCAGCGGGTAGGTGTGTGAACTCACTCAGGACATTGCATTAACATCACAGTAAAGGACCTTGCACTTCCCTCCCTGATTAAAAGCCACCAGTTTTGGCACTGCCATATGTTGGGGGTTTATTCTATGCTCCTTACTTCTGTGTAATTTTTGTCTCTTCAAGCAAATCTAACCCACAGCAGTTGTCTAAGAAGACTAAGCCACAATGAATCCTCACCCATGTGAAAATTGGAAAAGGATGGTAAATACATTTGCAAAATGCCCAATAAAAGGCATTATACTAAGCAATTTTATTACAAATTTTCCCAGAATGTCTTTAAGAGCTTGATGCTGGCTACAAGATTCCATTATTTTTTAAGTGCCCTTTTCTTTTCTTCCCCTCCTCCCTGATTTCTTCTGAAAGTCCTTCCAGATGGAGTGAAATGGCAAAACTTCAAGGTTTTAGGGCGCAGTATATTTGGAGGTTGTATCTAGTATATTAGATTTTATGTTTATATTTTTCATTTACCAACAAGATTCCAAACACAGTGTGGGAAACCATATTTCATACAGTTGTATATATACCCACCAAATGTAGTGTTTTGATTGCTAGTGCTTTATTTATGACTTAGTAGATGCTTGAAACATCCATTGGTGGTTGCATTTTAGATATTTAAATGTTCACCAAGAGGGGGGGAAATACAAAGAAATTAAAAAACACAGCTTCTATCCCCAGTTTTCTCAACTTTCAGTGAAGTGGATTGAATTCTTCCTTCCAAAGATCATGGTCATTTTAATGTCTTATTTATTGACAGATCTGGCTTTCTCAGACACATCTAATGGACACTTTGTAAATACAGATTGACTTATTAAATGACAGTCCATCTTCTTCTCTTTCTCAATTTTACCCATTCTCTGAGGTCAACTCCTTTTAGATTCCACAAAGCCTTCTCTAAGAGCCCTACCCAGAGTTCTTTCTTTCTTTCCTCTAAAATTATTCTTATTGATTGTACATATTCAATCACTTATTTAACCCTCATTATTAGGAAAGTTAAAGAAATGGCCACTGAGTTAACTTCTGATACCCTTGGACATTCCCAGCATTGCTGCTCTCCTTCTTTTGGTAGCAGACCCTGCTACCATGGCAACAAAGTGGGCATGTAAAACAAGTTGGTCCAATAAAAGTCCTTCTCTGGGGATAGGGTCAAACACTATCTGAAGCATCTTATAGTTAAAATGTAAATAATGTACAGCACAGTAACTATCATTAATACTGTATTACATATTGGAAAGTTGCTAAGGTGGTAAGTCATAAAGTCCTCATAATAAGAAAAAAAATTTTTTGCAACTATTGTCAAACTAAATAAAGAGGTAAACCAAGTCAAGCTCAAAATTGTCCAAAGATATATTTATTCAGGAATAGTAGAGGAATTGCAAACTGTAGCAAGTTACAGGCAAGTCTTTTGAAGGTTTGGGGTAGCTGTGCTTATGGGCAGGAGCATAAAGAGGGGATATCTCAGTTCAGTCTGTTAAAAAACAAATGAAGACCAATTTTGAAAATTCCCTAAGCAGACAAAACCAATCCAGTCATACAAACAAAGCTTGATTCAACTCATCTTGCAAGACCAACCTGATCTGGGTCATTTCTTGTTCATGCATCTGGAAACCATAATCAAAACTTCCCAACGTTGATTTGAGGCAACCCCTGACCAACTCTCTATCATTTAAGAAAATTTCAGTATTATCAGTTTTCTGTAAATCACGCCTTTATGGGAAATTGTCTCTCATTCCTTCAGTTTTGTTTTTCTGAGGGCACATGTCTGAATTTTCCCTTTTTATATCTTCTAGTTCCATTGTAGGCTGAAGTTGTTTCAGACTACATATGGTGACAAGTATTAACTAGACTTCTTGTGGTGATCATTTCATAATATATACAAATATCAATTGTTACATTGTAACTAATATGATGTTACATGTTTATTATAGTTCAATAAAAGAAAAAAAAGAATGTAAGTCAGGAACTTCCCCCAACTAGATCAGCCAACATGAGAAGCTGATCTGAGAGAAAAAACTGACACCCAAAAAGAGAAGAGACAAAAGACTTAGCAAGCATTGAAGGTCTCTGTAAAGTCCCTGGATCCATCCAACTCTCCCTGAGGTAAGTTTGATCCCAATCATTTCTAGGGTTTGGTTATATTGGTCAGTAAATTCTTTTTTTTTTTTTTTTGTCAACTAATTGGAATTTGTCACTTGCAGAGCCTTGACAAATCCATGACAGGCTCCTGGAGGGAGCCATATCCTTGTGAATTTTATTTCATGGCTTTAACACATCCCATTGCACTCAGCAAAGATTATACCCTGCAAAGAATAGGATCTCAATCAGTAGTTGTCAATGTCATGATTCCTCAAATTTCCATTAAAATTCTGGCACAGTATATAAGAAACTACAAATATTAATGAAATTATTATATGCAGGAAATCATGAGCAAGTTCAGAGTGTCAAGATATAGTATACATAGATTGAGTCACCTATTTTCAGGAACAAAATGCACATATTTAACCGTGTTGCAAATACATCTCTTGTCATTAACAGATCACTGTCTACATAAACCATTCATATCCCTTATACCTTCTCAAAATGCAAAGTACTTGATATAAACATGTTCAAAACTTTTTTCATTCCACATTAATACACTGCCAAGCATATTTTATAAAATATATATCTGTATGTATATATACACACATACATATATTTATATAGGTAAGTGTGTGTGTGTGTGTGTGTATATATATATATATATATATATATATTTGGGTATATATATATATAGAGATAGATTTAACCAAGTCCTAGAAAGTTTATATATTGCACTTAAAAAACCTGGGGCAGGGACGCCTGGGTGGCTCAGTTGTTGAGCGGCTGCCTTGGGCTCAGGTCATGATCCCAGGGTCCTGGGATTGAGTCCTGCATCCGGCTCCTTGCTCAGCAAGGAGCCTGCTTCTCCCTCTGCCTCTGCCTGCCACTCTGCCTGCTTGTGGTCTCTCTCTCTCTGACAAAAAAAAAAAAAAAAAAAAACCAAAAAAATTAAACCTGGGGCATAGAGGAGTGAGGAGCAAGATGGCAAAAGAGTAGAAGAATTAAATATCCGTAGGTCCCAGGAGTTCAGCTAGATAGTTATCAAACCATTTTGAACATCTACAAACTCAACAGGAGATCAAAGAGAAGAGTAACAATTCTAGAAACAGAAAAGCGACCACTTTCTGGAAGGTAGTGCAGAAAATTAAATCTGACACAATACGTTGGAAGATAGACCGAGGGTGGAGGGGCTGGCTCCTGGCAAACATTGAGCAGCAGAGCACAAAATCTGAACTTTTATTAGTCTGCTTCACGGAGGGACATTGCTCCAGAGGCTAAGCAGTGGATGGAGCATTTGTGGGGACAGTGTGGTCTTAGGACCCACAGGGTCACAGAAAGACCAGGGGTGTCTTAGTCCAGCAGAGCTCCCAGGTATCAGGGCAGGAAGCCAGCTACAGAGACAGAGCCAAGGAGGGAGCTCCCACCTTGGGATAACCTTAAATCATGATCTGAAGCACAGTTGGGCCACTAATCATCAGGCAGGGCCACCACAAGTGGAAGATTTAGGGAGACTCACCTTCCTTCTCCGGGAGGAGTGACTCGAGAGTGCGCTGCAGGGATCAGCTGGTTTTGGAGACCAAACGGGGCCGTGTGCCAGAGATAGAAATTCTCCGTCACAGGCCGGGTGAGCTCAAGTGCGGCTGGAGAACAAGGAGATGGGAGTGACTGACTGCTTTTCTTCAAGGGCGCACTGAGAAGTGGGGCCCTGAGCTCTTGGCTCCTCTGGCGCCGGAGATTGGGAGGCCGCCATCTTCATTCTCCTCCTCCAAAGTGGTCCGGAAAGCATTCAGGGAACAAAAGCTACTGAGCACGAACTCAGCAGATTGCCTAACCTGGCTCCTGGCAAGGGCGGTACAAGTCCCCCTCCAGCAAAGACATTTGAGAATCACTGCAACTGACCTCTCCCCCTAGAAGATCAGCAAGAACATCCAGCCAAGACCAAGTTACATGATCAATGAGAACTGCAGAACTTTCCTCCATGATTCTTTAGTCTTTCAAAGTTAATTTTTTTTTTAAGATTTTATTTATTTGACAGAGAGAGATCAGAAGTAGGCAGAGAGGCAGGCAGAGAGAGAGGGGGAAGCAGGCTCCCTGCTGAGCAGAGAGCCCGATGTGGGGATCAATCCCAGGACTCTTAGATCATGACCTGAGCTGAAGGCAGAGGCTTTAACCCACTGAGCCACCCAGGCGCCCAATGTTAAATTTTTTTAATTTTATTTTTTTCTTATTCTATTTTTAAAATTTTTCCTCTTTCCTATTTTAACCTATTTTAACTATTTTATCATTTCAATACATTTTAAAATATCTCTTTTAATTTTCGTTGTTATAGTCATATTCTATCCCTTCATTGTATTTAACTTTATTTTTTGTATAAATACAGGTTTTTCTTTCTCTAAAATTTTGGGATACAGTTTCTTCTAACAGATCAAAATATAACCTAAATTGAACTAATGGCTTTGTTCTAGGCTCCAGCCTGATCACATTCTTTCCTTTTTTTATTTTCTTTTTTCAACCAATTTCTTATCAATTCCTTTTTTAGAATATTTTTTAAATTTCATCTTTACAATCATATTCCATCCCTTCTTCATGTTTACCCTTATTTTGTATATGTATAAGTTCTTCTTTTTCTTTTTTTTTTTAAAAGATTTTATTTATTTATTTCACAGAGAGGGGGAGATCACAAGTAGGCAGAGAGGCAGGCAGAGGGAGAGGGGGAAGCAGGCTCCCTGCTGAGCAGAGAGCCCATTGTGGAGCTTGATCTCAGGATCCTAGATCATGACCTGAGCCAAAGGCAGAGGCTTTAATGCACTGAGCCACCCAGGCACCCCACGTTTTCCTTTTTTTAAAATTTTGAGAGGCAGTTTCCTCTAAGAGACCAAAATACACCCAAAATCAAGAGTGGCTCTGTTTTTATATATATATATATTTTTCTTTCTTTCTTTCTTCTTTCTTTCCTTTCTTCTCCCCCCCCAGTTTCAGGTCTCTTCTGATTTGGTTAGTGTACATTTTTCTGGGGTCTCTGCTACCCTTTTAGTACTTTATTCTCTCATTCATCTATTCTTATCTCGATAAAATAACAAGGTAGAAAAACTCACGTCAAAAAAAAAAGAACAAGAGGCAGTACCAATGGCTAGGGACCTAATCAATATGGACATTAGGAAGATGTCAGAACTAGAGTTCAGAATGATGATTATCAAGGTGCTAGCTGGCTGGGCTTGAAAAAAGCATGGAAGATACTAGAGAATCCCTTTCTAGAGAAATAAAGTCCCTTTCTAGAGAAAGAAAAGAACTAGAATCTACCGAAGTTGAAATAAAAAAGCTTTTAATGAGGTGCAATAAAAAATGGAGGCTCTTACTGCTAGGATAAATGAAGCAGAAGGGAGAATTAGTGATAGAGAAGACCAAATGATGGGGGATAAAGAACCTAAGAAAAAGAGAGATAAACAATTACTGGACCATCAGGGGAAAATTTGAGAGATAAGTGATACCATAAGAGGAAAAAATATTAGAATAATTGGGATTGCAGAAGAAGAAGAAAGAGACATGGGGCTGAAGGTATATTGGAGCAAATTATAGCAGAGGATTTCCCTAATTTGGCAAAGGGAACAAGCATCAAAATCCAGGGGGCACAGAGAACCCCCCTCAAATCAATAAAAATAGGTCATACCCAGTCATGTAAGAGTAAAACTTACAAGTCTCAGTAACAAAGAGAAAATCTTGAAAACATTGGTATAAATATTGGATTGGCAGCAGACCTATCCACAGAGACCTGGCAGGCCAGAAAGACTGGCATAATATTTTCAGAGCACTAAACAAGAAAAATATGCAGCCAAGAATACTATATCTAGCTAGGCTGTCATTGAAAATAGAAGGAGAGATTTTAAAAATTCCAGGACAAACAAAAATGAAAAGAATTTGCAAACACCAAACCAACCCTACAGGAAATATTGAAAGAGATCCTCTAAGTGAAGAGAGAGCCTAAAAGTAATAGACCAGAAGTGAGCAGAGACAATACACAGTAACAGTCACCTTACGGGCAATACAAGGGCACTAAATTCATATCTTTCAATAGTTACCCTGAATGTAAATGGGCTAACTGCCCAAATCAAAAGACACAGGATATCAGAATAGATAAAAACAAAAAACAACAAACAAACAAACAAACAAAAACACAAGACCCATCAATAACTGTCTGCAAGAAATTCATTTTAGACCCAAAGACACCTGCAGATTTAAAGTGAGGGGATGGAAAACAATTTACCATAATAATAGACACCAAAAGAAAGCTGGGGTGGCAATCCTTATATCAAATAAAATATATCAGATTTTAAGCCAAAGACTATAATAAGAGATGAGCAACAACACTATATTATACTTAAAGGGTCTGTCCAACAAGAAGACCTAACAATTTTAAATATCTATATCCCTAACATGGGAGCAGCCAATTATATAAGCCAATTAATAACAAAATCAAAAAAACACATTCACAAGAATACAATAATAGTAGGGGACTTTAACAGCCCCCTCACTGAAATGGATAGACCATCTAAGCAAATGATCAACAAGGAAATAAAGGCTTCAAATGATACACTGGACCAGATGGACATCACAGATATTTTCAGAACATTCCATCCCAAAACAACAGAACACCCATTCTTCTTGAGTGCACATGGAACATTCCCCAGAATAGATCACATCCTGGGTCACAAATCAGGTCTCAATTGGTACCAAAAGATAGGGATCGTTCCCTGCATATTTTCAGACCACAATGCTTTGAAACTAGAATTCAACCAAAAGATGAAAGTTGGAAAGACCTCTAATATATGGAGGTTAAAGAGCATTCTAGTAAAGAATGAATGGATCAACAAGAAAATTAAAGAAGAATTTAAAAAAATTCATGGAAATGAGTGAAAATGAAAACCCAACTGTTCAAAATATTTGGGACACAACAAAGGCAGTCCTGAGAGGAAAGTATATAGTAATACAAGCCTCTCTCAAGAAACAACAAAGGTTTCAAGTACACAATCTAATCCTACACCTAAAGGAGCTGGTGAAAGAACAGGAAAGAAAGTGTAAACCCAGTAGGAGAAGAGAAATAAATAATAAATATCAGAGCAGAAATCAATGAAATAGAAACTGAAAAAACAGTAGAACAGATCAATGAAACTAGGAGCTAGTTCTTTGAAAGAATTAGTAATATTGATAAACCCCTGTCCAGACTTATCAAAAAGAATAGAAAAAGGACCCAAATTAATAAAATCATGAATGAAAGAGGAGAGACCACAACCAACATCAAAGAAATGGAAACAATTATAAGAACACACTATGAGCAAGTATACACCAGCAAATTCAACAATTTGAAGAAATGGATGCATTCCTAGAGAAATATAAACCACCAAAACTGAACCAGGGAGAAATAGAAAACCTGAACAGACCCATAACCAGTAAGGAGATCTCCCCACAAACAAAAGCCAGATGGCTTCCCAGGGGAATTCTAACAAACATTTAAAGAATAATTAATACCTATCCTCCTGAAACTGTTCCAAAATATAGAAATGGAAGGAAAACTTCCAAACTCATTTTATGAGGCCAGCATCACTGCCATCCCAAAACCAAAGACCCCATCAAAAGGAGAATTACGGACCAATGTCCTTGATGAACGTGGATGCAAAAATTCTCACCAAAATACTCACCAATAGGATCCAACAGTACATTAAAGGATTATTCACCACGACCAAGTGGGATTTATTTCTGGGCTGCAATTGGTTCAACATCCACAAATCAATCAGTGCAATACAATACATTATTAAAAGAAAGAACAAGAACCATATGATACCCTCAATAGATGCTGAAAAAGCATTAAAGTACAGCATCCTTTCTTGATTAAAACTCTTCACAGTGTAGTGATAGAGGGTACATATCTCAATATCATAAAAGCCATCTATGAAAAACCCACAGTGAATATCATTCTCAATGGGGAAAAACTGAGAGCTTTCCCCTAAGATCAGGAACATGGCACTGCTGTCCATTATCACCACTGCTATTCAACATAGTACTGGAATTCTTAGCCTCAGCAATCAAACAACAAAAAGAAATCAAGGTATCTGAATTGGCAAAGAAGTCAAACTCTCACTCTTTGAATATGATATAATACTACATGGGGAAAACACAAAAGACTCTACTCCAAAACTACTAGAAATCATACAGAAATTCAGTAATGTGTCAGGATATAAAATCAATGCACAGAAATCAGTCGCATTTCTATACACCAACAGCAAGACAGAAGAAAGAGAAATTAAGGAGTTGATTCCATTTACAATTGCACCCAAAACTATACAATCCCTAGGAATAAGCCTAGCTAAAGAGGCAAATAATCTGTACTCAGAAAACTATAAAGTACTCATGAAAGAAATTGGGGAAGACATAAAGAAATGGGAAAATGTTCCATGCTCATGGAATGAAAGAACAAATATTGTGAAAATGTCTATGCTACCTAAAGCAATCTACACATTTAATGCAATACTATCAAAATACCATCAATTTTTTTTCAAAGAAATGGAACAAATAATCCTAATATATGGAACCAGAAAAGATCCTGAATAGCCACAGGAATGCTGAAAAGAAAACGAAAGTTGGCACCATCACAATTCCAGACTTCAACCTCTATTACAAAGCCGTAATCATCAGGACAGTATGGTACTGGTCCAAAAACAGATACATAGATCAATAGAACAGAATAGAGAGCCCAGAAATGGACCCCAAACTGTATGGTCAACTAATCTTCG
Source organism: Procyon lotor (assembly GCA_028646535.1). Taxonomy (NCBI): domain Eukaryota; kingdom Metazoa; phylum Chordata; class Mammalia; order Carnivora; family Procyonidae; genus Procyon; species Procyon lotor. The sequence continues at coordinate 102,752,591 of CM053609.1, forward strand.
ATAAGGCAGAAAAGAATATCCAAAGGAAAAAAGACAGTCTCTTCGACAAACTGTGTTGGGAAAACTGGACAGCCACATGCAGAAGAGTGAAATTGGACCATTTCCTTACACCACACACAAAAATAGACTCAAAATGGATGAAAGACCTCAATGTGAGACAGGACTCCATCAAAATCCTTGAGGAGAACACAGGCATCAACCTCTTTGACCACAGCTGCAGCAACTTCTTCCTAGAAATGTTGCCAAAGGCAAGGGAAGCAAGGGCAAAAATGAACTATTGGGACTTCATCAAGATAAAAATCTTCTGCACAGCAAAGGAAAGAGTCAACAAAACCAAGAGACAACCAACAGAATGGGAGAAGATATTTGCAAGTGACATATCACATAAAAGGCTAGTATCCAAAATCTATAAAGAACTTATCAACACCCAAAGAAGAAATAATCCAATCAAGAAATGGGCAGAAGACATGGACAGACATTTTGCAAAGACATCCAAATGGCCAACAGACACATGAAAAAGTGCTCAATATCACTAGGCATCAAGCAAATACAAATCAAAACCACAGTGAGATACCACCTCATACCAGTCAGAATGGCTAAAATTAACAAGACAGGAAATGACAGATGTTGGTGAAGATGCAGAGAAAGGGGAAACCCCCTACACCGTTGGTGGGAATGCAAGCTGGTGCAGCCACTCTGGAAAACAGTATGGAGGTTCCTCAAAAAGTTGAAAATAGAGCTACCCTACAATCCAACAATCGCACTACTGGGTATTTACCCTAAAGATACAAATGACATGATTCAAATGGGCACGTGCACCCAAATGTTTATAGTAGCAATGTCCACAATAGCCAAACTATGGAAAGAACCTAGATGTCCATCAATAGATGAATGGATAAAGAAGGATGTGGTATATACATATGTGGTATATACATATACTACATATATACATATACTACACATATATGTAGTATATACATATATACCACATATGTAGTATACACTACATATACTAACTACACAACTATCAAAAAAACCCACAAAAAACAAAAACCAAACCCCCTAAATCTTGCCATTTGCAACAACGTGACTGGAACTAGAGGGTATTATGCTAAGCGAAATAAGTGATTTAGAGAAAGACAATTATACGATCTCTCATATGGGAGGGGAAAAATGAAACAAGATGGGACACAGGAGGGAGGCAAACCATAAGAGACTCAATCTCAGGAAACAAACTGAGCGTTGCTGAGGGGTGGGGGAGAGAGGGATAGGGTGAGTGGGTTATGGACATTGGGGAGGGTATGTGCTACGGTGAGTGCTGTGAATTGTGTAAGACTGATGATTCACAGACCTATACCCCTGAAGCAAATAATACATTATATTTAAAAAAAAAGAAAAACCAAAAACCTGAGGCATAAATATAACAAAGTAAAACTTTGCTCCACAGTCTCAATAAGGCCCTTTCCATGAATTCTGTGTGTGACTTGTTTATGAATATGGAAAGTATCTGAAGATTTTCTTCTAACTTGTCTTGATTTCCTTGAAGACTCTGGCACACATCATAGATTAAAATAACCTGGCATCGCTGGTGTCTTTACCCACAAATACCAAGGACTAAATATTAGAATGATGGATCTCTTTCCCTTGTCAACCATGAATGTGTTCCAGGCAAGGGCAAGGTCTAGAGAGTAATTTAAAAATAAACAAATAGAACCAAAGGTAACTTTATTCTTTTATTCAAAGTTTATTAAAATACAAGAACAAATTTTAAAAGCACACGTACCGCTCAGCACCAATATAATAACACTCTTTCTACTGATAACTTCCAAAGCATTTCTGTTTCTGCAACTGAGCAGCAGAGAAAGACACACATGCATTCTCACCACATTTACCCAGTACCCATAGCATCGTGCCCCAAATAGTCTCCTTGACAGGGAGACAAAGATGGGCAGAGGAAAACTAATGTGACTACATCCAACCACTAACTGAGTCAGTGACTCTTTCATCAGTAGTTATCATTTGCACACTAGTCACCTCTGCACATCCCAGTCTCCCTTTCCGGGTACTCGATTACTTGGGCTAGTGATAGAGTCTGGCAATAATGTGATGCAAAACTAAGTAAAACTGGCCAACATTCCCTACCCAATATCTTTTAATTGCTTTGGTTATAAAGTACCGGATACCTATGTCTTCATAGTCTCTCATCCTAATACGCATAAAAAGTACATGGGCCAGGGACGTAGTCTGGAAAAGTCTTGAGAGAATTTTTGTTCATTCCCCACCCCCTTCTGTGGGCGTCTTTCATTTATGTGTTTACCTGTTTGCTTTGGGGGGAGAGAGGGGGAGTTTTGAGCCCAGTTAGTGACTTCATTCAACATCTCCTGGGGCCTTGAGATCTCCTCAGTAAATATTAAATTAACTCCATGGAGCTCTAGTGCTATTGTCCTAGATGGGCAGCAAGCCCTGAATTACATGAGCAGTCTTATTTGGATATCTGTACATGTCTGCCTTCTATTGGTTCAGACTCACTTTAGAACAGAGCTGGGTCTCTTATTTGAGACCTTGCCTCTGCTACTATTCAGAACCTAAGGCATTAAGAAGTAGCCCAATGTTTGCCTCATTCTAAAGTTATTCACTGACACCTAGCAGCCTTTTTCCACTAGTGAGAAGTTTCTTTTCAAATTCTCCCAAATCAGTAGACCAAATTCTCAGGGCCTACTGCTCCCCAGTTAACAACTTCCTGACTCTCCCAGGCCCTACTTCCTTCTTTCATGGAGGACCTCAAGATACCACCAGGAGAATGCTGATTGCCAAGCAGAGATTGATTGATATTTATGCCCCAAACTGGATGTACATATGAAGCCTAAGTTTGGATTCTATTTTTAAGATAAAGGAGAAAAGTAGGGAGAAAGTTGGACTATAACTAAAAACATTTTTTCTCTGATTTTTGGCAATATCATTTTAAGTTCTCGGAATCGGAATTCTTACTGTTAATCTCCACTGCTGAGAGACATGACATTGGACATGTTCTGAAGAGCTCTAAGTGCTGGAGAGGTTTTCATTAACCCTTCAAAGGGACAGAAATTGGTGTCTACATTTTCCCCTTTGCAATGGCCATATGATTCTAATTAAGCTAATGTTCCAAACTATCAGGCAGATTTACAGAATGGAAAGTCCTGTACATCAGTGTATTCCTTTTGCTGTGTATATAACCCATAGGGCATGCTAAGAGCACCTTGTATCCAGCTGGGAATTCTCCTAAAGGCATAGATGTTGTCTTTAACATGCCCTCTGATATTTCATGCAGGAGGCAGTATCCACACATGACCTCACCATATTGCATATTTTTTATTTAAGAGCCCAAATAGTGAAATACTCTTCAGGCAAAATAAAAGACAGCAGGCTTCTCTTCTTTCCTTGGTCATAGAATAGGCATTTTTGTGCTTAATGGCAGAATTTAAATCAATAGGCCATTCAGAACTTGATATTACCAAAAATCAAGGGTACATTCTATAAACCAGGTGAAGACATAATACCAGAGATCCAAAACATGAAAATAAAAAGTCATATAAGTTAAACAACTGTCACTTTAGCGACAAAGAACAGTTACTAGTCTGCCTCTAAGGAGGTCAGTTACATTTTAATATCTATATCAAATATTTCTACATTAGTCTGTGGACATTTCATTCATGCCCATTCAAGAAAGTCATTGTTGATTCCACTAATATTTTCTCTAAGCAATAAAATAAAGTACGTTTGAATAGTTCCAAGACATATGTCTTTCAAACACTAAATGTTTGAGTAAATCCAGATGCTATGATAATATCTAAAATCACTTGGAAACTATTTCAATAATAGACAAGCTAATTCAGTTTAAAAGGTTAAACTGATAGCTCCATGTAAACACAGCCTATGGGGGAGGGGATGTTTAGGTCTCAATTGTTCAAAGGAACATACTTCAAGTATGTTTGAACAATTGTTCAAAGGACCATACTTTATAAAGACAACATAGGTCGGGTGGGTATTGACACTCTAATAATTTCTCTGAGCATACCAGCTAAGCATTGATTCTCCTCTACTTCAAACAATGAGTTCTTGTTATGTTCATGAAAGATACATCACAGGAAATCATAAAAAATCATGTTGAGATAAATAGGTTACATAATTACAGGCTTATCATAACTCTGGTTAATACCAAGCCATTCTACATACTGTAAGATTCCTGAGCTTTGTCAATTCACTTTCTTCATTGTTCCCTAACTGCCTTTCTTCCAGAAAGTCTTCTATGTTCTATTGAACATATCTTTTTCCCTGATATTCAGCCTATGCCTTTGTATATTTACCTCCACTGCTTCATTTTTCCATTGGAATATCCTCATGGAGAGGAATTGCACACACACGACCTTCTCTTTTCCTTGAACATATATCACAACTGGGTGCTTTTTCCATCATCCTTTTTCCCAGACAACTAGCACAGCCTTAGACAAATCTCATCCCCCCACCAGCTTCTCTAACATCCTGTTCCATTATTGTACATGTAGAACAAAGGGGAAGTTTAAGGACAACAGGGAGAGTGTGCTGCAACCAAGTTTTCATTTTACTTTTCTAGGGTACCACATAATCTTGACACCATTTTAAAGATAAAATTCAATGGGCCCACTGAGCAGTCTGGAGTATAAAGTTTAATGACTGAGAACTCTGAAATAATCTGTTCTCCATGGGAATTTCCAGAAATTTGTTAGATGATGCCACATTTTCAAAATTTCCTTTGTTTCTTTGTGGATGTGTTTTATAGAATTTAAGACACTGAAAAGCTTAAATATTTATGTAAAGAAAATAATCAGTTAAAATAATACATTAATATCTAAACAATAAACTAGTGATATGACTGATACATTGTTCCAGTTATATACTTTTGGTTCTTACACACTCAGTTCCTACCTTTTTCTTATTTCAGGCAACTAGTTCCAGAAGATATTTTTAACTTGAGTTTTTTTTTCTCTATGACTTTTATTTTATGATCCAATTATTAATGGAATGGTCATAAGAACCTTTGTACATATCAATACAACCATATACTGTGATTTAATAGCATCCTCAAATTTACAATAAAAAATTTATAATACAAAGTTAATTGGTCTATTCTTTGGGGGTTATGATATTTAGATACTGTATTATAGGTAAAACTATAGTGTCTTTATTTTGAAGAGAAATATGGTGTGTGTGTATATATACACACGTGTGTGTATGTGTGTGTGTGTGTGTGTAGCATTATAATGAGGATAGAGCCCTTAGATTACTAGACCTCAGCTAATTGGAACAAAGGAAGACCCCAGTCCAAATTTAAATGTAAATGGGAATTCCATTTTGCCAAATTCCATGCCACTGAGGGTTGCCTCATATCAAAACCTCCAAAATTATGAGAATTGTCTCAAACTCACTTTCTCTTCCTCTGTTTTGTAACTGAAGAAATCTTGTTTATTTGCACTTATCATTCACTATAGTTCACCTACTCTGGGAGGAGAACAATGCTATAGCTGAATGGCCAGGGCACCTACCTCCCACAGCAGCTGAGAATATATTTATATATATTATCAAGAGTATATTATGAAGAATATACTCCCCAGCTCAGCATCTGTTAAGGAAACTGAGACCAAGAACGAGTGGGGCCACATCATAATTGTAGGAATGGAGAGGGATGGACTAGCACCATTGGACCTACTGGTTTTACATTTAATCAGTATCATGGGGTATAATTCACCCACTGAAAATATATATGCCACAGACCTGTTTCAAAAAGTAATTATTTCTACCAGAGAATCCTCATAATTACAAATAATTAAGTGTGGGGTTTTTTCCCCCTTTTCATTCCCCTTTCTCCCTCAATTGAGGAGTATATGATAAATACATTGATTTCATATTTATATCCTCAATGTTAATTTCAAAGCTGCTTCTTTTTCTGGCCCATGTATGTTTTATGTTTCCATGTTTCTGTGACTAACAAATTAGTCTCACTCCCTATAGCTTCAAGGTGAAACTCTGTGAAGCCTCCTCATCTTTCTGTCTCCTGTCCCGAGCTTGTCAATTTGATTTTCTTCTAGGGCTTTCCCCACTTGCCTAGAAAGGAACCCTCAGATTTCAGATAATCATCCTAATCCTCCAGGTAGGGATCATTCTTGATATCTGCAAATACACCTGTGAGTTCTGGGATGTTTAGACTGGCATAGAGCACCACATGGCTAGAAACTAGAACAGCAGAAACTACTCGAACATTGTTAAACATGAAAGCCTTAACCACAAGGACTGGGCTCAAGGACTCTTTATATGTAAATATTTGGGAACTTTCCAGATGGGCTCTCTCCATGCTGAATAAAGCATAGGCAATACCTCTTATATACTAAAAAGGACAATAGTTCCCTAACATAGTAGTTATTCAGGTAAGTCTTTTCTTCAAGTCCCAAAGCATGCATCAACTGTATTACTTCTTTCCCAAGGCAAAATGAACACGTGTTGAAACAGGGTTTCTTCCTCTCCATCTTGGGATCTTTTCACTCAGGGCTTTTCATTAGGAAGAGATGTGCTGGGGCTACTACTGAGCCAAATGCCATTTGAGAGGTAAAAGGAGTACAGAGATGTTAGAGGTTTATGTTCTTCTGACATGTAAATTCCTATCTTTCAGCAAGACAGTGGGACTCAGTTGAAATAGTGGATTCAGTTCTTAGTTTCCTTTCCTTTACATAATTAAAAAAAATCCTTTAAAATCGTACCTTTAACCAGCTAATCTAGATTTCATCTTTTGCTGAAATTCTTCTCCAGCCAACGCCGGACTTCTTGAAGGTTGTAGCAGAAAGGGCCCTTTCCTCCCAGATAAGCAATTTTCTGTCTCTGCACAATACACACACGTTCAAAGGCTACCCCGTAAGCTACATTGGCATTATTGTCCATGCGGTCAGCCACAACTTGGCACTGGGGCGGCAAGGAGAAATGCTCCAGAAGCTGGTGGGCTGCTGCACATCGGTCTTCCTGGTTCCGGTGCTTCTTCACTTCAAAAGACAAAGAAGAATCACCAGGCACTGCCCAACCATCTGAAGGATGAGCCTCATCAATGTAGACCAATAGGAAGTCAGCCACTGACGAGAACTCTTCCACCAGTTTGCTGAAGGCTGGCAGCTGGCTAGTAAAAGGAGGTCAAGTGGCTGAGCCGAAGTTGACCACCAGTGGGCGCTCAGGGCTGGCAAAGTCAAGAAGGTGGCATTCAGCTCCATCAACCATCTTCACCTGGGCACCATTTCTACTGTTGTCGCCTCCTTCAGCATTGGAGACATGCACCACGCTGGAATTGGGAGCATCCTCACCCAATTTCACCTGGTGGTGAAAAAAGGGGAGAGAATACCATATGAAATGCATTATCACTCCATTTCACTCTATACAAAAACAACTGGCTCTAATCAAATGTGGTATTTCCTTCATAGGATGTAATAAACCTATATTGACCTAAGTAAAGAGGCATCATGGCAGGTATTGTAAAAAAAAAAAAAAAAAGACCCTGAAAAGAGTAGAAGTCTTTTTCATTCTGTACAGTCACTGAGATTAGTTGTTTTCATCATCAAAGGCATCTCGGTTAACTCTCTTCATCATTATGTTGAGGCTGATATTCTTTTCTACCCTTGCTTTGCTGTCAGTGGTTAGCACACATTATATAACAAATGATTAACTGACTTCATTTTAAAAGTTAAAAGTAAATAGTCTACTTTAAGAGAAATTATCAGAGTTGTGAAAGTTAGGTATCTCCTTCTGAATTCCCACTTCTGAATTCTAAAATACTTGAGAAAGACCTTTATATTCTTGCATGATGCTAACTCATTTAATCGCAACCAATGGACAATGATACCAATGAGGAGTATTTCTGGCTAGTGCTAGAAAACCTGGGCTCTGCTATTTACTGGAAGGGCTACTCCCACTTCACCTCTTTGGTACCTCAGCTTTTCCATCTGTAAAATGGCAATAAAGGTGCCTGCCTTCCTTGGACAGTTATTGGGTGATAACATAAGAAAATGAGCTCTTGTACACTACAAATCATTGTGCAGGTATAGGTTCCATCATTAAATGCCAACCAAACATGTGAAATAGCATACCAGCTTTCTGAGAAATCAATGTTTAAAAAAAGTTATTATCCTTAGAAGTGACTTGAAGTCTTCTCAATATGATATCCTTCCTAGAGGTTTCTTGAGCTGCTGCTTACTTTTATGTACCTACAACTAGAATTTCACCATCTCTATAAAACAAATGAAATAACAGAAACATACAATTATTCCAGAATTCTTTTAGTTCCTCATTTTTCACATGTTTTTGGTTTTGTTCTGTTCTGTTGATTTTATCTAGGAATTCACAAACCATTTATTCATCTATCATGTATTCTATTAACAAGCTCCTCTGAGCTATAAAATATTCAGGAAGGTATAGAAGAAGGTATGCAAGAAAATTGCTCCACATGTCCCTTTGCAAGTAGTTTAAATAGCTGAACACAGACTAAAGGAAAGTTTTCTGGGCTTGGATCTGTAAATTGATAATAAAAAGCTGGCAACATAAAAGAACCAATTACTTCAGTTTGAATTAACACAATCAGATCTTCCCCTAGAATGGTTTAATCAAAGCCAATAACATTAGGGACAACTTACAACAGCCCAATTGATTTTTATACACTATACTTAATATTACAAAACACTTCCAACTGGATCGACTTATTCCCTTCATATAAATACAGCCACACATAACACTGCTAGTAATTGAAGTCACTTAGAAGTAAATTGTTAAAAACTCAACAATCCAAACTGATGTAAAATACTCAAGGGCTTTTATCTGGAAGCTTCTATCTAATGTGAATGCATAACTCATTTTAACTGTAGAGAAAGAAGTAAAGAAGTTCTTCCTCTCCATTCTGAAAAATCTTAGCAATGCAGATTTGAAGCGATACTATTAGTTTTTTCTAAAAAATCTTAGAATAACAAACTTTTTTCTTAGAAAAGGAAGCTGTTGGTATGATTTAAAGAAGTAAATTTGTTTTCAGTTACTATCAGGCAGAAAATTACTTTATTTATATTAATTTTCTTGGTTAATTTGTAAGTTAGACTAGATGGAGAAATCTAATAAGCCACTTTCAGCTGGGTTGTTTTATATGAGGCAAAATAAAACCTCGCTCATCTCTGAGGTATTAATATAGACTGGCCATATAAAGATACACATTTTGAAGGCATTTTAAACCTTTTAATTTATGGGTACTTCTTGTACTGCTTCATAGGTCTAAGTGGTGGGGAGCATTACCATTACTTTCTCATTAGATTTTTCCCAGTTAAAATATAGGTAACAATTCTAGGAGGACTGCTTTTAATGATATTGTACTGTGTTCCTCAATATACTGTGATATAAAGATCTGAATGCATTCAGATCAGTCTAAATCCATGAGCTGTCGTAGTGATTTCTTGTTAAGTGAGCAACCCATACACAGGAGAAAAATCATCTCTGGAGTGTAGAGTTGTAGATTCTTGGTAGGTGAAAACAATCGTCTGCTTGTTGGAGTCATTTTAAAGAGCTCTGATGCCCCTAACTCTCACCCAAGCAGAACTGTGGATCTTTGCATTATTCTTGATTATTCCACTGAAAAATCTAATCTGATGCTTCAATCACAAGTGACTCTCATTACCTGTAGTTAATTTTCTTGGAAAGTTAAAGCACCTTCTCCTTCTTCTTAGTGACATGTAGTTCAGCCACATAATTCTTTTGAAAATACAGACTAATCTACCTCAGAAAATTTCAAACAAGTCTAACACATTCACTCTAAAATTAAAAATTAGAGAAGTTACCAAATACATAATGCTTGTGTGTGGTGTGTGTATGTATGTGTGTGTGTGTGTGTGTGTGTGTGTGTGTGTGTGTTAGTGCTGGGGGCAGGGTTAGCATTTTGTTAAGCTGGGAGTTTTGTTGAGTGATATTCCTGAATGAATGGTAGCTGTTATAATCCTCGGAGTAGGGGTCAATGAAGAATTTTACACTTAATAACAATCTTGACCTGCCAAGATCATAGCTATGTTTGGGTGATGGATATGCTCACTGAGTCAGATAATTTGGAAATGTGAATCCTGGAGCCCTACAGTCCAGTTCTGCCATAATCAACACCAAATACTATCAATCTGTTCTTGATTATCTCGGCTGGTATGTGTGTGAAATGTAAGTAGCCAATCCTCTTTTGCTAAGCAGCCATGGGACCCTACTGAAGATCGGGAGAGCATAAGCAGACATCCTATTCATGAAGGGGACTAGGTTAGAGAAAATGTGGTATTAATGATAATAACAAACCTATGAGGGGAAAAAACCCACACCCATTTTTTGTGAGTCCCAAAGTGAGTTCACCAGTAGTCTGCTTTTGTAAATCTCATCTACTAATTGTAAAGTTTGTTCATTTAGCTAAAACCTGCTGATGACAATTTAGCAATGATAAGGAGAAAATAAACTTTAGAAATTAAAAAAAATGAAAGTTCCCTTTAACTTAAGATAATAAATATTTTAAAAGGACATTATTGTCCTTCTTCAACTGCCATGTGAGACCCATGTCATTTCTCATGTTCCCATTTGATCTCTGTGACAATTAAATTCCTATTACGACCACAGTTTCAAATGAAAAGTTTCTTGGTTTGTTCAGTTATATGCCCTGCTGAGATGGAATGGGAGAATCACCATTGTCTTCAATGATAGAAGATTCTTTGCTTTCCCCAGGAGCAAAGCATTCCTTGACAAAGAGCCAGAATGATGAAGAAAATAAAGTTCATCCCATAATAACATTTAGGCTGCAGGAAAGAAGCTCAACAAAAACAAGTTATCCCCTGGTACTCCCAAACTTTGTTTTAATTTCCCACAGTGGCACAGAAAGTCTCCTGGCCACAAGTTACCTATCATCTTAATTTCTCCTTCTTAGAGGGTTTGTGTTTGGTTTTTGTCCTTAATGAGACATATTTGCCAAAGAGGCATTCAAAAGGCATTTTTTACTCTTGCGGAAGAGTAATTAGGTCGGTACCTCTTTCCCTGCCAGCATTAGCTGCTCTAAAGAGAACCCTGCCCAGTATTTAATGCCCAAACACAAGAAACATCATTTCCACTAATTGGTCTTGAAGTTCCGATGTTCCCAAAGGGTCCCTTTATTTTGCAAGGATCAGAAAGGACATACGTAAAATGTAATATCGTCATCACTGACTTTATCTCTCTCATCTGCGGTATTACGGTTGTCCTTTCTTATGTTTGTGTAATCACCATCAACACAACACCAACAAGGGAGGTAAATAAAGGGTTGCATTTTTACAAAACAGGGCATCTCCAGGCAAAGCACAAATGTTGTGATAGTCATATTTATAAATATGAACAAGAGTGTAAATATACGGCATGTAAAATTTGACTCCCTTGATGATGGTATTCCTTTTACTGACAGTGTTCAGTGCATGGAGAAAAGGATAATACTGCTTTAGCATGTGGACTGTGAAATGCAGGGCAAGGGAAAAAAAAGAACCATTCATCAAGCAGAAGCTGGAAATAGAGCATATACTACTAACCTTGTCTCCTACACCCACCCCACCCCCGGCCTGAGAAAGGCTTCTGAACAAAATGTCACCTCATCTCATGATAGGAGGTAAGGCAAATGATAAAAAGGGGGGGTGTGTGGCAGAACAATATTTACACATCCTTCTTGCTACCCAAAGCCCTGAATGGCTTTATTAACCATCAAGAAATTTAAAATTCTTCGCAATAATGACCAGACTACATCAGTGTCCTTACAAACATGGCCAAACAATTATTAAGCAGCGATTTACCCATTTACATTCAAATTGGCCAAATAAACCAGAGTTAAAGAATGAGTGAGCTACCTATTCTTTCCTCTGAGTTCAATTCCCTTTTGGTCATTCTCTTTTTGATCTGTACCTTGAAAACACAGCTCTGAGCTCTATCACTTCCTACTGTTTTATCCAAGTGATGGACAAGCTCTGGCTGTGGCCTCCTTTGTGTTCTTTTGGGACCATTTCTCTCCTAAAAGGACTATTTTCCATTGTAGAAACTAGTGTCAAAAGGTCTGAGGGGAATGAAGAGGAGGAGGATGTTAGAGACCCTTTTAAAACCAAAATTATACGTTCAAATGAATATGTTTTCTGTGCTACTGCAATATTAACCACGCAGAAGCTAAACTGCTTGTCAGCATCTATACCATGTGTTTACTTTTACACTTCATTTAGGTAGGAGCCAGGCTCCCAGACAGGGTAGTTTGCTTATTGGTTGCCTTTTTGAGTCTTGGAGCACCAGCACAAGGATGCAGTGTTAAGATGCAATGACACAGATTAGGAAAACTTAAAGAACACACATCGGGTGTTCACCTCTGTCACAAGTTTCCGTAGACTTTCTTTTTTATCAAAACCATGCACAGAACTCCCTCTAACCAAGCGCAAGTTATCTTTAAAGGTTTCCCTCTGAAGTTAATTTTAAAGCCCATCCAATATTTTCACGTAGAGGGTTGTTTTATTTTGTTCTGTTGATTTCCTTGTGGCGTCCTGTCAGAGCCAAATACAGGGCTAGCACGTTGACTGTATTTTCTCTAAATATCTTCCCAAATATCTGACCTTCAACAAAGGGAATTAGAAAGGGCGGGCCTGATGTGTCACAGGTGTGCAAACCCCTTAGCCGAGAAAACTGCTTCTGCAGGTGGCAACCTCAAAATAACGCAAGTCAGGATTGTGAAATACTGTGGTGCCGTCTCACACAGAGCCTCCTCCAGTGTGGCCCTAGACTGGCTGCACCCAAAGACAGTGTCACAGAGGACGACAGCAGTCAGGGAAGTGATTCGACCTGTTTCAGAGACTCCCTGTGACCCTTACATGCCACCAGAGCCACCACCCCATCTTGTCATACTTGGGAAACAGAAGGAGACCTAAAATCAAGGTAAGCTATGCTCACAACATTTCTATTCTATTCACCCAGCCCAGTCTTGTCTCTGGATATATGGGCTCTTGAGTTGCTTCTTCTCATGGTATCTAATACACAAATTATAAAAAGCATATATAATAACATCAGTTGTGAACTTGGTCACTAATCAAATCAATAGAAACAATAAAAGAGAAGAATACATAAACCATATGCAGAAAGAAAGAGAAAAGAAAGAAAAAGAAAAACCACTTGTCCTTGTCAACTTCTTTGAATATGCATCACAAAATATTGCAACGCACGGAACACTATATGTAAGCAAAAAAAAAATAAATAATAAAGTTTATCGATGAGGCATTTGCTTGTTTTTCCCTTTTTATTCCAGTTAGCTGCTTAAGAGAAACATTTTCTCTTAATATTTCTAACAGTACAGCGCCCATATTTTATGTGAGATATTTATACAAGCGTATATGCATATAAGTAAAATTCTCCCAAGTGGTGACTTTCCTTTTATAGGCAAAAAGTCAATTATCCTTCAAAGAAGTAAGAGTTTAATATGCTGAGTTCAAGCCACTGGCATTGCCATGTTATCTTCCTAATACCTACAAAATGTAGATGTAGATGAGGGAACTTGCTAAAATATTGTGCCTGACATACATGTGCATTCTCTACCCTCTTCCAAAGTCTTTACTCCCAAATCAAAACATAAGAATTTCACAATGATACATTTGTGGGAATGAAATGGTCATCTCAATATCTCCCTCCATGGACTCCCCTTTGCCCAATATACATAACAGATAGGAGATTATATGGTCTGAACTTTAAGCATTGTTTCCTATTATTATAAAGGACCTTTTGCTGACTACCAAGAGCTCTTACTATTCTCTGGCCTTTAGGACAATACATGCAGACCTTCTGCATGTGACTTTTGATAACAAAGATACACGATACAGTAAAATGCCCCTAATTCATGAATATTTCCCTTTTGAACACTTGTTTCATTTTCAGTGGAACAAGCTTACTCTGGATTCCATGTGACTAGAAGTTACCTCTGTTTCTTTCCTGGTGCATAGATATATTTTTCTATAGTTTATCAATGGGGGAACTCATTCCCTTCCCCCTCTCCGATTCTGAGTTTTCATCCTGTTTCTGAGGTACCACTCGTCTATAATGTACCACTTCACTGGCTTCCATACACCTCTCAAACTCCCTTCCCTGGGATCTCGGACAAGGTCCCCCAATACAGTTAGGGAAAACCAAGATTGTCTACTTTGACCTCAACTTTTGCCAAGTGAGTCCATTCTTCTTAATTAAGCCCAGAGCTCTTTAGGAGTCACATGAGTAGGGGCAGGGGGACAACTGACAAAGGACCACTTCCCCCTTTGCCCCTTGAGATCGGAGTTGGGGATGTCCTACCACCATCTCCAAGCAGCCAAAAGGCTGGGCTGTCAGTAAGTCTTAGAAACAAAGATCATCAACTCTGGTCTTGAGAAGTCGCCCTGAAACATGAGTTCTGCAACTCAGTGAGGCCACTGTTCTAGTGCTCAAGACATGTGTTCTAACAGTTCTAAGACTGTAACAAACCATAGACTTATCTGCTCTTTCTAGGACAACTTGTTTTACTTTTAAGAAAGCCAATGTGCTCTTACAAAGTCTGGATTTCTGACAGCTAGTTCTCAGCTCTTTCTTTTTTGCAAATTGATATCTAGTAACCCAGGACCAGGAACTCGGTGCCTGATAACCACTTCAAAAGGGTTGAAGTCAAATAAGTCATGGGGATGAAAAGTGTAGCATAGGGAATATAGTCAATTTTGTAATAACTTTGTATGGTGACAGATGGTAACCACACGTAACATGGTGAATATTTCTTAATGCATATAATTGTCAAATCACTGTGTTGTGCACTTGTTCATTGTATGTCCACTATCCTTCAATTACAAAAATGTTCATGGAGAGGAGGACGCTGCCTGCAGGGCTGCTTTCATTAACTCTTACCTCTACCAGAAATGAGGGGGCTATTATGCCAAACCCCACCGGCTGTGACTGTTTTGTTACATCTTGCCAATTCTGAGGGTTCTAAGTAACATTTTCTTTTTTCCTTGCTTTTCAGCGCCCACCACTGAACCATCTTTCCTGATGCACCTCCACCTCTCATCAAGCAAAACATCAAAATCCCAGTTTGTGGCAAGAGCAGGTTAAACACAGCAGTCTCCCCTCCCCTGACATTTTCTGACTTTTCCCCAAGTTATTTAACCGGCACAAATACCCTCCACGCCAAAACTGCCCCAAGACATGAATGACCCTTATTAGAAAGCCTCCTTGGTAGGTCACGCCGAGTCATTATGGCTTACTACCTGTCACACCCAAATCTGACCTGTGTGACAGGTGTGGAAGGTGCAGGAAGGAGCTCTCTCGAGCATAACCACCAGACTCCCAGAGGCAGTGCCACGATCCCAGCCCAGAGCTCCCCACAGCCTACTGCCCCTCACTGGCCAGCCCCTGCCCCTGCTGACCACCGGAGAAGCCCCTATTGGGGCGGCTCACCTGCTTGTAGGCATCGAGGAGGAAGCTCTTCCAGATGCAGCGCATTCCCTCTGAGGTCAGCATGCGCCTCCACTCCCCGCGAGTGGACTTGGAGCGGCTCAGCAGCAGCACCACGTGCTTGAGGAGAATGACCGAGTCATAGAGTGCCAGGAAGAGGCAGTTGGAGAAAAAAACTGGCAGAATTTGCAGTGTGATCAGCAAGTCTACGCTGAGGATGCCCATCTTCTCTGCCTCCCAGTCAGTTCCCTTGTGCGCTCTGGTTCCCCTTCACCCTCTTATTTAAAAGGGGGGTGGTGATAGAGGGGGTGGGGGAGATAAAGGGGAAGGCCAGGGGTGGGGGGAGAAGGAGAAAAACTAAATTAAAAGGAAGCCCAAGTTGTCTCCTCTTTCAAAGAAGCAGAAATGGCAAGACCAAGTCCAGTCTCTCCAGCCCAGCAGTTGGAGTGTGCCCATCAATTCATTCAATTCGGAGCTGCTGCTTTTTTTTTTTTTTTTTTTTTCAGGATTTAAGATGTTAAAAAAAAAAAAAAAAGAAAGAAAAAGAAAAAAACCACACACACAAACTGGCGTACCCGTCCCTAATCCAGTTACCCCTCTCAGAGTCGGTTAAAGACAGGCAGTTCTACTTTCATTTCCAAGCACCTATGAGACTGTGGCAGAGATTGCAAAATTTTCTTTAGCTTTTCATTGTCTCTATGTTCAGAAACGTAGTCTGTTTCTTTCTTGAATTGCCAGAGTTTTAAAAAATGTGCTTTAAGGGTAGTTTTTTCCCCTTCTTTACTCCGTTTTACACATACTTTCTGTTCTCCTTCTCCCAGGCTGTCTCTCTCTCCTTTCCCCAGGAGCGACTGACTCCTCTTTTCCTCACTCCCTCTGGCTTTTCCTTCGTGCTATCTGTCTGTGGTGCAAAGTGCCTCTCTCTCTGCAGCCCAGTGAGTCTCCCTGAAGCCTTTTATACATTCCCTGGCTAATTGCTGCAATAGAGAAATGAAAGCCTAATCTTGGTAAAGATCTTGACGTCATTGAGAAAGAGGGCTTTACTTTGGCCAGAACTGCAGTGAATAGAAAAGCAAAACTCGACAACTTTTTTTTTTGGGGGGGGGAGGGTGGGTTAGAGGGACAGTGGAATTTTGCTTTGTGATTTAAAGAGAGGGAGAGAGAGAAAAAAATTTAATACCTTTGACAGTTTTCAGGAAATGCTTCCAGACTTTGGGTAACGTAATTTAATGTAACATGTAAATTGATAGGGAAACACTCTCTCCTCTGATGATGATTATTGTTATCGTTCATTTATGAGGGGTTTTTGGAAAGAAAGGATTCTGGAAGATAGGGAGAAAAGAGGAAGAGTACTCAGGGATGGTCTCTGTCCTATTTTCTGGAATATGTGGATGCTTACATCTGGTCTTTATACCTTTATACTGTGACAGTTTCTCGTCAGATTTGTGACCTAGGTTCTTTAAATATTTTTGAGTCATGATCTTATTTAAGAAAATTCAAAGTGAGCTGTGAGGTGGAAAACTTTTAAACTCTTTGAGTACCATCACAGCATTTCTCTAAAGCTTTTTGTAGAAAATTAATACAAGTTTTCTTTTTGGTGTTACTGAAATTTCCAATGCAAAAAAAAAAAAAAAGAAAAAGAAAAAGAAAAAAAAAAAACCTTCCAGATGGCCATGAAAGTAGCTAGGTGACCAGACCTTCTTTTAGTTCCTATTTTGCCTATATGCAGATTAAATTAAAACTTTCTATCAAATGGCATTAAGATGCCATAACACTGAGAAATAAATATCTTTATAAGTGAGCTCTTTAAATTCTGTACTTCCCCTGCTTCTGGTAGCATAACCCCTAAGAGACCTGAAGCTTTAGGGAATCTTCCTTTTTCCTTGAAAAAAAATTAATTAAATTTGTAGGTGGTTAGGAGCAGGCTTTGCATTGGTTCAAGAGCCACACTGAACATTGCTCAATGGCTTGCCTCTGCCGTAAGTCTCCTTGACTGATGTCTATTTAGGCAGACAATGCTTTGGCAGAATGCCATGACCCCCACCTCATTCTAGTTTTCCTTCTTCACTTACCTAACTGATCACCTCTAGGAATTATGTTTTCTTGGAAGAAGGAGTAGTAAGTACAGACACTAGGGTGAGGATAAAGAATTTAAATTGAAAATTAATTAGCTGACTTTTCTATGTACACAGTGCTCTCATTAAGCACGAGCTAAGCAGGAGATGCAAACCTGTCGTCAGTACATTTCTGTGTTTTGTCCCTGTGGCTATAACTTGGAAGATTACAGAAATAATTTAAAAGCCCAGAGCAGGGATCCTTAAATGGTAGGCCAATGGGACAAATTCTGCATGTATATGCATTTTATTTGGTTGGCTCAGTGCTTTTTACCTTTAAAAAAATAATACAGTGAGAATGCTTTTAATTTTCATGAGACCAAGAATTCCTATCTGCTTTCTCTGTTGCTATCTCCCACCAGTTAGAACCATGCCTGGCACGGAGTAAATTCAAGGATGAACTGAATGGACCAATGGGCAGGGTATGCATTGTTCCACACTAGGGGGCACCATTCACATACAATATGATATGACTAGGGTGCCCCACAATGGTACACCTGGCTGGCCTTGGATGTGGCCCTTCCCATTGATACAACCCTGGCCATTCCCTACTGTCCTAAAAAATCTGATTCCTTCATCTTTCTCATCAGTTTAGCCCATTATGAATCTTGGATTTATATTCCATGGGCTAAATTTTGAGAGATTTCAGAGCTTGGAGAAATGAATATAAACCACATAGAAAAATATTTTTCCTGTGACTAGTGTACATTGTTGCGTAAAGACTGTTATTCACATACATGATATACATTTACTCCATTCATTCTCTCTAATGTCCCTATTGAAGAAAAAAAGACAAAGAGAGGGAAGTGACAACATGGCAACTTAACTAGTGTAGAAGGGAGAGCTAAAGTACCAGATGAAGTCCCACTCCATAATGACAGAAGGTCTGGAGTCAGGAAATGATGTTTCCACTCACTGTTCAAGCCTTAAAGTCTCGCCCCTTCTCAAACATTCATTTTGACCTGTTTGAATGAAAGCAGTGCTCACTTAAGGCAGAGACTTTAGCAGCTATAAACCAATTCTTCCTCACTTGTCATTTGCTTTCAAGGAGAAAGATATGATTAGAAATGGCAAACTATGGAGGGGAATTGGTAGAAAATCAGAAAAATGTTTTCTTTTTAAATGCAAAGTTCAAGGCACATCCAAATTACGAATGATTATAAATCAGAATGGCTTTTTTTATTTTTTTGGTCTTTTTATTTTCCTCTTTCTTTCCCTCTTTCTTTATTTCTTTCTTTTCTTTCTTTGGCAGTCAGATGTGTTTGAGGGTTTTTTTTTTCAACCAGAAGAAAAAATAGACACGTAGCCAATCTCTTCGTATCATTTCTCAGATTTCTTCCATCATTTTTTTAAGTGAACAAATAGATTGCAAAACTGAGAGCCATTCCTTTACCTGTTAGACAATCTGTCCATTCTATAAATTACATTTCTCCAAGGTTATTTTTTTATACACAGTTTGCTTGCTCAAATTATTTACACTATTCAGCGTTTTGGTTTTCAAGTAATGTTATACCCATGAAGTAAAAAAAATAACACATATGGTGACAGAGAATGATTTGTTCCATCATATAGATGAGAGAAAGTGGATCATGAAGGCCATAGAGTCAGAGCTCATGCTGGGATATCTTCCCTAAAGCTGAACCTCACTTTTTTCTTACATAACTATTTTGTGGATCTTGGTCATATTCTGAAAATTGAAACCGTTTCCACAAGTGGATGTGCTAAATTATTTTACCTTCTAAATTGCAAAGGATATCTGGGATTTCATATCTATTTAATACTTCCCCAATTCAAGCTCCTGGTTTAGATTTCATACAGTGATTTCAAAGGCTTGGCTATCTTCTTGGCCGCATAAGTGTTCTTAGCAATCAACATTGTAATCCGCTAATTGCAAACCAATGTGCGGCATGTTGTTTGACTTTCTCCATACAATGTTGTACACAGGTTTCAAATTCCAAACAAATGCAGCTTAAAGCAAAATGCTTTGGGTTTTTTAGTAAGTGCAGAACCACTGTAAAATTGTTTAATTGTGGTCTTTTTCTACAGTAAGAGAACATCATGTCCACCATTGCTTCCTTCTGGCTGGAGAAATACGAATATGAGTGGTCAAGTCTTCATTGTCCCACCTTTTTAAAAATAAATTAATTAAATTAATTTTTAATTAACATATAATGTATTATTTGCTGCAGGAGTACAGGTC
This sequence comes from Procyon lotor, assembly GCA_028646535.1. Classification (NCBI taxonomy): domain Eukaryota; kingdom Metazoa; phylum Chordata; class Mammalia; order Carnivora; family Procyonidae; genus Procyon; species Procyon lotor. Next base: position 102,772,400 of record CM053609.1, read on the forward strand.
TGTGAATCATCAGTCCTACACATTTCACAGCACTCACCATAGCACACACCCTCCCCAATATCCATAACCCAGCTACCCCATCCCTCCCTCTCCCCAACCCCCCAGCAATCCTGTTTGTTTCCTGAGATTAAGAGTCTCTTGTGGTTTGTCTCCCTCCTGATCCCATCTTGTTTCATTTTTTCCCTCCCTACATCGCCACAACCCCTTACATGGCCTCTCAAATTCCTCCTATCAGAGAGATCATATGATAATTATCTTTCTCTGATTGACTTATTTCGCTTAGCATAGTCTTTGGTCCACTTTTTGACTCAAATTGAGACTGAGAACATGAAGGTACATAACTTGAAAGCAGACTTGGAAATTTCAGGGGTGGAAGCTATCACTGCCATCTTGTTATTGTTTTACGAAGGAGCCAAAGAGCATCCAAAGAATTCTGTGGAGCAAATAATTCATGCTGTGGATGTTTAAGAAGTCTTATTTCACAGAATTTTATTTTATTTTTAGTCTTGATTATAAATAAAAAAAAAATGTCTGGTCAGGACTGGGAATGTGATTGCCATAACCCTCCCAGCCAAATAGTGCAGTTTTTATCAGAGAAGGAAATCAAAAACTGCATGACCTTCTGTTGTCTACTAACTCCTGGTTGTGCCCAAGAGGGAGTTATAATGAAGGTTTGTACTACCACTACTGAATCATTCAGAATTCCCTGTGGGCCCATCCATTTTACAAACCGTATTCCCTGCGGTATTCCCAGCCGTATTCCCTGCCTTGTGATGAAAGAAGCTACATGGATAAAATAGACAACCCCAGAGTAAACTCTGACACACCTTGAGCAAAGCAGCTTAGGGCTGGGGCAGAGAATGCAGACGCTGTGGGAGGTATGAGCATTCTATCCCAACAGCTGGTCTTAGGTCCCTTTGCAAGCCCTGGCAGAAAACACAGGCTGAGGTGTTAATGCATTTTTCCCTCAGGAGCTGCTGCTACTCTTTTGTTTCCAGGCCGCCTACTGGTAAGACAGAGGAGGAAAGGAAAAGGGAAAAGACAACAGGAAGGGGAAGGCAGAAATGAAGAGAAGGAAGATGAGGAAGGCGGAGAAGAGAGAGGAAGGGAGAAAAGAGAAGTTTGAATGAACTGCCTGTAAGAGGTTGTGAGCAAGAGAGCCAATTAATGCCAATTGTGGCAATGCTTTCTGTGAGGAAGACAGCTGTCCAGAAACTGGATGGAAGCCACCACCTCATTTCACAGAGGCCACTGAACAGCTGTTTCAAGACAACAGCCTTCATTTGCTATTGACCTGGTCTAGATCTAAATTACTGGCCAATCCCCACCCCCAGCTGCCCAAACCTCTCTGGTGCTCCGAGGCTGTGTTAGTTTTGAGGAGAGTTTATTAACCTCTAGAGACACCCAAGGTTGGTGATGGGGAGGGCAAGGGAATAGAAAAGAACACTCTGTAAAGTTATACAAGATGAATTCCTTCAGGACAAGAAGCTCTCAGAATGAATATGTTGAATTCATCCTCTTTTCCTAAAATTTGACTCAATGTCTTCATTCTCCCTAAATCTTTGATTAGGGATTTAATCCCTAATTTGGGGATTTGGGTCTGCAGGCAGCAGACCAAAGGAAACAAAGGAAAACAGTCAAAAAGTCATCATCTTTGGACCAGCTTTTCTTCTACTTTGTTCCACTCTATAACTCTTAGGAAACTACCAGCTGACATTAAGTTTTAAAATAAAATAGGCTATTCTTTATAAACGGTTTTACAGTTGCCTTTTAAAAAATCACTTATACATTGCCTCACTCATATACTGAGTACATGAACAGAGCATGACAAAATATATTAAGATTCATGCTGGTTCATGCAATTCCAGAGGCAATAGTAACTTGCTCCCACTGAGAGCAAAGGAGGCCACACCTCCTCTCTCAAGAATTGGTAGACACAAATGCACAGAGAAAACAAGCCAGGTGTTCTAATCTCAGTGGAGATGGTGAAACTAATAGAATTACTATAGCATAAAAAAATCCACATTTGATATGGGGATAAAATACCTGCAATGAAGATGACTATACAATGAGATATGTTACCAAGGGAGGTTGTGAAAATGTTATCAGTGGGTTTATTTTCAATGTAGGGAGGGAGGCTGATAAGACAATTTTTCAAAACCTTTTTCAAGCCCATGGTGCTCTTAAAATAATAGTTTAGAATAAGTTAATATGTAACATCCACATAAAACCATCCAACTGGGCTAATGGCAGAATACCATAATCATAAATTATTGCTCTGTTTGCATTTCAATTTTGAAGACACATCTTTTTTTTTGTACAATTAAGTAAAACCTTATGCTTTTCTAAAAAGTAGTAGATAGGAAAGTGTGTTTGTTTTCTACAGACAAAATATAAGGCATGAACTTCAAATCTATTTTTAAAATCTAGCCTCATTCATTAGATGGACACTTGTTGTCTTTTATCAAGACACAACCACTTAGTAAATGATTATTTTAAAACTAGATGTGTACAAATTCCTGAATATTCTTATCTTGTTTTCTCAGGGGAACTTTCTATCATGATTTAAAGACTCAAAATCTGCTCTCCCAAAGTAAAACCAATACACTTCATGATTTTTGTATCAGTAATGAACTCAATAATACACAAACCTAAGATGCTGAACTCCTCAGCCCAAGTATCTTGATTTCTTCTTGATTAATGTTAAATAATACCAGCTCACTCAGCAAATCGGCATTCACCAATTATCAAGAGATGTCTTGTTCTGGCAGACTTGAATTATCAGAGACAGAATCTATTTCTTGGGCCATACAGGCCCATAATATCAGAAACAAGCCTCTGGATTGATTTTTTACCTATAAATGGAGCTGAAGCTGTCTTCCCATACTTATCTCATGCCGTGTTAATATATTTATGTTTTTAAGAAACTTAGTATCATTCTAAAAATATTCAAAATAAAAAGGAATCCTGGCTGGTAAGTTTATTTGGATCCATCTGTATCAACAGATTCCCTCTAATAAAAACTTCGGGAAAAAAATATTCCTAGCATGCAAGATCTGATTTTAGTATGAATCGCCAACCTGTTCGAAATGACTTTAAGGAATCTTTGGTTACTTAGTGGAAAACAAGAAAGGTTACCTGTAATGGTGGATATTAGGGATGCACAAGCTTTGCCTAAAAAATAATAATAATCAGCCTGAATCCTTAACCAGACTCAACCCTGAACTGAACCTGTTCCTTAAGTGGAATGTTCCTTAACTCTATAAATTATTCACCATGTAACTACTCCAGCATCTTCCATGATTCTAAGGAGACTAGAAAGGAAATCTCCTCAAATATCCCTGATCCTAGAAAACAACTGATCTCCTAAGCTTTCTTGGACCAGAATGGGGTAGAAAAATGCTCAATAGTAAAGAAGGAAAACCACTGACATTTAAATGGACAATGTGTTTGACAAATTGAAGCCTCAACAAAATCCAGTGCCTGCCACTATCTGTGGCACTACTTTGTATCTTAAGACACTGTTTACTCATCCAACATAGAAATATTTCTCTCCTACCATGGGAACTCAGAACTATGGGTCTTAAAAGAGCTATCAAAGCTATTTTTTTTTTTTAACAAAATGACTCTTCTAGAAGGTGTTAACAGGTAATGGGGGCAGGGGAGAAAAGGTATAAGACAGAAAAATAGAAGAGAAGGCTGGATTTAGAAGGATGAATATAATAATGGTTGTAGGGGGAGCAGTGCACATTCAATAACATTTGATTGCCTGATCAAAATAGATGTTGGATCTCTTAATGAATATATTAAATATTGGAAAAACAGAGAAACACAAAGAATGTAGAGGTTAGTTCAATGAAAGGATAAGAAATTAGAAGTCAGTGGGTAAAATATTTGCCTCTTCTGTGTGTAGCCCCAGTGAAAGTGTATGGGAAATGTGAGAAAAGGGATAGGAAAAAACCAAAGTCATCTGCTTACATAATAAAATAAGCTCAAATTCATTCAAAAGATCAGTGACCAAAAGACATTTATTCAATTTGCCAATCTGCTTACAACAAACATTCATTAAAAACTTACACAAAGAGCTTGTCATTTTGCTGAGCACTGAAAAGGATTACTGGTCTCAAACAAATTTAGAGTCCAGTAGGGGGAGACAAACATGTAACTAAAGAAGGCAACTCATGGTATGGGTGCTATAATAAATAAAGTTGCAGCATACAGTATGGTATAAAAGAAGAATTAGCCAATTCTATGTGGGATAAGAGTCAAGAAAGTGTTAATGAAGAAAATATACAAGCCGCACGAAAATATTGTACTGCAAAATCAAATTCAGAAATGTGGTATCTGATAATAGAACAAGTTCAAAACAATGTTTATGTATTACTCTAATAGAGACCACTGATAAAAGAAATACTGCAGTTATACATACACAGTATTTTTTTGACCTTGGGACTAAGTTATTTAGGTATAGATAACCTTTTCTTGATTAATGATAAAGTTGTTAGAGCTACACAAAATGAAAACAAAGTTTGATTAAAGCTTTGTTCTGACAGATTCTGCCAGTAACAGTGAGAAACAGGGACCTATATATAACTTTTCTCTCCTTTTATAACTGAAAGTTAGTATGTACAAGTTCAATCATATATCTGAATATTATGGACATATCATGGAAGGTAGGGAGTACTACTTGATAATGCTGTTCACATCCAGTTAAATAATAATCAGTGGTGGTGATAAGAGTAACTGGGTCAATTCCAGTTTTTCACTACTACACTTGGATGATTTCAAGTCATTTGAATGGTTTCATTTCATTTTTAGGTTTTCTAAGTACGTCACAAAGGCAAGCTCATAAAGCACACTGAGGTTCTAAATTAGTGACTATCTAATATGGTAGCCATTGGAACCTTTATGCTGCTACAGGGGAAAAATGGATCGAGTAAATCAGAAACCAAATTTTCTATCTTCCAGTTCTCTTTAGTCTATAGTTTAGGGTATCCCTCTTGCTTCTTTGTGATTTTTATTACTTCTGTCTTCTCATGACAAATCACCCTGATAGTGTATAAGAGGCAGGGTCAGAAACATTGAGTATGTTTACTTGTTGAAAATTTTGTAAGCTACTGTAAGAAATATGTGGATATCAAGATCTTATGGAAATAGGAAATATTTACAAAATATAAAGCCAGCAGTATACATGTACAAATGAACAGTCTTGTTTCCATATTTAGAGTACAAACTCCTGCTGGGAAATAGTTAAATCCTGGGATTTTAGAAAAACTTATTGTGAAAAAATTCAAACATATGCAATAGTAGAGTGATGAGAATAAGGAATCCCATGTATCCATCAATGAGCTTCAAGAGATATAAACTCATGACCAATCTTGTTTGATTTCTACAACCCTCACCTACTTCCCTGCTTTCCATGTAATTCTGAAAGAAGTTCAGGTCAGGTTTTTTGAATTTCCCAAAACATCTGTGATGTGTCTTTGCCTACAGAAAGCATCATATAAATTAGCTAGCTAATTGATTTATTTTCTTTTATCTAACTTTTTACTCACTGTGACATTTATCTGCCAAGCCACTAAGAAAGAAATGGAAAATAAACATTCCTCTCCATTTATTTTTTGAGCTTGAATCCAATTTTTTATCTGAGTACCCTGGTGCTACAGTGATGGTGCTGTAAAAAAAGATGCATAAACAATAAAACTGTAGCATTTTTCATAAATTATTGAACCAGTCATTTCCTTCCCCCCCCCATTTTTAATGGTAGGCAGTACACATGTTGACTCAGAGTGAGATTGCTTTTTAAATTATGAGGTGGTCTCAGTTTACTCATTTACATCCAACCCAAAATGCAATTACTACAAGGTACAACATGAAATTGTCAACTGGGTCATAAGAATTGGAGGATTGTGATAGAACAAAAGCTGGTAAGAACTCATGGAAGTGATCAATGACAAGTGGATGTGTTTCTTAATGTGAAATTTCTCACAGAGAAACTTCATTAATATAAGAAAATCATGATATTTGCCATAAAAACCCAAAATCATATGAATGTAAAACTTAACTTCTTAGTGAAACCCATAATAACAGGTCTGTGTGCCTGTTTCCTAAAGTCATTCTCCTTCCCTGAGTCATCAAACATTCCCCAAAGGTAATCATCTCTTCCATTAGAGATTTTTCCATCTTCCCAACTACTTACCATTCCAGAACAACTCCCAGCCTAGAAAGTGATGAATGGATGTTTGGAGGGTTTTATGGAAAATATAATACCTTTCCCCATATCACTGATCACTAAGGGAGAGGGTGGAAGTTGGGAGGGCAGAAGTGTGTGCAGCTATTTGTGTCTGCATCTTCTCCAGCAGAAAGTATAAAATTTCACCTGATGCTATGCTGGAATAGTGTACTTGCATATGCATGTACATTAAATTTTGTAGGTGTGCTTTGCTATATTGGAAAACATATTCAAATAATAAATCTCAATAAATGAAAATGACTTTCTTTTCCTACAGTATATAAAAATGCCAGGGCAATCTGCTTTCCATGTTGAGACACCAAAGAGCTAAACATTGAGTGATATCCAACTTTATGAGACACATAAAAATGAAATAAAAATGGGTAAGAAGATAAACATTTAAAGAGATAAACATTGTCAAACAGAAATGATTACAAAGTTTGTAACAATCTGCAGTTTTCATTGTTTTCTGTTTACCTAGCTTTCCCTACTATGAATTTCTTTTGCTCATTTCCCTTCTTTTAATAATGCATGTTCCCATAATCACTGACATTAAAGTAAAAGATGTGAAACAGGACCCAGTTTATATTTAATGGAAGAAATATCAGTAACTTGAAAATGCAAAAATTTCCTTATATACTTGAATGTTTCATCTAGCTACTTTCATTTAATAGCTCTGGAAAATTGAGCTCCTTCTTCACAGGGGTACAGTCTGTTTACTTTGTATTATATGAAACCACCACATTCAACCTTTTTTGATCTACTAAAACAGCAATTTCATATTATTTAAGCTAATAATACTTCAAATGTCAAAAGGTCTACGGATTGTCATTGCACCTGAGCTTATATATGGTAATTTCTTGGTGAAATACACAGAGAAAAATGGAAATATTCCCATTGGAACACCCTTGACATTTGAAATTTTATTTTAAAAAATCATATTAATAATAGAAAACAAATTAATATTATTTTTCAGTCTGGACTTTCATTGTCTCTGTCAGTGGCCTAATATAGCCTTTGAAAGAAATTATGTTCCCTACCAATTAATGCAACATGCCTTCTTCAAAATGATGACACCTAATGTGTGTGAGAACACAGAATGTCGCTTTGGCTCGGAAACATTTTGTAGACAATATGTTGTTTTATTACTAACAAATCAGATGTTCTTAAAATGCAGTAATGATGGAGGTGGTGGGCAGGGGGGAGGACAACCTAAAGTGTTAGAGGTAGGAAGACCAACGTGAATGGGAGATGGTTATTAAACAAGCCAAGTTATTAAGGAAAGTTATCAAACTTAGCAGGAAAGGATTTCTCTTACAATCTAAAAATTACTTATGTCCATAAAAAGTTGAAAAAGTGACTCAAACATTTTCAGAGTATAGAATAATTTCTTCTCTGAGAGAATACTACATCTCTGCTATTCCTAAAGCTATCATTTTTAATGGAAACTTCTGTAAGACTGGTTTCTGAGTTGACCTCTCAATCTAGGGGTTAACTTAGTCTGTCCCTATTGTAGAAAAAGTTAAATGAGTTCCACAAAGCAGATTAAAAACATTCTGTAGACCATAAGTCACCACTTGACTTTTGTGACTCACCTTCATTAAATTTGTCAAAGCAAAATAAAGTAAGAGTAAAGAAATGTGTATTATATCATAGGCCACCAAGCAAGTACCAAATTTACCTTCTCACATAATCCTTTTTGATAATATTGATAATATCAACACAAACAGCACCAACAAGTACTGATAGCTGACACTTACTGAGTACTTCTTATATAACAGTAACTCTTCTAAATATTTTAATTGTATTGAGTCATTTAATCTTTGTCACAATCCTATTGGCCTAAATACCATTATTAGGCTTATTTCATAAGTGAGAAAACCAAGGCTCAGGGAGGGATGAAGCAAATTTTCAAAGGTCACAATCTTTGGATCACAAAATCCCAATACTGGAAGGTACCCATGAAGCAGGGAGCCAGTTTAACCCTCAATTTGTGTGGTTGGTTAAAAAAAAAAAATCCCCCCTTCTAAAAAAAGAATTTTGAATCCTAATCCCTGAAACCCATTAACTATTACCTTATTTGGAAAAAGGGTCTTAGCAGATGTGATTATGTCAAGGATTTTGAGTTGGGGAAATTATCCTGGATTATTCAGGTGGGCCCTAAGTGCCATCTCACACATTCTTGTAAAAGAAAGGCAGAGGGAAATTTCACACACAAGCCTGTGCACATACACACATGCACACACACACACAAACACACATAAACATAAAAGGCAATGAGAAGACAGCAAAAAGAGATTTGAAGATGCTGGCTTTGAAGACTGGAGTGATGTGGTCACAACCAAGGAACGTTGGCTGAAAAGGGCAAAGTAGGAATTCTTCCCTACCACCTCTGACCTGACCTGACACCTTGATTTGTGGCCCAAACATACTGATTCCAGACTTCTGGACTCTGGAACTGTGAGAGAATAATTTCTATTGGCTAGAGGCAACCAGTTTGTGTTAATCTGTTAGAGCAGCCATTGGAAATTGACACAGACTACGATAAAAAGAATATCTAAACTGTTGAACATAAGTTAAATGTTCTGGTTTTTAAAAACTCTAAAAAAGAGGCCTACAATTTTTCCTTCAGTAACATGTTACAATATTTGACCATCCTACTCTCAGGAAATAATTCACTTCCTTTTGCTCTGCCTTCTAAAGAAACAGATATTAGTTTATTTTTGTCCTTTATGACATCTTCCATACTCTAAGTAACTTCATTATCACTGTAATATACATAGGATGAATATACTCATTTATTTCATCTCTTCATTACAGGACCAATTTCTGGTGTTATCTGGTGTTATCTTTCTAGTTTTCTTCTGATATCCCACTGTAGTTGTGAAATTCAGAAGTGGTTCCAGAATTCAAATAAACTAGATTTCCTGCAAGGTCTAAGCATAATGGAGAGACATATAGAATGGGATGAGTATGGTTGTATGATTTTTCCAAATCAGTAATGGATCTTTAACTCAAAAACACTTGGATTAATTCAGTCAAAACCCCTCCAACATTAACAGCGATTATTTATTCCATAAACATTCCTGTCAATTCCACAAACTTACTTTTAGTCACCCATATGGACTGTAAAAAATGGTTAAATAATGTCATCTGTTATTTCTATATTGAGTTTAATCAATAAGGTAGTATTACTAATTGAAACACCAATATTTACCTAATAGTGATAAGAATTTTTGCATAACAACAAATTCAGGGGACATCAGACCTCTAGTTTACTTATGGAAATTATAAAAATTACAGTACGCTTACTTGACCTAACCTATGGCAGATTTTACACCTATCTGATTCTTCTAAAACAACTAGATTACTCCATCATAGAAGAGCAAGCAGAGGTGAAGATGTCCACCTCAACCTATTTCTCTTTCTCACTGAAAATGAAAACAGAGTTCAGCAATCAGAACCTGTTTTACTTGAGCCAGTTGATGTAGCCATTAACTAAAATGACACAAGAGACTTAGGAGCTCATGGTAGAAGGGATGCACTTTCAGGTTGCCTGTAAAACTTTTTCAATGTATCATCATCAAAAAGATTTCATCTTTTCTACTTTATGTGCACTGTTTTAGAGCAGGGTTTCTCAAACTCAGCATTATTGACAATTCAGCCCAGATAATTCTTTGTTTTGATGGCTGTCCTGTGCATTGTAGGATATTTAACAGCATCCCTGGCCTTTACCTACTAGATGCTAGTTTCAACACCTTACCTGATCCCCCAATCAAAAGTGTCTCCAGATGGGGCGCCTGGGTGGCTCAGTGGGTTAAAGCCTCTGCCTTCGGCTCAGGACAGGATCCTAGAACCCTGGAATCAGCCCCACATCGCATCAGGCTCTCTGCTCAGCAGGGAGCCTGCTTCCTCCTCTCTCTCTGCCTGCCTCTCTGCCTACTTGTGATCTCTCTCTGACAAATAAATAAATAAAACCTTTAAAAAAAAAAAAAGTCTCCAGATATTGTCAATTGTCCCAGGGAACAAAATTACCCCTAGTTGAAAAAAACTGTTTTAGAGCAAGCATAAAGGCTAATGAATATAACTAACTGGCTGAAAGGAGATAAGAAACAGGGAACTAATATGCCTCTTCCACAGTGCTCTTGCTTTAAAGGAAATCACAGAGCTATAAAGCAGGCCAACAAGGACCCCCTTTAACAGTAGAGATAAACTTCTTTAAAAAAACAATTGAAAGTTTATTTTTAATCAGACAACTCTGTGTCTGATCTTGAGGCCAAAGGACATGTTGTTCATGTTCCATATCTCTTCAACACTTCTTAACTCGGGTTTCTGGGAATGAGGATTTTAAAGTCAATCCTTGATTTACATGGATTACACTAACATTCAGGGCAGGTGTGCATCTATTCATATATGTATCTAGAGCATATGGAGGTGATGTCCCTGCACCAGACATTAGCAGTTTCATTAATTTAAGTGGCCAACAGGCACATTTTTAATTCTCTTGGTGATTTAGAAGTAGAGGTAAATAAAAAAGGACTTAGGAGAAGGTCAATTGAGATGTTTTCCCCTTGTTTCACCCCAAAATGAGAACTTTGTTCTTTCTATAGCAGATAAAAATAAAACTAAGGCACATGGGTGATAGGGGTCCTGATAGTGATAAGCTATCATGACCTTTAAGAGAAATAGAAATTTGTGATAATTTTCAGCTCATTTTATTTTTTAAAGATTTATTTGTTTCTCTGAGAGACAGCGAACAAGCAAGTGAGCACAGGGGGAGGGGTAGAGGAATAGGAAGAGAAAGGCTCAAGCCCTCTGAGCTCAGAGCCCAATGCAGGGCTCAATTCCACAACCCAGAGATCCTGACTTGAGCTGAAATTGAGAGTTGACATTTAACCTACTGAGCCACCTAGGCACCCCCAGCTCTTTATTTTCAAAATAATAGAATAAATGTATAAGCACCAAATGTTTAAAATCCATCAACAAAATGGATTTTTGTGAATGTTTATAGAAATAACATTATATGAGCTATCAGAACTTCTAGAAGTTTCAACATGCACTGTGATTTCTCTTCAAATTATGTAAATACTTGCTATTTTTAATAATACCAGAGGTTACATGATACTCTCTAGACATCTACTTTACTTCCATTAGGGTCAAAAAATTACAACTCTGCTTTCAGATCTAAATAATCCTCACAACACCAAACGACAGTCCATTATAGTCTTCCACCTATTACCAAGTGAGGGCAAAGCTTAATAGCTAGCTTTCATTTCTAATACCCTCAGCCAGCCATTCATTTCTGCTCATCCTGCAAAGATACTGCATGTATAAACAAATATGGGCAAGTGTTTATTGTTGTTATTTTTAATAAGACATCATTTGTGAGAATATTTGGGCAAAGCTGTTACTGTAACCCTCCTATTCCTGGCATCACAACCACTCCCTTCCAAGGCAGAGGACGCAGCCCTGCCCTAGCTCTTGTACCAGCAAGTCGAGGACTTCTGCTGAGGATCACTTTCACAGTCATGCAAAAATTAGTATAAGAAGCTCTGTAGATTGAAAGTAGATGGGGCCAGTTCTGTTCCCAGAGATATGCATTCCTGCCTCTCCTTCTGATTAAGTGTTTTGCTCTTTTGACTGAAGGAGTTTCAGTGAGTGAGGAAAGCTACCCTTGAATTGTCATTTGTTAAGAGGAAGCTGACAGTGCTAATAGTTCAAGCACAGGTTGATTGATGAGACTGTCCGAGCCAAAGAGGCTGGCAATCTTTGTCATTGTCAGGATCAGGTAAGCAGTTTCATGTGCCAAAATTCTGGTCTCCCTCTACCTCATTCTACCTACCAAAGAGAGAGGAGCAGTACTGTTACTGAAAATAGAAGTTTCATGTGATTTGAGTTGATTTTTTGTTGACTTTGAAGATCCAAGGACTTTGTCTTGCAAAATGGAGTGTACTCTACCTGTTCTTTGTAGTGAATAAGGTAGCACCAGAGAGAACACAGGAATCAATGCAGGTTTTATGAGGCCAGAAGTTTCTATAGTTTGGGAGGGCCCTCTTTAAGAAAAAGAACATGTAGTTATAAATACAAAAAAATTAAGTACAAAAGTGAATAGCTATTCAGAACATTGAAAAGATATCACAACAAATTACAAATTTTAAAAGGCTGAGAAATACCATAAACATCACAAAATCCGGAAAAATAGCACAGTATTTTTTTCATTAATTAACTAGAGGATACATTCCTTAAATTTTTGTGACTGTATATTCTTTGATCATCTCTTCATAATACAATAGATATTATCAAATAAAAAGATAATAGTCTTTTATATAGAATTGCAAACAGGAATAAAACTTCTTATTCATCAACTAGAAGATTTTCTCTCAGCTTTATAACTCATTACAGTCAATGTAAAATTTTAGGAGGGATGTCAAGTGTTCTTTCATATGAGAGTTGTAAGGTTGGATATTCCAGCAGTTAGCTTCTGATTTTATGTATTTTCAACCTTATTTTTCCTCCACACTCACATCTTAAGTCCTTTGGTCTTGTACTTTGCTGTCACAGTATCAGTTGATTTGTTATAGAGGGCAATATTCCTAGAAACAATTCCATACCAGGACAGCTAGCAGTAGCTTAACTATGCACAAGTGACTGCAAATAACATAAATACATCCTATTAAACCTGAACTAAATGCATTTCTACTAAAAATATCTGCTGTTCTCCAACACCACTGAATACAACAGTATTAAAGAATAAAAGTCAGGATGTAAAGAGACAATTGATTTAATCAATTGTGGTTAAAATACCTCACTAATGTAAACTTTTCAACAATATATGACTATATAAGCACATTGCAAGTGAGAGGCCTGAGGGTTAGTTTCATTAGCAAACCTTAAAACTGCCTTTGGGAGAACTGTGAAGGCTATACCCTCTGTCCACACATTCCTATCCCTCCCTTATTTTTTCCCACATATCTCACAACTTTGTACTACAAAGTAACTGGCAAAAAAATTTAGTCATGTAGATTTCATTAGGGAAATTTCCAATACTAGAATGACTATATTAATTGTAAAAAAAAAAGATTTCATGAGGACTTAAACACACAGGATCCCAGAAACAGGATACAGCAACAATACAGAGATGGCATAGTTGAAGAAATAAGTACTTGAAGACAACTTCATTCTGGATGCATTCATTAAACCACATGTGTGAGGTACCTGATGGTCCAAGTACTGTACTTAGTGTTAGAGACAAAAATAGGACTACAATCTAAATCTTGCCCTCTGAGGGGTCCTCATTTAGAAAATAATGTGTGTAATCAAATTCACAGGTGTGAGGTATGTTCCTATATAAAATGCATAAAATCATGGAAAAAACTATGAGAAAAGATAGGTAAATATTTAACTTATTTCTTTTGGAGGATGAAAAATTAAAACATATAATGGAAGAAATCTCAAAGGAAAATCTGTAGATATTATATGGAAATACTACTCTACTTGCAAACTATTATCAACTGAGTGAAAATGCAAAGAATAAATTGGGAAAAAAATCCAACATATTTGTTGCAAATGGAGGGTAAATATAATTTCTCTATAAAGAGTTATTTAAATTAGTTGAAAAAAAAAATCAACCCAATGGAATAAGCAAGAGACATGAATAGGCAATATAAGAAAAAATATAGCTAAAACAAATATATGAATATATTTAAAACAAAAAGTAATCAAAGAAATAAAAATTAAATCAATTGATGATATTATTTTTCACTTATTAAATTACAAATATCTTTTGTTTTAAAGACAGAAATTAACCCTGATCAGGATATACTGAGATGATAATTCTACTATATTATTAATAGAAGTGTCAATTAGTGTAAGTATTATGATAGAATGAATAAAGGCCCCCAAAGATAATGAGGTAATAAAATGAATAAGTATCTGACAGAGGGAAAGAAACAAGCAGAGGGATCAGCAGCAAGAGGGAGAGAAGCAGACTGCCCACTGAGTAGTGAGCCTAATGTGGGGCTTGATCCCGAGATCCTGGAATCATGACCTGAGCTGAAGGTAGACACTTAAACAACTGAATGACCCAGGTGCCCTCAAAGATGTTGTTTAAAAAATGGAGAAACGCTGTTCATTGTAGTATTGCTTCCAATAACAAAAGAGTAGAGAAAAACTACATGACCAGTAACAGAGAATAATACAGTAAATTATGGTGTATGCATATAAATAAATATTTTACAATCATGGATTTTTTAAGGATTATTCAATATTAAAACTATGCCAGGGGTATAATATGAAGGTATTTTAAAATAGGCCATAAGAATGTATATGTATGAAAATTTTATAGCATGAGGTGCATCACAGCATGCCTGTAATGGAAAAGGTGGGAAAAACATGAATGTGCAACAATAAATTATAATCCACCACATTATAGGATATTATGGAGCTATATCAGGGACTACAAGTTACTTGCCTAATATCCATTCTACTCTATTCTTATTTCTTAACATCATAACCCCATTCTATTTGAGACTACTTGCCAGATAAGATTCTATATTACCAACCCCCTTTACAGCCAGGTGATCATGATACTACATCCTAGCCAATGAGATAAAAGCAAACTTTGTTAGATGGAACTTCTGAGAATATTCCCTTAAAGTAAACCCAGGTAACTGATGGGTTTTCTTTTTCCCATTCTTCCATTTCGGCTTCTAATGAGGACACGGTGGCTAGAGTCCTGGCAGCCATCTCAGACTCTGTTACAAACCTGAGGAAGGAAACCACATGCTAAGTCTAGTAGAACAGAAATATAAAACATTCTGGGTCCTTAATGACCACAGAAATGCCAAAAAAGCACTAGATGGATTATTTCTTGTCTTCTTTAATGTAAGAAAGATATAAACCTTTCTGGTATTCAAGCCATTGGTGTTTGCTGTTATAAGCATCCAAACTTAACTAACACAATAGTTATTTTAAAATTATTGGCAGCTCTGATCACCAAGACGGCATGGTACTGTCACAAAAACAGACACATAGACCAATGGAACAGAGTAGAGAGCCCAGATATGGACCCGCAACTCCATGGTCAAATAATCTTCAACAAAGCAGGAAAAAATGCCCAGTGGAAAAAAAGTCTCTTCAAAAAATGGTACTGGGAAAATTGGACAGCTATGTATAGAAGAATGAAATTTGACCATTCTCTTACACCATACACAAAGATAAACTCAAAATGGATGAAAGACCTCAATGTGAGGCAGGAATCCATCAAAATCCTAGAGGAGAACATAGGCAGTAACCTCTTCAACATTGGCCACAGCGACTTCTTTCAAGACACATCTCCAGAGGCAAGGGAAACAAAAGCAATGTTAATAAAAATTAATAAAAAAAAAATAAAAAAATAAACTTCTGGGACTTCATCAAGATAAAAATCTTCTGCACAGCAAAGGAAACAGTCAACAAAACAAAGAGGAAACCCACGGAATGGGAGAAGATATTCACAAATGACATTACAGACAAAGGGCTAATATCCAAGATCTATAAAGAACTCAAACGCAATACTCAAAAGACAGATAATCAAGTCAAAAAATGTACAGAAGACATGAACAGACACTTCTCCAAGGACACATACAAATGTCTAGCAGACACAGGAAAAAATGTTCATCATCATTAGCCATCAGAGAAATTCAAATCAAAATCACACTGCGATACCACCTTACACCAGTTAGAATGGCAAAGATTAACAAGGCCGGAAACAACAAATGTTGGGGAGGATGTGGAGAAAAGGGAACCCTCTTACACTATTTGTGGGAATGCAAGTTGGTGCAGCCACTTTGGAAAACAGTGTAAAGATTCCTTAAGAAATTAAAAATAGAGCTACCCTATGACATGGCAATTGCACTACTGGGTATTTACCCCAAAGATACAGATGTAGTGAAAACAAGGGCCATATGTACCCCAATGTTCATAGCAGCAATGGCCACAATAGCCCAACTGTGGAAAGAGTCAAGATGCCCTTCAGTAGATGAATGGATAAAGATGCAGTCCATACATAAAATGGAATATTACTCAGCCATCAGAAAGGATGAATACCCAACTTTTTCATCAACATGGACGGGACTGGAGAAGATTATGCTGAGTGAAATAAGTCAAGCAGAGAAAGTCAATTATCATACAGTTTCACTTACTTGTGGAATATAAGGAATGACATGGAGTACATTGGGAGAAAGAAAGGAAAAATGAAAGGAGGGGAAATCGGAGGGGGAAACGAACCATGTGGACTCTGAGAAACAAACTGAGAGTTTTAGAGGGGAGGAGGATGGGGGGATGAGTGAGCCTGGTGGTGGGTATTAAGGAGGGAACATATTTCATGGAGCACTAGGTGTTATATGTAAACAATGAATCTTAGAACACTACATCAAAAACTAATGATGTACTGTATGGTGACTAGCATAACACAATAAAAATTTTAAAAAAATAAAATCAGGAAGAAAACAAGGATAAAAAATTGTGTTTGACAATACTGCCAAAATAGGTAATTCAAGCAAAATCTCCCACTGAAAACAAATAGAAAATTTAGACAAAATTTTTTAAAGATTTCCTAAAGTTGAGACTTATCTAGCATGTAGTACAATCTAATACTAAGCCATTCCCACAAAATCTTAATTTCAGATATTGTTTTTGTTTTCAGGTCCATAGTATCTGCTTGGAAAAAATTTTAAATTATATTTTTCTGTCAAGATTCATCATCTTTCTATCAAATTTATCCATTTTTTCTATTTTCCATAACAAATTGTAATAGTCATTTCAAAGTCCTTGTCTACTAATTCCAATATCTAGATCATCTGGGCGTCTGGGATATGTATTTCTCTTTGATTATCACATTTTTCTCCTTCTTCATATGCCGTATAATTATTTTATGTATGTCAAAAAAGACAATAGATATTGGAGTCAATATTATTTTCCCTCAGAGAGCATGACTTTCCTTTGTCAGGCAGACAGGGAGCGTGACTGGCCCTTTTGAACTAATTAGGAATTGAGCTGGGTAAATGTTTTAGGTTGCCACTTCAGTTAGACTAAGTCACAAAGGTGTTAGCTGTTCTGTGTTTATTATAAACTTTTCCACCTCACAAAACTTTGGCTTCTAAGTATTGGAACTAGAAACAGTTTTTATTGAGTATTTCATTCTAGTCTTCCTTCTTTAGAATCCTAAACAAGAGTCTTGTGGAGAAATATGGTACGGGAAAATAGCTATGCATTTAGGACTCATCCAGTTTCCAAGTGGCTTGTCTATCCCTGCATTAAAAGCTGCTGATTTCTCTTTCTCTCAGCAATTTCTGCCTATATGTGTGGAAACCTCAACTTATGACTAGACTTGGTAAAGCCTCCAGAGGAACATGGCTGCCAAACTTTGTCCATGTAGAAGGTCTCCTCCATCTCTGGAAATTAATTCCTCTAGACCTCTATACATTCACAATTTTCTGATGACTTTTGTAGATATAGATACAGAGATAGAAATATAAGTAATAAGTATATATAATTTTTAAATTCACCCAGGTTTTTCTAGTTGTTACAGAAAAAGCAATGTTCTGCCACTATTTTATATATCTTAAAGGAATGTGGAAGTTCCGAGAACTATAAAATAATATAATTCAATTAAAATTTTTTGCCATTCAGAAAACTCCTTGCCTGCATGACTTTGTAGCTAAATTATACCAAATATTTAAGGAAGCACTAATCTTAAATACCAAGAGAACAGAAAAAAAGAAACACTCTCCAACTCATTTTTTGAGGCAGCATAACTTTGATAGCAAACCTCATAAGGGAAATGATAGCCAAATCTCTCTCAGGATTATAATTGCAAAAACAAAACAAAACAACAAAAATTGCAAGATTTAACTCTAATCTAAATTTATTTGCAAACAAATAAAAGAATAATACATCACAACCAGTTGGGCTTACTTCAGTAATGTGAGGTTTATCATTTGAAAAGTTAATATAACTTCCCACATTAACAGAGAAAGAAGTAAAATCATATTGAATATCTCAATATATTCAGAGAAAATAGTTAATAAAACTCAACAATTCATAATAGAAGCTCACTGCAAACAGGAGTAGAAGAAAACTTCTTTAATTTGATGAAAGTTATTTCAACAAAATTACAGCAAATGCCCTACATAATAGTGATATGTTAAAGCTCTCCCTCTACTATCAGTAACAAAACAAGGATTCCCATTATCACCAAGTTAATAAACATATATGAGAAGTAGCAAATAAGAAATAAAAACTGTTAAGATTTTACACATAGGAAAATGAAGAGAATCTACAGATTGGGTGCAAATTCAGCATATAAAAATCAATAGCATTTTTTAAATATCAATGAACAGAAAAATGAAAATTTAAATTATAGCATCTATAACAATATCCAAATATATTACATGTTAGAAACTGATCTAAGGCAATATATAAGGAGTCCCACACAGAAAAATATAAAATATTATGAAAAGAAATAAGCAACATTCAAATGAGAGGCAAGCATTTTTTGTAAAAGGTCAGATATTAAATATTTTCACCTTTGTAGGCTAGAAAGTTTCTGCCACAACCACTTAATTCTGCCCTGTAATGCCAATGCTGAAATGAGCAATATATAAACAAGTGGGTGTGGCTCTGCTTCAGCAAAATTTTATTTTAAAAAACAGGCAGAAGACCGTATTTAGCCAATGGGCTATCATTAAATAATCAGAGGCATAAAATATATTAAGCTATAATGAAGATATAATAACCATATCTATTCCCATCCAAATTGACCTTTCCATTCAAATTTCTTACAGTCAAAATTCAGGGAGTGGGTTTTTGTTGTTGCTGTTTGATAGACAGTGACAAGCAAATTCTAAAATGAAGGAAATTTACAAAGGGCAAAAGTTTGCCAATCTTGAAGGACAAGAATTAAAGGACTTTAACAGATGTTGAGACTTATTTTAAAGTTTCATTAATTAAGAGAGCATTAATTAAGAGAGCATTAAGGGAGTATTGCCAACAGAATAGATGCTTAGATCAGCAGAATAGAATGAAGAGTCCATTAATACCCTTGTATTTACATACAATAGGTTCGTGACAAAGGCGGCACTCTGAAGCAGGAGAAAAAATAGTCATTCTAAAAAATTATTCTAGGTCATCTAGATAGGCATATCATAAAAGAAAATATTTCTCATATTATGCAAAAACATCAACTAAAGGTATATGGTAGATCTAAATGTGAAAGATAAAACAGTGAAGCCCTCAGAAGAAAGTATGGAAGAATATCCCCAGTAATTTGAGGTAAACCAAAATGTCTTACTCAGGACATACAGAGCACTAATGCTAAAGGAAAAGACACTAAAATTAAAAACTTCCATTTACCAAAGGATATTTTGAGAGCGAAAAGGTAAGATGCAAAAGAAGGTATCAGATGAAAAAATGCTCAACATTATGACACTTTAGGAAAATGTAAACCCAAACCGCAAGAAGATAGCAACACACACCAACTGGAAAGGCTAAAATAAAACTGGTAATCCTAAGTGTTGATGAGAATATGGGACATCATAGAGAGCTGGTGGATTCTAATGAGTAGAACCACTCTGAAAACATACATCCTACGCTAAAGTTGAATATACGTATGTGTCCTATTAACAATTCCATTTTTAGGCATCTTTCAAAGAGAAATACATGCGTGCATACAAAAGAATGTTTGTAGCAGCACTATTCATGATAATTTCACACTGAAAACCACCCAGATATTAATACTAGAGTAGATAAATATTCTGTGGCACAGTTATTCAATGGAATACTACACAATAATAAAAATAAATAAACTACTGTCCCACATACAAAGTGGCTAGAGCTCACCAACATAATATGGGAAATAATTTGCCAGACACAAAAAGAATGTATATTACTTCATTTAAATAAATGTTTTAAAAAACAAGCAAAATGAACAATAATATTCTAAGTCATGATAGAAACATTTGTAGAGGGAGAGAAAGTAGTCACAGAGAACGCACATGAGGGTTATCTGGTTATTTGCCATACCTATTTCTTGACAGGGGTGATAATTACACAGACACTTCCTTATTATTCTTTATTATTATTCTTTATTCTTTCTTTATTATTTATTCTATATTATTTATTCTTCTTCCTTATGATTATTATTCTTTATTATTTAGTTATATGCATTCACATTATAAGTTTTGCTTATTCAGATAAGTAAACAATGACTGTTTCTCTAATGGATGGAACAATGACTGAAGGATAAATAGCAACATAAGATGCTCATTTCTAGATGGAAGTTATGGATATTTATTTTAATTTATATTTGTATCATTATACTACTAATTTTCTTTTTAAAAATAACAGAATCCCATATTCATCTATACTAAGAAAAATTCAGTATAATCTTTTTTAAATTAAAAAACAACTACTTCAAGTTTGTCAGGACTGAATGAGAGGATGTTAAGGTTATCAATATGGATAAATAATAAAGGGAAAAGGGCAGGTTTTGGCAAAAAGAAAATCCTGCACATAGCTATTTTGTGGAGGGTGAAATAGCAAAATAGAAGAGTCAATCACATATAATTCAGTCAAGGCTGAAGGTACAGATTTAGGTCTTGCCAACAAAGATATGACAGTTCACTATGAGTATGGGAGAAATTTTTAAAGGGAAATGTAGATTGTAAATTTGTGTGCCAATTTTTATCAAATATCAAGAGGTTTTGATTATGAGTGGATTATCTATTCAGAGAGAAGTCTTTACTCTCTAGTATCTCCATTTAATGTTTTTATTTACTACTGGGGTGAATGTTGCATTACCTAGCACATTACCTTATACATGGAAGTTTTTAAATAAATGCTTGGTTAATGAAATACTTGTTTACCAAATTTGCTGATAATGCAAATCTAGGAAGAAAAGTAAACACACACTCAGAATCAAAACTAAAAAGATCTCAGTAGGCTAGAACAATGTAACCAAATTTCCAAGATAAAACAATAGGAATAAATGTAAAGTCCCAAGTATAGTTTTTAAAAAAATTAACCTCACAAGTATAGGATGAGAAAGAAAATCTTATTACATAGACCTCAATGTGAAAAGGCTTCAGGTTGGAAATGACACGGAGCCCAAGATAAATTCATGAGGTGTACAAGGCTACAAAAACCTAGGTCAGTTTTAGGCTATATCAATAAATGCAGTGTCCCAAACAAGAAAGTTAATAGTCCCATCAGACATTTTGCTGGCCAGTACAAACTGGAATGTTGCACTCGGTTCTGGCTGCATGTCCAGGGGAAGGTAGCCAAAACGGTGAGGTATCTGGAAACCTGATTTAAGGAAGGTTGATTTTTGGAAAAAAAGAAGCCTAAAAAAGGACAAGGCAACTGTCTTTGAGTACTTAAAAAGCTGTCATGTGTAAGTAGGACTTGGTTCTTTATGAAACTTTATAGACCAAATAAAGAATAAGTGCTGAATGCCTCAGCTTAACATAAAAAAAGTTTATAAGGTAGACATGTCCAAAACCAGGATGGGTTATTCATGAGATTGATCTGTCACTGAAACTTTTTTTTTATTATGTTGAAACATTTCATAAAGTGGCACATTAAACAAATTTCAACAGTTTAAACAATAATATTTAAAAATCCATGTATTCAGCACTAAGGTGAAGGGAAAAAAATATCAGCAGTATTTTAGAAGTCACTGTGGGACAGAAATATCTTGAATTTGTATTTATCATAGCTTTGTTTTTCTTAGAGTTTTCTACCTATGTAGGTTTCCCTAAATAACAGATCATTAGTATTGTACTGTAGGAATTAATCATGCCAATCTATTCCTTTGCCTCATGTTTTTGTCCCCCTTAACTCGCAGTTTTGCATCCATACTGATGGTGATGCATAGTGATGGTTGGATTGTTTTTGCTACTGAAGAGTACTCCATTTGTATGGACATCTCAAATTGGTACATTTAATATTATTAAATGTATTAAATATGTAATATTAATATGTGCATTTCAGCTGTACCCAGCTGCTCTTAGACACAACCCTACTATGAACATGCTTGTTTTGTAATGTTTCCTGGTGCACAGTAAAGAGTTTCTCTGGGTTCTAGAGCAAGGAAGAAGTATACTAGTTCAACTTCTCTGGGTTCTAGAGCAAGGAAGAAATATACTAGTTCAACTTCACTTGCTAACCCCAGACAGTTCTAAAGAAGTTGTGCCAGCTGACGGTCCTGCAGCATCCAATGAAAGTTTCCATTGCTTCAAGTTATCACCATCCTTTGGTATTTTCAGACTTTTAAAGTGGCCCAACTGGTGTGTGAAATATATCTAATTGTGATTTGATTTGATTTGATTTTTTAAAAGATTTTATTTATTTATTTGAGAGAGAGAGAGAGAATGAGAAAGAGAAAGAGAGACAGGGGAGAGTTCAGAGGGAGAAGCAGACTCCCCACCGAGCAGGGAGCCATCCCTGGACTCCAGGATCATGACCTGAGCCAAAGGCAGTTTAACCAGCTGAGCCACCCAGGCGCCCCTCTAATGGTGATTTTAATATGTTATTCCATTAATGCAAATGAGGTTGAGTGGCTCTCATGTTTATGAACCATTTGTGTTTCATATTCTGTGTAAACTTCTTTACAGTTTTTTGTTTGCTTGTTTGTTGGTTGGTTTCCTATTTCTCTACTGAATTCTTATCTTTCTTTCTGACGCACAGCTACTAATCTTTTTTGATTATTTAATCTTCTCCTGGTATGTATCTTGCTGATTTGCCTTTATTATGGAATTTTTAAATATTAATTTAACATCTTTAAATGTTAATTTAGTACCACTTATCTGTCTTTTCCTTTAGGGTCTACCTTTATTTAATTTTTTAAAAATTAGTAATATATTCTTCATTATTGAATCCTAAAGTATTCTTTAGTTTTGGCTTTGGCATTTAAATCTTTATTCAATCTAGAATTGATAGTTGATTATGGTATATGGTAGGGATTCAATTTATTTTATCATTTTCATATAATAATCTCTGACATAAAAAGTTACAATTTGATAATTATTTTTATATATCCCTAAGTGTGAGGACTCCCCTTTCTCTTCCATTTGTCAATGAGTTTTCCCCTACATATATATCACCTACGTGGCAGGGAAAGATACACACACACACACACACACACACACACCCTGACTTTCCTCTTCAGGAGCATGGGGTTTTAGTTTCTTGGGCATATGCTCTACAATATATTTTTTAAAACCAGTATATCCAATACCATAAAAATAAAACACTATAATACAAAAAATCCTACTGAGGTTTTGTAGATAATCCTTTTAACCTATAAATCAACTTGGACAGATCTGACAATTTATACCACTGAGTCTTGCTATTCAAGAACATTATCCACTTTAATTCCTCACAGACTCTATTATGCAGTTATGTCTTCATACCTAATTATAAACTTTAGTATATGACTTTTGTAGCTAATAATGATGCTCGATACATATTAATTACAATAAAATTCCTATAGAATCTTTAGAATTTTCCATCTAAACAATTTTTTACTTCATTTTGATATAGAAAGAAATGCTTTCAACATTTCATGGTTAAATATAATACTTACCATGGGATTTTTGCGGATCCTTACATTAAATCAAATTTCTTTTATTACCAGTTTCAAAGAGTTTTTATTTAAAATGGATATTCAGTTCTACCAAATGCTTTTTTTTTTTACCTACTTAGTATTTTGACATTTGGTTTCTCCTCTCTGTTAATGTGATAATTTATTTAATCTTAGGCTATCACTGAGATAAACCTTCCTTAGTCATGATTATCTCTTTTATATATGTCATTGGATTTTATTTGCTATTATTATTTCATTCATGCTTAATAATAAAATTGACCTAGTATTTATTAATAGTCTTGCCTGATATCAAGGTAATATTAGCCTTATTAGATGCACTGGGGAATGATGTTTTTTGTTTCCTTCAAGAGTGTATATATAGGTTTAGAATTATCTTATCATTGAAAATTTAGTATCACTTGCCCATAAAGCCTTCTGAGCACGGTGCTTTCTTTATGGAAATGTTTTTAAAACTCCAATTCAACTTTCTTAATGATTATATAATTAATCATATATTTCTTCTTGGATCAGTTTCAAAACCAGCATTTTTCTGTAATTTATTGACTTCACCTAGGTTTTCAGGTATTTTGGCATAGGTTATTTATAATATCCTCTTAATTTGCATAACATCTGTCCTCTTTTTATTTCTAATATTGCTTATTTGTAATTTTCACCAAATTTTTCCTGATTAATCTTGTCAGTGTTTCATTTATTAGTATTTTTCAAAGAACCAGCTTCTAGTTTTGTGGATTTTCATTATATTTCCTCATTTTCTATTTTACTATTCTGTTTGTATTATTTTCTTCCTTCCATTTTTTTTAGGATTATCTTGCTGTTCTACCTTTTTTAAGTTCAATGCTTAAGGTACTTGACTTACTAATTTTGAGCCTGTCTTAAGGCTAATAATTGTTTTCTAATACCACCTCAAATGCATAACAAGATTTTGACAGGAGTTTCATTATTATTAAATATTAATTATATTCCAAATTTATGATTTGTTCTTTGACCCATGAGTGTATTTAGTAACATATATTTTAAATTCAAATCATTTTTTTCATATTTTAGGGAATTAATGACTTCTGTCTTAATTGCACTGCAATTAAATAATGTGGTATTTATGCTATCAATCCTTTAAATTTGTTGTGGTTAACTTTATGACATAGCACATGATCGGTTTTCATAAATATTTTATATGTGCTTGAAAAGAAGGATTGTTATCTATTGTTGGATGTAATATTCCATATAGGTGAATTAGACCAATTTTGATTTTGTTGTTCAAATTTCTATATACATAGATATAAAATTATTTTAGTTGGCTTGTGCTATCAAAGACAGAGATATAGTACTAATGTCGATGGTTTTGTGTACATTTCTCTCTGCAATTTTGTCAGTTTTTAAATCGAATTTTTGAGGTAACTGTGTACATAAAATTTGAGAATTTTTTCCCTAAACTTATCCTTTCATCATTTTTTGTATTTCTCAAAATCATAAGGAATTCTTTCACCTTCGTGTTTCCTTTGGATGATACTGAGATTGATACTGATATAGTAGCTTCTTTTGGTTAGTATTCAACTTGAAGTCCAGAGGAGTTGAATGACAGGCCCAAGTTTTCACAAATTATTCACAGAAGTAGAGCTAAGAACCATACCTCTTGACTCCCAGTCCACTATTCTTGCCATGGTCCAAACAGAATGAGCATGATGTGGTACAGAGGGCAGAAGAGAATCAAAAGAGAATGAATGGTATGTGCTAATGAACAATGGAGTATGGGCAGGCACAGCTATAGAGTAGGAATGGGGGCCACTAAAGCTGGTACCGAGTTTGAATCTTATGACAAGGTGTCACAACAAAGTAGGATTTAAGGAAGCCTATAATTTTAGCAATATTATCAAGACAGAGAGAAGGAAATGAGACTGTTTAGGAGGGTCCTTGCCCTTCAAATCCCATATAATGTAATGAGAAACTGAATCAAGATAGTGGGAACAAAGAGGAAGGTAAACTCAAGAACCACCTTATGGAGAAAATGACACATCAAAATGACTTCATTGATTTTGGAGATAAAGAAAATCGTAGAGTCAAAGATACTACCTCATTTATGTCTGTTGTACCCTGACAGCTTCATTATTTCTTAGCTTAGAAACCTGAGTTGGAAATCAGTAAGTAGTTGGCCTAAAGGAAGAGTGAAAGTAATGAGTTTTCTCTCCATGCAGTGAGTCTGCTATTTCTAGGAGACAACTGAAAATAGAGGACTAAGAACAGACTCAGATCCAGACCTACAAGGTTTTTGTTTTCTTTTGTTGCTGATGATGAAGGAGGCTACTTGCATGGAAATGGTAGTTGAATGTTTAGATTAGGCTCTATGTTTCTTAAACATTTCTGTATTTAAACACCAGGTATCATTTTTTTTTTGGCCAAAATTTTTAAATTAAGTGTCTGTAATTTATTACTGTCATCTTTTAAAAACTGATATCAAGGATAATGGCCTCATGAAGAGACTTCTGGGCAACCCGGAGTGCTTTCTTGGACAACCACTATACTCTAGGTTGCTCTTGAGCATCACTATATCAAAAAGTAAGGTTTATTGCTGCAGACCTTTAAAATTCCTTGTAGACCTCCCCTTTAAGTAGCGACAAGGCTCAACTCTGTTTAATTCGCAACCATTAAGATCAAAGCTTTAAGTGGTACATCTGCTTGTGTAATTATCACTAATGCCAGAATATGGCTTTGTGAATTTGGTTACAATGAACTCTGAGGGAATAAGCAGCTGGAAAGGCTCGAAGAGCTTTCTCCCCAGAAGTTTAAAAAACTGTACTCAACCCAGTGAATTTTTTTTTCAGTGAGTTTGGTTTTGTTTTTTGTTTTTCCAACTGGATATAATAAAAATGTCTGAGATTTCGCTACATAATATGATCTTTTTGGAAGGGTCAACACTAATGTTTTTAGGCCAGTTCAGCAGGCTTGAGTTCAATTGTGGAAGTGTATAAGTTTCAACAGGATTCTAACAAATTCACCCAAAAGAGCCAGCATCTGTCCATAGATTATTTATGTTGACCTCTTCTACTGGTAGAATAGGGAAGTCCTGGGGGGAATCATTTAGTTGTCTGCGTATCAACTGTAAAATACTTAGCAGCTCTGAAATCACAAATTCAAATCCCCACGAGGCCCACGAGACCCTCTCTAGAAGGTACATTCATGGAATATAACGCTCTCTGCTAAAGAAGGCTTCAGGATGAGACTTTTATATTAATACAGAGTACAAGGAACTCTGGTTTTTAAGATCCCAAGCCATTTTTGATATCAGGAGAGGCCTTCGTGCTCTCAGCCAAAATTTCTGGGACTCAGCTAAAGTTTTGGAGCCATTGAAAACTTGGCTATATATATGTAATCTCAGATTAATAATAAAAGAAACATTTCTTTCATTTAAAATATCAAAATGTATTGGATACCTAGAGTAAATGAAGTGCTTCAAAAATGTCTCCCTACAACAGGACTAGAAGAATCTATATTGGCCAAGTTTTCACTTCTGAACTTCATATAGAACCATGAAGCATTTCCAAAAATTTCAGTAAATTATAAAGTTAATTTTTCTTTTGAAAAAGAGATTTTCGTTTGTTTGTTTCAGTAAGAAACGTGGTAGCTGTCCTGTTTATCTTAAAGTACCCTCTCTTGCTACTCTCATCCCTTTCCCATGCAAGAACAAATAGGGCATGAATGAGACTAACTGGAGTTCTCCTGAAGTCTCTCTCTCCCTCTCCCTGTCTCTGTGCATTTTCATGTGTGGTTCCTCCTGCTGCCTAGGTTGACCTATCCTACATTCTCTTTTAGTTAAGTCCTAAGGATCCTTTAGCACTAAGCTGAGCTATCCCTTCTTCCAAAAATCTCTGGAAACCCTAATTGTCCTTCTTCTCCTTTGCAGGTTAGGAACCTTCCCCCAACTTCCACAGTCACATCTGCTTCTTTCTGTCATTAACACTTCTCTGTATATCTCGCCTTCCAGCAAGAATTCCTTAAATACAGACTGCCTTATTTGAAACTGCAGTCCCAGCACCTAGCTTAATAAATATTTGTTAATAAGTGCATAATGAAACTCTAGTAAACCACTTTTTCACTCATTTGGCAGGAGTACAAAAGTGGATCTTTTAAAGTGGTTAACAGATTGCATTCATTCATTAATCCATTCAAGATATTTATTGAGAAACTGTTATGTGTCTGGCACTTTAGACACAGAAGGCAAAGTGATGAACAAATCAAAAATTGTCCTTCTCATAAGCTTGTATTCTAGTGGGGGAGATTTACTACCAAACAAACCAAAGCAAACAAACAAGTAAATCTACAATATGATGTCAATTATTGTTAAGTGCTATGAAGAAAAAGCATTCAGAGGCAGGGATAGAATGTGAATGTGTGGGGTAGGGTGGGGAGCTCAGGAAAGCCCTTTCTGACCTGAATAATGTGAGTGAATCAGAGCTAGTGGTGGAGAGAAGAGCATTCCAGTTAGAGGAACAGCAAGTGCAAGGATTCTGAAATGTAAGCACGTTTGATGTGTGTGGAGAACAAGGAACCAGTATGTCTAGAGCCAGAGAGAAGGAGGGCAGAATGGTAAGAGATGGATATAAAAGTGGTTATAATGGGATAGATACAAAAAGCTCAGACCATCCCTCTTAGGGACTTTGCACGGGATGCTTATAACACAACTGTGAAGGGATCCCTTTGAAGGCTTTGATAAGGGACATGATGTGGTCTGATATAGATCTTAGATGGAGTACATCAGCTGCTAGGTAGAACTAGAAGAATCAGAATGTAGGAGCACGAAGAAAACTATAAGGAAGTTTTTAGAGTAACTCGAGCAAGTGATGATGGTCACTTTAGCTAAGGTGACCACAGTGGCTATGTGGGGAAGTAGTCAGATTTCAGATCAATTTTGAAAGCAGAGAGAATAGGGTTTGGCCCCTTTAGCATTGTGAAGTTATGTTTTCAGTTTATTACAAAATAAATTAGGATCAGGCTAATCCTGTGATTAATTATAATACTAACAATACACATAGACACATATGTATAAATACACACATAGCAAACTGATAAAGCTAATACAAAAAATACAGGAAACCTTTGGTTTGGTCTGATATGAGGTCCCATTTTCAGATGTCAAGGGTGACTTAGAACAATCCCTGAACAACTGCTCCAAATGAGCCACCTCTGGATGCTCTTCCCAGCTGATTAGTCTACAACAACGGTTTGTCAGCATTCACTTCACACATGCATTGACCTATGTGAGCCTGAAAGTTAATGTGCCCATGGGAGTTACTTCTAGCCCTCTACTATCACAAAACCCTGGTTTGGTGTCAGCCCAGAGTTGCAGTTTGAGTCTTGACTCTGCTTAAGTAAGTTAAGTCTTACTTAACTGCTGAGTAACCTTGGATTGCTTACTTAATCTTTCTGAACCTTAGTTTACTCATTCAAGAAATGCAGATGTGTAACAAACATAAAGAGATGCAAAGATATTCTTCCCCATTCTGCCTCCTGTGCTCCTGGATCTCATTCAAATTCTTTCCTAGAAAAGTATGGCATCAAGGTAACACCGGTAAAAACCACCAACAGGGACATCAGTGCCATATTCAACATTCATAGTCATGTCCACGGTCAGAGTCCGTCTCTTCTATAAAGACCTTTAGCCTGGAACTACTTCTATCTGCAGTGACATCACCGGGACCATTTGCTGTAACAGAGTTCAAAGACAGCTTCCAGTCCCGAGTTTCCATTAAAATCCTTGGCACTCTTAAGGGTAATAACACCGTCAGCATGGCAATCCACACACAGATGATAATGAGATCTCAGAAAGAAGCCATCAAACTGAGATGTATTCAAGTTTTGGTAAGTCAGTCTCTTTTCTTTATCTTGCCCTTTTGGTCACTGAAGGGCTAAGGCCACTTTAGTTTCCTTAATTTAAAGTAGCATTTTAGGATAAAGGCTAAAATTGCTCCAGTGAGAGGGGGAGAAAGAGAGGATAGGAAAGAGCCCAGGGTTGAGTATCGAGCAATGTGTCAATACAAACAATGGAAATCATCAGCAGACACTGAGGGCAAATTGCTTTCATATATAGAAATTATGCCACAATAAAAAACTAATAGATGCTTACACAGCTGTGGTTATTAGGGCGACATAATAGCGTTTATTCAAAGCAAATAATGGAGTAGCAGCAGGCTCAATATGACAGGCTTTCAGACCTTACCATCTCTAAAGAAGGGACAAGTACCACATAAGACAATAAAATAATCAGGGAAAAAGAATAAAGATTGAGCCCTAGGTTGATGTGATAGAATGGAATTGATGGGAGGAGGGCTTTAACAAGGCAACTTTTCTAGTTTATGAGGTAAATTCTAAATATCTAACAGGTTAACAATTTTCAGACAATTTTATAACCTGTGTGTAATTGAAGTGGTGTTTATGAAATACTTATTTGGTTTCTAATTGAAATTTGGAATTTGGACTGTTTAATGATTGGTGTCAGAAGAAAGATGGCACATGCAAAGAGTTGGCAACTTGTCCTTTTTAGAAGGAGATGCCTATGAGCCCAATAGATCATGTAACCCAAAAAACTTTCCTGGCAGTACCTTAGAATGTATAATTTGGATAAAGTGTATTATTGGAAATGGTGGTAAAGAATGAACTAAAATAAGTTTGTGTTTTTTCTTCTGTTGATATCATTTTTTAATACACCCCCTCAAGTAAAACTAGGCTCTCTCTTCTCAAGAAATGATGTGTTGGGGCACCTGGGTGGCTCAGTGGGTTAAGCCTCTGCCTTTGGCTCAGGTCATGATCTCAGGGTCCTGGGATAGAGCCCTGCATCAGGCTCTCAGGCTCTCTGTTTAGCAAGGAGCCTGCTTCCCCCTCTCCCTCTGCCAGTCTTCTTCCTTTCCTTGGACAAATTTTACCTGAGCAGTAGCATTTGGTTTGATAAATATACCCTTCAGTGCCATAAGAAAAACAATTACTATATTTACTACATGTCTCAACCTGCTATGACTCTGGAATGCTACTCATTGAAGGTGCCAAGAAGATGAACAATTTCACCTATTATATAAAATTGAGGAGTGCCTGGGTGGCTCAGTGGGTTAAGCCTTTGCCTTCGGCTCAGATCATTATCTCAGGGTCCTGGGATCGAGTCCCACATCGGGCTCTCTGCTCAGCAGGGAGCCTGCTTCCCCCCCCCTCTCTCTGCCTGCCTCTCTGCTTACTTGTGATCTCTCCCTCTTTGTCAAATAAATAGATAAAATCTTAGAAAAATAGAATATTATCGCATAGTGATTATTACATAGTTATTTTTGCAAATTTGTGGCAAAAAGCAGAACCTATAGCTATTGTTAAAAAGTTATTGGCATTATCAGCCAACCAACACTAATTCAAGGAATGCTATAACCCCCTGACTATAATCCCCTGATTATATTTTCTGCAAGCCATATTTCAGGCCCTATGACACCCTTAAAAATGTCTTGTTTGTTTGGAGCCTGAGAGTCCACTGGTAATAGAAGAGTTAATCACGAGTTTGTAAAGCTTAATGTCTTCACAATCTCATTTGTTTCTTTTTGTTCAACAGAAAGAGACCTTGAGAAAGTTTGACTGGCATTTATGATAATTACATTTGAAGATTAAAATAATTTTGGGTTTTGAAAGGTTTAAAAATTATACACCATATTGGGCCTCACATGATTATGGCTTCCTCCATATCATTTTAGTCGGGTGTTGAAATCCATTTGATGTGAATGTAATAGTCATTTTAATGGATATTGTTAATTCCTTGCTTTCAGCATAATAGATAAAGGGGATTTTAATTAAATTCATTGTGTGAGCACTTATCGGGGGTAAAAAGGTTCACAGAATTATTATTTTTCTGGCATAACATGTAAAGAACATTGTAAAAGGGAAGAGAGCAATATCAAAGTGTGGCTGACATGAGAAGTCAGGCTAGTTTCATCTCCCTTGCAGATGATGTGATGAAGCAGGCTTCAAACACTGGAAAGTCGAGCCTTGAAGCCATAGTTTCCATAAGGGATCAGCATGATGTAACAACATTGCTTTCTTTCTTCTTCAAACCTAATGGAACTCTGAACTCTGTAGGTCAGAGTTCATGTGTCTCCAAAAGTCTCAATAGAGAGCCAAATCCTAAATCCCATTAGCAGTCAGCTAGAAAAAGAACAAGAAATGGCAAGAGCTTTTGCTCCGGTGGTTCTATGTCCTGTGCAAATTCAGAAAACCACAAGATAGCCTCTCCCTCAAGGTTTTAGGACACTCCTGGTTATATGACTGAGGGCTCCAAAAGTCATTGGCCTGATTACAAAGGAGCTATGACGCTGTGGAGGATAGCATTCAGGGACTAAAAGGCCCAACAAGAACTTCTGAGATGGTGAGTTTGTTTTGGTAGAAGAGAAAGGCCTGAATTATTTATTCTGTAGAATTTTTACAACATATTATCGATTGACGTATCTCTTTGGGTCATTAAGCTCAGAAACACTGGCCTTAGCTTGCTACTCACAAACTTCTGTCATAAATTCCTCAATGTTGTTAGACTATATTTAAACAGCATAATCATTAAATGTAAAAGTATACTGGGAGCTTCCACTGGAAAAAAATAGTTATAAGCACTTCCAACCAGCAACCATAGCAAACGAACTCTACAATAAATGAACCCACTATCCTCCTATCTAATATTTAGTTTTGAGTTAGGGTGCTAAAATTAAGTCATCCAGTAGTTGTACACACACACACACACACTATGGATATGCCAGGAGTTTTCTCTGGGAAGAGGAATTACATGTGATTTTCTTTTCTTTTTATATGACTATATTAAATGATAATATGCATTAATTTTTTTAATCTGTACAAATACTTGACAAATTGATTGAGTAACTAACTTATATACAAAGGTCTCTCTCTCTCTCCAATACTTGTGCATAAATATACTTATGTATCACTTTTCCCAAACCAAATCCAATTCCTTACACATTCAACATTTATCCTAATAATCTTTTCAAGATTTAAAAGCAGTTGGTGTGCAGAGGAAGGCATAAAACATAACTCCATCACATTTTTTAACTTTCTCAAATTACATGGAAGGGGTGATTTTAATACATATTTTGGGGGGAGGATTTCTACTTCTAACATGAACTCCATGATACCACTCTTTCTTTCTTGATTAAAATTCTCAGGGGCACTTCTTGCCAACCTCCTTGCCATATTTCTCAGTGTTTACCATGTGGCTTCTACCTCCCACCCACTAATCCCTTAAAACTCTTCTCCCAAATCTCACCAATGACTTCCTAATTAGCCAATTATGATATCTTTGCTTGCTCTTTCTCCTCTTTGATCCTTCTGCTATATTTGACACTTTTGTTCATCCTTCTCTTCCTTTGGAAACCAAAGATAAATGGATTTTATTACTCAACACTTTTATTCCTCAACACTCAACACAATTCCAATGGCTTTGTCTTCCCTAATTTCCCTAATTTCAGTGGCTATTCTTTTTTATTTCACCCACTCTCACTCTCTTCCAGGCTCTGCTTTCTCCTTCCACTCCCAATGTAAAAGCCATTTCCAAGTCTGTTTCCAGTCTTCATGCCATTTAATTCAGCAAACATTAATTTAACTTGCTATATATTTAGCACTTTGTTAGGCACTGGTTTGGACTGAAAACAGAGTGATGTACATACAAAGGAGAAAGTAGCAGATTCTGCTTGTAGGGGAGTCTGGAATGACCTCTTCTAGGAAAGGACAAATCTCATATGTGATAATAAGAGATTAAAGTTCTTAGACTTCATCCCATGGATTAAGAGAAACTAAGGATTTTTAAGCCAGGAAGTAACACTGATTTGCATTTTAGCAAGGTTATTGAAAGCAGTGCAAGCAATGGAGGAAAATACTCAGCTAAAGATGAGGAGACTTACTAGAACTGTTGGCTGGGTGAGAACCGATTCAAGCATGACCTAATTAAGCATCAGTGAAGATGGAAAAGAGGAAACAGACAGGCATGAAGGAAATGGAGAAGAGTTAGAATCAAAGAGGTAAAATCTACAGGATTTGACCCTGATTCCATATAAAAAGGAGGGACAGAGAGAAAGGAAACCGAGATGACTCCCAGGATCTGAACAGACAGGCAATATAAGAAGTTGTCTACACTGGTGGGAGAAACAGTGGGTTGGGTTTTAGAAATAATGAGATTGAGATATCTCAGGGGAATCTGGGGAGTATTGGCTAGATGGATCCGGACTTTGTGCTTGGAATTGGAATATAATTTGATACTGCTAAGTAAAAGAGAGTCCAACATATGGTTATAATGGGAAAACAGATGAGGGAGTCAGGGAGAAAGAACAGAAAAAGGAGAAAATAATAACAAACTAGAGTCTAGGAAGTATCAGCACTTAATTGGTAAGCAGAAGAAAAGTCAGCAAAGGAAGAAGAAATGATTGCCAATTCTATAAACCTATCTGCACTGGCAGTCATATTCCCTGTTTTCCTTCTTGCTACAAGTGAAGCATCCCACTAGTATTTCCTACCCTCTCAAGCAACTATGCAAATAACTCCAAAATCTATATCAATTAGTCAGCCTCTCTTGTAAACTCCTTAATAACACTCTTCAAATCTGAATCAAGTCTGTTTTCTTTCCTACCATAACTCTCCCACATAGCCCCTGATTTTTACTCAGTCAAAATTACCCCTTTTCTTCAAATTTTGCATTCACTATTCTGCCTTCTGCTTTTATTCAGGTTGCCCTTTCTTCCCGGGATTCCCACATTCTCCACACCCAGCATCCCCATCAGCCATCATTCATCATCCTTAATCATGGCCTAAGAGAAGCTAAAAAGAGCCCACACTGAGGTCACTACCATCAAAGGGTAAAGAAGGTAGAGTTCTAATATATATTCAGAATTTACTCCTATAGTAGAACTGTGCTAAGCAGTGGATGTGTGAGTGCTTGTGAATAAATATCATTTAATCTTCACGACAACCCTAAAAAGTCTCTCTTATATACAAACATACTGAGGCTCATTCATGACTTAATAAATATCTATATTATTTGCTAGGCACTGTGCTAGTTGCTAACGAACCATTGTTCACTGTGCTAGTGAGCCAAACAGAGCCTCTAGGTTGCCTCTGTCAAGGGCTCACAATTGTGGGAGAGACAAATATTAAAAATATAATTATGAAAATAATGTATAATAGAAAGTTGGAGCAAGGGCCATAAAGCAGAAGGATTGGGAAGATAATTCGGTAAAGCAGGTCTCTTTTCTGAGATAGGAACACTTTAGCTAACACTTCAACGATGAGTACCCAGGTGAAAGGAGGAACAATGATGTGTGAGGCAAAGGAAAGAGACTGTTAAAAGTGTTAGGAACTAATGAAAGGCCAGTGAAGTTGGAGGAGCTGAAGCAAACTGGAAAGAGATGCTCCTTGAGACTGGAAAAGTAGGTAAGGACAAGATTTTACATGCCCTTGCAGGATGTGTTTGAGTTTAGATTTTAGGGGCACCTGTGTGGCTCAACTGGTTAAATGCCTTCAGCTTA
The DNA here is from genome assembly GCA_028646535.1 of Procyon lotor. Taxonomy (NCBI): domain Eukaryota; kingdom Metazoa; phylum Chordata; class Mammalia; order Carnivora; family Procyonidae; genus Procyon; species Procyon lotor. The sequence continues at coordinate 102,807,810 of CM053609.1, forward strand.
GGTCATGATCCCAGGATCCTAGGATAGAGCCCTACAGAGTTCCCTGCTCAGTGGGGAGTCTGCTTCTCCTTCTCCCTCTTGCCTGTCATTCCGCCTGCTCTCTGTTGAATGAATGAATGAATGAATGAATGAAGAAAGAAAAAAAGAAAGTGCAATCTTAAGAAAAAAAAAGAGTTTAGATTTTATTCACCAAGCAATTAGAAGATATTGAAGGATTTTAAGCAGCAATTGCATAAGGCTAATTTTAAAACAAACCAGGAAAGCTAAATAAATAAAGTCATCCATTTAATAAATGGTGGAGCAGTTGGCTGGGTGAAATTAAATTCTGGCTCTGGTGCCTACCATTTGCAGGAAGCAAACTCAGGATCAACTCAGGATCATTCCCTAGAATGACATTTGTGGTTCAACAAGATGTTTGGGATGCTGCTGCTGCTGTTAACATTAGTCCTGCCATTATCACAGTTTACTAGAAATACTAGTAAATAGCTAGCTAACCAACGGCAGCACAGGGTGATGGAGCCTGATTCCCTAGGCTCCAAATCTGGCTTCACCACTTATTAGCTGTATAACTCTGGACTAAGGACTTTGAGCCTATTTTCTTATCTATAAAATGGGGAGGGTGATAATAATAATAATAATAATAATAACAATAATAGTACTTAACTCATAGAGTTGTGAGGATTAAATGAACTCATATATATGAGGCACTTGCAGCAGTACCCAGCACAGAAAAAGTGCTGCCTGACATCTGTTCTTTCACCAACTAGACCCCAAGACCTGACCTTTACTCCCCACCTACTTGTATTCACTGACTTTTGTCCCCCATTTTTCCTAAAGCTCTTTTTTCTAGCTTATCTCTTAGCTCAGGCCAATATAAACTGAAACCACCCCTCAAGTGATAGTGTCTGCCCTGACAAGACCTCCAGCCAGCCCAGACCACCCAGACCAGTTAGAATGTAACTCGTGTCTGCATGGATGGACCGTTGGAGCAACCTCTAGAATGACCAACAACCAGCTTTACTTCATTATAATACTAAAATCTCCACCCAAGGAGGAGCACAAGCCTCATTTACGTAACATATACTGTATGTAAAGGCATGTTGCTGTTATTATTATTATTAAGGTGCATGCAGGGCCTTATGCCCACCTCTACATAGATGACAAGGCTTCTTTATCTAAAAATTCATTCTAACCCTAAATAAAAGGAACCCATTCATTCACTCTTTTTTTTTAATTTTTAAATTTTTTTCTATTTTTTCCCCAAATATGTTTATTTTATTTTTTCAGTGTTACAGATTGATTGTTCATGTACCACACCCAAGTGCTCCATGCAATACATACCCTCCTCAATACCCACCACCAGGCTCACCCAACCCCACACTCCCTTCCCCTCCAAAACCCTCAGTTTGTTGCTCAGAGTCCATAGTCTCTCATGGTTCATCTCCCCCTGTGATTCCCCCCAATTCACCCTTCCTTTCCTTCTCACAATGTCCTCCAAGTTTTTTCTTATGCTCCACTCTTGCTCAAGGAATCATGGCTTTGGAAGTTCTTCCCCTTGATCTCCTTATATTTGCTGCAAATGACTTTTACTTTGTGTGTCAGCTCCACTTGGTGTATGTCTGACTCACCAAGGAGCGAATGAACTCATGTTGGCTAGGTTATATTATTACCAGTAGTTATGAAGGCATTCATAATTTAAGGTGTTTCTTTAAAAAAAAGATGCATATATTCATTTGTAACCATTGTTACATTTGTAACCACTGGACTTTTAAGGTGGAGAATCCAAAACAAAGAGACATGTTCTTTCATATCTCTACTGTAATATGCAATGCTTGTGCTTGCCAGATGCTTCATGACCACTTTGGTGGTTCTGTCCCTACATGAGAAGTTGGAGAGCCCAGGTAAATGGGCTCTGTTCCATCTGGAGTCGGTAGAAAGTATACCCTCACAATACCACTTCTGAAAACACAGTGGCTGGCAGGGTCTGAAAGCTACCCAGCAACCTTCTGAGACTGTTTCTGGTGCTTATCAAATCAACAGCCATCAATAAAGAACAGAAACAAAACATAGAGACCATGTCAGATTGAATACTTCACTAAGGGAACAACTCATCAAAAGATTCTAACTAGATTCTAGACAAATTACACAAATATATTTTAAGTGGCCTCCATACCTAATCCCTGCAAGAGAGAAAGCAGAACTGAGGGGAGAAGGGCCTCCCTGATCCTACTACTACATGAGAAGAAATGCAAAGGGTTTGAATCCATTGGTTATTTAAATGGCATGAGTTACTCTAGTTTATTGCTGCCATGTTTTGCCAAATGTTAAATCTAGCCCAAAATTGATGTAGGGGGAGGAAAGAAAGGGAGATCTCAAAAAATATTTACAAAACTAAGAGAAAAAAGTGTAGAAGAGGAGGAAAATGGGTAAAAATCATGGTAATCTTAATTTGGGGAGCAGTGAGAGGCTGTGGCAAGTTAGGGCTGTGCAACTAAGCACAACATACAATCTTCACAACTACAGTTGAAAACTGACTTAAGGAACAAAAGAGGGAAGGATCTTGGGGAAAAAAAGAGCGGCAATATCCCCTCCAGCCTGATGCCACTTGTGTACATGAGGTGAGGGTGAGATCAGAGACTGGCTGATGTGAAGGTGAGGTCCGAGACTCAATTGTGTACTTTGGAAGTCTGACCTCCAGCTCTTCAAATTCAGCTTCCTATTTGGAATGTTGATATTGCAAACCAGAATTGCACCTATCTTGGGATTTTGTGTACATATTTCTAATTGATGGTGTCTATGAGTAGAGTAGGTGGTAAGTCCATATTTTTGCATATTTAAAATATTTTCTAGTAAGTGTTTTAGAAAGGTTGAAATGAAATTACATTTATAAAACTATTGAAAAATGAAAATTGAGGGATACCTGGGTGGCTCAGATGGTTAACCATCTGCTTTCGGCTCAGGTCATGATCCCAGTGTCCTGGGATCTAGTCCCACATCAGCCTCCCTGCTCAATGGGGAGCTGCTTCTTCCTCTGCCTGCTGCTCCCCCTGTTTGTGCCTGTGCTTTCTCTCTCTCTGACAAATAAATAAAATCTTAAAAAAAAAAAAGAAAAATGAACATTGAAATGAAATTACAATTTTTTCATTACAAAAATAAAATTACTATTACAAAACTATTGCATGAAATGTACCCATCAATTAGAAGATGCCTCACAATTCCAAAAATAATACACAGGGTAGGGCTGGAGGGAGAAGGAGTAGTCTGATGTATAGTCACAAAGCGCAGTGCTTTTGGACTGTCTCAAACATCATCAACCACAAACAGAGTAGTACCTACAATTTTTCTCTTTTTAAGAGCTTTTTAAAAAAATCAGACTTGGGGTTTTCTTAGAGAAAGATACCCTTGGCTCATTTTTCCCGTTGCCTTTATGTCAGGCAGCTTCCTTCAAACATGTCTAAGGAATGAATGAGTTCCTTTCATGATTTATTTGGAAATCTGATACAAGTTATGACAAAACGATTGAACCAAAAAGAAAAATTATGAGAATATACGTATTCCAATATCTAGTCCAAACTAAAAACAGGTTAGAAAAGATAAGCTGGAAAATGCCAAAGGTTTCAATTCCTTGTGTGATTCATTTGTTGATTTTAAATGAGAAAACATTTCTTTAAAAATCTGCAATCTTAACATTTTATATTACTTATTTAGACTACAAAGGAGCAGGAATTTATAAACTTTGGAAAACTTATTATATAAGTTGTATTATAAACTTTGGAACTATAGAAAAAATTAAGGAAAAATTTTAAATCTTCCATGATATGTCTACCTAGATAATTGTTAACCTTTTGATATGTATGTTTATATTTTTCATGGATATATTTATATAAACTTAAATAAAATTGGAATAATCTGTATATATTGTTTTATAAGCCTTTCACTTAAATTAACACTTAAATTATTACTCTTCTAAATTATAATTTTTAATAACTAAATAGACTCTCCTTATATGGCTATACTCTAAATTATTCAATCAATAATTCCTTGTAGGTCACTTCAATTCCTTGCAATTATAGTAATACTGCAATAAGTATCCTTGACATAATTTTGGGAATATATCAGATTATTTCTTTATACTAAGTACATGGAAAAAGAGTTATTAGGTTGAAGAATATAAACATTTTTAAGGCATGTGATATATATTGCAACTTGTGTCATGCAAGTATACTAATTTGCTTTTCCACTAACAGTATAATCTACATAGATTAAAAAACAAATTATAATCCCTGAAGTTAAAAGCTACATAACAATTTCTGCTTCCACCTAGAACCAAACAAGAAGAAGATGGCAAAAGCAAAAAGTTATAAAAGTAGTAAGCATAGTTTTTAAATTAGTGAGGGTATAAGCTTGATACATTTTATTAGGCACTCATTCTAATGCTCTCCAAACTTAAAAAAAAAAAAATCTCATCTAGTCTTTTAAAAACATGGTAAAGAATGACTCAGAAAGGCTTTAGAGAGAGAGAGAGAGAGAGAGAAGTGGGTTCTAGTCCTACTTCTCCATTTGGAAAGTGTGGATTACTGGAACTCTGTGAGTTTAAATAGATTCCTATGTAAAATGCATAGGCAAACTTCTCAGGGCTTCTGGACATGATGAATGGAAGTTGCTTTGCACAGTGCTTTATTCTTAGTAGGTCTTCACTGCTAAGAGAATCTTCCATCTCTTTTAAATATGTTCCATTCATGACTTTTTTTTTTTTTATATCAACCATAGGAATATGCTAGTAAGTTGTTGAAATGAATCTAAAAACTTTTGTGCCCATTTATTTGTTAATTGGCTTTCTTTCAGCAGGCAATATTAAGAGAGAGGCCATAAATCCTGACCTAAGTATCTAAGAGAAAGTCTCATTTGTTCAATATTTTAAGAATTAAAATTACCAATTCAAACCAGAAAAATGCAGCAGATGCCAACTGTGTTATCTAAACTCTTTCTCCATTACATCTCTGTAGTTAGGAAGGCCTTTTCTTCAGGAAATCTGCCCACCAAACAGCCATTTTGGTCTCTTTGTCCTCATGTTTTCATGTATTTTCCACATCTTCTCTAATGACTAATCTTTCCCATAGAGCCCGTGCATCCTGAGTTCTTCCTATCTGCTCCATTTTGTGATATAAATTCTTTCAGGCAGGAGGGGTGGGGGGGCCAAAAAGCTTATAATGAGAGACACTGAAGAATAAAGTGGTAGAGACTTGTCTAATACACTGATGAATAGCTAACATAATTGACTCAAACATATGAACAAAAGAAAGTCATGAGAACTAAAAATGTGTGGACATTGAAATATGTTATAAACAAGGGATTAGCCCAATGAGTCACACAACCATGCTGTCTGAATATGAGAATATGGATCAAGAGAGGAAAGTAGATGAATTTCCACCTTTTGCTCCAGAAATTTTATTTTTTTCATTGTGAATAGATTAAGCTTTAACATGTTTAAAATTCTAATACCGAGTGTGAGTATGTGTGTTGAGGCATGTCATCTTGTTGGCATTTAATGTTCACTGAAAAGTTACCCTTGGAAATCAGCATCCCATTCAAGAAAGCTATCATTGACCAAATGTTCAAATTGGTCTCTGTAATGGCACAAAGATAAGTGCATTTCAAAGGAGGATGCTTGTTCTTTAGGTTTATATAAAATAAGGGATTTTTTAAAGGAAATTATTAAGTTGTTGCTATAAACTGAATGTTTTTGCCCCTTCCCCCAATTTATACGTTGGAGGTTAGTTCCTAATGTAATCATATTGGGAAGTGGGTCCTTTAGGAAATAATTAGATGTACATAGGTCATGCAGTGGAACTCTCATGATGGGATTGGTGTCCTACGAGTATGTAAAGAATGCAGAGGGAGAAAACAGCAATCTATGTACCATGCAGTGTGTCCTCGCCAGACACTGAATTAATTGGTATCTTGGTCTTAAACTTCCCAAACTCCAGAACTGTTAGAAAGGTCTCTTGTTTAAGCCACCCAGTCTATGATAATTTTTGTGGTAGCAGACTCAACTGATTGAGACAGTTGTCAATACCGGTAAAGTTTGCCACAGTACCTCAATAAAGAAAAGAAAAAATAATAGGGTAAGGATTTATTCTATGTGATTATTAGAAGACAGAAAGAGGGAACATAGCATTTTTCCAGTGAAGTTTGTTTTAGTTTATTATATAAACCAGATCATACACTTGTCAAACCTCACAGAGGTTTTGAAGGTAAAAGAGCCCATACCATAACCCTGGACCCAATATTGTATCTCTGTGTTACCAACACATTCAGATAGTCTACTAAAAAAAAAAAAAAATCTATTGGCCTAATACTTCAATGTCTGTTTTTCTCAATTCTCAACTATAATTTAGTTTGGAAGTTACTCAAAGATGCAATTTATATAAATGATTAAAATCAAGATAATATTCACTGAGATGGTCATCCATCCCAAATGTTTAATCTTGAAAACATAATCTTGTATCTGTGCATGGTAGATACCACTGGTGTCATCCTTTTCTTCTTTTTTTTTTTCCTCAGAGAACCCTCATTTTATTCTTCTAGGAAGAGAAATGTATTCAGAGAGGGTAAGAACCTCCTCAGACATTATTGTTCCAAATTAATCATAGCACTTCCATTTCTTTCTACCAGTAATTATTCAGGAGTAGACATCTGAACTATTTGTAGCCAATGATACAAGAGGAGTGGCCTAAAAACAAAACCATCACACTAAGGGTGGCAAGATGGAAAAGTAAAACTCTATGTCAGTGAACACAACCTTCTAATACTGAATGAATCCTAAAATTCATCACCTTAAAACTTCTTGTGTAATGATATAATGCTTGTTTCTGTTTTGTTCTTTAAGCTACTTAATTTTTTTTTTTATTTGACAGAGAGAGAGAGATCACAAGTAGGCAGAGAGGCAGGCAGAGAGTGTGGGGGGGAAAGCAGGCTTCCTGCTGAGCAGAGAGCCTAATGTGGGGCTCAATCCCAGGACCCTGAGATCATGACCTGAGCCGAAGGCAGAGGCTTTAACCCACTGAGCCACCCAGGCGCCCCTTTAAGCTACTTTTAATTAAACATTTTGTTACTTGCAGCTGAAGTTATCATGTTATAATTGGTGTGACATTAGACATTACTTCCAGAAATGGTCATAAACTGCCCATCTACTTAGCCTCTGGCCTAGTCCCTTTCCGTATCATTGTGTCTTCATCCATTATGTTCTTTGCAACTAGAGTGCCCTTCCTCTCTTTCTTCCCTGAGCAAATGGCCCAATATCCTTTTGTAATGCTATCCTACATTCCCCTGCAAGAATAAAATTACTCCATTACCTCTGTTTCTGTATAATTTAGCCATTGTAATTATTACTGCTGTTATTGTACAATTACCAAACAATATATTTATACCCTCTGCCAGACATTGTGCTAAATGCTTTACATGTATTACATCTTATAGTAGATTGTTTTCTTTGTTCACGAATATTTATTTGCTTCTCACTTGTGCCATGCTCCTAGAAGACAGAGTACTCTTCCTTATCTATTGACTTTGGGCTTAGCATTATGCCTTAGTGAGTAATTGGATACAGGTAGAGAAGGAAGGTAAGATTTATTAGAATTCTCCAGAGAAACAAACAAAATGGATGGATGAGTGAATGGATGGATGGACTGAGAGATATTATAGGGATTGAGATCATGCAATTATGGAGACTAAGAAATCCCAAGCTTTGCTGTTGGCAAGCTAGAGGCCCTAGAGAGCCAATGCATGACTCCAGCCTCCAAAGGCCTGAGAATTAGGAAAGCCAATGGTGTAAGCCCCAGTCCAAATGTTGGCAGGCTGGAAACCCAAGAAGAGCTGATGTTTGAGGTCAGAAAAGACCCATATCCAGCTCCAGGAGTCAGCCAGGAGGAATTTCCTCTTACTCAGCCTTTTTGTTCTAGACAAGTCTTCAACTGATTGAATTAGGTCTGTCCACATTAGGGACAGCATTCTACCAATTGAAATGTTAATCTCATCCAGAAACACACTCACAGATACACTCGGAATAATATTTGGCCAAATGTCTGAGTACTCTTTGGCCCAGTCAAATTGAGACATTAAAATTACCCATCACACAGTATTCCTTCATGTAATGAATATACACTCAATGTATTAAATGCCTACTCTGTGCTTGAAATAAATCTTCCTATTAGCAACCTTGTAGTAACTGAATTTTCATCTTTCATCAAAGAATTTTAAAAGTAAAATGATCTTAGAAACTATGTTATTCAACTGAATCATTTATACAGGTAAGAAAAATAAGGTTCAGAGATACTAAGTAACTAGCTCCAAGCAACATAATTTTACTGGTAAAGACAGGGGTAAGACTAGAGCCAAGGTCAAGAGCAAATGCTCTTTCCATTATACTACACGGTTCCACTTCTTCTTAGTACTTGACTATGAATCCCAATCCCAGTACAAAAAAGAAATTAATAGACATACATATATAAGTCTTGTGAAGTGTTTATCTTGCTGCAGATTTATAGACACAAGCATTTGCGAACACAGGGAGAGATAAAAGCTTTATTATAGCTTCTAAGCAATAGTAAAACACATTTTAGATATAAAAGACAAGATTCCCATAGATAAAAATGCATCCTTTGTAGTTTTTCATCCATTAGAGGAAAATATAATAAAACACCCAATTTCTATTCCTGAATGGAGTATTTCAGAAGTTTAATTTTTCTTGCAAACATGTATGTAACCCAATGATGTTCATCTAAAAATGAGGGCAAGAGGTATTAAATTCATCAGCATATAAATGACTTTTCTAGAATGTAAAGATGGATCACAGTGAAAGTCAGCCATGATTTCAAATATTATTACTTACCAAGGAGAAATAAATAAAGTCAAGTTTTTCATGCCATCATTTACAAACTATTTCATCTGAACTGGTCTTATATTATCACTTTCTGTTTTATGATTTTCCCTCAGAGAAATTAACTAAAAAATAATGTGTATGACTCAATATTCTTCAAATCTTAACACATTTCTTCTCCGTTGTTTCCCTAAACAATCCTGTTAGCAAAAAAAAAAAAAAAAAAAAGATAATTGACCCACACTGAACAAATATAAATGGCACCAGCTCAGAGTAAATTTCAAAATGGCTGTCATCTTGTTTCCATGCCACAGAAAAGATGTAACCAAAGAAAGATAGGAATAAATGCCAGTAGATGCTTATATACTTTAGTTTATTTCTAGTACATAGATAGATAGTTGATGACTATTATTTCATGATCTCTTATGAACTGCTAATAAAAGTATATGAACAACCAAAAATCTCTCCTTAACTGACTAAAGTTCAACCGTTTATTTATCCATTCAACCATTTACTCAATAAGCATGTCTTTTTTTTTTTTAAGATTTTATTTATTTATTTGACAGAGAGGAGAGAGATCACAAGTAGGCAGAGGGGCAGGCAGAGAGAGGGGGGAAGCAGGCTTCCTGCAGAGCAGAGAGCCCAATGCGGGGCTTGATCCCAGGGCCCTGGGATCATGACCTGAGCTGAAGGCAGAGGCTTTAACCCACTGAGCCACCCAGGCGCCCCAACAAGCGTGTCTTGTTAGGCTAATAAAGGTCAGATGCTAAGCCTGGTACTATCAAATCTTTTAGAATCTGAATTCATAAAACATAAAAACTAAGTGGATAGGAGTAGAAAAAGAATTATATGAGTGCAATATGACTCCTAGATTTAAAGAGGGCACAGGATTTGGGGAGGTCTAAGTAAGTCCAGGTATATTACTGTACTCTATGGAAGCAAGGTAAGAGGAGAATTACCTGCCTGACAAAGATTCAGATGGCTACTCAGACGAGATGACACTTGAAACCTATCTTTATCCAGTAATGAAGAAGCATGAGGTTATTACTGAGAGTGTGAAGAATATCAAAAGGCTTAGAGGTATAAAACAGCAATACAGTTTCTGCTGAACACTGAATGGTTCAAAAAGAAAGTAGCATGTGCGGGTATGAAAGAACTGGAAAAGTAAGTTGGGGCTAGTCTATATATGCTGATACATTTAAATATATCTCTTCACTACTGGGGTTAACACTGAAAGTTTTTACACTGAAATGTGACAAGATTAATTGTGAGCTCTAAAATACAGTAGTATTTTAGGAATTAAAGAGAGACCTGAGTCAATGATAATAGTTAGGCAAATACAACCCAGGAAAAAATGATGAGCACCCAAAGTAAGCAATGAAGGAGGGGGATTCAAATGTACAAGTGGATCCTAAGTACCTGAAAAGTCTGTATTTGCGAATAATCCTATTCACTAGGATTAGGATTTACAAAAAGATTTTTTGTAACCCTTAACTGAATATGTGTGTCCCTTTCATAGTCATTTGCACAGGTTGGGGAAAATTTTGAGTTGCTCAATGCACATATTCTCAGTTGAGATCAAACAAGGTGATGCTCTGCTTTCCTGCTTAAGTTTTCACACTGAAAACACTGGTCGTTTTCAGTGTCTACATAGTGCCCTGTTTTTCACATCTTTGTACTTTTTGTTATTTCATAGCTTAAAAGGGCCCCCAAGCACAGTGCTGTCTAGAGTTCTTAAGTGCAAGATGACTGTGATATGCCTTATGGAGAAAATACCTGTGCTATATTAACTTCATTCAGGCATGAGTTACAATGCTATTTGCTGGCTGTGAGTTCAGTGTTAACAAATCAACAATGTATCATAATTAAGGTGTCTTTAAACAAAAACTCATAAGGTTATCCATTATTTAGTTGACAAAAAGGTTGTTAACAGAGGCTCACAGGAAACCAACCTTATGTTTCCTCTAGGAGCAATGGTTCATATTCACTAGTTCATTGTTCAAAGTGACTTTATAAAACATAACTGCTGTGAATAATAAAAATCAATTTTATTTAAGACTTTATAACATTCAGCTGTTGGCTAGCTATGGAGGAGAAAGGAGAAGTCAACAATAAATATTACTTATCTTGCTTAAGTATCAGAGAAGATGGTAACGCTATAACCTGCAACAGGCAGACAGGAGATAGTATAAATTTTAACAATTGGTGTTGACTTAAATTTTGAAGAGGTTAGATTTGAGTATGTCTTATATAAGAGACATCTGGCCAGAGAAATTTAGAACGCTTTGGAGCATAAAGGTGTGAGACTTAGGAGTGGAGATATAGACTAGAAAAACTGGAGCAGGAAGATCAGAGTTGTAGTCAAGGGAATGAATGGGCACGTGGTTGGAAAGATGTATAATAAGAGAAGTGGGGCTTAGGAAGACCAATTCTCCTTGCAACAGTAAACAGAAGTCTGAAAGGGAGCTCATAAATAAGCAGTAATTTAGGAAGAGAGCCAGGGGAAAGGGAAAAATAAAAACCAAGGTAAAGGAGATAGGCTAAGAGGTCCAATCCTCCAAAAGAGTCAAATGAGAGAGACTAGAAGAGACTGTCAGTCTCAATATTGGGAGACCTTTGATGACATTAGTAAGAGGAACTCCAGGAAAACAATAGTAGAAAAGCCAGACTGAATGGGAGGAGGAAGTAAGAAGGTTGACCTATCAGCAAAGGAATAGAGACAATTTGCTCCTGCAAAGACTTTGGCAGTCAAGGAGATATGAAATGTAGGCTCTCAGCTTGAGGATGTGGTAATTTACTGTAAAAAAAGAGCGGAGTTCATGAGATTTGCCTTCTGCGATCATCTGGAAGTTTTAAGTAAGATAAATCTATTCCTTTGCCAATGGTATCTGGAAAACTTGATTTAAATAACTATTTCAATTCCTTTTTTTTTTTTTAATTGCTATAGTTTACCTGAAGCTTAAATTGCCATTTATCACTCATTCACTCAGCCAACCTTATGGGAATCTACCATGTGCCCAGCATTATTCTAGACACTGGTTATATAGTAGTGAAAAAAAAAATAGACAAATTCCCTGTCCCTGTGAAGATTATATTCTAGCATACTATATCTTCTAGGAAGAGAAATGGCATCCTCAAAGTATAACATAAGCCAATGGATGATATATGAGAGTCAGAAAATTACATACAGAGAATGAAATAAAACACAAAGAGCAGGTCTCTTAGAATTGTGTTAAGGATAGGAAGGAATTTCCAAAAAATCACAGTAAAGAATGACAAGAATGACCTTACTAACCAATAAAAATAGCAACTGAAGATCACTTCTGACAGTTCTGTGGTGAATGGAATGGCAGGGAACGTTGGAACTCTACTTGCTTATTTAAAAACTATAAAGTGTAATTTTTCAACTGGCACACAAGCCTTCTGAAGTACCAACTAAGTATTATATTCCTTTGGCAAACCCCCAATAACCCTAACATAGGGATGAACCCATCTAATTTAATACCTCAAGGGCATCCTTATATGCCCCTCAAGGATAGCTAAAATAAGAAGACTCATGATACTCTTCTTTCAAAATCAGAGAGATTCAGACATCCTAGAGTGTTATAGCCCTGGAGTTGAATTCTAGTGTAAACATGAAAATGCATCTGCAGCCTATAAACTGCTTATACCTTAAGTGACAGCTGAGGATAGACACAATAAGACTGACAGACCTAAATGGATTTTGTAACATGTTTGAGTATCTAGAAATGTGTTATTAATATATAATTTTTGCAGTTATAGCAATGCATAATGATGGTTCATTGATTTTTAGAAACTGTACACACATGTTATCAACCTATATAAATAATCTGATACACAAATAATTGCTTTATTTGGATGTAATCTTAATTCTGGGAATCCCTAAAGATCAAAGTATTACAAAAATACTTTATTAGTTAATTCATCAGCTCCTCAGTTTGAATTTGTGATAGATCAGAAAAAAAGCTAAAAGAAAAATGTCATACTAATGAAATAGCAAATATATATGGTACTGCAAAATTTACATTTACCCGACTAGAAAAATTTCGAGTACCTAATTTTTTTATCAACCCTTAAGTAATATATTATGAATTTCTCTTATCTATTCACTTATTAGGAATTTAGCAAATTCCTCAATGGCCTCTGACAAACACTTTAGTTACCAATTGGGGGGATTAAGTATTACAAACTTCCAATTATAAAACAAATAAGTCATGGAGATGAAAAGTACAGCATAGGGAATACAGTCAATAATACTATAATATCTTTGGATGGTGACAGATTATGATCATCATTATCATGGTGAGCATTTCATAAAGTTTATAATTGTTGAATCACTATGTTGCACACCTGAAATTAATATTTTATATCGATATACTTCAATTAAATATACATATGACTCAATTTAGTATTTCTATGATTATGTCTCAACCTGAGTTAGTAAGATCTAATGCCATTCCTATTCAGCTGCTAGTTGTAAAAGGCCCCATTTTTCTACATATCCTGGATACTCCTAAATAATTAACTTTTATTAGTCAATATCATTAATTGTACCCATTTGAGATCTCAAACTATTTTCATTTCTGTTCTCCATAAAAACAGGCTGCCCAAATTACTTACAACAGTAAAACAGTTGTCAAAATATTTCAAAAGCATTAAGCCGGATTTTTAACTCTGCAGAGACAACTGTTAATTTATTCATACCAGGACACTGGAATCTTGATGCTACCAGTTGCCTTTTGAAGTATTTGCCAAGAAAACAAAAGTGGAACCCACACCAAAAATCCACTGTTTTATTTATGAATAGATGATGTGAAATAAGAATTTAGATGTAAGGTAAAAGAATGAAAGGAGTTTTTTGTTTTTGTTTTTGTTTTTTTTTTAAAGATTTTATTTATTTGACAGAGAGAAACACAGCGAGAGAGGGTCCACAAGCAGAGGGAATGGTAGCGGGAGAAGCAGACTTCCTGCAGAGCAGAGAGCCCGATACGGGGCTCGATCCCAGACCCCTGGGATCTGACCTGGGCCGAAGGCAGCCACTTAACAACTGAGCCACCCAGGTGCCCCAGTTTGTTGTTTTTTTAACCAGAGCATCAACTTAACCAAAAGCAGAGACATCTAGGTATGTATAATAGGGGCAATTATGAAGTAATTTTAAAAATGATATGAATTTATATGACTACCCTCCAGAAGAGCTAAAATAAAAAGACAGGAAAAAACAAAATTGGTGAGGAAGTAAGAATGCAGAGAAAATCAGAATTCACATGCTTGTGGTGTGTAAATGGATACAACCACTTTGGAAAATTGCTTGACAATATCTACATACCTATGGCTTAGCAATCTACTCCCAGGTATAAACTCAACAGAAATGTACCATATGTTCACAAAAAAATGCAGTATAATATTCATAGAAGCACACTTCTTAATTGTCTAATTCAAGATACTCCACAAAAAGACATCAATAGTGGAGTGAATCAATAAATGTAGGATATTTTCACAATGAAATACCATGTGACAATGAAAATAAACAATCTACAACTATAGGCAACAATATGGATGGTCTCTTACAAATAAAAGAGGTTAGTGAAAGAAGCCAGTTACAAGAGTATATGCTGTATTATTCCATTTGTGTCCAGTAAAAAAAAAAGGGGGGAGGGAATCTAATCTATATTGTTAGAAGCTGAGATACTGGTTAGTCATGGCAGGTTGGTAGTAGTTAGAAAGAGCTACATGGGGGTTCCTGGTATGCCAGGAGTTTTCTATTTCTGGACTCTTGAGTGTTGGTTACAAAAGTTAAGTTCAAGTTTATTAAAATCCACCAAGCTATATAATTATGCTCTGTGCACATTTTTTTTTTTTTTTAAAGATTTTATTTATTTGACAGAGAGAAACACAGCGAGAGAGGGAACACAAGCAGAGGGAATGGTAGCGGGAGAAGCAGGCTTCCTGCAGAGCAGAGAGCCCGATGCGGGGCTCGATCCCAGGCCCCTGGGATCTGACCTGGGCCGAAGGCAGACGCTTAACGACTGCGCCACCCAGGCGCCCCTGCACATTTTTTAAAATAGACATTTTTTAGAGTGTTAGTTTCACAGCAAAATTGAAGGGAAGGTATAGAGATTTGCCATACAATCCCAGTCCCCACATATTCCCCCTTCACAGCCTTCTATATTAACATCCCTTACCAGAGTGGTAAATTTGTTATAATTGATGAACCTACACTGACATATTGTTGTTATCCCAAGCCCATAGTTTACAGTCAGGTTCACTTTTGGTTAAGATTTCCCTGCCTTTTCATGCTCAACAGCTCATTTCTTTTCAGTACTGAATACTATTCCATTGTCTAGGTGTAATACAATTTATCCATTCACCTACTGAAGGACATCCTGGTTTCTTCTAAATTTTGGCAATTATGAATACAGCTACTCTATGCATCCATGTCCTGGCTTTTGTGTGGATCTAAGTTTTCAACTCCTCTGAGTAAATACCAAAAAGCACAGTTGCTGAATCATATAGTAAGAGTATGTTTATCTTTATAAGAAAAGGTCAAATTGTCTTTCATAGTGACTGTACCATTTTGCATACCCACCAGCGATGAATGAGAGCTCTTGTTGTTCCACCTTCTTGCTTACATTTGGTGTCAGAGTTCTGGATTTTGACCATTCTGATAGATGAGTAGTGATATCTCATTTTTGTTTCAATTTGCATGCCCCTAATAACATATGATGTGGGACATCTTTTCATATGCTATTTGTCATTTGTATATCTTCCTTGGTGAGATGCCTTTTAAAGTCTTTGGCTCATTTTTTAATTGAGTTGTTCATTCTCTTATTGTTGAGTTTTAAGAGTTCTTTGTAGGGGTGCCTGGGTTGCTCAGTTGGTGAAGTGTCTGCCTTTGGCTCAGGTCATGATCTCAGGGTCCTGGGGTCTGGAATCTGGCTCTCTGCTCTTCAGGGAGTCTGCTTCTAGCTCTTCCTCTGCCCCTCCACCATGCTTATGCTCTCTCTCTCAAATAAATAAATAAACTCTTTAAAAACAAGTTCTTTGCATATTGCGGTAACTGTCCTTTTCAAATATATCTTTTACAAATAATTTTTCCAAGTTTCTGATACTGTTTTTGAATCTGTATACTTTTCAGCATTTACATTACATCATTATTTTGCATTAAGCAGTTTGTTGTTATTTTTTGATATTGTGGTGTATATATATATATATATAAATGCAAAATTAACTGAATTTAACCTTTTTTTAATTTAACCATTTTTAAGTGTACAGTTCAGTGGCATGAAGTACATTCACACTGTTATGCAATCATCACCACTACCTATTCCAGAACTTTTTCACCATCCCACACTTAAACTCTGTATCCATTAAACAGTAACTCTCCATTTCCCTCCCCCCCAGCCCTGAACTACTGTTCAGTCTCTACGAATTTGACTATTCTAGGTATCTCATATAATTGTGATCATACCAAATTTGTCCTTTTGTGTC
Source organism: Procyon lotor (assembly GCA_028646535.1). Classification (NCBI taxonomy): domain Eukaryota; kingdom Metazoa; phylum Chordata; class Mammalia; order Carnivora; family Procyonidae; genus Procyon; species Procyon lotor. The sequence goes on from CM053609.1 coordinate 102,824,197, forward strand.
TGACTTATTTAACTTAGCATGTTTTCAAGATTCATCCATCTTGTAGCATGTGTTAGAATTTTGTGCCTTTTCAAGAACTGAATATTTCATAGTATGTCATCATTTTAAATTGTCATATAAATGGTCATCGCATCAAAGTCATGAAGCCAAACATCCTTAGCCAACTAGCTGATCAACTGTATAATACCATGAGCAAGTTAGCCAGAATCACATGTAAAGGATGTTTGTGATCACTTCCATAGGATTATTTAAGGGAACGGAGAGTGTCCTTGTACCCTTAAATGTCTCCCTCACCTGTGATATGTTATTTAAAATTCTATACAGGCTATTTCTAAACTCAAATATTCCTGAAAGAGAGTAACTTATTAAAACAGTAACATCTTAGGATGGTTTCGATATACTGCTTTCTTTTGTGACAAAAGAGATCGTAAGAGGGAATGAAAGAAAACATTTCTTCTGTTTCAAGTACTCTGTGAAGGGTCATGTAATGCTCATATCAGCTCCATAAAGCAGGACTGCTAATCATCCTCTTGGAAATGAGGAAAGAAGATCCTCAGGTTCAGCAACGGGGACCAGAAGCATAACTGCTTTATGGGAAACTGGATTTCATTTTCAGGTCCAGTACTTTTCTACCACACCACGCTACCTACCAGAAAGAGTTCGGATTTATGAAAGAAGACATAAAAGAAAGAAAATACTAACACTATCAATTTCCTAATTTTGTCTAGAGCTAGCGTAGGTTGTTATTTCAGCTGATCTATTTCACTAGAAGTTGCTTCTTATCATGAAATGACTAATATAAAACATATTAAAACTAATCTAAAATGTAGTCCATACTGATACTTTCCCAATCAGAAAGAAAGAAAGAAGGGGCACCTGAGTGGCTCAGTCATTAAGTATCTGCCTTCGGCTCAAGTCATGATCCCGGAGTCCTGGGATCGAGCCCCGCATCGGGCTCCCTGCTTGATGGGAAGCCTGCTTCTCTCGCTACCGTTCCCTCTGTTTGTGTTCCCCCTCTCGCTGTGTTTCTCTCTGTCAAATAAATCAAATCTTTGAGAGAAAAAAGAAAGAAAGAAAGAAAGAAAGAAAGAAAGAAAGAAAGAAAGAAAGAAAGAAAGAAAGAAAGAAAAAGGTTTACTGAGGGAAAAAAAGTATCTCAGAGTATCTCACAGGTTCACTGGATTCTAGGGAAGTCCTCTGCCTCTAACCATTATGTCCACAGTGGCTCCCATGGATTGCTTTTTTCCTATGGATGGGGGGCGGGGAGCGGAAATGCCAGGTTTATGTTTGGTAAGTCATGTCAGTGTGTGAAATCCTTATTCTTAGGAATTTCTTCCTTAGACATTAAAAAAAAAAACTTCTTGCTTTAAGACTATTTTTCAGAGTAGATGGAGACTAACCAGTATGTTTCAAGATTCTGTCCTAGGAGATTCTCAGTGAGCTTTCTTTCCCCAGGTAAGATAATGTTAATGTCTTTCATCTTATCTCCTAAAACAATCAGAATTTTCTTAGACTTTAATAAGAAGTGTCAAAACTGAGAAAGCAACAGTTCATCTGCAGTACTGCGCATTGGCCATAAACCATAAATGCCAAGTGCATCTGCTAACACCAAGCATAAACATGAAAGTGGTTTTATTAGTTTAGGCGCACTAAACTGAAGTAACCTAAACTGATATTTATTTAAACATGGGAAGACATAGCTGTATCATCCAGATTTAAAAATGTATCTTACTATAGTATTGTAATTTTATAGGCTGACTTATATAGAGAGAGAAGAGATAGAGGTACAAGTGGAGATAGAAGTGGAGATGAAAATTATGAAATTAGATTGCTTTAGATAAGACCTGAAAAAAAAAATCTCAAAATCTATTAAGATCTTTATAAAGCCCTAAAATGAACTGTAGAGGAATCACAAAAGTTCTCCAACTCTGCAGAATGAAATAGTCTTTAATGTGTTTCTTTGAAATGTAAACAAATCACATGATATCTTTGTTGCAGTCTGTTACCCTACAGTATAGAAGTCAAGCAATATTATATCATATAATAGTCCAAGAAAAACCACTTCTCCCTTTGACCTAGTTTCAAAAGCATTTTCCCCTGGCTTTGAAGATGAATAAATATGCTTGTTAAAGTACTAGATCAGGTCATCCACTCTTAGTAATGGATTCTATTAATTATCAACTAGTCCTTATTAAAGTGATTTTAAAATTGACTTGGAAAAAAATCTTTATTGTATAAGCCTTCTAATTTCTTTCTTTTTTTCTTTTTTACTAAATGATTGCATATTGGTGCTCAAGAGATTTCTAGTTATGCTTAGCCTTTGATAGTCCCTTTAATAGAAACAAACTTGAACGATATTCCCAATGCTCTGCAACTATCTGATTAAGAAACTTAAAAATAACCTCACTTCTTAACCCCCTTAGTAATTACATAAACGTTTAAATACTGGAACTACCATTTTCTTAAATAAAGATATTTCTACAAAACAACCATTACTATCCATTATATTTCTTAAGTACCACTATGCTTGTTATATGAGCAAGATTTTTAGAAGGTAAATTTTTGCACAGCAACAGCTAAAGGAAAAATGTTAGCCATAATCCTCAGTTCTATTAAGACAGAAAATATTGGCAAAGAGATTGTGATTATTTCCTTTTCAAATCGGTTGGCATTTCCTAGCTCCAGATGCACTAGAAATTTGAAACTGACTTGGGAAAAAAAATAATTACATAGTTTTTCTCTAATAAATGGTTCAGTAGTCCTCCCCTTAATTATACTTTAAGTTCATGTGCTAATTGAATAATATAAATTTTAAGATAAGAATACATTTGCAAGTGTAACACATCTGCATGGCTATTTGGTGATATCTGTAATTATTTTTGGAAATGTTTAATTTACCAGTATCGAAAAGGTTGTGCCTAAAAAAATCATCAAGTTGTTTAACCTCTTGGTAGCTTAATAATGATAATTTTTTAAAAATTGAGTTTTATACACAGGCAGTCAATATTAATTATTACTATGAATCTGAATGTTTGGAAATTTATCAGATTATTTACAATAAAAATAAAAGTTAGAATACCTGAAGACTTGGTTGATTATTACGATTGCTTTCTTATGAAAGAGTGAACATTTATCAAAGTGCATCTTTCTTTTAGTATATCATAACACTAATCATGTTCTCTGTTCTACAAAATATTTAGCAAAGAGGAATATTAAAACCAAAAAAATTATCTTTAGCTTTAATAGGCAATGATGATTTCTACTCGACTCTTTCAACCTGTTGCCATTCTACTACTAGAACTCTGTGAAGAAAGGGTTTATGGATGAGAAAAACCTAAATCTTAGAGAAGTTATGTAAGTTGATTGAGATCACATTGCAAACAATGACAGAAACTTGATTCAAGTTCAAATGGATCTAACTCAAAAATTACACGGACCTTTTTTCATTATACCATTACAGTATGCTTTTCTCTATAGCCAGCAGCAACTAATGCTATTCTCAATACCACCATCACCATGATCTTGCCTCCCAATCCCTTGAACTACATACATCTAAACCCTCACAACAAAGTAGTACACATGTTCTCTGGTGATTTAAAGTATAATTAGGGTTTCCAGGGAACAGAGCAGAACTTGAAGATGACTTCGAATCTGGATATTGAAAAAACTACAAACAAAGAAGCTTGTTCTGCGTGAGAGAAACCTCCAAGAACAATAAATGTCTGGGTCAACCCAACAGAGAAAAGCAGAGTGTAGCCCAAATAGCCTCAAATGCACCAGCTCTGTGCTAGCTGTGTTGGAGGTACCTCTGTTATCTCACAGTTCTTCTAAATAATCCATCTACACCAAAGTACTCATGAGCAATACAGATTTTACTGAAGATTTTGTAGGGAAGACAGAGGAAGAGATTTAAATTGCACATCTCTCCAAAACCTTTAAGGCTTCCCATTAGATGTTTCTTTTCTTTTCCAAATCACTACCAATACTTTTTTTTTTCTTTTGCCTCTTTTCTTTCTCCACATGCTAGCCAACATTGCTTGTTCTTCTCTTTCTCCCTCCAAATTCTCGGACTCTTTAAGCACATCTCCCCTTCAGAATGCTGAAAATTTCAGCTCTGCTTCATCTTCTGCTCAGCGCCAAATTGCACTCAATCCCTAGGCACACAGAAAAACAAAGGCCTTCTGATTTAAGTCACTCATCCTCCGTAAAAGCAATGAGAAATTACAGCATTTTCTGAAATAAACTTGGTTCTCCAGAATCAGTGTCCATAAAAACTTATCCAGAATCACTGTTCATGAACATTATGTGGATAATGCTATTCTCTGCATAAACTCTGCCTGTCTCCATGTTCACTCTAGATGTCCTCACCTCAATCGTACTCTCACCCTTACTTATTTCAAATCCTGAACCTTGAGTCTGACTTTGGCCAAAAATCAGAATGGATCCTGCTTACAGAGATGTTCACCAATAAAAATCAGCAACACCCCATTTATTTAGCACTTCCTGTACACTTGGCAGTGTGGTGAACACTTTAAAAATAAGCAATTTAAGCCTCCCAAGAAGTCTATAAAGTAGGTATCACCTTTCACATCTGCCCCTTGGCCTTTCCCTTGCAAGAAACAAGACTTTCATCTTGGTGCTCACACATTAGTGATAAAAAGACAGTTTGCTCAGTAGGGAGCCAGGAAACAAACAGATAGGTCAGTAACAATTACTTAGTACTGACCTTGATCTCACATCTTAATGATTTAATAGGACAAAGAAAGTATGCCATTTTTTTAATTTAATTCACTTAAGTTATTTAGTGCTAAATAACTACTCACATGGTGTCGCCTACATAATCTTCACAGTAACATTGAGAAGCAAATATTGTTATGACCCCATTTTCACAGATCAAGGAAGGAGACTCATCAATGTTAAGAAACCAACACGAAAACCTATTAGCAAATGGCAGATGTAACGGCTGTCCTATAATCACTCCTCCAGACCTATACACTTTGAATAATATTGTGATTCTATGTAATCATGTACATTAACTATATTGGATAGTTAACTATATAACCATAGAAACACACACACACACACACGCACACACACATGCAGAGTAGTATGTGTTTTAGGGTCCAAGGCCAAGATGGGCCACCTTGGCATGAAAATTATTTTGAGCTGAAAGCAATCGAGACCCTGCAGACTCAAGAAAAACTTTGGCCCTTCCCTTAACTACGTAGAAGAATCTAAATTGGGCATCTTTCTCACAAGAAGGGTTATTAGCAAAGGTAATTTTTAAGTAAGTGACCCATTTGCATGGCAAGGTAACATCTAATTACTGAACATCTGCTCTTCTTATTGCCCTGTGAATTTCATTCTTCTGAATTCCCAGACCCCTACCCCTTCTCCTTAATTCAGGATGACATATATACTTCATTCTGCCTTTCTTTGGAATTTCCATGTCTTTGTGGATTCCCCATGCATATGCTATTAAATTTGATTTCCTCCTATTAATTAGTCTCATGTCAAATTGATTCTTAGTCCTGCTAGAAGGCCCTCTGAGGGAACAAGAATTCTTGCTCACTGACAGTGTGTATATGTGTGTGATTGTGTGTGCCAAAGAAATGGCAACTGGTTTAACAAGGCTGACTTATTTAACGCAGAGACTAATAGCTCAACAGTGTCACCTCTAAAAAAGTAAAAGTTCAAGTGTGGTGAATTGACCCCAAAACTTATAACCATAATATGAAAAATCTCCTTTAATTTCATCATTTAAAGTTCATATGTATCATCTGTAAACCAGAGATTATTATTATAGGATCTCATGTTATTTCAAAAAATACTTTACTTTGATTTATGTATGGATGGGTACTGCGGGTGGGGGTACCCCAATGTTTCCAGAGCTGACAGCTTCTAAAATTCTGAACCAGAGCTGATGATTATAGAACATTCTTTCACACAACATCTACCGAAAGGAGAAAAATAGCATGGTAGCTAGAAGGAAAAGTGTAGGTAAGCAGCAATCTGAATGGTTAGGAAAACTGAAATCAAGAAAACTAAACATATATCATATAAATTACCAAGTGAATATGAACTGCAAAGCACAGATCAAGTTTCAAACACAAAAGAACTTCCGAGAAATGAGATGATGACAGTCATAACAATAGTTAACATTTCTCTCACGCATGAAAATTTGCCAAGAACATATACGCATCATTTTGTTTAATCTTCACATTGATTACACAAGGTATTATTATTATTATCATCTGCATTTTGTAGACAAGAGAGTAAGACCTGAAGGGGTTATGGAATAGCTCACCAGCCTGTGAATGGTATCAGCCACCATTTCCAAAGTGTGGCCACCGGTAGCATCGTTCTCTCAAAGCAAAAGGGAAGGTGGGGTGGGAAGAGGAAAATGTGGAGCTGCCAATCCACATCAATTTACAAAATAAAGAAAGAGTAATTTCAAACTCTGAGGTTGAAAAAAAATGGAGTAATTCATGGCAGCTCGAACATTAGAAACTGAGAAAGTTCTGCGATAACAGGGGCTTAATAAAAAGAATAAAATAGACCATAAATAGATAAAATGTGTAATTTAACAAATGTGTTCAAGCTGGCTCTTCCTGTGAAGCAGCTATGTTGGGGGGGGAGGTGGTGAGTCATGACTGAAAAAGACACCAGAGATGCATCCTAAGAGGAGTAATGCAAGGAATTCTCACTGAGAACAATGAAAAGAGAATAGGGAAAAAGTTTCAATGTCATAAAATCTCAAACATGTGGGCAAGTATTTGAGTTAATTGCTTGAAATAAGGTTTGGAAAATGATTCTTTAGCTAATGTCTTCTTAGAAAGAACAGAAGAACATTAAGTAATTTGATCACCATCATTACAAGGGAGGTTTATATAAAATTCCCTTTTTCTCAGAACCTCACCTTAACTTGTGCTATTCACATCACCATTTTTGATTCCAGAGTACTAGAAACCAAGACTGTGCAATCATGAATAGAAAGTGAACATGCTGCGGTGGGTTTGTTTTCCCTTACTCAGGGTTTTCCTGTGGGGTGTATATGGTAGGAGTTACATCATGCATAGCTAAATTGTATTCCGTTCATCAGCTGATTATAGACATCCCTTCCAGGAAAGCTCCCATGCCTGATACGCTCAACTCTATTACCCAACTCTGAGGCACAATGAAAGATTCATGAGGACACTGACAGTATAGAGGTGTGAAATGCGAGATACCCAGGGGAAGATGAAATTCATTGCTCAATCACAATGTGTTTTATATAATACAGTGTGGCAAGCCGCATACATGATCAAAAACACATCTTTATAAACTATGGCACCTCATACTCTGCAGATATGCAAAGTAATACCTCACCTAGGGAGAATGCTAATGATGAAGAGAAGATGGTCATATTTCTGAATAGCTAGTACACACTTACTTCCAAAGCTCATACCTAAAACTTCCATATTTCATTCAGTGAAAAGTTTATTGGACTCTTACTTAGAACCTTTTTACTTTTATTTTACATGCAATTCTAAGAAATTTAGTATAGCATAGGATTACACTAAATCAAAATCACATATTTGGTGAGGGATTTCGTATCTCAAAGCCTCCATTGACTCACTTGTAAAATGGGTATTTCATGGAATAGGTATGAAAATGTAATCAGCACACTGATGTGAAGTATAAACACAATGCGAGTCCCATGAGTTCAAAGGCAGATATTTTTTTCATAGAACCTGGTGTCACATTGTGAACCAACTACCTTATCTGATCCTCAATCAGAGTAAAAGGAAGCCTTTCCAATGCCAAGGAAAAATGGGCTATTCTGGAATTCTTATGAGAATGATTATACATCGATCTCTACGGGGAAACTCCCCAGGGGATTTTCAAAGGTAACTGTAATTTATAGGATTGCCTTTTATTGCTAGTGTTGATATCTCCCTAAGAATTCAAACTGCCCAGTAATCTTATACTAACTAGCACAAGAGTAAAGAGCTCTTGCTAACATCATTGCACTGCATAATCATCAGTGCTCGTGATGATGAATAAAGTCATCAAGGAAGGGTTAAATATGTGTTCTTTAATGCTCTGAAAAAGAAGACAAAGTAAAGAGACATGTTTAGAAAGATCCCTCCTTTAAAAAACAAGACTTTAAAAAGCGTTGTTTTTTTTTTTTTTCAGGAAACTTAGAGGTTTCAGTCAAGAAAACTCGTTCATTCCAAACAGAGCTGATCACAATGGCAAAATATAGGATCATCATCTTCCCACTCATTTATAAAGAGGGTTTAATACTCTGTTTTCAGAACTTGAACTCAGGATTACCAAGGTAACTCTTTCTTAGGTGGAAAGAAGCAGTTACCCAAACATATGCCCTTCTATGATCTTTGCTTACTGTATTAAATTGTTTATCCTTCTTTATTGATTTGCACGAGCTCTTTACAAAGGCCCTTGAGGATATTAAGGATACAAGCCTTTCCTTCTGAATTCTAAATAAATATCCACAGTTTACCTTTTGTTTTATGGTTATTTTTTTTTGCCAGAAGTCTTAACTTTTAGTGTAATGAAATATGACATATTTTTTTCTTATGATCTCCTGAGTTGCTGTTACGTAAAGGAAAAACTTTTCCAATCTGCGATGATTAAAATATCCTCCTGTACTTTCTTTTATTCTTTGTGTGCTTTTAGTTTCACGTTTAAGTCATTAATCCAATTGTAGCTTATGTTTGCATTAGGCAAGGTAAACAAATTCCCAATAAAACATCTCGTTTGAAAATATAATTCTTTGCTTCTTAATCCATGCAGATAAAAGCATGGATTTTTACACTATGCCTAGGAAAAATAAGTGGAATAGATTTTTCATGTTATTCTGAGTTATCAAACATTCATCTGTTAAAATATGTAAACATTTTGGTATTATGATGAGAAGGAAAAGGGAACTAACACAGAAGACCAAAAAGATGCCAAGCACTGTTCTGGGTACCCTATATACACCACTTCACTGAATTCTAATGAAGGTGAGGTTCAGAGTAGATAATAACTTACCCCCAAGTCATGTAGCTGGTAAAGTGGAGCAATGGTTCAAAACCAGTTTGTTCTAACTTCAAAATGCATATTCTTTTTGCACAAAGACACAGAAATGTTACATGTCTAAGGGATGCATGATTATAATATTTAATGGTTAATGCTATTTTTTTCCCAAATGCTAAGTAGCCCATTTAGTGCTTTGGATAACAGTTACTACCATCATGTTATATCCAAGTATGTAAAGAGCAAAATGGTAATATAAACGGAACTCAGTGCCCGGTTGAGTTGAGAGCTAGAAAATTTATTATTATTTCTTTTTCTAATTCTGTGTTCTGAATTTCTAGAGTAGAACTTAGCACAGAGGTGACATGATAATCCACAAAAGTTCTACACGTTTGGGGATTTTTGTGCTTCTAGGTATTGCTCCCAGCCTCTACACACTCATCCAGAATGATTAAGAACCTAGGTATAACCACTTTGTGAAGTAGTATAAAAATAAATTCTGTTGTTTGCACACATAGCCCAAAATAAATATTTATGTTAATGTTATGCACACTATTTTTCCTATTAATACCATGTCAACACAAAAGGCTTATGGCACTTTGTTATGTGAAACACCACAACATACATTATCACAATTGATTTCCACAATCACCACATAAAAGGAAAAGCAAGGCAGGCATTATTTTCTCTGCTTTTACAAGGTGACAGAAGTTGCACTGCTTACCTAGATCCCAAGGCAGGGAAACGAATGTAGGAGCGGGGGCTACAACTCAGCTCCTGGGATTCCTAATTCAGGGCTTCCCACCTTGCTGTGCTCCTTTAAAAAGAAAAGAAAAGGAAAACCCAGCTTTCATTTTAAAATTCAATGAAAGTCTAATAAAATAATTTTTAAATGATTTATTTTATTAACATCTGCCCTGTAGACCTAGACTCTTATAAAAAGAGGTACCATAATCTCAGGCCCTAGAGCTAGTTGAGAAGTTAACAGGACATGTATCTGTCCTTGAGGATTGAGAAAAATAGCAGGTTGACAAGAAAATCTGCTGGTTTTCATGCTAAGCCAATAATGAATAGTCATAAAGGATTTACACTTTCAGATCTTTTTAGAAAAAGTTCAATTCTTGACATGCTGATAGACCTACTCTGCACAGAGCATTCGGAGGAGTAAGGAGAAAACACAGTGGTAAGTGAGATGCTTGAAACCAATATTGACTGTAGCTGTCTCTGAGATTTTTTTACAAAATTTTACCTAATTAACATGTATTTGTTTTAGGATAAGAAATAAATAAATACAAAATGTATGGAAAAGGATATAGTAGAGTACATTCTTATTTTTAATAGAACAGGCCTTCCACATTAAACCTCTTTAAATATGCTATCTGGCTACATGGAAAGAGAGGAAAGTTACACTGACTATGTTCAGGCATTTCCTTAGATGGTTAGAAACATTAATCTTATTTACTTCTCACCACAACTTTTCAAGGGAAATATCTTCCCCATTTAATAGATTTAGAAACTGGCTCTTATTGAGACTATATGATTTGCCTTTGGCCACACAACAAGGTTTCAGACCCCAAGTACAGTACTCTTTTCACGTTCCCATAATACCTTTCTTTTTAACCTTATAGACAATGGGCTTGCGTATTACTGAGAATACCAGTCTGATTTACGACTACAAAGGAAAATCATGTGTAGTCCCTAGGAGCCCCATATTCTATTTTATTTGTAGTTCCCTAATGCACCAAATATCAATCCTTAATGAATTATTCCCAGTTCTAAAGAATTATTACACTGAGTTTATTATATCCAACCAATTGGTTTGCTTGTTGAACAAGTTTTCCCAGTAGATAAAATGGAAAAAAATGTCAACCACTTGTTTTAAATTAATGTAGTTCAAACAATTGCCTAAAGTGTTCCACAATTGATATTAACTGCACACTTAATACCAGCCTGAAATTTTAATTAGTACATTCCAGGTTAGAAACAAAACATGAAGCAAACAAATGATTCAAGTTGAATGTAGAGACTGTCACTTAATGAAAAAAAAAATCCAAGAATTATAAATTAGCAAAACAAAAGGATTTTTTAAAAAGTCAGCACATAGAAAAGTTCAGACTGCATTAATATAGATCAGCAAGATGCTAAAGATTCCAATATGTGCAGCAAATTTAATATTTACAGAAAAAACAAGTAAAATGATCAGATATTTTTGAGAAATAAAATTGCTTCTAGCCATCAGGAAAATGGTTTTTCTTGGAAAGTTTTAGTGACTGAAATAAGGCACAAATGGGATTTCTGGGATATCAGGGAGGTTCTGTTGCTTGATCTTAATACTTGTTAAATGTGACTCAGTTTGTGTATTTTCTGTTTGTATATTACAGTTTAATAAACATTTCTCAGAAATGACTTCTAGCAGCGAGGACTAAAAACACCCTGACTGGTTTTTAATGATTATTTTTGCATCTTTGCACTATAGATTTAAACAAACAAATAACCAACCAACCAACCAAACAAACAAACAAACAAAAAAACCCCACAAACAAGAGTCACGAGAACAGTTTATCTAGTGGATATCTATTCATTTGCAAAAGAAAAAGACAAAAGAGAAGCATCTGGGTGGCTCAGCTGGTTGGATGTCTCCCTTTAGCTCAGATAAGGATCCCAGGCTCCTGGGATTAAACCCCACAGGAAGCTTTCTGTTTGGCAGACAGTCTGCTTCTCCCTCTCCCTCTGCCCCCCCCCACCCTTGCTCACTCTCTCCCTCTTGTGTGCTAACTCTCTTTCAAATAAATAAATGAAATCTTGAAAAGAAAAGAAGAGACGAGACAAGACAAGAGAAAAGAATAGAAAAGAAAAGAAAAAAGAAAAAGGCAAAGGAAAATCTCTTAAACTCATATCACTCACTAAAGGAAAAAAGATGAGTTCCTTTTCGTATTCCATAAGTATTTGACCTGGGTAAGAAGAGGTGATCTGAAGTCGTCAGACACAATAGGGCCCAACTAACTTTCCTTTCTTCTTACATGCATATGCACACATGCACAAATACACTCACACACATGCATGCACTCCATCCATGTAAACCATCCCTGAAAATAAGTCTCTGATCTATAAAGAGTCACTATTGAGCAGGACTCAGACACATTTCTAAGAGTTAATTTTAGGATAATTTTATTTAGTATCAAATCTGACAAGCCAAGAATGTGTTGTATGGCCATTGCTGATCCATGAAACTTATTTTTAAAGTTGATTATTTGAACCCCTAATTCTATTGAAAGCCTATTAGGAGATAATTTTAAAATAGCACACTTAGTTTCAGCAGAAGCTAGTAGTTTGCTAACCTTAGAATTCATAAGGATTATCTAGAACATTTGTTGATGATATAGACTTTCAATCTTTATATCAGAGACCTTGATTCAGTAGATCTATAGAGCCTGTCCCAGAAATCTGTTTTCCAGAAGCACGCCAGGTAATTCTGAAACAGATAATCAGCACACCACACCTTCAGAAACACTGCCACTATTAGAACCTCACATATTAATTTCCTGCCATACTCTGCATGGGATTCAGAAAGATCACAATACAAGCAGGGTGCATGGGCCTGAATCACCAGATGGTTTTCATCCTGGAAATGTAACAATTGGTGATTTAACACCAGGCTAGAGTAAAATAAGGGAGAAGAGCACAACAGGACAGGTGACTTCACCATGTTCTCTTAGTAAGTGTGACAAGATGTACCCTGGCTAAAGTACTGTACATTTGTAAAATTTGTTCCAGTAATTTCACAAGCCTTCATCCTATGAAACACAATAGCTTGTATGAGGGTAAAGGGTTCAACTCAGTAAACTTTTATGACACCCTGACCCATGGTTGGCTAACACCTAACAAAGACTTTGGCTAGCTAGCAGGCAAACTCTCCATTTGGAGACAAGTCCCATCCATGGAAGCTGTAACTCAGCCTGTCACAGCAAGTATACAAGCATTACATCTGGACTGTCATGGGCTGTCAATCACAGAATGGCTTACTAATTTTCCACAACCCAGAACTTCATCATGCTAGAAGCAGCAGCTACCTTGTTTACCCTTATTCTTAGGCAATCTTTCTCTGCATTATCATTTTGATCACTAATGTGCTTGCATTGACTAGAGCCAAAGAAAATTAAAATGCAACCCAGAAACAACAGAAATGTGTCATCCTGGAACGGACATGTGGTCTGTCCAACCTAGGCACCTGCTTCTCATGATGAGTAATGCCAGATGTTTCAGGGAAAGATATAAGTCTTTATTACACATGTGCTTTATGCAATTGTGCAATGATACATCACAAGGGAGTTTTCTTTTTCTGACCCTGGGTTAAGCATCAGTTGCAGCCTAATATTTCAAGACATCAGTCCTTGAACTCATTACCCTTACATCCTTTACAGCACTCTCTTAAGAAAGAGAAGAAAAGAAAAAAGAATATTTGTTCAATATGTTTCCTCGTCAGGTCTGGACCAAGGCAATTGTACTTGTAGACAACATTTTCTGGTTTCCATTAAGGAGATAGCTGGATATTTGATATAAGGACAATATTTGTTGGATACAGTAGGTAAATGAGGACTAGCTCACATTTGCAAATAGCTTGGAGAAAAAAAATCACTATGCTGATAATGTTCAAAGTTGGTATTAGGAAAACCTTCCAGAATCTTTATAGCTAACAGCATAATTTGGGTAAAATGACAAAAAACAAAAACTACTAGCAACAATTGCAAGAATTATAAACACTAACAATTTCTCTTTGATTACATACTCTTGAAAAAATTCAATAAGAAACATAACAACAGTATGGTTTATTCATTTGTTGAACAGATATTTATAGAGTACCTTCTCTATTCAGGGAAGTTAAGGACTAGGGAAGGACTAGGGAAGTAGTCATGGGTTTTACCCTTAAATGGTCCAAGAGAGGAAATGGACAATTGTTTGAGAAATAAATAGATAATATAATGCCAAATTGAGATACATCTCTAAAGGAAACCAGCATGGTTATAATAGAGAAAAACTGGAGGAACCTCCTTAGAGTGGTCAAGTACATTTTCTCTAAGAGGTGATGATTAAGCTGAAATGAAAGGTTAAGAAGATTTAAGATCATGCCAAGAGCAGAAGGGGAGTGTTCAGAGTAAAGGAAACCATGAGGCAAGCCCTATAGGTAAAACCAAGTGTGGTGTAAGAACTGAAAGGAAGGAGAAATCTGTGTACATGGTAGTGGGTGAGAAGCAGATCTTGTAGGATTTTGTAGGTTATTGTCTAGAGTTGGGGCTTTATAGTAAGTGAGATGGGAAACCATTAAAGAACTTCAAGTAGCAACATGGTATAAACATATTTACATTTTTTAAAGACCACACTGGATACAGGGGAGAATGTAATAGAGAAGATAAAGAGAGTGCAGGGAGGTCTGTTAGAGCACTGATTTTTCTAACTTTAAAATACACAGGAATATCTGGTTATCTGGTTAAAATGCAGATTCTGATTCTCCAAGTTGAGGGTGGGACATGAGATTCTGCATTTCTAACAAGCTCCCAAGTAATGCTGATGCTACTGGTCCACGGACCACACTCTCTGTAGTAAAGTATGAGACTACTTTTACCGCAGTCAAAAATTTTGTCTCTTTCAAGATGGTGGCTCGAGTTAGGATGGAAAATGTGGTAATGGAGGAAATTTGACAGTTTGAGATACATTTGGGAGTTATTTTTGGGGGGGGGGAGTTATAACTACAAGATTTGCTATAGCATGCTTCTTTACATCATAGCAGTGTAGAATTAAGATGACCTCTGAAACCAAAATTTATGAAACTAAAAGGGGATCCAGAAGTTCTAGTCTCAAAACTGGCTATGGCTGGAGGTAACAGCTGAGGAATTAAAGGCAGAGATGGAAACTGAATGATAGGCTAGAGCTTAGCTTGGGGGATTACGGAGGGGATTAAAGGAGGTGGTAGGTGGGACAGAGCTGTTGCCTGGGGCTCAGCCTGACAGGCAGGGAGTTATCAACAGTGTGTCAGTGAGAGAAGATGACCACAAATGCACAAGAAAGAACCTTGAACCTCAAACTCAGAAACTTTGTTCTGCCACATTTTAGCTCTGTGTCTCTGGGGAAAAAAACAAAAAACAAGACAAACAACAACAAAAAAACACCAGTCTCATATCTATTTCTTCACTTAATAAAATATGATGCAATGAGGTCATACACATGAAAATATTCAGCATGGCACCTACCATAATGAGAAGGTATTAATATCAAGTGAATTACACTCATGTATTTCCATGGGGGACAACTTCTGCTTCTTCTGAAGACATAAAAAGAAAATTGCTTATGTAGCTATAGGAGGGAGTGATTTCATATCATGGAGTGTGTCCACATGCAATCTATATTATTTCTGTTCTGGTAAAGATGCTTTCTGACAATGAAGTCGGAAAGCGTTTTCTTAATTAGAAGCAATTAATAAGTATCACCTTTAAATTCAAAAATAGTTCACACTGCTGGAAATGCTTCAAGGGTAACTTCTAATTAAATATAGTATTGTTAATACAGAACTTAAAGAGCTTATCCAGTCCCTTCACCATACCTGAAAGCATTCCCAAAAGGTAGCCAACTCTTATGTTATCAAAAGTCTTGGGAGGAGATTGGCTAACACCGAGGCTGGCTTTTTTTTTTTTTTTTAAGATTTTATTTATTTATTTGATAGAGAGAGAGAACACACATGCAGGGGGAACAGCAGGCAGAGGGAGAAGCTGGCTTCCTGCTGAGCAGGGAGCCTGATGCAGGACTCGATCCCAAGACCTCAGGATCATGACCTGAGCTGAAGGCAGATAGATGCTTAACCAACTGAGCCACCCAGGAATCCCTGAAGCTGGCTCTTTTAGGTTCCTCTGCAGTGTCCAGCAAGACTTTTTTCTTGATTCCATCTCCGTCCTCTACTGTTGTTTGTTAATAAGACTTGCTGACTTTATCTTTCCTGGTTAAATTTAATGTCATTCATCTTGACCACACTTGCAGAAGTAATAGAAAATATCTGGTCACCGTACTATTTTACTCAGGTCTGGTGTGAAGTTAGACTGATTTCAATTAAGCCTCTTTTGTAATTAACAGCAAATATTTGCATACAAGCAAAGTGCCAAAAGTCCCCCAAGGCTGTTTGATCTCTAAATGGGTAAAACACGACCCCTGTAAACATAATTTGCATCATTAATTCATGGTGATTATAGTTTTCCCAGTGATACAAAGGCAAACTCAGTCTTTTCAAATTACAAATATAAAACAACTAGCTTCTTTATAATCTTAAAAGTGATGGGCTTTATGGCTTTCTCAGGATAGGGACGAATTTACAGAGTACAATTTGAATAGCCTTATGAGTTTGTTTACTTGTTGAACCCTATGCCTGAAGTAAATAATGAGGGATCTTCTCCCAAAACCCACTATATCCACCCCAGGCAAGGCAGATATATTCTCAGTGCCAACATTCCTTTTCTTTCTCTGCACTAGAATAATTCTCAGATTCTGAAAGAGGGAGTCTGAAATTTCCATTGGCAATCCACTCTGATAGAAAAGAAGTAATAATTTTGGTCATTGTTGTGCATGCTCTCTTAGGCAACATTTAGGGCCATGTCCAAAATGTCACATACAACTCTAACCCTCTATGAGAACTTCTCACAAAACATTTCTAAGTCAATTCTTCAAATGCACAGAACCTCTCCAACTCTGAGGAAACATGCAGGCATTTCCCACTCCTGCAAAAGAATCATTGTCCACTTCCACTCACAACCAGGGCAACATCAAGGAACTAAATAGTCCAACCACACAAACTTCTGAATCCTATAAATCAGTCTTTCCCTTCACTTGGTCTCATTATAAATAACATGAAGTTTTTGGGTTTCAGGGTTGAAAAATCTTTCAAGAACCTAACAGTAAGGCAATTATCTCTCACCTATATTTCTGAAATGACCTTGATCAGGCTCTCCCTACTTCCAATTCACCTCACTTAAATCCATCCTACACTGATCCCAAAGGGAAATATCCAAGGTGCAGATTTGATCATAGTGCTTAGACAATGGAAGAGCTTGTATTTAACACAATTAAACCCATCCATATTCTTGTGTGACTCTCTCACTAAACTGTAAAACCTTTAAGACAAGGAACAAATTGTATTCAGCCCATTAATCCTACAAGCTAACACCGGGCATGGCTTTTAACAGATAACTTCATAAATGCTTACTAAATGAGTACATGTTAGTTCTTCAGAATCACAGATTCCCAAAAATGTAGATCAAGGAAGAAAATGGGGGAAAGAACAGTAACCATCAAAGATGCCAAACTACAGACTTTCTGTTGCATTTTCCTTTTGTTCACCAGAACAGTTAGAGTAATATATGAAGTAAATACTTTATATCACAACCTCCTGTTACATCCAGAGCTTCTGAGATCACCATCATTTCCCAAGTGATATGCAAGGAAATCACACTTTTCACCAACACATTATTACTGAAACAAAGCAAAGCTGTCCTCTAAGTTTTAAGTAGAACGGAATGTAACCCAGTTTCACTAAATGGATTTCAGTACATACCCTCCAGTGATGATATCTCAATATCATCTACCTGTCTATGCCCACCACACACACTCACACATACAGGTTTTTGGTACAGCAAATCTTATTTAGATATACAGGGGGTAAATCTTACTCACCCTTAACTACCGTTCCTCCTTGGCTCCCCTAACTGCATCATAATCATAGTCATTACTGCCTTAATGATAGTAATAATGCTTTGTGCTTCTACAGCACTTCTCAGATGATCTCAAAGCATGACTGCATTGTGACTATAAAAATTAAGAATGTTTGCCTCCTCTGGAGATGATGTTTATAATAAGGGCGCGAGCTCACAGACTTGTCTGACACCCACAAGTCAAAATTATGAGGAGGCTTGCACAGATTTGTTTCCTTTATTTAGCTAGGAAAGGGTAATTTTATGGACACAGGTCAAGACAAGTCTCCAGAGGAGCCTATCAAAAAAGAAAGACATATTTCTTATCCAACACTCTCTGACCTTATCAAATACATTTTATACTGACAAGGAGGAAGAAAATTTAATGCTTCCATAGTTTAAATCTGCAAAATGCCTTTCAGGTCATGACAACAAATTGACTAGCTACCACATGTAGTCTTGTTCTTTGGTCTCAAGCCAAACCTCCGTACGACTCAAACTTCTTGTCCCCAATTCATGTGACACTTTCACAGTGCCCCCAATATTTCACTGCAAGTTCTATATGGTCATTATTATAATTATGTTCCCATGATCCTAGTAAATCACTTAGAAAACTCTAGAAAACATAAGGAACCCAATTCACCCTTCATGAAGACCAACCATCCTTGAGAAGGGTCCTAAGTCACGAGAGGCTAAGATATTTCTACCCCATTCTAAGAAATTTCCCTCACCCACCCTTCCAGGCTTTTTTTTAGTAGTTACCATGTACCCATGTAGTGCCAGGATAAGGCAAAGCACTGGGAACAATATTTAGAGATTTCATCTCTGCCCTTGAGGAGCTCATATTCTTGGTAGTCTAAAGACCATGAGAAGGGATCATTGGTCCTTCTTTCCACACCATAACTGCCCCAAGAAGTTTATTCTCTACATGGCAGCAGAAAGATGAATTTAAAATACAAATGAGATTATACTGCTTACCTGCTCAAAACCCTTTGATAGTTCTCAGCACACTTAGAATGATATATAAATCCTAACCATGACCTACACAGGGCTCCCTGGATCTCTTGCTGTCTGCTTGTTTCTCCAGTCTTATTCTCTTCCCTGTGAACCTTCCAACTTAAGATGTACTCATTTCCTTTCTGCTTCTCTAAAAATCTAAGTGTAATCACCTCCAGATTTCCACACTTGCTGCTCTATCCTCTTATAACACTCATCTAGAACTGTTCTATGTCATATGACTTGTTCCCTCATTTTATTTGGCTCTCCCCTCCAGCTTCAACTTCTCAGGGAAGTTGCCTTACTTGACCACTTCCTCTAACAAGGCTATCCCAATCTGTGATAGATCAACTCTTATCTTTTTAGGCTACTTTATATTTCTTCACCACACTTACCCCTACCTGGCATTATACTATATGTGTTCATGTGGTTGATTGTTCATCACTGGTCCTCTCCACCAGAATGTAAGCTCCATATGGGCAGGGATTTTCTTGTGTTCGTTACTGTAACCTAAGCACCTAGAATAACACTCTGCACATAGTGTCTGCTCAATAAATATTTCTCGATAAATAAATAAATAGTGGAAAAGTTCTCTTTAACCACATTTCACCTAATAATACCACTGGATCACCTATTTGCTTCTAATAAGCTAAGGATTCTTTAAGATCTTCAAGATGAGAAAAGGAAGGGAATGGATCTTTACCTGTTAAACCCAGACACACTGATGTGGGCTGCAAGTAATATCTATTTACCCATAGGCATCCTTTACTGCCCATAATCCCAGGTCTCTCTCTTTTACACATTAGGCACTACAATTATAATTTTATTACTGGAGACTGGCTGCCCAGTCATCAGGAAGCATCCTTCATTGACGTGTGTTGCCCCATCGACATAGATAGGCTCGATAACTGTGCCTCTTTGTCTACATCTGCTCCTATTTCTTTTGAGCAGGCTTAAACTTGATGCATTCACATATCCCAAGAAAGTTTCCTCCTGAGAGCAATAACAAGAACCGGATTGTTTTATTAAGCTTCATGTCTATCTTGTTAGCCTCCAGGGGTCATTTTTTTTTATCTTGCTTTCTTATGGGTTATTTGTGTAACTAAAAGCTACTTGGTTGGATTCACCAAGAGACTGGATTCCTATCTATAAACACACACAAATATTTGTGCAAATGTTAATGGGCAAAATGTAAAGGCACAAAAGGTCAAGCCTATTGAAATGAGCACACAAATCATGATATATACCACACAGGTGCTTTTGAAGTTCTGATAGGTTCAAATAAGTCTTGGAACTTAGTTTAAATGTATCATTCATAATTGCCCCTAATTCTGTATAAAGCTGCCTCCCCAAAAAGGATCACTCTCTCCTTTCCACCCCAATGCCCAATAAAGATGTTGGTTCCCATTGCCAGCAGGCAGCAATGGGCATGTGAGAAAACATGTGGCATGTGAGAAAACAGGCTGATGGCATTGTTTTTATACCTCTTTTTTGCTTTAACAATCACTTAACAGTCGGCTTGATCTCATTGGCTGACAACAATACTAATTCAGAAAATGTGGTTTCCAGTCACACAGGATAAGCCTTGTTTTCTCAGCAGTATTTCATGCCATCACCTGTCTTTCTAGAAAATGAGATAAAACACTGCAGTCTTACCAAAATATTTAGGAAGTCATGATGGTTTTCTTTTAAAACTGTATTGGGCAGAACTAAAGAGAATATCAAAAACTACTTTTCCATTCCTGAACCTAAAAATGAACCAGAGCTATGTAGGCACACACTCATCTGTTCACCCATTCACCTATCCTTTCTAACATGAACTCAACATCTACTCCAGGGCAGACCCTGCTGGAACTGGAACTATAAGTATTAACAAGATACAGTCCTTGCTCTAAATCAATTATCTACCTTCAACAAAAGTTTTTGTCTTCAACAACAGCAATAGCTTTTATGTCCAAACATAAGTAGCCTGTAGAGCTTTACACCTACTAATTTCCCTTTCATGACTCTCTACCAAAGTTTTAATTGAATCCGCACTACATATCTGTGATGTTGGGATTCTCCAATTTTCTTGACTGATTATTTACAAAATACTTTTCACATACAACATTTAGTTAATCCTTATAACAATCTGTGAATTAGATGTCATAAACCTATTTTACTTGTTATTTTAAACTTTCATCTTAATCACCCAGTACTCATCACAAGTGTACTCCTTAATCCCCATCACCCATTGAACTCATCCCCCCACCCACTTCCCCCCCGGGGTAACCATCAGTTTGTTCTTTATAGTTTTAACTTAACTTAGACTGTTTCTTGGTTTGTCTATTTTTTCCCCTTTGCTCCTCTGTTTTGTTTCTTAAATTTCACCTATGTGAAATCATATGGTATTTGCCTTTCTCTGATTCATTTCACTTAACATAATCTCTCTAGCTCCATCTTTGTTGTTGCAAGTGGCAAGATTTCATTCTTTATGGCTGAATAATATTCCATTGTTTATTTCATGAACCTCATTTTATAGAAGCAACAGAACCTCAGGAATGCTGTGTCACTTGCCCAGGGTTATACATGGTCTTCAGGGTAGAAATGGACATTTCTGATTCTACATAACTGTACTGTGGCCTCCAGTTATCAACTGTATTATCTCCTTTCAGTCTTCTTTGGTTGCATACTCCCTTAGCAAATATTTGTTAAGTGTTAACCATGTGCAACATATTTGCTAGGCAAGAGTATTCAATCCTTGCCAGGTTGGTCAATTTCTTTAGTTCCAAAGTTGATCAAGTTTTTTATCTCTGTGTTCCCTGAATCTAGAACTAGATTCCTCTGCAATTTCTAGACAAATACAATAAAATATCATGCAGAATCTGACTTAAGTAAATGTCCATTTCAGCTCCATTTTAGAAAGGGTCAAGTTTTTCCCCATAATGCGTATTATTTTTAAGTTCTTATTTTGTATAGTTTCTAATCATAGTGCTTTTTCCCCTTAGAGAGAAACCCAAGTGGATTAGAGGAGAAAGGGATTAAGTCACATTGCAATTCTTCTGTCCTACTTGAGAAACAGCTAGATGCACCAGCACTCATGGCAACTATAAATGGGAGGCCATGAATATAGAGGACTACACCAAAGCTCAGGTTACATAGATAGTTCTGTAATTTCTGCCACTTTTTAACCAGAACTACTTCTCTCATTACTTTCATCTCATACTTTGCTGCTTGTTGAGCTACTTTAAAACCTAGTTCAGAAAGATGGCCTTTAAGAGAAAAAGATGTGAAATCAAAAGCAGATGCTTTAATGTACTGGGGTCATGTCTGGGTCTGGAAATGGAAATAGGGACAGCAGGTTTTTATATTCTCTTGAGCAAATCCCAGGACATTCTTTAAAATGAAGCAGTCAAAAAATATAAATATTTCCATTAGTCAAAGGATACCAGACTAAGGTTTGTCAAATCATGGACCACAAGAACCTCTCCAAGTGGAGAGGTTTACATGAGTACTGAGGCACTCATCATTACCAAGAACTTTTGTGGGAGCTATGCACCCTTCTATATCATTTCCCAGATATGATGGCATGGGATGTGAAAGAAAACAAGAATTAGAGGACACGGTACTAAAAGGAAATGGGTGGGGAAGGTGAAAAGAGAGAGGGTGAATGGCATAACAAAAACAATTTATTTTAAAATAAAGATTTTATTTATTTATTTGGGAAAGAGAGAGTGGGGTCGGGGAGCAGAAGAGGAGGGAACAGGAGGGGGAAAGCATCCCAATCAGACTCCATGCTGAGCACAGAGCCCCATAAGGGGCTTTATCTCAGGATCCTGAGATCATGACCTGAGCTGAAACCAAGAGTCAGATGCTTAGCTGACTGAGCCATTCAGGTGACCCCAAGAGAACAAGTTTTGAAATCAGACAGGCATTAATTTAAATTCTGGCTTTTGCTCTGTGTCTTTGCCCAAACTGTCTCATATCTGTAGTGCACACAGTTATATTTACTGTAGGACAAATGTAAAGATTAAATGAGATTTTGAACGAAAAGAGCCAGCATGGTGCTTGACAGAGCAGACCCTCAATAAAGACAGGTGGCAGTGACTATTTTTTTTTTAGAGTAAAAGACTGAAGAAAAAGAGAGAAGAAAAGATGTTCTTGCTGAATGGCACATCTTTCTCAAACCAGATTTTTAAGAAATTTCTATTTCTAAAAATCTACCCGGATAGTCCAGGATCTTTTAAATGGATTATTATTTGAACTATTCTGATAATTCTATAGTGTATGGATACAAAGATAAAGCTGCCCAAAATAAAAACTGAAAAAACGTTTTGAGTGTACTGTTCTTCTCAATCAGAATCACTTGTGGAGCTTTTGAAAAAAATCAAATTCCCAGATCTGACCTCCACCTAATTTGATTTTAGTAGGTCTTGGGCAGGGTTTAGACATTTGTACTTTTTTTTAAGTTCCACAGGTATTGCATAGGTATATAACCAAACAAGGTTGTACACTGCTATTATAAACACTACATAAAGTTGGGTATTTTGAGCAACGTGAGGGTCCTCCTACCACTATCCTAAATTAATGCAAAACATCAGTAGGGAAATAGACATTCAACATCGCAACTTTCTTTGTCAGATTAAAATTGACAGAATATTTTATTTTCTGCATCTTTTGGCTCAAACTTCCTCTGTGTTTGTACCCATCTATAAAATCAAGATATGCCCTATAAGAAAGATTATGGTAACATAGTAAACCCTTCCTCTAGAATGTACTCTAAGTTTTAATCAATCCTTCATGTGTCTATATAATGACATTTAAAACTTAATGACATCTACTTCAAATGTGTAGAAACACACCGTTGAGAATGGCGCAATGATAGTATGTAGCATGTCATGTTCTCAGGAGTGATAGGGGTAACATTATGTAATTTGACATTTTGCTTCAATTTGTTTGGCTGCCTCCATCTGCATGAGTTATCAATTGGTGTATGGAAAATGAATTACTTCACTTCTGAATGGGTCCTGAGGGAATTAAAACAATCAAGGCTAAATAGCTAATAATGTACTATGTTCTAGTAGAAGACCCTTCATTGTCCACTGATCCTTGTGGGGTACACTTTTCATTCAAGATTATAGCTTTGATTGCTTAAAAAAAAAAAACAAAACATCATTTCCACCATTCCAAAAGGAAAATCATTATAAGAACAGAAAGTGTTTATTCTTACTTATAAAGTTAACCATTTTGCAAAGCTTTATTTGCAAAACCCAAATGAGCTTATAATGCATTTTTTAAATATGCAACAGAAAAATTGTTCCAAATAAATTTTAAAATGAAATGCCAGAAACTTGGGAAAATGTACTCAGTGCGCCAAGAAAACAAAAGAATGGATGGTGATGAGAGTTTCCCTTCTCTTTCATCAGGTTCCACTTAGCTAAGGTCAGTCATGCAACTGCAGATAAACAAACAAAGGAACTTACATTTAAACATGGTACATTCCTAACAGGACTTCTCAGCACAGGGGAGGGAGGCCATCTCGGTGCTTCCCTACCTCATGGAACCACCAGCTGCTCCTCATCACTTGGGGAGCAAGTTGTGAAGAACACTAGTGACTTATAATTAAAGTGCAGAAATTCCATTCAGATGTAATCATAAAGGGAAATGACAGAGACACAAAAGAAATGCAGAAATTAAAAAAAATTTAAACCCACTAAAACCTTAAAGGCCTCAAGTGACCCCAGATTATTAAAAAAAACCCAAAGAACAACAACAACAAAAAACCAAATTGGCCTTAAAAGAATTTTCCTTTTGATAGGAAAGCCACATCAATTGAGATGAATTCTGAGAAAAGAAGGCCTTGTTGGTATGAACAACATACCATTTTAATAGCTTAACAATGCAGATCAGCTGGCAAAAAAGGAAGGGTGGCGGCTCATCAATCTTCAAATTATTTACCTTATTTAGGACACTGGAAGCTTTTACAGGAATTTCCAACACTGAGTTTACTAAATGTGTTTGGTCTTACCAAATAAGTTTAAAGTAAAATCACTTTGAGATACCTTGGAGTATTTTCCATCTCTCATAAACATTTAGATATAATGGAAGTTTCTATTCAATAATTTAATTTTATTCCATGACTCGTTTGCATTCTTTCTCTCCCCCACATCATCTGTCTTCTTCTCTCTCTCCCTCTCTTCTTTTAATAAAGAGAAAATGTCCAATGTCTTTTTCACTATGTTCTCAAGACATCTAAGCAGAAACACACCACTGTGGTGATGAAACAGATTAATCATTCACTAAAATAGTCCTTCATACATTTTTGAATCTGAAAGGAAATTAGAGAAACAACCTAGCCTCTTGGGCATAGAGATGCAGGCAAGGGCACCATCCAAAATATTTGTGTGGACCATCAGTTGCACCAGTACAGCATGGGTATATGGCAAAAAAGGGGCCTGATGTAAAAGAGGAGGGGAAAAAAATTATGCGTCAAAAATATGTGTATATTTGTACCATTTGATGGCCAAGTTACCAAAGTCCTGGCCTCCTATGGGTCTCAGAGACAGCTAGGACCCTTTAGCTTTAATTTTTGTATTCCCAGACCTGAGTCACTGGCCCTAAATTCACTTGTATCACTGGGGGTAACTTTACACTCTAAACAGACAGTTCTACTATTTAAATAGTTGGAAACCCTAAAACAATATATTCCATGCAGAGCTGTTAATAAAAGTCTATTAAGACTTGTTTACCAGATTCCATCAGCTCTCTTGTTAACAAAAGCATATTCATAAGCTTCACTCTTGTAATACTGAAAAAATAAAAGTATTTGGGGGAAAAATATAAAAAAAATAAAAAATACATAAAGAACATTATGTTTAAAAAAAAAGAAAGCACCTAAACTGAAGAGCAATGGAGACTCCATTTTAGAAGTTCTACCACAGGCCATGTGACTTTGGAAATAATAACATTTACTGAGAAATTAGTATTTCCCAGGCACTGTTATTAGCACCTGACACATATTACATTTAGTCTATATAATAGCTATATGAATTAGATATTATTTTACTGATGTTCAAACAAATACAGACTGTTTCAAATGGCTGATTAGTGAGAAAGCTGATATTTGAACTCATGGTTCTAGCTGTTGATTGATGCTCTTAACCTATATGCTATACCATTCCTCAGCATTATTTAATTTGTCTGACTCTAATCTATGAGGACGTATGGATTGTGATGCTTACATAATGCATAAAATGTCCTTAACATTCAATAGTGCTACCCTTAGGGGGACTTCTACTTCCAGTCATGAGGAGGTGACATAGACCAGATTTATCCTCCTATCTTAAACAAGAAAACTAGGGGATAGGGGGATGTGAAACAATGGTATTCAAATGTACAACTGGCAATACAGGCCAATGGTCCCTGAGAAAAATGAAATAAAACAATCTCTACAATTGCCCCTGCCTACTGCCTGCAGAATTTCCAGGCTGCAGTACAGAAAAGGGGATCCCAAATAGAACCAGAGGTCTTTCTGAATTGAGGAGACAAGAGATTGGAGTTCAAGGAGGCTAAAAGAGCTAGAATTAGTGGGGCAGAGTACCAGAGAGGGAGTTACACAGAAAGCAGCCCCCAGAAATCTGAAGAGGGGATGCCCTTGAGTTTTTGGCTGACTACTAATGTACATGTGTGTGAAAGGAAACTGTCCAAGGGTAAGAGAAGAAGAGATGTACAATTCCTGAAACTCACAGATGGCTGAGAATAGTTCTATTCCAACCACACTGAATAAAAAGATCTCATTATACATGGAGAATTGAGTCTTCAGTATGGCCTTACCTTAGAAATAGGGCTAAATTAGTCTTCTACTAGAGACTGCCTTTGGATCAGTCGTACTGAAACTTAAAAGAAAGGTTTAAAAGGATCAGACTGGTTCCTAGAACTTTAACTGCAAACTAGAACAAAGCTAAACAGAAATCACCATTCAAGTACATATGGTTCACAATGTTGGCATCCCATCAAAAATTACCCAGCATATAAATAAGGGGGAAACTATGATCCATCTTTAGGAGAAAAATCAATCAATAGAAATTGATCCAGGGGCACCTGGGTGGCTCAGTGGGTTAAAGCCTCTGCCTTTGGCTTAGGTCATGACCCCAGGGTCCTGGAATCGAGCCCCGCATCAGGCTCTCTGCTCAGCAAATAAATAAATAAATAAATAAATAAATAAATAAAATAATAAAATAAAATAAAATAAAATAAATAAATAAATAAAATCTTTAAAAAAAAAAAAGAAATTGATCCAGAGATAAAAATGACAAAATTAATAGAAAAGGATATTAAAACAGTTACTATAAATGAGTTCAAGAAGGTAGAGGGGAAAAAAACATGAACACGATAAAAGAAATGGAATATGCAAAAAGAACCAAATCTGAATTGCAAAAATGCACTGAATGCAATTGAAAGTAGATTAGACATTGCAGAAGAAAAGATCAGTAAGCTTGGAGAAAGAGTAATAGAAAATATCGAAAATAAAGAGGAAAAAAAGACTAAAATATGAACAGTCCATAAATGTGGAACAGTATCATATTATCTAACATGCAAATGGAGAGGGGAAATATTTGAAAAAAATAACAGCAAAAATTTTCTGAATTTAATAAAAAACTATAAACTCATAGATCCTATAAGTTCACCACACCCCAAGTAAAATAAACATGAGCAAAACCAATTCAATGCACATCATATTTAAATTGCTGAAATCAATAATAAAGAAAAAAATCTTAAAAATATTCAATGAAGAATGCCTTACATTTAGAAAACTAAAAGTAATAATGACAGCAGACTTCTTCTGAGAAACTATGTAAGGAAGAAGACCGTGTAGTGACTGCTTTAAACTTATGGAAACCAAAACACTTTCAACCAAGAATTCTACACCCAGGAAAAATATATATCAAAACTGAAGGTGAATTTAAAACTTTTTCAAACAAAAGCTTTAAGAATTTATCACTAAAAATTCTTCAGAGGGAAAATGATACCAGACAGAAATTCAAATATCCACAGAAACATAAAGAACATCAGAAATATAATGTGAATAAATATAAAAAAAACCACATTTTTTGCATTAAATTTTTCTTTGAAAGATAATTCACTGTTTAGAATAAAATTAATAATAATGTAGTGGACTTTATATGTAGAAGTAAAATGTATGATACTGATATAAAGGATTTGGTTTGGCAAGAGTCACTTAATTTCAGTTTAATGATATGCAAATGAGAGCGTTTGTATTAATTCAATCACTTCATTCAAAGCACTTAGCATAGGAGCTGTCACATAGTCATTAATGTTAACCATTGACATTACATTTATTCCTGAATAATCTGGATTTTTACACGGAAAGTTGAAGTGCATTACTCAATGAAATGTCAAGCCACACTGAGGTTGAGGAAAAAGGGAAAATCAGATATGCTGATCTTGTTTTTATTTAAAATTTTGATATTGTGTTCGTATTAAAATTTTGATAATGTGTTTTTGCATTATTTTTTATTTCTTTAAATATGTTAATATATTAATAGGGAAGGGGCTGATGCCTAAGTCTAGCGTCTCATCCTTATGCCAGCCCCGTATCACTGATGTAAATAAAAGAAGTTGGGGAGGGGTGCCTGGGTGGCTCAGTTGGTTAAAGCCTCTGCCTTCGGCTCAGGTCATGATCTCAGGGTCCTGGGATCGAGCCCCGCATCGGGCTTTCTGCTCAGCGGGGAGCCTGCTTCCCCCCCTCTCCCTGCCTGCCTCTCTGCCTACTTGTGATCTCTCTCCTCTGTCAAATAAATAAAATATTAAAAAAAAAAAAAGAAGTTGGGGAGAGGCTTATTCCTTGATTACATAGCCCACTGATCAAATATGGCGCAGTTATAGGCGTGGCCTCCTGCTCTGAAAGAATGGGAGATGTTGGTATCCTAAGGGTGAAGTATTTTTTCAGTATTCAAGACATTTCCTATGTCTTCTTTCAAATACCCAAATCTCCTAAAAGTATTTCTACAAAGAATTCAGTTTACTGAAAAGTTGTTGGTACAACTTTTCATAAAAACTGTTTTGCTGGCAAAATGACCTCAAACAAGAATAGTAATTTGGTAACACTCAGTGTTCAGTTGGTGTCAAGTATTGTTCAGAGCATTCTACATAGGTCAAAAATGACGTACTTCTCTCCACAGCCCTATGATATAGGTACCATTTTTATCTCCATGTTTATAGATGAGGAAATTGAGATCCTTTAAAATTACATGACTTTCTCAACATCATACAACAGCAAAGGGGCAGTCAGGATTTGAAACTAGGCTTCTTCATCTGGGGCCCAACTCTTAACCACCACACTACATGGCCTTTCACTCCCAAACTTAGGAGGAAGAGATCCAGAAAACCATAGGATATTGGTAGGCAGCAAACATATCTAGGACCCTTTAATTCCTGCTTTTGATGTTCTCAGATATTGACTTCACTAGTATCATGGGTAGGTAAACCATATCCACAGCTGGTTCCACTGCCTAAATATTCAGGAATATAAAAGAACATTCTCCGTGATTTATAGTTAAATTGACTGTTGATTGGCAGAAAGAAACACACAACATACACACATACATCCTTGGAGTATAGATGGGAATTCATTCCACTTGTCAAGAGAGATTTGTGTAGAAAGCAAGAACACTTGGATCACTTAGGCCTGTGCCCCTTTTTTCTCATTATGATGTCTTTGCAGTCATGAAGTCCTCTGACAGCTTGTCAATTTGGGAAATGGTATCTCTGTTGAAAGCTTGATGAGTACATCTTATTTTTAATGCTAACTAATTCCTGCTTGCAGATAATCCTCTTCGAGTCATGTTTACATAAGATACACAGAAATGACAGGATAAAAATAGTTACTATGAAATTCTCCACAGGCTATAAACAGTTTTAACTTTTGGCAAAAGGACTTTATTATTTACATACTCAGACAAATATAGGTCATACTCTTTTTAGATTATTAATGTTCTTCTGCAAATAATTGACAGTGTATAAATATTCCAACTGAACCCCTTACTGCGTCTTAATTAAATTCTAGCAATCTTGTTCAGAGTCTGGTATATTTGGTTTATCTTAAGGCCATCATTAATATATGTCAATAATATTACAGTCAGAGATCTTTTCTTACCTTCTTTTTCTAAAAACAAATACAGTCACAAGTAATTTATTTCCAATGTTAGATAATGTCTAAGTCCAAAATCTCAAGATTCCAGTCCCTCACTGTCCAAATGTCCATAAACTTCAAATAACATCAACTCAAATGCCATAATCTTAGTAGAGAATGAGGTGACAGATTCTGTAACTGAAATGAAGAGCACACTGGTTTACATTAAAACAGTTATTTCTCTGTCAAATCCTCACAGCAAGAACAGAATCTCAGTTCAACTTTTTTAGGCCAAATGAAGCATCATGTTTATAAATAAAGCCTTCAGTCCTTTTCCTCTCTAAGCAGTAAATTCTTTGCAACCTCTGGCATTTGCAGTATGAACATCTGTCTGATTTAGTTGCAAGACAAAGGTACTCTGTTATGGGAAAAGCAGCATTTCTCCACTCACCCATATCCCAAAACATTCCTAAATCCTAGGTGCCCTATGAAGTCTGTGGTAGGTGGAATAATGACTCCCCAAATATGTCCACATCCTTATCCATGGAACCTATGAGTAAGTATATCATACGTCAAAAAGGACTTTGCAGATAGGATTAAGGTCAAGGATCTTCAGATGATGAAATTATCCTAGATTATTCAGGTTGGTCCAATTAATCACATAGGTATTTAAAATAGGAAAACCGTTCTCAACAGAGCTTAGAATCAGAAAGAAAGATAAGAGTACAGATGAATGGCCAGAGAGATACTGTGTTGGTAGCTCTGAGACAGAGCAGGGACTGGACTTGGGTCCCCTCACCCTGACCATGAAATCTAGCATTCCTTGACAGCTGAAACCCTATGCCCTATGCCTTTTGAGTGGTATATCCAGCAGGAATGCAGAAGCAGGATGCTTACAAAGACGGATGAACACTGGACCTAACCAGTCTGCCACAATATGGGTCCCTGCTGACTTTTCATCCACTTTTTCTCTCATTTTAATACTAAAAATTATGCCCTGGGGTGGAGATTTAATATGCTAATGAGACGTGTACATGTTTTATCCACTGTGTCCATGGGCCCAACTTCCTGTCTCTCTCTCTGCCCCTTCATGCTTAGATGTCACTCCTTTCCTGCCTTATTCTCTTTAAAAACTGTTCCCGGTCTTTGTTCTGAGAGTCTGGTAGGAAGACTTTCCTTTGTGCTGCCTCCCCATTGTAAATCGAGCATAATCCCCAATAAAAACCTTGCCTGGAAATTCTCACTTGGCCCCATTTGACTCCACTACTTGCAGAACCCAAGGACTTGAGTCGGTTACAGCTTTGAAGATACAGGAAGGGACAACAAGCTAAGGAACATGAACTCTCTCTAGAAGCTGGAATAGGCAGGAAGACAGACTGCCTCCTAGAGTCTTCAGAAAGAAATACAGTCATGTCAACATCTTGGTTTTAGCCCACTCACACCTGTGATTGGTGTGTGTCACATTTCCAACCTGCAAGACTATAATAAATGTGTGTGTGTTAAGCCACCAAGTTCATAGTAATTTGTTACAGCAGCAATAGGAAATACAAAATATATTCAAGTTAAGAGGCAACTCAGCTTCACAAGGAATATGATTGCACTTTTACAATAGGTAATTTTAGCATCTATTCCCACCAAAAAAAATGCGTTGTATGCGTAGTGATGGTTAACTTTATGTGTCAGACTAGCCACGGGGTTCCCAGTATAAACACTATTTCTGGGTATGTCTGTGAGGGTGTTTCCTGATGAGATTAGCATTTGAATCTTAGGCTCAGTAAAACAGATTACCCTCCCAAATGGGGATCATCCAACCATTGAGGGCTGGGAGAGAACAAAAAGTGGAGGAAGATCCCCTTTTGCTTCCTGCCTGCCCAAATTGGGACATCTCCTCTCATTTTTTTCTGGTCTTCAGGCTGGGATTTACACCTTTGGCTTCCCCAGTTCTCAGGACTCAGAATAAATTAGACCATGGGCTTTATGTGTCTCCAGGGTGTAGATGGTACATTATGAGACTTCTTTGCCTCCATAATAATGAGTCAAGCCAATTCTTCAAAATGATATATATATTTATCTACATACATACAGATACCCTTGTATCTTACTGATTCTGTTTCTCTGGAGAGCCCTAATACATGAACTTTTTTTTTTTTTAAGATTTCATTAATTTGAGAGAGAGAGAGAGAGAATAAAAGGGAGGGGCAGAGGGACAAGCAGATGACCTGCTGAACAGGGAGCATGACTTAGGACTCTATCCCAGGACCCTGAGATAAGGACCTGAACTGAAGCCAGACGCTTAACCAACTGAGCCACCCAGACACACCTGAACTTTATTTTCTTCATAAAGAAGCATGTATGCTATTAGGACATAAAGAATTTACTAATCTTCTATTTTCCAAGAAGTAAACTAGAAGTGTTCTTAGGTACTGAAACCCAAACCACATAGAACCATAAACCTCAAGCTTCAACAATCTCTCATCTGTCCCTACGATACAAGATTTGTAGAATTTCCTAATAATTAGCAACTTTTGATTTCTCCTATCTTCGGTTTGCTGTCAGGTGGTAAGGATAAGAGGTGGGGGAGGAGAGGTAAGTGACACACAGGCCTGACTCCTGCATGATTTCCTTAGAGCACCAGTGTCATACCTACCTGGCAGATCAATTTATCATTTACTCATTCCTTAAGCAAATATGGATTGTGCCTTTGTAATTTCCAGGCACTGTGTTAGGTGCTGGGGATACAGTGGTGAATATGACAGGCTGTGCTGCCATCCCAGAAGCTGGAATTTACTGAGTTTACAGAACAATGAGAGCGAATAGGACAGTAAGAACTTCTCCTCAAGCTCATGAGTACCTGGTAGAGAATTCTGCTCTGCAAGTATGAAGAGAAATGACTTACTAACCACTGAGACTCCCTTCACCCTCCAGGTGACTTCTAGCTTTGCATCTAAACCCATTCCTGACCAGCAAGAGTAAACCCACAGAGGCCCTACAACTTCATTCTATTCTCTGCTCTCCAAAATGCTTTCCTTGTGCACGAATGGAGCAAACCCTTTAACCTGGTTGTTCTCAAGTTCTAGTGTGCCAAAGAACCATCTGGAGTGCTTATTTAAAATACAAGTTCCTGGGCTCTCATCAAGATAGCCTGATTAGGTGGGTGTGACAGGAGATCCAAAAGTCAGAATTTTTAAACAAATACTCCAGCTAAAATCTGCTCAGATGACTACAGATTGCATTTTGATAAACATTGATTTAACTCCTACATTTTTCATATCCATAAGGCTATGATGTTATTACCTTTTTAAATAATTTTTTATTTATTCTGAATTTTAGAAAATTTTGTTCATGTTGAAGAAAAAAATCACACAAACAATAAATCAGCCCACCTTCCATTATACAGAGATAACCACTGTTAACATTTGATAGGTTTTCTCCCATATGTTTCATAACAGAACTAAAAAATATTTGAAGTCATGCTGTATATAAGGCTCTGGGTCTTGCCAATTTCAAGTAAACATTATAAATGGATTTATATAGAATATATGAATATTCTATTTATTTTCTATTTTATAGAAATAGAAATTACCTATACGGTTAAATCCTTCAAAAATGGAATAGCTTTTGATTGGTCTTCTTTTAGGTTGCTCAGTAAAGCTTATAAATTCTTTCTGCCAATTATACATACTTTGTGATAACCTCATTCTTAAATATTTCCAAATTTTGTGACTATTAAAGAAATTGTTTCTATTATGTTTTCACATTTTAAAATATGAACATGTAGGAAATCTACTAATTCTTATGTGTTTAAGTTTTAGAAGGATTATCTTCATTTTTCTGCCAGGAATGGCCAGCAATCTCTGTATCAACAGATGAAAGATTACTCCAAATTTTGCTGTGAAAGAAAGAAGGCAAGGGGATCAACATTACTAGAGGAAGACCCTTTGCTCTACTTTGCTTTCACTTTTGTTGGTCTTTCAGGATAAAAACAAATCCTTATCACTGTTTCTCAAGCACGTGATATGTGACCGGGGTCTTCCAGCAACTAGGAGGGTCTGATTACAGGAAAGATATAATAGGTTACTCTGTGGGTTCTTTGAGTTCTGCTAAACATAGCCTAAGGGACAATGCATACATCTCTCAGATCACAGGATGGCTGTTTGAGCTAAGAAGGCTCCGGGGAAGTCCCCTCATTCCTACCGCAGAGTGGTCACGCAGGCCTCGGCATTCCAAAGGCCTGTGTCCTTCTCCAAAACCTTCCACCACCCACAGCAGCCTCACATTACACGTTAGCAAGCCAAGTATTATGGCCGATTTCATGCTCTACATTAATCCCAACATCTCCCCGTTTTTGTTTCTTTAAAGTGGCAGCAAGTAGTTCTTGAGACAGTTGCGCTATGTAGATATTCTTCACATCTCTAGCAGTGGCTAGAATATTTATTCCAATTTTGCAGACTATGATAAGAAGAAAACCAGGGCACCTGAGTGGCTCAGTGGATTAAAGCCTCTGCTTTCAGCTCAGGTCAGGATCTCGGGGTCCTGGGATCGAGGCCCGCATGGGGCTTTCTGCTCCACAGGGAGCCTGCTTCCCCACTGTCTCTGCCTGCTTCTCTTCCTGCTTGTGATCTCTCTCTCTCTGTCAAATAAATAAATAAAATCTTTAAAACAAAGAAGAGGGGCCCCTGGGTGGCTCAGCGGGTTAAAGCCTCTGCCTTCGGCTCAGGTCATGATCTCAGGGTCCTGGGATCGAGCCCCACATCGGGTTCTCCGCTCAGCAGGGAGCCTTCTTTCCCCCCCCACCCCCTCCTGCCTCTCTGCCTACTTGTGATCTCTTTCTCTATGTCAAATAAATGATAATAAAAATAAAAATAAAAAAATGAAGAAGAAGAAGAAGAAGAAAACCAGTAATCATTATTACAAGAGCAACTCCTAAGAATCCCCATTTTGTGGAAGAGAACCATGTGGCTGGGTTAAGCCACTGCAGATTGTTAGAAAATAGATTGCCAAGTTTCTGTATAAAGCTTATGATTTTCTGCCACCATTAAAGAGGTGAGGATTTGATCCTTTAGCTGCTGAACATCAAAAGTTAAAATATCAGGGCGCCTGAGTGCCTCAGTTGTTAGGTGTCTGCCTTCGATTCAGGTCATGGTCGCAGGGTCCTAGGACCGAGTCCCACATTGCGCTCCCTGCTCAGCAGGAGGCCTGCTTCTCCCTCTAGCTTTCCTCCGGCTTGAGTTCCCTTTCTCGCTGTCTCTCTCTGAAAAATAAATAAATGAAATCTTTAAAAAAAAAAGAAAGTTAAAATATCATGGAGTAATCCATGCATTTGTTTCTTTATCCCAATCATGTATGCTCTGGTTCCAGGGCACAGGGGTAACGCAGATGGATCTGTGAGCCCAGTTACCTAAGAGACCTTGCCAATAGGCTAAGGCTTCTTGTTTTTTCCCAAGATTTTCAGTAACAGCTTCCATTAATTGAAGGTGCCGCAATATTTTTTGATTGATAGTTTGCTGAAGTTGAAATTCCTCTGTGGTATTCATAGCCAGCTGATGCACAAAGGTAGCAATCTGAACTGAGTGAGAAAGAGAGGCAAGGGCCACACTAGTGGTGGTAATAATTGAGACAGCCAAGATAATGCTGACAATTAGTAGACCCAGGAAGCATTTGGATCGTCTAGAATCTCCTTGGCTTTCTGGGTCATCTTCTTGAAGTCTCCCTGGGTTATGAATTTGGCCTTGTCAATACTGGGGAGAAACATGACAGTTGGCTGTTTTTCTTGTAGATTCAAGTGACTCCTCTAAAGAACTAGATTCTGGCCAGGCCAGCCCATGGTAATGTTTAATGTTTCTAGAGGGGATCCACACTGGCCAGTCCTTAGTGGAAACACAAGCATATTCTTACTCCCACTTTATGAGTTCTACTGGTCCCT
This sequence comes from Procyon lotor, assembly GCA_028646535.1. Classification (NCBI taxonomy): domain Eukaryota; kingdom Metazoa; phylum Chordata; class Mammalia; order Carnivora; family Procyonidae; genus Procyon; species Procyon lotor. The sequence goes on from CM053609.1 coordinate 102,859,997, forward strand.
GCCCAATGCCCATGTTTGGATTCTTCCAGAGTACTTGGGCTTGTGTTTTTGGTGGGCAGTGAGGTTTAAAATGTTTTTCTTTGGCCAGAGTTTCAAAATCAGAATTTAATTAAAAAGAGTTAGACTAAGCAATGCTTTCTGTAATTGTGCTATAGGACTCATATCTCCCCCTTTTTGTTTTGTATCATGTGTTTAAGGGTAGAATGTGCTCTCTCAATAATAGCCTGATTATGATTTATTTATTAATGAATTCAATAGAGGGTTCTTGGGAGCCCTGCTTTTTGTCCTCCATCTACGCATGGACCTCTCCTCTGAAGCATATTAGCCACTACAGGAACCCCTGCTATGTGACTGAGCAGCTTGTTGTTCACATAAATCATCATATTCAGTAGGCCAGATGGAATACTGAGGGGCCCAAGTTCTATTTTACATATATGCTTTGTTCACAAATGAATCTTTTATTACATTTCTGTAAATCATTGATATCTTAAGATAAAGTTTCCTTAATCTGGAAGAGCATATATTAGAGAATCAGGAATGTTTTAAATAAGAGTCACAAAACTATAATAATCTTTTAGTTCACTTAGTCCCAAGTTACTAATTCTTGTTTAATTTGAATGTAGCTTTAGTTAGTTCTGGAAGTTTTTATACATTTCAGTTTTAAGTTTTTAAAGATATCAAAAACCTGTATTTGTCCTGAGCCTTTTTATATGAATTTCCCTGAAGATGAACCTCATCCTGTAAGAGAGTAAGAACAATTATAAATGACAAAAACTCAGAAATGGACATTGTTAATGATCTGATATGAGAACTCTTTATGATACAATTGACAAGAAAACTCAGTTATTTCTGTGACATATGAAACACTTCAATAGCCAGAATGCAGACTGTTGATGACGTTGTACCAGAAGGTAACATACCAAACAAGCCTAATTGGTCAATGAGACTTTGTTCATGACTTAAATCTTGAGGAAGTTTGTTAAAACCTTAGAAAGTTTTAAAGCACATGCCTACACAGGATTACAGATCACTACAAAACTCAGTTTTTATTTAACCAAGGTGACAATAAGAGATTCCAAAGGCAAATATATAGGGGGTTATATAGTCTTAGCAAAACTTAGCTTCTTTAATATCGAGAAGTTTTAACTAAGTAATCAAAGACCTGATAATGACATAACATAGAAAGTGATTTTCTAGGTACACAAAAGAGAAAAAAACTTTATTTACATTTTCTTATCAAGAGCAGACCAACAATTAAAGAAAATTTCATTATTTGAACAGAGAGAATGTCAATCTTATACCACTATACTTTTAAAATCCCTTTATTTTAATCTTAGTCCATCTTAACCACACCTAAAATTCCTTTCCAAAGATTTCTCTTTCATAAACATTCTACAACTTTCTTTGCATTCAGATTGTCCCAAGCCATCTCTCCAAACAATTTCTTATTTAGGACAAAATTAACTCCTTTTACCTTCAACAAAAATGCATCCCCATTCCTTATATCTTTATTACATATCTCCTGTGTTTCTACATACAGACTTGCTTCCCTTATTTCCACCAGTCTTTACATTTAGTAGAATTCTGCATACCTAGAAACCTGAGTCTCCAGTGAAAACTAAGTAGTAACCAATTGTCAACTGTCACACCAGAATCCTTTAGAAGGCAAATTTGTGAATCAGTTAAGCATAAAGTATGTTTTAACAACAGACTTAAATATCCTTAGTTTTTTGCAATAAGAAGTCAAAAGCACAAACCTACATCCAGTAAACAAAGGCTTAGTTAGCACTTTATCCTGTTTGGAAAAGACCTAGATGTCCAAAGAATATAATTCCATTTACCATCCAAGCAAAACTTCAAAGTTTCAGGTTATCAAGGACTTTGAAAACTACCTTAACTTCTAAGAAAACTTTGATGAGACAAGCAATTAACCATCATTTTAGTCATCTTTTTGGTAACAAAAAGTCATCTTTTTGGCAACAGAGATAACATGAGCTTATTTGATCTTTAGTAAACCTTGATAGAGTAAGTTTTATATTAACTGCTGATAACCTTAAAGATATGCCTACCTTAAACCAACAAACTTAGTTCAAATACTGAATTACGTTCCACCTGGATTCTCCCCATTGTCCATTTTTACCAGAGACACTGGCGGGGAAATCTAGAGTGGGTGGTGTTAGGTCCAGGAAATGCTCTTCTCACTCCCTGATGGTAGAGGTAGGAGGAGCCATGGTGCCTGAGGCCCTGAGGATGGGCTAAAAGTTAGTTATGGAGGCCACACCCAAGGTCATACAGAAAAAAGGGGGAGGAGGGGACTGGAGAGGCAAAATATTGACAGAAGGCAGAGAAAGGGTTCCTGGTTCCAGAGATCCTCAGCTCCAATAGAGGAGCAAAGACCAAGTTTTCCTGCCAACAAGAGGAAATAGATAGTCCATGCTGGGCCAGAGAAGATAGGGAATTTCCCCCAAAACAAAGGGAGTTTTGGCAGCTGCTTGGAAATATTCCTTAAAGTCCCCATCCTGAGGTAGACTTAACCACACTTGGCTCTAATTATAGCCATTAAGCCAGGAAATGAGTGAGAGAGAAGCCCCTACATCTATTAAGAACAGTGAGAGAGAGGGAGCCAACAGTCCCCTTTGTCTGAGATGACCTGTGTTTCCTCCAGCAGCCTGGGTTTACTCAGAGGAGGCCTAGTCAGATAACTATCATCCAGTATGTGAGGAGAGAGTTTACTACCCTAACACGTTCAGGCAAACCCATTCTGCAAGGCCCTTAGATTGGGGTCCTGGTATAGAGCAATGAAGGCCCAGGTAAGAGCAATGGGTACCCTAGGTCCATTTACGTTTAGCTCTGAAAAGATCTGACTGAAAGAACCCACTGAGTCCATGCAGTG
>CM053609.1:102862989-102909166 GCA_028646535.1 Procyon lotor
GATCAGTGCTGGGGCACCTGGGTGGCTCAGTGGGTTGAAGCCTCTGCCTTCGGCTCAGGTAATGATCTCAGGGTCCTGGGATCGAGCCCCACATCAATATCTCTGCTCAGCTGAGAGTGTGCTTCCCCCTCTCTCTCTGCCTGCCTCTCTGCCTACTTGTGATCTCTCTCTCTCTATCAAATAAATAAATAAATTAAAAAAAAAAAAAAAACAGATCAGTGCTTTCGGGGCTCCTGTGTGGCTCAGTCGTTAAGTGTCTGCCTTCGGCTCAGGTCATGATCCTGGGGTCCTGGGACTGAGCCCCACATCGGGCTCCCTGCTCAGCAAGAAGCCTGCTTCTCCCGCTACCATTCCCTCTGCTTGTGTCCCCTCTCTTGCTGTGTTTCTCGCTGTCAAATAAATAAAATCTAAAAAAAAAAAAAAAAATCAGTGCTTTCCTAAATTTTCCAATCCAAATTGTTTCCAGTGGGTTAAAAGGCATGCCAAGGAAGAGTCCTTGGGAACTGAAGAAAAGAGGTCCATTACCTAGAAAATCCCTGACTCCCTGGTGCATCCCACTTGGGATATGTCAGAGGTTCCTAGTGTCAAAGCAACCTGAGGCATCCCCTGAACAAAATCACTATGACCACTACCACTGATCTAGGCCCCTGTAGGAGGGAGTCCTGCCTCCCCCAGCCTCCGCTTCCCCATCACATTCTAGACTATGATGGATGCTGATGTATGAATTGAAATACTGTGCTTGAAGGTCGCACCGTGAAGGTCATGCCTTATTTTACCTCACCTTGAGCTTTGAAGAACCCACTGTTTTTAACCTCTGGAGAACACTAGAAAGATTTTACAAGGGGAAATTACCCAATTTTGTAGCTTAAGTAGTTAATAGAAGACAATGACGGAAAACAGTAAAGACAGAAATCCATCATGATCTAAGCAACATTCCAACACATGTAGTCCTTCCAGCCAACTTTGCTAGGAAACAATCCCCTGGTATGAATCACTTCCCAGATGTAGCCCCCAGTAAGGATCAACCAAGTGGCTAGTGAAGGGGAGAAGGTGGCGGGATTTCCTAGTAGGGAGGAGGAGAGAGTTTTCCTCTTTGTTGGGTCTAACTGGAGAAGATAAAGGGCTAATGTGGGGAGCCAAAGGAGTCATAAGTCCCCCCTCTTTTTTCCTTAAAAACGTTTGAGGTGTCCTCAGTATATAAAGTGGCCAGGGTGGACCTAATTAGACCCCAATAGTAAAGGAAGCAAGCGACACCTTTTTACCTTGTTATGGCAATATCTCAAGTTCTTTCCAATTCCCTCCCACACTTCTAAGTCTAACATTCCTTGGTCAGGGAACCATGGGTTCTGTTCAATAACAAACTCTAGCAAACCCTGAAGCTGATCCTCCATTACAGAGGCCCTGCTTACCTTAAGGAGCTGTTTCTCAAATATAGTAGCCCTGTTAGCTTTTAAAAATTGCTTTAAGGAAAAATAGGACAAACAACAACAACAACAACAACAAACCAAGGAATACATCATCGACCCAGAATGACCAAAACCAAGGTACTCTTTTGTAAAATTACTGGTTTTTAAAGAGAAAGAAGAAATTCTTTAGACACCCTTGGCATATAAGCAAAATAATAATAATAATAATAAATAATAATAATAATAATAATAATAAAATGAGATTCTCATCACCCTTTTCAACAGCAATGCTTTAAGCCAGAAGGAAATTGTACAATATAGGTAAGATACTCAAAGAAAGTATGAACCAAGAATTTATATCCAGCAAAACTGACCTTCTATAAACATCCATTATTACCTTGCAAAAACTCAGTTTTTTCTATGAGCCCTTGTTGAGTTGTCTGACAATGAGCTCTAGCCTAAAAACATGCCTGAAAAGACATTGCCATGAGGATTGGTGGTAAGCACTAGGCATATATTTACTTGGAGAAGTAACACTAAATGACAGTTAAAAGAGAAACAGGTTTATAGTTCCTATTTGCTCTAACAATGTAGTTATAGTATAGTCCCCCAAAGTGGTTGGGAAGCTGCACAGTGGATACAAACATTTTTGTATCTATTTTCAGTATTCTAGTTAGTAATAGCAGTTTCTAAGTTTATTCTTAGACTGTTGCTTAAAGTGGGAAATCAGTTATTGTAGAATCTCAAATTTTTCATCTCCTGTGTCCTTGGAAACCAAAGTTATATGCCAGGTGTATGTATGTGTATGTGAAATATATATATGTATATAAAATCACACTCTATAATCTATATTAATAAGTATATAATAAAATCTATGTCTGTATTTATATAAAATACCTAATTCTATTCACTAAAAAGGCCTAGAAACAATGACCAATCAGTGGCAGTGAGCATACATAACACTCAGTTTATAGTCTTGAAATTCTCTTTTCTATTTAAGAAAATAGAGGAACCTCTTGGAGAATTTGATGATTCTAAAAGTGTGGTGGGAAATATAAAAGATGAGCCTGGAATATCTTGTTTTAGAAGATAACAAGGAAGCCATTGATGCTATCAAATGGACTTAGAAACCAACCTAATATTGGTAAAATTTCAGCTTGAACAAAGATTATAATTGCAATCAACTGAAATACATAATACATTTCAATAAGTTCATAAAGATATTTGGCAAAAACACTAACTAATCACCTTCTGAAGATGCTACATAAACAAATTATATTCTTAAAAACTAAGTAAATAAAACTGAAGAATCAAGTATCTGTTCTACCTTTCCTATATGAACTGTACCACTGGGTGGCCAAATAATAGATTAAGCAAAACATCTTATAAAATCATTATGACTGATATAGGAAAACAAAATGACACAATATTGCCATTTTGCAACCTGCCACGAATTAGTGTATGTAGTCATTATAACAATAGCAGCTAATATCAAAGAAGAACAAACTCTAGTCATGTATGTACTTCTTGATAAAAGAACACAGAACCACCTATAATCATGCCAGAGGGATGGAAACTGGCTGACTCAGCTGCTAATATGCAGAAAACGTAGAGGGCAAAGGCCATGTTGAATTGGACTGTGAGAATGAAGTAGACAGGCTCCAGACTTTGAGAAACTCTATGGGTCAAACAGCATAACAGTTAGACTACAGGAAAAGAAAGAGCTCTGGGGGGAATATATAGCTTAAAACAGATATTAATTTTTTTAATGGACAAAATGGTACTATAATGTCTAGGAATGCACATTCAAATGATTAAGCAAGGAAATAATTACTATAAAGTCAGGCTATGAATTACTTTTGGGGGGAGAGGCCATGACTGAGATGGGGTATATGGAAGGGGCTCCTGGGGTCACTAGTAAAGTTTTATTTCTTGACCTAGGTGGTGGTTACCAGGATGTTTGTCCCCAAAATAATCACTATGCTACAAATTTAATTTATATGATTTTCTATCTGTGATTTTTTTTATAATATAAAGTTTTTTTATTTTTTATTTATTTTTTATAGATTTTTATTTTTATTTATTTGACAGAGAGAGATCACAAGTAGGCAGAGAGGCAGGCAGAGAGAGGGAGAAGCAGGCTCCCTGCTGAGCAGAGAGCCCGATGCGGGGCTTGATCCCAGGACCCTGAGACCATGACCTGAGTTGAAGGCAGAGGCTTTAACCCACTGAGCCACCCAGGTGCCCCAATATAAAGTTTTTTTAAAGATGAAAACAGAACTACCTACCTCACAGTGTGTGTGTGTGTGTGTGTGTGTGTGTGTGTGTGTGTGCACGCGCGCATATACACATTTGAATATCCAGCTTCTGGTACAGAGTTGGTACTCGATAAATATGAGTCCTCTTCCCTATTAATCCTGTTCGAACAGCCTTGCCAGTGTAATTTCAGCACCACTGCTGACATTACTAACTTGTGTGACTACTCAAAAATAGTTAATACTCGGGGTGCCTGGGTAGCTCATTCAGTTGGGCAGCTGCTTTCAGCTCAGGTCATGATCCTGGAGTCCCAGGACTGAGTCCCATATTGGGCTCCCTGCTCAGCAGAGTCTGCTTCTCCCTCTGATCTGCCCCCCTCTTGTGCTCTCTCTCTCTCTCAAAGAAATAAATAAAATCTTTAAAGAAATAAGAATTTTTTAAAATTAAAAAATTAAAATTGCTTTAAAAACCTTAATATATTCTCTCTGTTTGGAGAGATAGGTTTTTCCCCACATCCGAAGTTCTTAGAGATCTTTTAATTCTGAAAAAATACCCAAGCCTGAAACTTCCCCAAACTTGGCCATGAGCAGATGCCAACTTACTGAGCCCAGACTTTTTGTTTTCAGGTGGTCCATCCAGTGTCCCTTGCAAGATGATCACGTCGGGGTCACCACTTGTCAGGAATGGCCAGCAATCCCTGTACCAAGGGATGAAAGATTACTCCAAACTGTGCTGTGAAAGAGAGGAGATGGCAAGGGTGGTCAACACTCAGAGACAAAGACCCCTTGCTCTTCTTTGCTTCTGCTTTTATTGGTCCTTCAGGATAACCATAAATCTTTATCACTGTTTCTCAAGCACATGATATGTGACAAGAGGTCTTCCTGGAACTAGGAGGATCTGATAATGGGAAAAAGATGATATATTAATCTGTGTGTTCTCCAAGTTCTACTAAACATAGCCTAAGGGATAATACATACATCTCTTAGATCACAGGATGGCTGTTTGGGCTAAGAAAGCTTCAGGGAAAGCAGCTCCCAGCTGCGTTCCTATGGCAGAGTGGTCATCTTATGGTAGAGTGGTCACGCAGGCCTTGGCATTCCTAAGGCCTATGCCCTTCTCCAAAACCTTCCCTGCCCCAGGAGCCTCTGTGTTACATTTTAGCAAGTCAGGTATTACAGATGATTTCATGCTCTACATTAACCCCAACAATTCTCTTGCTAGTTCTAATTAGCACTTAAGTTGATTTAGCTTACTATATGATTTGCAAATAATAACCGTCTTATCTTTTCTAATATTTATAATTTATTTTTATTTATTTATTTTTATCTTATTCCATCTGTTAAGAAGCAATACTAAATAAATTAGTGATAACTGATCTGCTTAATTCCTGATTTTGATGTTATTCTAGCCTTTTACCTTTAAATGTCACATTTTCTATTTCAGACTGATAATTTTAGTATATTAAGCAAGTTTTCTCCTGTCATAGGTTCCTAAGACTCTTATTTTTTAGGAACATTTTACCAAATAATTTTTTGCATCTACTAAGGAAACAATATAAATATTTTTTCTTTTCAATTTAGCCTAGCTTAGTAAAATGAATTGAGAAGACATCTATCTAATACTAAGCTTTGTATTGGCCTTTAAAAAACAAAATCAAATTTCTGAAAATTTCTTTTCGCTTCCATTATTGTGAAAAATAGATTCAGTAAGTATAAAATTCTTAAGACATATTTTTCCCTCAAAATCTAAAGATTGTCTCATAGCATTTAATATTGTGAAAGGGATGTAATTCATAAGTGACTTGTTTCTTCTGCCTAATACTTGTCGGTATTTTTCCCTTTTTTCTCCAAATTTAAAATATGTTGAGGTTAAGTGTAGGTGCAGCTGCTTTTTATTTTGCCTAAATTTGAGTTGATAATTACTTGCAAGGTGAAAACTCGAGTGTTCACTTGTGGGAAATTTTCTCTTCTTCATATTTTTTAATTATTTATCTGTCATTTTTCTTCGTATTTCTACACTGAATAGGCTGGGACTGTTCTTCATATTTATTATATTTTCTCTTATAATTATTATTTAATTTTTTCCATGAGTTTTGTGATATTTTCTCAAAGATTAGTTGAAGATAGTCATAACAGATTCATCAATGTGTTTTCAAGTTTGTTTTCCATGTTTGTTACAATAGCTGTAAGTTAACCAGGCATGTGATCTTACTTTTTTAACTGAGGTGACTGTCCCTATAAATCCTTCAGAGGGGTCTCTACTTCATTCAGTAGGCTCTTTCAATCAAGCACAAGCTATGAGCACCACAGCAGGCTCAAGGTACACATCCCAAAGATTTTACTGAGATTGATATTTGTGTGCTACTTCTTGTATCTGCTGATTACCCCACAATTCAATTGTCCCAAGTCTATGACACTCTGAAGGAAGGGCCAACCAACCTGTGAGTCTCCACAAGCAAGGAAAAGACTGCCTGGTGAAATACCTTTAATATTTGCCACATCAATCAGTCTCTCCTTTATCAGATCCTTTAAAAAACTTAATTCTTAAATAAGATTCTTTATGGTATTTAGACCTAGTTTTCAGTTTTGATAAGCAATTTTCCTTCTTATTATGGTCCTTTGTCAAAGGGGCATGTGGGACAAAGACTGAGGTGACAAACAGACTTGGACCATGTCATCATATGAGAAGAATACCATCATTCTCATGTATACTCAACATGAAGACAAAAAAAAAAAAGTGGAGGATTAAAACAAAGTTTTCAAAAACTATTAGACAATAGCAATGATTTAACATGAGATTACTAAACTCCAAGAAGAGAAAGAGAATAGAACATCAAAACATTTAGAGATGGTAGCTAACAATTTTCTCAAATGAATGAAAGACAATGCATCACAAATCTGAGAAGCTCAGAGAATCCCACACAGGATAAACATGAAAATATACACACAGACATATCATGGTCGAACTGATGAAAAGCAAAGATAAAGAGACAATCCTCAAGATAGACAAAAAGAATATACACAGAGAGAAACAAAGTCATGAATTACACTTGATATTTTGTCAGAGATTACACAAGCCCAAAGATAATAGACTCACATATTTAAAGAATGGAAGGAGCAAAACAGTAACAAAACAAATAACAAACAAATAACTGCAGACCTAGAATTGTATATTTGCAAAAATATCTTTCAATAATGAAAGGAAAATCTTTTTCATGAACCTAAAGCTGAAATAATAGATGTGTACTCAAAAAATTTTAAAGAAAAATCTTCCATCAAAAGAAGTATGATACCATTTAGAAATATGGATCTTACATAGAAAATTAGGAGTAAAGAAATGGCTTTTTTAAAAGGATTCTCTATAAGAAAGATACAGTATTCTAGCAGACCTATCCACAGAGACCTGGCATGCCAGAAAGGACTGGCATGATATATTCAGGGTAATAAATGAGAAAAATATGCAGCCAAGAATGCTTTAGCCAGCTAGGCTGTCATTGAAAATAGAAGGAGTGATAAAAAAAAAAGCTTCCAGGACAAACAAAAACCAAAAGAATTTGCAGTCACCAAACCAGCCCTATAGAAATATTGAAAGGTGTCCTCTAAGCAAAGAGAGAGCCTAAAAGTAACATAGACCAGAAAGAAACAGAGATGATATACAGTAGCAGTCACCTTACAGGCAATACAATGGCACTAAATTCATGTCTTTCAGTAGTTACCCGGAATGTAAATGGGCTAAATGCCTCAAACAAAAGACACAGGGTATCAGATTGGATAAAAAAGCAAGACCCGGGGCGCCTGGGTAGCTCAGTGGGTTAAAGCCTCGGCCTTCGGCTCAGGTCATGATCCCAGAGTCCTGGGATCGAGCCCCTCATCGGGCTCTCTGCTCAGCAGAGGAGCCTGTTTCCCCCTCTTTCTCTGCCTGCCTCTCTGCCTACTTGTGATCTCTCTCTCTCTGTCAAATAAAAATAAATAAATAAATAAAAAAGCAAAACCCATCCATATGCTGCCTGCAAGAGACTCATTTTAGACCCAAAGACACCTCCAGATTTAAAGTGAGGGGTGGAAAACCATTTATCATGCTAATGGACATCAAAAGAAAGCTGGGGTGGCAATCCTTATATCAGACAAATTAGATTTTAAATCATAGACTGTAATAAGAGATGAGGAAGGACACCAAATCATATTTAAAGTGTCTATCCAACAAGAAGATCTAACAATTGTAAATATTTATGTCCCTAACAAGGGAGCAGTCAATTACATAAGCCAATTAATAACAAAATCAAAGAAACACATCAACAATAATAAAATAATAGTAGGGAACTTTAACAGCCCCTTCACTGAAATGGACAGATCATCTAAGCAAAAGATAAACAAGGAAATAAAGGCTCTAAATGACACAATGGACCAGATGGACTTCATAGATACAGTCAGATATATCCATCCTAAGGTAAAAGAATACACAGTCTTCTTGAGTGCACATGGAACATTCTCCAGAATAGATCACATCTTGGATTACAAATCAGGTCTCAACAGGTACCAAAAGATTGGGATCATTCCCTGCATATTTTCAGACCACAATGCTTTGAAACTAGAACTCAATCACAAGAGGAAAGTTGAAAAGAACTCAAATACATGGAGGCTAAAGCGCACCCTACTAAAGAACTAATGGGTCAACCAGGAAATTAAAGAAGAATTTTAAAAAATCATGGAAACAAATAAAAATGAAAACACAACTGTTCAAAATCTTTGGGATGCAGCAAACAGAGAATTATATAGCAACACAAGCCTTGCTCAAGAAACAAGAAAGGCTCAAATACACAACCTAACCCTACACCTAAAGGAGCTGGAGAAAGAACAGCAAAGAAAGCCTAAACCCAGTAGGTGAAGAGAAATAACAAAAATTAGAGCAGAAATCAATGAAACAGAAACCAAAAGAACAGTAGAACAGATCAACAAAACTAGGAGCTGGCTCTTTGAAAGAATTAAAAGATTGATAAATCCCTGGCCAGACTTATCAAAAAGAAAAGAAAAAGGACCCAAATTAATAAAATCATGAATGAAAGAGGAGAGATCACAGCCAACATCAAAGAAATACAAACAATTATAAGAACATATTATGAACAACGATATGCCAGCAAATTAGACAATCTGGAAGAAATGGATGCATTCCTAGAGATGTATAAACTATCAAAACTAAACCTGGAAGAAATAGAAAAACTGAACAGATCAAAAAACAGTAAGGGAATTGAAGCAGTAATCAAAAATCTTCCAACAAACAAGAGCCCAGGGCCAGATGGTTTCCCAGGAGAATTCTGTCAAACATTTAAATAAGAATACCTATTTTTCTGAAACTGTTCCAAAAAATAAAAATGGAAGGAAAACTTCCAGATTAATTTTATGAGGCCTGCATTACCTTGATGCAAAAACCAGACAAAGACCCCGTCAAAAGGAGATTACAGACCAATATCCCTGATGAATATGGATGCAAAAATTCTCACCAAAATACAAGCCAATAGGATCCAACAGTACATTAAAAGGATTATTCACCATGACCAAGTGAAATTTATTACTGGGCTACAAGTTTGGTTCAACATCTGCAAATCAATCAATGTGATACACTACATTAATAAAAGAAAAGACAAGAACCATATGATACTCTCAATAGATGCTGAAAAAGAATTTGACAAAGTACAGCATCCTTTCTTGATTAAAACTCTTCATAGTGTAGGGATAGAGGGTACATACCTTAATATCCTAAAGGCCATCTATGAAAAACCCACAGGAAATATCATTCTCAGTGGGGAAAAACTGAGAGCTTCTCCCCTAAGATCAGGAACACGTCAGGGATGTCCACTACCACCACCGCTGTTCAACATAGTACTAGAAGTCCTAGCCTCAGCAATCAAACAACAACAACAACAAACAATAAAAGGTATCTGAATCAGGGACACTTGGGCGGCTCAGTTGGTTAAGCGACTGCCTTTGGCCCAGGTCATGATCCTGGGGTCCTGGGATCATCAGGCTCCCTGCTCGGCAGGGGGCCTGCTTCTGTCTCTTTCTCTGTCACTTCCACTGCTTGTGCTCTCTTGCTCTTTCTTTCTCTCTGCCAAATAAATAAATAAAATATTTTAAAGATAATAAAAATAATAGATATTTAAAAAAGACATTCAAATCAGCAAAGTAAAACTCACTCTTTGCAGATGATATGATACTTTATGTGGAAAACCCAAAAGATTCCACCCCAAAACTACTAGAATTCATACAGGAATTCAGAAAAAAGGTAGGATATAAAATCTGTTACACTTCTATACACCTGCACAGAAATCTGTTATATTTCTACACATCAACAATGAGACAGAAGAAAGAGAAATTAAGGAGTCAACCCCACTTACTATTCTACCCAAAACCATAAGTTACCTAGGAATAAATCTAACCAAAGAAGTAGAGTCTGTACTCAGAAAACTATAGAATACTGATGAAAGAAACTGAGAAAGATGCAAAGAAATGGAAAAACATTCCATGCTCATGGATTGGAAGAACAAATAATGTTAAAATGTCTAGGTTACCTAGAGCAATCTACACATTTAATGCAATGAAATGGGCACAAGACATGAACAGACATTTCTGCAAAGAAGACATCCAAATAGCCAACAGACACATGGAAAAGTGTTCAATGTCACTCAGTATCAGGGAAAGACAAATCAAAACCACATGAGATACCACCTAACACCAGTCAGAAGGGCTAAAATTAATAAGTCAGGAAATGGCAGATGTTGGTGAGGATGCCGAGAAAGAGGAACTCTCTTACATTGTTGGCGGGAATGTAAACTGGTGCAGCCACTCTAGAAAACAGTATGTAGGTTCCTTAACAAGGAACAACTTGTTCCTTAACAAGTTGAAAATAGAGCTACAACCCAGCAATTGCAGTCCTGGGTATTTACACCAAAGATACAAATGTAGTAATCTGAAGGGGCACACGCACCCCAATGCTTATAGCAGCAAGATGTCCAGATGTCCACAGACAGATGAATGGATAAAGAAAAGGTGGGATGGATAGATAGATAGATAGATAGATACCCACAATAAAATCTTAGGCAGCCATCAAAAAATGAAATCTTGCTATTTGCAATGATATGGCTGGAACTAGAGGGTATTATGCTAAGCAAAATAAATCACTCAGAGAAAGACAATTATCATATGATCTCACTGATATGGGGAATATAAGATACAAGGCAGAGGATCAGAGGGGAAGAGAGGAAAAAATGAAACAAGATAAAACCATAGAGGGAGACAAACCATAAGAGACTCTTAATCTCAGGAAACAAACTGAGTGTTGCTGGAGTGGAGGTGGGTGGGAGGAATGGGGTGGCTGGGTGATGGACACTGCAGAGGGTATATATTGTGGTGAGCACTGTGTATTGAGTAAGACTGATGAATTACAGACCTGCATCCCTGAAACAAATAATACATTATATGTTAATAATAATAAAAATAGAAAGATATGTGTTCTTATTTTCATTGCTTTAACAATAATTAATGGTCTAAAGCAAAAGCAATGTCTTACCAGACTTATAACATGTAAAAGTAAAATGTATGAAACAATCTCACAACCTATGAAAGAAAGGAAATGAAAGTACATTGTTGAAAGTTTCTTATGCTATCTGTGAAATAGAGTAATATAATTTCACTGTCAACTATTTTAAGTGAAAATTACATATTTCAACCATAGAGCAATCTTGAAAAAATTTAGAAGAGTTAGAGCTAATAAGCCCATAATGGAGAGAAACCTGAATCCAAAAAAGGGTGGAAAGAGAAAAAGGGGAACTAAGAATAGATGGAGCAACTAGAAGAGAAGCAACATGTTAAATCTAAGCATATCAGTAGTTACATTAATATAAACGGTCTAATACCCCAAATAAAAGACAAAGATTGTTAGACTGAATTTTTAAAAAGCAAGACACAACTATATTCTATCTATAAGAATCCACTTCACCTATAAAGACAGAGATAGATGAAGAGTAAAAGGATGAGAAAAGATATACCATGCAAACACAGATCAGAAGAAAGAGCAGCTGTCATATCAGAAAGACCTTGGCACGAAGAATATTACCAGCCATATATAGGGACATTTCATAATGAAATAGTAACTGTAAATATGGATGCACCTAAAAGCAGAGCTTTAAAATACATAAAATAAAACTAAGAGAACTAAAAGAAAAAGTCAGATCCACATTGTTGTTGGGTATTTCCAAGATCTTCTTTTAGTAATTCATAAAACAATAGAAAATCAGTGAGGATAGAGAAGACCTGAACAACACTATCAACAACTTCATCAAATTGTATTTATAGGTTCTTCCATTCAACAAAAGAATGACATATTTTATTTTTTAGTGGTATGGAACATTCACTAAGATAAGCTACACTCTGGGCTTTAAAATGAATCTCAACAGATTTTTAAAAACTTAAATCATTCAGGATGCCTCAGTCGGTTAAGCATCTACCTTCAGCTCAGGTCATGATCCTAGGGTCCTGTGATGGAGACTTCCATCAGGCTCCCCGCTCAGCAGGGAATCTGCTTCTCCCTCTCCCTCTGCCTTTCTCCCCTGCTCAAGCTCTTGCTCTCCCTCCTTGTCTTTCTCTTTCAAATGAATAAATAAAAATAAATAAAAATCCACCTGGTGGTAGATATTGAGGAGGGCACATATTGCATGGAGCACTAGGTGTAGTGCAAAACAATAAATCTTGTAACACTGAAAAAAATAAATAAATAAAATTTAAAAAAAATCTTTAAGGGCCGCATGGGTGGCTCAGTCATTAAGTGTCTGCCTTTGGTTCAGGTCATGATTGCAGGGTCCTGGGACTGAGCCCCGCCTAGGGCTCCCTGCTGAGTGGGAAACCTGCTTCTCCTTTCCCCACTCCTGCTTGTGTTCCCACTCTTGCTCTCTGTCAAATAAATAAACAAAATAAAATTTAAGTCATACAAAATACAAATTCTGACCACAATGAAATTAAACTATGGCAATAACGGAAAGATACCTAGAAAATATCCCAGTATTTAGGAATTATAAAATTGGTTTCTCATAAGTCTCTCAAATTTATTCTTTTCCTCCTTAACCCTAAATATATTTTAGGGTTTTTGTCTCAGAGGACATCACCAGCTTCCCATGCTCTAAGACATTAAATTTTTCTACTTTTTTTCTTTTTTAACCCCCAATTCCTCTATCAAACACAGACTCATCTGTTGACAAAATTGTGACACTACCTCTGAGAGGTCTCTATTTCACAATCTCACTTAGCCCCAGTTCAGGTTCTTATTACCTCCCCTGTGGCTATTCTATCAGCTTTCCGAACAATCTTCTTTCATTTACTCCTTCAATCCAGTCTTACAAGTGTTATCTTCCTAAAACAGGATTTCCAACAAAGTGTACACAATGATCTGTTAATCCTTTTAGATACACTATCTAAAAGATATTTAGTATTTCTGTGACCAAAAATACTAGGAAAACATGGCTTATTACATATGTCTCTTTGAGCCTTACAACACCTCTTAGCATATTAAAATTATTTGAAGTATTGCAACTAAAAAAAAATGTTTAACTTTGCTTAACCTAGCATGTCCCAAATTTGTTTGGAAATTAAGTTGCTGGTTTTTCTTCATATAATACCTAGCAATAATCTAAGAATAAGTGTTTAAAAGAATGTCTTTGAGCAAATATTTCCCTAAATCACAACAAAACTTCACTTTTCCCTTCCTTTAAAAATCTGATGTTTAGAACTGGTTATGAAATGACACCCAAGTTCTGTGGCCTAGCTACAAGGTGTTTCATGGTCTGGCTTCAACCTTCCCTTTGAGTCAGTCTTCCTTACACCCCCCATGCTCAGTCCACCAAATCATTCATGACTCAGCCATTCTGGAGGGCCCATGACTCAAAAATACCTAGTACTTTCCTACTGTTCATCTTGTCCTTTCTCCAGTTTTCACCATTTAAGTCTACCTGTCCTTCCATACCCAGCACAAATATAGCATCATCCATGATGAGATGTCATTCATTTATCCAGAAAACATTAATTAATATCCACTAAGTACTAGGTACTAGGGTCTATTCCAAGAAAACTCCAGTTAGACATAATCTTTCCAAACTGATTCAACAGTAAGCTCTGCCTATGTTACATCTGTGCTTATATTTTATGATTTTATGTATATTAAAGCACTGATCAAAAGCTCATTCTCAAACACACTAAGGGCTCTCCTGCCAAAGGTTTACAATTGCTATTCCCTCTCCTGGATTACCCACTCAGGCATCTATATGGCCACTTCTTTATTTCTTAGGGTCTTAATACAAATGGGATCTTCTTATTTGCAAATGACATATCAGATATAGGGCTAGTATCCAAAATCTATAAAGAATTTTTCAAACTCAACACCCAAAGAATAAATAATCCAATCAAGAAATGGGCAATAGATATGAACAGACATTTCTGCAAAAAGGACATCCAAATGACCAACAGAAACATGAAAAAGTGCTCCACATCACTCGGCATCAGAGAAATACAAATCAAAACCCCAGTGAGATACCACCTCACGCCAGTCAGAATGGCTAAAATTAACAAGTCAGGAAAGGACAGATGTTGGCAAGGATGCGGAGAAAGGGGAACCCTCCTACACTGGTGGTGGGAATGCAAGCTGGTACAGCCACTCTGGAAAACAGTATGGAGGTTCCTCAAAAAGTTGAAAATAGAGCTACCCTATGACCAGCAATTGCAATTGCACTACTGGGTATTTACCCTAAAAATACAAATGTAGTGACCTGAAGAAGCACATGCACCTGAATGTTTATAGCAGCAATGTCTACAATAGCCTCTATGGAAAGAACCTAGATGTCCATCAATAGATGAATGGATAAAGTAAATAAAGTAAATGTGGTGTGTGTGTGTGTGTGTATATATTGGAATACTATGCAGCCATCAAGAGAAATGAAATCTTGCCATTTGCGATGACATGAATGGAACTGGAGGGTATTATGCTAAGTGAAATAAGTCAGTCAGAGAAAGACAATTATCACATGATCTCTCTGATATGAAGAATTTGAGAGGCAGGGCGGGGGGTCACGGGGGTTGGGAGAGAGAAATGAAACAAGATGGGATGGGGAAGGAGACAAACCATAAGACTCCTAAACTTGTGAAATGAACTAAAGGTAGCTGGGAGGTAGGGGGGGTAGGGATAGGGTGGCTGGGTTATGGACATTGGGGAGGCTATGTGCTATGGTAAGTGCTGTGAAATGTGTAAGCCTGATGATTCACAGACATGTACCCTGGGGTGAATAATATGTTATATGTTACTAAAAAAATTAATTAATTTAAAAATTTTAAAAATAAAAAGGTAAAAAAATAAATAAATAAAAAATAAACAAACAAATAAAAAACAAATGGGATCTTCTCCGTGAGGTCTTCCTACACCATTCTTTAAAATTGCAGCTGCCCTTCTCTCTTTTTTACCTTGCTTTTCTTCATAATATTTACCATGTGTTATAATGAAATTTTTGCATACCTGTGTGTTGTAAACTCCATAATCACAGGGCTCTTTATCTATCTCATTCACTGCTGTATATTTAGTATCAAGAACAATGCTCACTACTTAGTAGATGAGAGGGCTATTTTTATAAAAGTGTCAACTTGGCTAAACCATAGTAACCAGATATTTGGTCAAACACCAATCCAGATGTCACCGTGAAGGCATATTTAGATGAGATTAACATTTAAATCAGTAGATTTTGAGGTAAAGTAGATGAGCCTTCATAATATGGGTGGGCCTCATTCAATCAACTGAAGGCCATAAGAGAAAAAAAACCTGCGCTTCCCCTAAGAAGAAGGAATTCTGCCTTCAGACTGCATTCCAGCTATAGTATCCACTCTTTTCTGGATTTCCAGCCTGCTCTCCTACTTCACCGATTTCAGACTTGCCAGAACTCACAATCTTGTGAGCCAATTCCTTAAAATAAATCTATCTATGGATATAGATATTTATATCCATGTATGTCTCTATCATCTATCTATGTATTTATCTATCATCTATCTATCTCTCTATCAAGAGAAAGAGACTGTACTGATTCTCTTTTTCTGGGTAACTAATACAGCAGGTTCTCAGTAAATATTTGTAGAATGAATAGATGACTTATCATTAGTTATTTACAGCTTAGACTCTAAGCTCCTAGAAGGGGGTATAACTTACATACCCTTCTATTTGTGTGGTGCCTAACACCATTTTTCATTCATTCATTCAACATATATTTGTTGATTACTAATCTAGTTCCAGGCATTAAGCCCATGCCACATACATGCCTTGTACATCTCTAACTCTGGCTTTATTCTCCCGCCAACCCCGTTCATTTATTTAATTCTACCTATCCTTCAAAATCCTGTTCAACTACATCTTCTATGAATAGGAAGCCATTCATCTATTCAGCAAACATTAAATGTCTACTATGTACCAAGTACTGGGTTATGCTTGTTGAATAAACACATGTGCTTCTAAAAAGAAAGTGTTACATAAAGAGAAAGTAGGCATGATTAAAAAAAAACATTCTTATTAAAGCTGAACTTGTTAGTGCTAGAGTCTATACATTAATAGCATCGCAAACAGCAAAAATACATAGATCAATTGATTGGAATCACTTGAGTCATGTGAAATGTAGTCCGCAGTCAGCCAAAGGACCACAGCCCTGGAGCATTTAGTACAGGAAAGTAGCACATTCATATGAAATCAGACGGTCAAGCAAATGTGGGAGGTAAGAAGTGGACAAGTTCAAATAGTAGTACAGCATGTTGGGTAAATAAAGAAGAAAAATGGTAAAGGGTTTTCAAAGGAACATCATTTTTGCACCTTATCCATATTTTTCCATTCATCAAAAGTAATCAGTCCAGGTTTAGCATCAGCATTAGCAAGTTAAAGCTTTATGTATAAGGTAGAAGGCAGTCTTCTTGGCTCCTGCCTTGCACTGAAATGATATATGAGGATAACAGAGATTGACAGCTTGGAAAGGTCACTTGTCCAGTCAGCCCAGCACACCTCATCTTGCCTCCATGTCATAATCAACTTCACTTGCAGACCTTGTCTGAAAGCACATCCATATGCCTTGGATGCTCCAGGAACGGAAAGGTCATGTTGGATCTGAGTGCCTCTTGGTCACGTGTGGGTACTCCTGGTCTCCACTGACTTGCATATATTTGTATTTAAAGCCACAAGCAAGTAAGTTCCCATCTCTTGTTCAGCCTGTCAGCCTGGGTCTGAATCATAAATTATATATATATATTTATTTTCATTTTACAGTCAGAAAAATCTCCTCTTCAATAATAATAAAATCAGTGGACCAGATTCTGTCCTTCGTTACTTATGTACAAATCCTGCTGAGGTCAGCAAAACTTAAGGGCATGCAACTTTGGGCAGAATGTATTCCAACTTTTTTTTTCTTTGCTAGATTTTTATTACCTGACATCTTTCTGATTCCTCTGGATTGCACAATAAGGGAAGGGTGGCCCAGTTTGGGTAAAATAAAAAATGACCCAAACCACTGACCTAAATCCTGTCTTTGAAATTTAAAATTACATTTACTAGGAAGGAAAATAGTTTTTTGAGTGTGGGTGGTTTTCTTTTTCAAAACCCATTTTCAAATGTTGACCTCCTGAATGTTATCATACCAGTTTGGATTGGAAAACAGAAGGGTAGGTAAACATTTTTTTAAGCTTGGTGGGGGGAGGTCATTCTTTCTGAATTCATTATCTGCAAAGAAGCAGGAAATACCAAGAACTTTTTTTTTCTAAAAGATTTCCTGGTCATATTGCCGATTTGACTCCAAAAAGTAAATTGTCCAATTTTGTGAAATACTGAGACTTTTTGTCTCCCTTCTTTCAAAGGTGAACTCAGGTAGTGAAGAAGCAAAGGCAGCAAAGTTTTGCTTGGGGAAAGAGATAAGGGATGAAGGTGATGAATTCTGCTGTGCACAAATAAAGGGGCCATATGCATAGTTTCCACATAGATGACAGCCCTCATGATTTGATGTAATGACTCAAAGACTACCCCACCATAAACCTCACAGCTTTTCCCTTGAGATGCTTACTGATGTCAGTCTTTTACAAAAGATGCCATCTCTAGAAGGAATCTGTAAAATATTTGGGATATAGGACTCCAATACATGATAGTTATATACTCAATTATTTACCAGTTCTCTATGGGATTAGGTCCCTGACCTAATGGAACATGACACAGGCAAATTTTGATAAGAAAAAGGATAGATGTGATAATAGAGGAAGGAAAGATTTGGAGCAAAGCCCTATGTACATTACATTAACACTATCTCACTGTGTTGTCATTCTTTGTATGTATAACTAATCCCTGACCTAAACAGATCTTAAAATTGGTGGCTCTGGCTCATTTATTTTTGTCAGTACCTGGCATTGGGCCTGATAACATGGAAGCAGTTTAACACAGTGCTTTGATTTTACAGTCCTGGGCTTGAGTTCAAATTTTGCCAATTACAAGCTATATGACTTTGGATAAGATATTGCACTTCACTAAGCTTAATCTATAAAATGGGCATAGTAATTCCTTCCTCCAAATATTCTTTTCAGAACAACATAATATATACTTTTAAATGCTTTTCATAATGCTTGGCACAGAGTTAGCATTTAGTAAAAATCACAATTATTATTAGACATTCAAAAAGTTTGTTGAATGAATGACTGACTCAACCAATGGGTCAACCCCAAATTAAGAATTAACAGGGGAGCATCAGGAGTATGTGAAAGCTTTGTCATAGGGAGACATTTAAAGAGTCATTTAAAGACATTTAAAGGGGAATGCCTAAAGTAGACATGAAGCAATTAACCTCAATCTTTGTTTTCAGCACATTTTCGAAAACTCATTACATTTGGTGGGACTTGAATAGAATAAAAGTCCCTGAATAGCACTAAACTAGCAATAATTTATAATACCAGTGTTTCACAATATCAGTACCATGCACCGGTAATCTTTTAGCCCTGGGTAGCTACTTGAGTAAACTAAGTGCTCTTTTAAAATTCTTATAGAGCAAAGTCACCACATGTTCTAGGAAACATGTACTCTTTCTTTTCTGCTGACATGATGTTTATTGGGACTCTGACCTCATTCTATGACATTCTAGTCATGTTATGCCTCATGCTACATCATAAAAAATAACATTATGGAGACCTTACTATGCACTCAGCACACTTCAAAGTACTTTACATGAATTAGTGTATTTAATTCTCAGAACTTCATGATGTTAAGTACTACCTATGTGGAAGTTACCAAAATCAACTTTATTTTACAGATGAGAAAATTGAGGCCCCATGGAATCAAATAACTTGGCAAAGGTCACAGAAGGGGCAAGAGCTCCAGTGTATATTTGAAGCCAGACAGGTAGACTCCAGAATTTTTAACCACTATGTCATATCCCCCACAAGACACACTAGTTCCAGCTGCCTAATGTAGGGACCATCAGACCAGTGTTTGTAAATTACATTGCAGCTAAATAAATTTTTCACATTGGTGGAAATACACCTGTACATTGGGGGAAGCTCTTTATACATGATATGAGGTCTGTGGGCAGAGACACAGTGTGTTATTGGCGAATTCTTCTTAGATCACAAATATGCCAAGGGCCAATATGCCAAGCTGAAGAAGTAAGGCAAAAATTAACCACATTCTCAAGCATGTAATTCTCAAAGGAAATGTGGCCCATCATGAGATCTTAGCAATAATCCCTGTTTCTACTGGGAAGCTACTGAGGGCCTCTTCAACTCACTTTCCAAATTTTCTGTCAGTGGAGAAGCTGGGCAATTATTAGGCATAGCCAGAGCTCCTCAAAGCTTCCTGCTTAACTTACAAATCATTAGCAATTCCTCACTCATGACAATCTTGCTTAAAAATAAACTTGAGCATGATAATCACCAAAAGAAATGACAACAATTATTAAAGGCAGTAACCAACATGGGGGATACAGAATCTTCCATTCAGTTTGTGTTCTGGGCCCAGGCCTGTGCGCCCATATACCAGTAGGTCTTGGCAATGCTGTCATACACCAAGTTACTGCCCTCAGAAACTTCACTCACACATATTTTTTATATGTGCATGAGCTGGTTAATAGGGCTCCCCACTTTGATTTGTTGCCCTTGGATTTACTGTATCTAGATACTAAGATTCAGCAATAGCATCCATTGTTAATTTTCTGTACAAGAGCAGGATACAGTAGCTCTTGTCCAATTGAATATATCAAAACCATTGCAATTATACACTGTATTGCATCCAAATAAAATGTTAGTTCTGTCCTAGAACAAGCAGATTGGATTGCATATTTATTAAAATTGAGAAAACAGGCCAAGGACTTTGGGGAGCTCAACTTTGTTACCCCTGGGATCTTTACCATTGCAAGTTACCTTTCTCCTCAGCTGGAATAGTCATGACCAGTAATGGAGAACTGGTAAACTCCTTTGAGAGTCTCAGTTGAAACGTTCTTAAATAGTCCTTAGAATACTTTTAATTTTGCATATCGCCTTGCATCTCTGGAGCTGTACCTGCTGACTTATTTCATCTTCTCTGTTGTCTCTATCTCAAAAGGGCAATGGCCCTTGAAAACAAGGAGTATTTCCACTTGGCAGATGGAGAAAATAGGCATCTGATTGGTTGTGCTCTACTCACGTATTCAATATTCCATAAAATCATGCAGCATAGATAGAATCCATGGAATGATAGGAGTGCCAGTTTAAAAATAGTCCTCATCCTTAGATCCCATTGAGGTTACCAAATAAATTGAGAAGAGTATTTCCAATTAAGATAAACACTGCAGAACTCTTTTTTAAGATTTTATTTATTTATATGTCAGAGAGAGAGAGAGAGCACAAGCAGGGGAGCTGCAGGCAGAGGTAGAGGAAGAAACAGGCTTCCTGCTGACCAAGGAGCCCAATGTAGGACTCAACCCCAGGACCCTGGGATCATGACCCGAGACGAAGGTAGATGCTTAACTGGCTGAGCCACCCAGGTGTCCCAAACGTTGTAGAACTCTTAATGTTTATCACTAAGCTTCAAATATCATACACCCAATGAGTGGTAACTAGTCAAGAGGAATGTCCATAGTTTGCTGCCCCTTTTCCAGCTGTATGCCCACAACAGGAGCCAGCTAGGTAATCGACATTGGGTAAATAAAGCTAGGGTAGGATAACATTAAATCCAACTTATCATCATATCTCACCTCGACAACTGTAATACATTCTCTCCCACCATTCTTGCCCACCTCAAACCTTTCTCTTCACATAGACTAGGGTTACTTTTACAAATACTGTATCAAGTCCTACACTGGACCTACTTAAAACTTTCAGTGGCTTCCCATTGCACAAAGATAAAGATGCAAATTCCTTAATATGGTGGACAAGGTGCTTTATAAGCTGGCTGCTACCTACCTCTGCAACTTTATCTTAAATGCTTTTCCCCTCATCTTCTTCATTATCTCATCAATACTTTAGCTTCCCAAACCATGCCAAATCCTTTCCCAACCCACAGCATGTACTTCTCCATCTTCATGTAGCATGCCCCTCCTCACCTGTTCCCCTCTTCCCGATGACTGCCCTCCCTCTGACTCTTCTCATGATGGCATCTTATTTTCAGGTTTACATTTCATTGTCCCTCCTGAGACAGACCATTCTTTTTTAGCCTAGACAGATCTCACCCACTCTTCCTTATCACAACACCCTGTTTATTTTTCATTCACCTAACAAATTTATTTGTGTACTTAGTATGTGCCAATAATTGTTTTAAGTGCTGTGGAACAAAGCACACCAAAGTGTGCTTCGGTGCAGTGAACAAAGCACACCAAAAAAATGTTCAAGATAATATTTTAATATTTAATATTATAATTAAAAATAAATTAAAATATAATATTTTAAAAGGCGAAAGATTTATACGATCTGAAGAGAAACCAGAGTATGAAGATAATATTTTAGTCAGAAAAGCATACAGTGAGCAAAATAAGTAAGTGAATGAGTATCAAAAACATTTAGATATTCCATTTTACCAGATAGGGAATATTTTGCTAAGAGGGTAACATGAGAGAAGAGACAGCTGGGGGGTGGGGGCGCAAGTGTCCTTGTGACTACTCAAGGAGAAAGTGTTCCAGGGAGACGGAATATCAAGTGTTAAGGCCCTGAGTCAGGAAAGTGCCTGGAATGTTTGAGGAGAGTAAAGAGCTGCTCTGGCTGAGGTGGATTAAGGTGGAGGACAGTTTTAAGGATGACGCTGGAGAAGTAATAGTAGGGTCAGATAGATCAAGACCTTGGACATCATAGGTTCCTTGGCTTTTACTCTGACTGAAATGGGAAGACTTTGAAAGTTTTTGAGTGAAGCGTGATATGATCTGCCTTGCATTATAACAGGATCATCCCAGTTGCTCCCTGGGGGAATAATTTGAAGGACTTATGCAATGATTATTTGTGTCCCCCCAAAATTCATATGTTGAAGGCCTAAAACCTAATCTATACTTGGAGATAGTGGTGGTATGAGGTGGTGATAAAAGTTGAATGAGATCATAAGGGTGAGTCCCTAACCTAGTAAAGCTGGTACCCTTATAAAAAGAGGAAGAGACGCCATAGCTTTCTCTATTTGCATGCAAGCACCAAGGAAAGGCCATGTGAACATATAGTGAAAACAAGGCCAGAACTGGACAAGGCTGGCACTCTGATTTTGGACTTCTAGCCTCTAAAAGTATCAGTAAATAGGTTATTGTTTAAGCTACCCTGTCTATAATATTTTGTTATTACAGCTAGATCTGCAATAATTTTTATTATTTATTTTTACCAAAGGGAGCAAGAATGGAAGACTGCTTCCTTCCTAGCATTTAAGAGAATTTTTAATTTAAAAAGTCTGCTAGTGTGTATTTGTTTCAAATCTTCTCCACTCAACTGTCAACTTCAAGAGGCTCTGGGTCTCTCATTCAGCACTCTATCCCCATGTCCCAGTACTGCACCTTGCAGGTCATGCATGCAGAATAAATATTTGCTGAATGAGTGATTTGATCAACTTAGGACTTCTAAGATGGTCCCATGCATTTAAGGTATTTGCTTCTGAATTACAAATATTTTTGTTTGTGTTTGTTTCTTTAGAGCCTTCTCTGACCTGATACTGTGATATTTTATTTGAATCAATTTTCCCCTTTTGAATATTTTCATTCCACAATTATTTATTAGGTACCTGCTATAAACCACCAGGGCTGGGGTGCAAAGATGAGCCCTAGTTGCTTACTTCAAGCTGTTAACAAATTTTTGCTTTTCTTATTCAATATAATGGTATTTAATAAGAGTTCAAAATGTGAAAAAAAAATAGGATACATTTTTACCAGAGCCAGTTATCTTTAATTTCTGAAATGTTTTTTACTGGACTACTTAGCAATCATATGTTAGAACTCAGATGGCACCTATTGAAAATGTAACTTTTGTATATGACAGACTACAGGTTTAAAATTTGGATCACTTAAAAAAAACTCTTTCCATAATTTGGCTACTGTGGACATTGCTGCTATAAACATTCAGGTGCTTGTGCCCCTTCAGATCACTACATTTGTATCTTTAGGTTATGGACATTAGAGAGGGTATGTGCTATGGTGAATGCTGTGAATTGTGTAAGACTGATGATTCACAGACCTGTACCCCTGAAACAAATAATACATTAATTTTAACTCTTTTATTAGTTTCCTAGGGCTGCCATAACAAAGTATCATAAACTGGGTAGCTTAAATAATAGAAATTTATTGTCCTATATTATTGTCTATTGTCCTGGAGCTAAAAGTCCAAAATCAAGGTGCCAGCAAAGCTGGTTCCCTTTGAGTTCTGTGAGAGAGAATCTGTTCCATGCCTCTCCCCTAGCTCCCAGAGGTTTTCTGGCAACCCTTGTCATTCTTTGGTTTGTGGAAGCATCGCCCTAATCTCTGCCTTCATCTTCAGGTGATATTCTTCCTGTGTATGCTTGCATCCTAAGTTCCCCTTTTTATATACCGGACAACCGTCACGTTGGATTAGGAGACTATCCCACTTCTATATGACCCCATTTTAACAATTACATCTACAATGACACTCTTTACAAATAAGGTCACATTCTGAGTGGAATATGGGAGTCACATTCTGAATGGGGGAAAACAATTCAGCTCATACCAACTCTTAAGAAAGGAATAAATAAAACCTCTTCTCAAAGACTCTTCTTCTTCCCAACCCTTAATTACCTGTATTTGATCAGTATCCTGATCAAAGTCTCCTGAATAGGATGGGGCACCATCAAAGTTGAAAAAAAAGTGGAATTCTATATTCTCCAACTTTTATAAGAAAAGCACCAACAGGGGTGCCTGGGTGGCTCAGTCAGTTAAGTGTCTGCCTTCAGCTCAGATCATGCTCTCAGGGTCCTGGGATCAAGCTCCACATTAGGCTCAGCAGGGAGCCCGCTTCTCCCTCTCCTTCTGCCTGTTGTTCTACTTGCTTGTGCGCTCTCTCTCGCTCTGTCAAATAAATAAATAAATAAATAAATAAATAAATAAATAAATAAATAAATAGATAAATAAAAAGTAAGTAAGTAAATAAATAAATAAATTCTTTAAACAAGTAAAAAAAGAAAAGCACCAAGGTATAGCAAAGAAAACACTTTAGCAGAAGTCATAAAGCCCTATTCCAGTCTCATATATCTGAAAACATCTGATTCAACTAACTTTATTGAGGATATCAGTGAGGTTCCTCATATATAAAAGGCAGGGTCAACTTTCATCACTATCAATGTCTCAATCTGTCCCAAGAAGAAGGAAATAAATGTCATTTGTGGTAAGCAAAATTCTAAAATGACTCCCTTAACCTGCATCTCCTGGCATTAGTCCTGTGACTGCTACCTCACATGGCAAAAGGATTTTGTGCTTATAATTAAGATTGCCAGTTAACATAATCACCAGGATATTATCCCTGTGGACTTACCCTAGTCACATGAGCCCTCTAAAAGCAGAGTTTTCTCCAACTGGTAGCAGGAAAGAAAGTCAGATTCAAAGTATGAGAGGGGTTCTTGTAAGTGAAGTTCTCCATTGCAAAGATGGAATGGGCTCTGGGGACAAGGACCTAAGAGTGACTTCTAAGATCTGGGAGAGATATTGACCAACAGCCAGTGAGAAAGTAGGGGCCTCAGTCCTACAAGCACAGGGCACTAAATTCTGTCAACTTGAATGAACTTAGAAGCAGATTTTTTTTTTCTGGAGGATGCAGATTAACCAAACTTTTGAGACTCTAAGCAGAGAACTCAATCAAGTCCACCTGGACACTGACCTATAGACCTGCGAGCTATAAATAGCTGTTGTTTTAAGCCACTGACTTGCAGTAATATCTTACACAGCAACAGAAAGTCAATACATTACCACATTAGAGCGAGAAAAAGGAAGAGAGGAACCAGGAGGAAAGAGAAGAGAGAATGGAGTGGAGAAAGAAACCAGGTAAAAACTGAGTAGGATGGGGCACTATCAAAGAAAAGAAGTGAGGGAAGACATAGAGGTAGAAAGAGATAAGACACAGTTTGCCTTAAATATTTCTACTTAAAGCTAAGACGCGCATATAATTTGTTTCTTTAACTGTTCCCCTGTTTGCATGAGTGGTGACAGTGCATCTAATACATACCATTTTGAACAATGAAACTGAAACTATGATCCATATTATCTAGGAAACAATAATCTAATAAAAAAAGTAGAAGGGAATCTGCTCTTTGAACATGAGAAAAAGAGTAGAGGAAAGAAAGAGAGAAGGGAGGAGATGAAGGAAAGAGAGAAAGGATAGGGGAAGAGGAGGAGGAAACTGCAAACCAAATGGTTTTTAGAGCAATATAAAATTCGGTACTGAAAATTGAATGAATATGTGCCAGAGACAAGCATGGTGGTATCAAACTTCTCTTGAAGTTCTCCAGAAGCAATACAGAAATTGCCATTTCCATTCTGCCTTTCATCCTTTTTGAGCTTCACTGAGTTGCCTGGCTGCTTAAACAAGCTTCAATGCCATCAAAGGAAGCAAAAGCTCCACAGCCATGACATTAAAAAAAAAAAAAAATGTCTTTACCTCATGTAGGTATTTCTGAATCCAATAATTATGAAAACACAAAATCACATCTGTTTGAAAGAGACGGGTAAGCCAATAGCAATGTTAGACATTTCCAATAAAATTCAGTAATTGAAAATAAGTTTTATTAGGAAAACATCATTTCTGGACTTTCCCTCAGCAAGGCAGAGAAATTACTCTGACATGGTCAAATCCCAAGGAGAATTTTTTCCTGTGTCCTTAATGGTTCTATGGCTCCTTTATAGTTATGTGGGGACACTTCATCCCATGTTCAATGCCCAGTGACACAGACCAACCTCAGCGCATTGAAACAAAAACACAAAGACCAAATGGGTGTAGAATTTACAGTAAAGAACATTGCAGAGCCAAAGTGGCCAGGCAATTAAAACAACAAGCACCAAAAAATGAGCAAACTCTATGCACAGACAGCTAGTTTCATGTAAGAATTCTTTTTTTAATTGAGCTATTAAACACTAAAAAACAAGACCAGAATACACAAGACAAAGTTCAGCTATACCAACTGGCATCCAAATAAGGAATAAAAAAGCAGATATTCATCTAGCAACTTCTGTTCAGGTTTCTGAGGAAATACCAGCTCTATTTTCTTTGTCTATGACTACCAATATTACTTGTAAAGCATTCTCAACAAGTTGGTTAAATAAGACCTTTTTTTCCCAGCAACAGCTGAAAGACCTCTAATGGAAGTATGCTTTCAATAGCTCCTCTTGCTGTGCTCAGGAAATTCTACATGATTATTGCCATTATTTCCTACATGGATGACTGTTATATAATTGTCTATTCTCTGTCTTGTGGCCTTGGGAGGACGATTAATGTGATGGTTGATGACCAGCCAAACCCCAAGACTGTCAAGTGACCCAAAGAGTTGTTTATGCCAATCTCAGGAAGGAAAAGTACTACATAATTACAAAATAACATATTTAGACCAGGGGTCAGCAAACTTCTTCTGTAAAGGCCCATAGAACAAATATTTTACAACTTGTGGACCATTTGATCTTTGTCACAACTAGTCGACTCTGGCTGTTAGTGTGAAAGTAACCATAGAAGATATATAAGTGAATGAGTGTGGCTATATTCCAATATAACTTTATTTATGGACAAAAAATTGTATTTCTTACAATTTTCTTATGTCATAAAATATTATTCTTATTTAGATCTCCTTCAACCACTTAAAAATGTAAAAACTATTCTTTAGTACACATCCATCCAAAAGCAGGTGGTAGATTGGACCTGCCAAGAGGGCCATAGTTGCCCACTCCATATTTATACTATTTTATGTTTCTGGAATCCATCCCATGATTATAATTTTAGATTAAACACATAATAAAAACATAATAAAAAATGATACATATTATATACAATAGGTACCAGATGCACCCTACTGAATTTTGTGAAATATTAATAGATGTTCACCTTTTCTAATGCATTGTAATTCTATTTACTTGGTGCTTTTAGATCTTCTAGTCCATGAAGAAAATACAATGCAGAAAATCTGAAAGTCCCAAATAATCTGACTGCCTCTCAAGTGAAAATTTTTTTGACACTGAAATTCTGTACAATTTGATAAAACCCTGAGATTTGTTTTCCAGCAGACAAAAACTATCTCAGAATTATTTGGTGTTATTTATTTGGCTGAGCAATTATCTCAGAATTATTTGATGATTTATCATGTGTGATAACACAATTACAAATGACCTATAGTCAACATCTGCCCTGATCTTAGTCCTCTGACATCAGCAGTAGTATGAAACTGATACAACTAAAGAACCAAGTTAAGGTTGACTCTAACTGCAGATCTTGGGGGCAACTCTAGTAGGAATTTTAATGTGGTTTTACTATTATCCACATAAAGAGATTCATAGTTCCAGGCAACACTAGCCATTATTGGTACAGCGCTATTTGTATGTATGTAGTTCTCCAATGCATATGGCTTCATAGTCTTTATAGTAATGCAAAATAAGGTGATTGCTAAAAAGTTTTCTAAGCCAAAAAAAAAAAAGGTTTTCTAAGCCAGTTCAATTCTGTCAATAAATCAACCGTCTTTTATCAACTCTGTGACTTACTAGAAGCTTCACAAAATTCCCTTTAATTCTGCTTCCATTTCACATACTAATGCAAGTTACCTCTTATAGTTCAGTAGATCTGGCAATTACTTTTCCCAAATTGTCATTTTTCCTTCATAACTGACTTTAAGTTTTAGGGATGTAGTTAGGCTCCACTACCAAGAGAACATGATACAAGTGTTTGAAAAAGAAGATAAATCCGAGTTTTTTTTTTAAGCCCTTTCATTCTTAACAGGAAAACATACCTTCTTCTTGGCTACACAGAACAAATGCCACATCTTTTGTCTTTTCCTTAATTCAGCTCTGATTTATTCTCTCCTTCCAGTCTTCTTTGCTGTCATTCGCTGCCTTCCTGTTTCTTTTCTTCCCTTTTTTCATAGTTCCCAATTTTTCTTTTTTCATTTTTCCCAGCCTTCCTTCCTGCAAATACCGATTAGCTATCAAGCCCTGTGCTCAGCACCAGATGCACAAAGATCAACAAGATACAGATGTGGGAGATAGAGGGTGTCGTAAGATGTACAGAGTTAGATGTAGCATGGATCTCACAGTCAACTCCTCTCTGAGCCTGAGACCCTACATGCTTCATTTTCAAGAGGGCCACGTTTTATCCCCAATTTCTTCAGTCTTAAAATTCTCCCTCTTTCTTAGCACCCTCTAACTTCAAATATAATTATGCTTCCCCAAATTGAAAAACAATCTCCACTTTCATGTTTTAGTAAAATATTTCAAAAATATAGAGAGTAAAATAAGAAGTCATTCACAACCTTTGCTACATACGTATGGGTCTCTATAGCTTTGTTACATGTACATGTAGTTTTTAAAATAGATAGTGTTCCTTTGAGTGTTTTAAGTACGTGATATCATACTGTATGTTCCATTCTGAAATTTGTTCATTAAATATATTCTATATACTATTTCTATACTTGAGGATTATCCATATTGATATATAAATTCAATTTATTCATTTCACTTGATGAGTAATATTTATCATATAAATAAGATACAAGTTATTTATTGTTCCCTTATGATGGACATTTATGTTGCTTCCAATTACTCACTACCAAATATAATGACAACATTTTAGTACGTGTCTTTTTGTGGGCATGGATAAAAGTTTCTCTAAAGTAATTAGCCAGATGTATAATATCTGGACCTCAGGCCATGTGCATTTTCATCTTTACTAGATACTGTAGATAGTACCAATTGCCTCTCCAAAATAGTTGTTTCAATGTGCTCTCCCACTGCTAATGTTTGAGGCTTCCCCCCAGCCTTGCAGCAATTGGTGTTGTCAGATTCTTACATTTTATTCTGTCTGATGGGTTCAAACGTATCTTATCATTGCTTTCCAATCTGGTTTCCATCCTCATTTAGCTATAAAACTGTTCTTTCCATGAGTATCTAACAATCACCTTCTTGCCAAATCACAAAGACTTCACTTGTACTCATCATTCTGCTTGGCCTCAATTACATTTGGCATACTGGTAAACACCAACTCCAAATTCTCTTCTCCCTTTGCTTATATGTAACAGCATTCTGGGGAAGAGAAGGCAGAGAACAAGATGTCCCCTTAGAAGTTCAGACATAAATCTGGTAGATAAATCAGGGAATATTTTCTTCAAGATATGTATTTAATAATAGAACTACAAACTTGGAAAAACTTTTTAAAATAGAGTTAGCTTTCATAATATGAAATACATAAAATTAATATCAAAACAAATACTCCTAACTTTGGGTGTACAAGAAACGGCATAAGAATACATTCATAATAAGTGCTATACTTAATGCACATTTAATTATTACTTAATTATGTTTAACGTAATTCAGGTGTGATGTATTTTTTATTGATAAGCTTATTTCTTATTGAAAAGTAATATTTTATGTTTTAAAAATTAACATATTTGAATCTACTGTAATATCAAAAAGAGGATATTGGGGGTCATGAAAGCTATTTATGATGATGCATCTTCCTTTTCCATGAGCTATTGTTTATTGTAACTAAGCAAGCTAGAAGACAGATTTAAAACTAAGATCAAGGGTGCCTAGGTGGCTCAGTCAGTGATGTGTCTAAATTTTGGTTTGCCTCAGGTCATGGTCTCGGGATCCTGAGATGAAATCCAGCCTCAGGCTCCTCACTTAGTGGGAAGTCTGCTGGAAATTCTTTCCCTTTCTTCCTCTCCCTCCCCCTCTACTCTTCCCCTCTCCCCTCAGGCTCTCTCTCTCTCTCTAAAATAAATAAATGAATGAAATCTTTAAAACTACAGAAAGAAAGAAGAAAGAAAGAAAGAAAGAAAGAAAGAAAGAAAGAAAGAAAGAAAGAAAGAAAGAAAGAAAGAAAGAAAGAAAGAAAGAAAGAAAGAAAGGAGGGAGGGAGGGAGGGAGGGAGGGAGGGAGGGAGGGAGGGAGAGAGAGAGAGAGAGAGAGAGAGAGAGAGAAAGAAAGAAAGAAAGAAAGAAAGAAAGAAAGAAAGAAAGAAAGAAAGAAAGAAAGAAAGAAACTCATTTGAATCTGGTTCCAGGAACCTTTAAATGGGTCTAAATGGGTAGCTATATATGGAAAATTACCTAAAATACTTATTGGAGCTCACATATATATCTCAGTCAGCCCCACCACCCATTGCCTACCCTTGACATCACTGATGACATTAAACAAATAGTCACTTAAGAAATTTACTCAACAGATATTTTCTGAGCAATGATTCATCAACTCTTCTAGCTGAAGGGATTGAGTGGTAAGTAAGAAAGCCTCTTCCCTCACACAGCTTAGACTCTAGACCTCTGTAAAAGTAATACCAGGCTCTCCTCAGCCATCTCCTATTTTTATAAGTTCTTTAAGTGATGGGGGATGAGGTATTTTTGTTTTGGGGGAAGAGTAGGGTAACTGTCAATGCTAGCAAAAAGAAAACTCCAAAATATTATAAGACTGATACCAAGAGTCACAAACATTGTAAAAAGATGATGTCCAGATTTCTCAGTATAGTTCAAATACAGAGCAATGGTACCAAATGACCTTCTTGAAAGGCACTGGAATAAAAAATTTTTAACAAAAATTATACAAGCCTAAAAAAAAAAATCCCAAACTATTATTTGGCCCACACTTGAAGTTGGCAACTACTAAAGCCTATAACCAAGAATCCTCAAAGACTGTGAAAATTTTATGTGAAATAGCCCCTTTAATTGCAAAACATAAAAACCTTAACTTCTTTGGTGGCTTGAATTAAAACTTGTATTCTGAATGTTTCCAAAACTCATATGAAACAAACACTATGGTTTGGTTTTTTTTATGGAAAAAATAGTATTCCTTATTAAAGAACATTATGGTGTTTCTTTGTGTAATTTCTGTGTCAATCTTCAAACAGATAACTCAGCAGAAAATACCATAACTCAAGTTTGGTAAAAAAAAAAAAAAAATCAATCCTTACCTTTTGTTTTCTTTGGTTCACTTGGTAGGGTTTTATCACTGGGAGAGTCTATTCAAGTATTAGTTTATTCTGAACATTTAAAGATTCTATCAAATAAAAATGCTCTTTTTTCAAACTTCAGCAATGACCACAAAGATCTATTATCTTCCTGATTCTGTCAAAGTTTTTTGAAACAAAGGATCAGAATTATAGAGGAGAAGGATTATAGTATATGCTTTTCCTAGTCTAGAAACACTGGGTTTAGAACTCTGAATTGCTAGCAAAAAAATTGGAAAGGAAGAAAAATCATCACTTTAGATGCCCTGTGCTATTTGTCCTCAAGCAATGAACTTCCAAATGCTGCCAAGTTCTCTTAGAGAAGAACTCATGTCACTATCAAGATAATCAATATGAGAATAACAGTATTTGAAACACCAGGGTGTTTTTTTTTCCTTTGCTTTGTGAAGATACACATGTGGATCAAAAATACTTGTGTTCCATGTTGAGGTCCTTTGATTCTCAAGAGGAAATATGCTTGGTAAATTTATGAGCTGAAAGACCAAGTGACCTATTTTTGGAACACCAGAGAAAAGACCAACTGTGTCAAACTTGAAAAAATTATAACTGTCAGTGGATCTTGGCTGTTTGGCAGATATACTTTCAGCATAGAGTATACTGAATCTGAAATTTCAAGAGAAAATTTCTAACCTTTCTCATTATAACAAATTTTCAGCATTTATAGCCAAAACCAGTTATGGATACTGCATATTAATGCTAAAAAAATCTTATTATCGTCTCAAGTTGGTTAAGATTTCAAGGACAATGTCTTAAAAGTGATTTTGAGGAGGAAAAAATTGAGACTCATCTACTCCTACTGTGAGAGAAATATGGATGGTATTTTCTTGATGGTGTGGCTAAAAATCCCTTCTGGAAATTCACAAGAAATGTGTTCTAGGATTGGACTACACGTAACTCGCTTGATGGAGATTTTTTTTAAAATATGCTTAATTCAGCTTCCAAAGTTAATTGCTGTACAATCAAAACTGGAGGAAAATATCACCCTAGAGGAAGTGAGCAGGCTTTACTTGTCACTGGTCAATGTTCATCAAATACATGTGACACACATTTTCTTCACTTTCAGCAAACAAGAAAAATAATGAATGGCACAACACATATGATACCGAAGCACACTATTGGGCCTTCGTTTTCCACATAGCTTACCAGAAAAAATCGCATAGCAACCAAGAATATTCAAGTCTCACACAATCAACTTTTAAAAAAATGAATGTAGGATTAAGTGTAGTTTTTCTTCTAAAACTACCACTAAAGTGCTGTTTTTGCCTACCGGTTTTAAATTGTCAGAACCCTATCCATTGAAGCTACTATCTTTCTGACCTGTACAATTTCTTTTGCAGGGTTCTTTGTCTTGTTGTACTTCTCCACTAGGAGACTGTCCGAAGACTTGGCTTTTGGTCATTTTCTTTCTTCTTCCACCGTTCTCCCTCCTACTCTCCCCACCTCCTACCTCCTCCTTTTCCCCTTTCCTTTCCTCTCCTCTCCTCTCCTTCCTTCCCCTCCCCTCCCCTTCCTTCCTGACCCTCATTCAAAAGCCTTATCATTTCTCACAATTTGAACTAGGATCTCTGTGCAGAGGACTTCCACATCTGTGTTCTTGACATTTAACCAAATCACATTATACATTTACTTCTTTCAAGTCATTCACTTAATATGTGTAAGACACTTACTCTATACAGGTCTTGCCACAGGCATCTGGTATATAGCAAACAGTACGACAACACACAAAGAAGTCACTGTAGGTACCTTTGGAGCTGCCTGCCAATGAGCTCCTTATATATGTGCTCAACACACTGCATTCAACATTCATTGCTTAAAACTCATCATTTTCCTTTCCACTAGATCTCCTTCTTGATTAATAATTTTTTGTCAAAGCTATAGTCACTCTTCTATTAATCCAGATGTGTAATTATGGGGTTAACTTGAATACTAGAAGAAAGGGAAAGAGAGGACATTTTTTAGTTTCTACTCCACACCTATCTACTTTTATTCCATGTGTATTTTTCAGTTCATTTTCCTAATGAAGCTCTCAAGATTCAAGGTCTTTCTCTTCCAATCCCTTCTCTATAAAGGTGGCACATTATTTTAGAATACTATCTGCATAAGGTCACATCTCTTCAAAACCATCCTTGGTTCACTACTATCTAGGTAATAATATCTAAATTATATCTAAACCTGTCATTTTAGCATTCAAGACAATCTACAAAGTATAAAAGAACCTTTCCAAGTTTATCCTCCATGACTCCCCAATATATATTTCCTGCTACAGTCAGACAGTTCTCTTCATTGTTCACAAAAGCATACTTTAGCATTTGCACCTCCATAGTCAATACATCCTGGAATGCTTCCCCCAACCCCAACCCCCCATTTTCTTCCCTAGCTGGCCAGGTTTTACCCCATTTAAGACAGACAGAGTGTGTCTACCTCCCCCTGAATTAGTTCCTTAACTCTTCCAACCAACATTCAACTGTCTTAGAAAGCATGGACTATTTTATCTTATCGCTCCACATGTTTTGATGATTTAGTTTTAAGAAGTGAACATATTTTATCTCTGATATCAAATTCAATTTCCTTAAGTTGGGGCCTTCATTTTTCACTTTTACAACTCCTAATGTTATGATTTTATTTGTCTAAAGGTTTACACTATGGAATAAATTGGCCTTTTACAGATTTAGCTGTACTGCAGTCTAATCACACCCTATGAAAGCAGTACCCACATGAAGTGTCATGTAAGATATTTATTTATGATGAGCACAGTTGCATCCACTTATAGCAATGTTTCCATGGGATCTCCTGCATGACAGTGTTCCTTCTGTTTTTATTAGGTCTCAAATCAGAGAATAACTCAGTGCCTCCACGTGTACCATTCACGATGATCCAATTGCAGGACTCATGTCACTGTAGAAAATTAAACATCATTTCCCTTCTTGTACATGACCGCGGAACAAGTGGCAAGAACTGCATTTTGACTTTATGTTCTCTTTGTGAACTAAACTTGGGCATTTGATTCTATTAACTGAATTAGCAAGTGGAAAAACCTCATGAAAGACTGGCTATCCAGACAAGTTTATAAACATCATTTGCTCTCTGCACAAAGGAGTAATGGTGAGAGAATATCAGGTGCATTTACTGTGACTAACAGCACTCTCATGGCCCCGTTCTTGCTCCATTACTGTTTATTATCTGCTTTTCAACAGGGCTCTGCATTTTCTCCAAAGATTCTGATGTAGAGATGAGCAGAGTGTTCCTCAAGTGAGAACATGCTCAATGTGCAGTACATCAATAGCAAAGTGCTGACGGACATTATTCAAGAATTTCGAGATGTCAGGAACTGCACCCCTGTGGTTCAGAATGGGAATCAAGCACAGTTATTAGGTTTATTTGCCAAGGCCACACCACTTTGGCTGACAGCGCCAGAAAAGACAGAGGTCCTCACCCAGTGCCTCCCAATTAATGTGTTTACAATTCCTGTCATTCTACTAAGCAGCCTGTGCCTGAAAGTCACAGATAATTTCTGTGATCAGAGTAGCCCCATCTCCCTCCTCACCTCTTTCCAAGGAAAGTAAGTGTCCAGTTGGCTAGTAATGCTTCTGAATGGACTCCAAAGGATTTGTGAAAAGCCCATGGTGTTAAGATCAGTATCTAAAAGCAGAGAACTGTCAGCTGGACCAGAGCAAAGACAATTCCCAAAGATACACGTTTTCAACAGTTCTACAGGATGAATAGGAAGCTTCATTAGCAGTTGGGTTTTTTCCAACAGCTTTATTGAAGTATAATTGACATAGCATAAATTCACCCATTGTAGGTATATAATTCAATGCTTTTTAGATTTATAGAGTTGTGCACCCATCACCACAATACAATTTTAGAGCATTTCTATCACCTCCAAAAGTTCCCTTGTGCCCTTTGTTTGCAGTTAGTCTTTATTCATTCCCAGTCTGCAGCAATCACTGAACTGCTTTGTGTCTCTACAAATTTGTCTCTTCTCAGTGTTGTATATACACGAAATTATAGAATACATAGTTTTATGCATTGGGATTTTTTTCACCAAGCAAAATGTTTTTTGAGGTTTAATTACATTGTAGCTTATATCAGTAATACATTCCTTCCATATTCCTTCTAGTATCCTATTGTATGTTTGTCTATTCACCAATCTATGGTCATTTGGATTATTTCCAGTTTCAGGGTATGATGAATAATGTTTATATGAATATTCATGCATATGTCTCTGTTTGGATGTGAGTTTCTAGAAAAATCAAAGTAACCCTACCATCATCAAAATTAGTTCTTTTTCCTCAATGCCATAATTCTAAATTCCATTGAAATGGTTAAACTCCACGGAAAATACCAATACCAGCAAGATCTTTAAAGAATGAAAAGTCAGACCGGATTCATTTCAGTCTACTGAATTCTTTATCTGACCCTTTCTCAATTTTATTCTGTGTCCAGGTGAGTGCATACAGAGAAATGGCACAAGGTCAACTCAAAATGCTATAAAAGGTAGCCTTTATCAGGGGTTATAGACTTTTTTCTTCCAGGAGTACAATAGTATAAAGAATACAATAAAACTTATTGGCACCAACTTTTTCAAGTCCGTTGATTTCTTGAGACAAACAGAATAATACTCTATTAAGACATGATTCTCAGTTTAACTGTTTATTCTAATATGTATTCAGCTATACACTATCTCAAAACAGAAAAACTTGCTACCAATTTATAGATATGCAGGATATTTTCCTTACAGATTGAATCATGCTCATCTAAAATTCATACATTGAAGTCCTAACCCCCAATGTGATGGTATTAGGAGATGGAGCTCTGAAGAGGTAATCAGTTTTAGATGGGGTCATGAAGGTGGGGTTCTCATGATGGGATTAGTGCCCTTATAAGAAGAGACAAGAGGGCTTGTTCTTGCCTCCTCTGCCATATGAGTATACAGCAGGACACAGATATCTACAAGCATGGAAGAGGATCCTCACCAGAACTCAACCACACTAACATTCTTATCTTGGATTTTCAGGCCCCAGAACTGTGAGGAAATAAATGTCTTTTGTTTAAGTTACCCAGTCTATGCTATTTTGTTATTATAGCCTGAGCAGACTAAGACTATCCCTTCTTATGACCTTCATTCCACCCCAAGAAAACCTCTTCCTTTCAAAAATAAAACAATACAAAGCTGTAGAAATTAAGATGGATATTATTTTTTGTTTATTTCTAGTGTAACTTATCTCAAAATTTTGTGAAATTAAGATGATCCAACAAGGCCATTTCACTTATTTCTGATATATTGCGGATAATTTTTCAGAAGCCATTCTTTCCAAAATAAATATGTTATTGAAGAGTTTTTTACATTTAAAGAATGATTTTAATTTGCCTTAGTGCCAACATTTTTAATGAGGGCACACATCCCTGAAATTAAAATGTAAATCACTACAAAATGTGCTTTTCTTTATAAAATGTGTTTAGAACAATTCTTGAGGATAACCCTTGATAAATTGATGTATGCCCAAAATGTGCATAATCACTCCTGTGCAAAGGTCTCTAGTAAATGTCCTTATTTGGCTGGCAGAAGGTGTATGAGGAAAGAATGTGCCATCACCAAATGCATCTTAGAACACTCTGCCTCTCGAGCCCAAACTATGCTAAGCATTGATAATACAGTAACCAGAGCAATGACTTTGAGTATGACAAAATTATTAGGTATATATAAAATTCTGTACAATCAAAAAAGCATATAGAATATTATCAGTAGTATATGTCTCTGAGACAATCAATAAACAAGTAAAGACTATGGGAATACCTCTCATAAAGGCACATGGCCAGACAAAAAATATACTCCATAATTGCAGCCATCATCAGCATATTTACCTTTCAAAAACAAATCGTTATAATTGCAAAAGGCTACTGTCTGCACTCAGAAAACATTTATCTGAGTAATAGGGGTTTAAATAGGAGTTAAGGGGACCTGGGTGGTTCAGTTGGTTGAGCATTCAATTCTTGGTTTTGGTTCAGGCTGTGATCTCATGGTCATGTGATTAAGCCCTGCACTGGGCTCTGTGCTTGGCACAGAGTCTGCTTAAAGATTCTCTTTCCCTCTCATCTGCACCTCCCACTTGTACTCTTTTTCTCTCTCTGAAATGGATAAATAAATCTTAAAAAAAAAAAAAAGTTAAGTCTTGCTTCCTTTACCATCTTCTTGGTTGTCAGAAAGAAAAAAAATTAATGACACTTTTTTTATACTCTGCTGGTATAGAAGCAATAGATGCTTAGGCCATATTGAAAGTGACATGGCCAAAGGATATCAACTCCAGGTATCCCATAGCTGGAAAATAGCAGTATGGACTTCATAAGAGAAATCTGGCTGGAGATTTACAATTGTAGTTCATCAACATAAGGATGCCAATTGAAGCCATGACAACACATAAGCCAATGAAAGGCAATTTGCAAACTGAATAGAAAGCCAGGAGAAAATCCTCCTAAATGTCCACATATAAAGAACATGAAGAGGAGGAGGAGTCTGCAAACACTGGTAGACTGTCTCAAAGCCAAAGGAAATGAGTATATAGAGTACATAGATGAGGAAGGGTGCACCAGTCATACCAGATGCTACAGAAAAGTCATGGAGGAAAAATCCAGAAAAGCATCCATTTGATTTCATAGTTATGAGGTTGTTAGTGATCTTAACTAGACTGGGAAGTAGAGAGGACAAAGAGAACAAAGATACAACCAGTAGGGAATATTCTTTCAAGATGTTTGGCTGAAAAGAAGAAAGAGATATGTCACCAGTGGAGGAACAGAGCATATGAAATTAAAGACACTTATTTAGGTAATTCAGTAGACTAAAAGAGGTTTGGGTGCCAACGAGAAAGAAGAGAGGGAAAGATGGAAGACACAAGAAGAGGAATTTGATGAATTTTAGGTACTTGGACAGTAACAAGTTTTAGAACACAGTTCAACACCTCTCCATTTTAGATACAAGGATCCTAGAGTTTACAGAGATTAGTTTGTGCTACTAATAATTGGCAGAAACAAGGTTCTATCACAGGTATACCATTTCACAGCCCAGGGCTTTCTCCACTGTATCACTATGCAGGCTGTTCAACCCAAAGAATCTGCCAGGATGCGCTTCATGTGGTAAGGTGGTTAATTCAGCATTGTCAGTAAGATCTGAGGATGACACACTCTAGAAAGTCAAAATTCATGTTACAACCAGGAGATCTAACAGGTTCCCTATCCTGGAATAAGTTTCTCTCCATTTTCAAGATCCCCTTGCGCAATTCATTTTGCGTGTTTCTGCTTGCCCCCACAATTTGTCTGTCTTGGACCCAGGGCTCTGCCTTGACATCTGCCTTTGTCAAACTCCCGTAGGGTTGCTAGATAAAATTGAGGATGCACAGTTAAATGCGAATTTCCTATGTTAACTATACTGGAATTAAAAACAATAACAAATGTGAATTTATAATAAGCAATATTTTCATTTAGTATAGATAATGTACCATTCAATATTTGGAACATATTTACACTAAAAAGTTATTCATGTTTATCTGATATTAGGGTTAACTGGGTATCCCATATTTTTGCTTATTTGTTTTTTGCTAAATCTCACAACCCTATCTGAGGGGCCAGATAACCTGACTGACCTTCTTTTTCCCAACACTCATAACCCTTCATTGTGTAATAGTCAGACCACAACTGTCACCACCACCTGACACCCAGATGGAGAAATACTTATATACTCTGCTGGTATAAGAGCCCCCCAAATATCTGATAGACTCTAAGTCATATATATTTGTCTTAACAATGAGGTCTAGGATTGTTTTGGTTTTTTTCCCCTAGATTTGCTTCCATATTTATGTAGTTCAAATAAGGATCAAAATGTCTTAGTAGTCTAATGAAGACAAAAACTAATTCATGGGAGATAAAATCAGTAGAAATGGGAGAGAAGAAAGAAAACTGACTCTTATTTTTGTTTTTCTTCTTATAATTCACACAGAAGATAAGGAGCAATAATCACATTTATTCGTTGCTGGTTGGTTGGTACATAAGGGGCAGTTGGCATAAGAAAGTTAGGGCTGTATCTTCTTCATCCTGTCTCAGAGGGCTGCCTGGAGGTCAGCAACTCCTAGCACTCACAGTTGCTGACCCAACATAATGGCAAAGAAGTAAGGGCTCAGTTCCTTTATGCAATCCTGCCCTGATCTGTTAACCCAAATATATACTAAGTACATATGGCAAAGAATGGTAGAAGTTCATGGTGTTTAGTCTGTAAAAAAACCAAAAACACATTTTGCCCCAAGCATTTTTCCCCTTCATTTGAAAGTTAAATTGTGTATTTCAGAGATAAATCTAAGCCATGTGTCTTACTTCTTTCCTTTAACAGCAAACTGTTCTGAAAGAGCCCGCTGTCATATCAAGGACTTCCAGAATGTCAATTTTATTCCAAATGAGAAAAATCACATTTTTCCTAAACACACAACATTCGGTCTCAAAAATACATATTGTCCTAAATCATGTCTCATGAAATACAATAATAATCTATTTTAAGCCGATCAACCTATATTGTTTCTGAAGATACTTGTCATCTGATCAAAGCCATCAGCAATTTAACATTTCTTAAGAGCCTGTTATGTGCCAGGCACCAGACAATATATTTTGCAAATACTAGTTCTAACCTCAATCACCCTGGTAGGGAGGTATTATTAATTTACATATTGGATAAAAATATTAAAGTTTCAAGAGGTTATAACTTGTGAAGCAAATAAAAGGTTAACACAACTTCTGCCTAACACATAAGTCCACAGTCGTTCCATTTTTCCAGATGATAGTATATTCCCTGACAGATAAGAAAAGTTAAATCATCCCTATTTTCTATAAGCTGTTAGTCTTAACAAAAGCATATTGACACAGAGTTGACTAACTCATATTTAAGTCAGCAGAGAAATGCACTAAAATGGTACATGCATAGATCTAAAAAATCCACCTTTTACAAGAAATTAAATTACATAATTCACAAAAAATATTCAGATTATCTTTGTTAAGATGATGTATAATATATTCTATCTCCAGTACTCACAGCTTTTTGGCGGGTTGTTAATTACATAGAGATTATATTTTTTGGTATTATGAGGGAGGGTAGGAGGAGAAAAGAGAAAGAGCATTTTCAAAGCGGATGCATGAGAGAGTCCCCAGAGAATAGTGAATAAAAATTCACGTTCTGGATTCTGACACTCTTGGGTTCCAAACCAAATTCTGCTGCTTATTTGCCAATTATTCTGTTTTGGGCTCTTTACCTAACTACTCTGTACCTCATTGTCCTCATCTA
The DNA here is from genome assembly GCA_028646535.1 of Procyon lotor. NCBI lineage: Eukaryota > Metazoa > Chordata > Mammalia > Carnivora > Procyonidae > Procyon > Procyon lotor. Next base: position 102,903,654 of record CM053609.1, read on the forward strand.
CCAAATGGACATAATAATAGCTGCCTTATAGGAATATTAGAATAATTAAATGAGATGATATTTGAAAAACAGTTGCCCTCATGCCTGGAACAAAATAAGTATCCTGGGAATGGTGGTTGTGGTTACAGCTAAACCATCTAGTAGAAAACTTCAGCAGTCATGGTAAAGTCATGGAGGCCAGTAAGTCATTTTCAAACAATTATAGGCCATGCATAGGAAAAGGAGAAACCAGGCAAGTGTTAGCACTGGGAAGAAGAGGGGTGAAAGGTGACTGTCAGAACTGGCTCATATAAAGACGCAAAAGGGCTTGTCAACAAGCATGGTATGTATCACAAAGACAGTCTACCTACATTTGAGCTATAAATTATCTCTCATCTGAATGTTTCACACAGGAAAACTTAAGACATTAGAGAGATGATTTTCACTGCATTAGGAAAAATAAAAAGTCAGGGATTCAGAATTTGTATCGTTAGCCATAGAAATAAGCATTAGATCATGCGTCTCTTGCCCAAAAGTAACTATTATTATTATTACTAAGGAGATTCATACATTGGAACTTTTAAAAAGTAGAAGAGGCAATCAATTGTCATGATTTTGTGTTTGAGGAAAAACTGAATGTATCTGCTCTGGTTGTTTTCTTAGAGCAAGGGCCAGCAAACTATAGCCTGTGACCAAATTGGCTCATTGTCTATTTTTATAAATAAAGTTTTATGAGACCACAGCCTCATTTGCTTTTTTACATACTGCTTATAGCTGCTTCCATGCTACCATGGCAGGGTTGAGTGGTTGCAAAAGACTCTATGACCTGCAAAGCCTAAAATGTTTACTATGTGGCCCTTTACAGCCACAGTGTGCTAACCTCTTTCTTAGAGCTAAGAGGTAAGTATTTCATCTTAGTCAACTTGGGCTGCCGTAATAAAATACCCCACACCAGGTGGCTTAAACAATAGACATTTATCTTCTCACAGTTCCAAACGTTGTAAGTCAGTGTGCCAGCACTGTTGGGTTTTAGTGAGAGCTTTCTTCCTGGCTTATAATTGGCCACCATCTTGTTCTGTGCTAGCGTGACTTGGGGAAGAGGGGAGGGGCAGTTGGAAGTGAGTAGGAAGAGTAAGCAGTAACTCTCTGATGACTCTTCTTTAAGGACACTCACCCTATCCTATCAGGCCCACCTCATTACCTCATTTAACCTTCATTATCTCCTTATAGGCCCTATCTTCAAACACAGTCACAGTGGGGGGTTAGGGCTTCAATATGTGAAACTTGGTGAGACACAATTCCGTCTATAACATGTTTCAAACCTATAAAATCTGATTTAGCCGTAAGTATCCATCATCTTTCATTCCCAATGTGCCTTTCTAAACACATCTGGAAAACAGGTTAAAAATAAAGCACAGTGGAAACCTCTCCTACTGACTAAGAGTAAAGAGACCATCCAAAAACCTTATCCCAAATGTTACCCTTAGCAAAGCATTTGAGCTTGGAGAAAAATAGAGATGAAATGACTTCTGGAGGGCAGAACAAATTTCTCCATTGAGAAACTGAAAGGCACCTATTAATCCATTCCACAAATGGTGATTTCCATCATGTGGATGCCCTTTTATCTTATGGAGAAAAAGTGCAGAAAAGTACTCGGGGATAATCTGTGACCAAGTGGGGTCAAAAGATTCAAATAAGCATTGATGGGTCAAAGTCAAGTTGTTGGCTTCATCATTCTTGCACTATTTGCAAAGAGGATATAACTCTATTTCTCTAACAACCACGGAGTATTTTAAGAAACAATACCTCATTCATCTCCTGACTGCCCTTTGAAGTAAGTGTCCCATATTTTATTTCTATCTTATAAATGGAAAAACTAGGGCAGTGAGGAGTTGCATGCCTCTCCCTAAAGTGAATCAATCACTAGAGATAGAAGTTTAAGCCTTTTGTTTTCTATGCATTCAACCACAGATTAGTATGTTGAAGACCTTTCCATAAATAAAAAGTGTCTTATGCTCATTGGATATAATATTACTCATACCGCGATAGTGGTGTGTATTTCCTGCCATGCCAATATGGTGGACAACTCTCTCACTTAGGCACTTTTAAGGACTCCTTAACAATTATAAGTAGAGAAACATGAACACTAATCGATAAGATATGTTGAACCAAAATAGGTTATGGCCAAAGCACCAAAAGTAGTACTGCATTGAGTGAGATGCCCAGACCAAATGCCTCATGACATAGAAATAGGTTCTAGCACCATCTAGTGGGAGACCAAAATAACTCATGGATTATTAAGAGGGTTGTTTGTCATCCTGGGGGCTCCTTTCATCAAGAGGTTTGGATTATTTCCAGTTTAAAGCTTCCTTGGGCTTAACTCCTAAGTAAGCAAGTATATCTTTTATTGAAATCACTGTAGAAGAACACCAAGAGTTGGGCTTGGGTTACCTATTGTAATTTATTTCCCAATGACACGGAGTAAAAAGGGCAAGGACTAGAAGTAGAAAAGATATGAATTTAAATATATTCCACCAGCAGCTCTTTGATATTACACAAATTACCCTATCTCTCCCAGGGCCCATTACTTCACCAATATAATGAAGTTAATGCCCATCTAAAGGGTAGTTGTGATGATTAAGGGGGATCTTCAGTTTATTCCTATTCGTCTAGTGACTGTCAACAAACATTAGTTTTCTCTTTCCCCAAAAAGATTTCTGTGATATTCCCATATAGCATTACATTGCTTTGTTCGGGACACTCTAACAAAGCAGCACAGACTGGCTTAAATGATAGAAATTTATTTTCTCACAGTTCTGGAGGCTGGCAAGTCTGATATTAAGGTGTAGCAGGATTGGTTCCTTCTGAGGACATCAGAGAAAGATCTGTCTCAGGCCTCTCTCTGCTTGTAGAAAGCTATCATCTCCCTGTGCATTTTCCTACTGTCTTCCTTCTCTACATGTCTGTGTCCAAATTTCCTCTTCTTATAAGGGTAACAGTCATATTGGATTAGGGCCCGTTCTAATAACATCATTTTAATTTAACTATTTCTTCGAAGATCCTATCTCCAAATAGAGTTCCATTCAGAAGCAGTAGGGGTTAGGACATCAACACATGAATTTGTGGAGGGAGCACAAGTTAGCCCATGGTAAGCATGATGAGCAGACAGCCATGCAGCAAGTAAATAGTGGAGGCAGGATAAATCCCCAGCTCTAGCCTCATGTGACATAGCCATGCTGCCTCCAGAGAGAGGTAAGTAGGAAAATCCTGTTTCATAGGTCAAATGAAAGATCCCATTTCCTTTGGTTTAAGGCAAACTAGTAAGATCTATTTCCTCCAGGATCATAGGTTTTCAGAGATAAAAAGGATTCTACAGGTACAACAATGTATTGTTAATTATAGCGGCCCCCTCAGGTACCCTGGGCAATAAGGAGGTGAAATCAAAACATTTGTTTTATCCCCTAAGTGGGTTGAATCAATGATTCTTGAGTTATTATGTTACCCACCAGTGCTAAACCAACTTCAGGAAACTTCATTTCACTATTTAGCTGACTCAGGAAGGGCTTATTGTAACTTCCAACTAATCTATAGTACAATTCAAAATCTTCAGCTGCTAAAAAAAAAAAAAAATGCACTCCCCAGTTTCTATTCCAAAAAAAAAGTGTATCTGCCAGCATTTTCAAAATGTATTTTGTGAGGTGCACATATGTTAATATAAGTATAGCAAAGATTGTCCACCTCGTTGCTCTCCTATTAAGCAGATTTCCCTTTACAATCTCCCACACAGCCAGCCTCTGCATTTCAGGTTTAGAGAGAACAGAATTTCAATGCTTTCCCTGCCTGCTGTACCATGACTTTTACACTGTTTTTCCCTTCCAATCTCTCCACCACAGCTATTTGCATGTCTGGTATCCAGTCTTTCTCTGTCTGGGACAAAATAAAAAGTATAATAATAAAACACAAACAGGAGCTTCAGAATCCCAAACAACTGCACTCTACAGTTATCATTATCATTATTATACCATTTATATCTTAAGTGACTATTTGAGTTCACCCCATAAAAAGAAAGAAAATGCAGTGCAAAGAGAGCAATATCAAGCAGTACCTGGTTTTGAGAATCCAAATGAAGTTGGGTCTTAGAGGTCAGCTAGGAATTTTTCTTCTAGAATTGCATATTCTACTCAATTTCAAAGGTGGCTTGTTATATATTTACCTCACAGTCTCATCATCAATTTGAAATGCCAGGTAGAGTCGTCATGCATATTAATGTTCAGTGTTTCACGTGGCAAACCAGTAGGCACCATGATTTATCTCCAGCTCCAAAACATCATTCAATCCTCAGCTATCAACCAAGCCATGCCCTTCTTTCTTAGTTCTTGCTCTTCTTTCTTCCACTGGAGAGATGATCCCTTCCTTTCCCTCAAGCTGACATTTGCCAATATATAAATATTACTGCTTTTACACCCTGTACCTAGATCTCGGTTTCTAATACCATCCTCCAGTAAAAAAATAAAAATAAATTTTAAAAAAATGGGACTGGTTCTAGGTCCTGTATACAAAGGGGGTATACAAGATGGGCCTGGAGCATTTTGTAGAGTCAGAAAATAAGAAAATACTCAATGAAAAAAAAAACAATTTATTTTTTAAAAAGAGGGAGCCTGTCAGAGAAACAAAGGAAGCTATCTGAAAGAGCTCCAGTGGTCAAAGCTGGGACAATTTGAACAAAATAAATAACATAGAATTGGATTATGATACAAATATAAAATATACATGGGTCCATATTGATATAAATGAATTAATAAATACATGCAAGAGAAGAGACAAAACTTTCAAACAGAAAAGTTACAATTATGTAGATACTTCCCCATAATATAGACTGAATATTTGTGTCCCTGCCAAAATTCATATGTTGCCATCTTAGCCCCCAATGTGATGGTATCAAGAGATGGGCAATTAAGGGGTCATCAGGTGGCACCCTCATGAATGGGATAGTGTCCTTATAAATGAGATTGAGAGAGCTCTCTCTGCTCTCCACCATGTGAGGCTACAACATGATAATAACTGTCTATGAAATAGGAAGTGAGCTTTCACTAGACATCTAATCTTCTGGCATCTTGATCTTGGACTTGTCAACCTACAGAACTGTGAGAAATAAATTTCTGTTGTTGATAAGCCACTGGGTCTATGGTATTCTGTTATAGCTGCCTGAAAAAAGACACCCTTCTAAAAGGTAGGGCTTAATCTCCCCACACCCTGCCCTGCATATGAGCTGGCTTTACAACTCACTTCTGAAGAATACAGTATGAAAAGGAAAAATCATAAACTTACAGTGGAGAAATCTGGTAAACATTATTTAGGCAAGGAATTAAGCTTAATATCTCCAGTGCTAAGTCATGTTGATACCATATACTCCTTCATCTGATGTAACGAGAGAGGTCTATTTGTAATATTTCTCTCGAAAACCCAGAAGCCCAATCCAATCATGAGAAAAAACATTAGACAGGGCCACCTGTCTAGTTGGCTCAGTGGGTTAA
>CM053609.1:102909266-102967056 GCA_028646535.1 Procyon lotor
GGGAGAGAGGAAGGAAGGAAATGAGACAGTCACAGATCAGAGGAGGCTAAAGAGATGTGACAACTAAATGCAAAGTGGTGTTCTGGACAGGATCCTGGTACAGAAAAAGGACATTAGTGGAAAGACTGGTAAAATCTGAATAAAGTTGGAGTTCATTTAATAGTAATGTAGTAATATTACTTTCTTAGTTTATGGTCTTGGTCCTGAAGTTGTATAAGATGCTGACCTTAAGGGAAACTGGGTGAAGGACATATAGGATTTCTTTGTATCATCTTTGCAACTTTTCTGTAAATCTAAAATTACTCTAAACTGAAAAGGTTGTTTTAAAAATTAAAAAGCAAAAATAATTCTGCTCTTTGACTCCTAAACTCACGAAACGAACTAAGGGTGCCTGGGAGGTTGGGTTGGTGGGGAGCTAGGGATAGGGTGGCTGGGTTATGGACATTGGGGAGGGTATGTGCTATGGTAAGTGCTGTGAAATGTGTAAGCCTGACGATTCACAGACTGTACCCTGGGGCAAATAATACATTATATGTTAATAAAAATTAATTTAAAAAAATTTGCCCATGAAACATAACTCACATACCATAAAATTGACACTTTTAATATGTACAATGCCGTGGTTTCTAGTGTATTCACAAAATTGTGCAAGTACTACCAATATCCGATTTCAGAACCTTCTTTATCATCACAAAAGGTAACTCCAGGCGTATTAGCAGTTATTCCCACCCCCCTCTCTCCATGGCCCCTGGCAAATGCTAATCTGTTTTGTGTATATATGGATTTGCCTATTCTGGATATTTCATATAACTGAAATCATATAATATTTGGCCTTTTGCATCCATCTTCTTTCACTTAGCATAATGTTTTCAAGATTCATCCATGTTGTAGTAGAGTATAAATCAGTACTTCATTCCTTTTGTATGGCTAAATAATATCTTATTGTACTAACAAGTCACATTTTGTTTATCCATTCCTCAGTTGAGCATCTGACTTTCCATTTTTTGGTTACTATGAATAGTCCTGCTATGAATATTATTCTACAAGTTGTGTGTGTATGTGTGTGCATGTGTGTGTGTACATATGCTTTCTTTTTTCTAGGTTATATACCTCAGAGTGAAATTGATGTTTTATATGATAATTCTATATTTAATCTTATGAGGAACTGCCACTGTTTTTCAAAGTGGCTGCACCATTTACATTCACCCCAGACATGCATGAGCATTCCTTTCTTTCTTTTTTCTTTCTTCTTTTTTTTACAATCCTAACCAATGCTTGTTATGATCTGTCTTTATATTATAACCACATAATGGATATGAAGTAGTATCTCACTGTGGCTTTGATTTGCATTACTCTGATGGCTAATAGTGTTCAATAACTTTTTACATGTTTATTGGCCATTTCTAGATCTTTTTTGGATAAATATCTGTTCAACTCCCTTGCCCATTTTAATCAAGCTATTTGTCTTTTTATTGCTGAGTTATAATTATGGTTTATATATTCTGGATACTTGACCCTTATCAGATAAATGATTTGTAAATATTTCTCTCATTCTGTGGGTCACTTTTTCACTTACTTGATCGTGTCCTTTGATGCACCAAAGTTTTTAATTTTAATGAGGTTCATTTCATTAATTTATTCCTTGATAGTTGATACTTTTGGTGTCATACCTAAGAAACTACTGTCTATTCCAAGGTCATGAAGATTTACATCTATGTTTTCTAAGACTTCCATAGTTTGAGTGCTTACATTTAGGTCTTTGATCCACTTTGAATTAATTTTTGTACATGATATGAAGTAGGAGTCCTCTTTATTTTTCTTTATGCATTACCATGAATAATTCTTGGTCTTAGAATCAAAATTCCAAAGCTGCAATACTAGTTCCATCAATTACTAGTGTGAATGCATTTTCCTTTTCTGAGATCCATTTTCTCACCAGTATTGGAGGAATTAAATACTTTCACTGGAATCTGTTTCAATTTTATTTGGGATTTTACAGTCACTAAAATTTCAAGATACATTTAAGGAATTTGTCTTTATTCTCTATAATTAAATGGTGAAATATTTGTGGATGAAAATATAAGATGGACTTGCTTTTAAAAAAAGAAAGAAAAGGAAGAAGGAAAGAAAAAGAAAAAAGAGAAAAAAGAAAAGAGGTGGATGAGCAGTGATATAGTCAGATGAAATAGAACTGACCATGACTTATAAATTGTAGAATACATATAGGTTTGTTATTATTTTTAAGGTTTAATGAAGGAAACAATATTGCTGATATTTTAGGTAGCTAAGTAAAAGCATTTTTAAAAATCTATTAAAATTATAAAACTATTATCATTATAATTATAATGAAAGAATGGTCTATACCAAATAATAAGAGCAATATCACCTTTACATAAAGATGATTTCTTTAATTTGGGGAAAAAATAGTTTCATGAAAACTCATTGCCTTGTCCTTTTGTTTTTCACTTGGCCATGGACCAGAACTGATTCCTAGTCTAATACTTGGGAAGCACTGACTCTGATTATAATTCTAACCATAAAAGCTCAGGTTTATGATTCTGTTTACTTTTTAATAAACAAAGAATAGCATGGTGGTAGGAACTAGATACTCGCAGGTAGAAGCCTGTTGATACCAAGCTTTAACTAAACCAGAGAGTGTTGACTGTAGGACACTAAGTGAAGCTCAATTTTATTCACAGTACAGTAGATTTTTCATGATTACAGACTAAATCAAAATAACTGTGAGACAGGGGAAAGTGAGATGGGAAACTGTCTTATCCTTTCTTGAGGTTTTTTTTAAATTACTGAAATTATGCACAGGTTCAAATACATTGTAGTAAGTTTTAAGTGTGTGTCTTTAATTGAAAATTAATAAAATTGTATTAACATACAAAGGATAAAATCTAGCAATAGACATAATTCATTTATTAATTGAATTAATTAGTTGAAAATTAAGAAAACTCTAGTAACATACAAGGATAAATCTAGAGTAGACATCATTCATTTATAAGATTCAATGTGCTGGAACTCTTTGTATAAGAAACCTCCTTAACATGATAGTATTGATTTCATAAATATTTTGAGGAAAACAGACAGAATTATAATTTCTGAATCAAAGACTTAAAAAATACTGGACTTTTCTTTGGTCTCTGAAAGATCTCTGGACAAACAGCAAATTAGTTTCTCCACTGACTTAATAAATTTTAGACCCTTTATCCAAGCAAGGTAATGGTAAGATTTATCAATTCTGTAAAAATAAGGATGAACATTTTCTGCTATATATATCATCTATACTCAAGAATAGAATGGCCAGGGGCACCTGGGTGGCTTAGTCAGTGAGGCATCTGCCTTCGGCTCAGGTCATGATCCCGTGGTATTGGGACCCAGCCCCAGGTCAGGCTTCCTGCCCAATGTGGAGCCTGCTTCTCCCTCTCTTCCCCACTCCAGCTCTCTGTTGCTCTCTCTCATTCAAATAAATAAATAAAATCATTAAAAAAAAAAAAAGAATGGAATGGCCATTAAACCATTACAACTTTGAGCTTATCTTAAGTTTTTTTTTTATCTATTTAGCATTTAGTATCATCTATATATTTTTGGATATATTTTTCAACTTTCAAACTATCCCCCCCATCATATTTTTGGATATCAGGTCTTACAATCTTTACAAAGGAATTTTGAATTTACAAAGTACTTATTTTTGAAGAAGTAATTCCTCAGTGTAATCCTGCAAAATGGATTAGTCCTAACAGATGTATTTTATAGCTGAGAATTCTGGATTATTGAAAATTTCAATGAGCTGCTTTCCTTAACTTCCTTTTTCTTATCCTCATGCACCTCTTCCAGATAATTCTCCTTTACCTGCATTTGGATCATTATCAGTTTATCATTTAAGAAATATTTAATGAGTACCTACCAGACGCTAGACATTTTTTACATTATATGGATATAAGAGTGAACAGCAGCAACAAAACAAAAAAGAAAAAGGCACCTGCACACCCGGATCTTGATATATATATGATTTTATTTATGTATTTGACAGAGAGAGAGTAGGAGAGATAGAGGAGTACAAGCAGAGGGAGAGGGAGAAGTAGGCTCCCCACTGAGCAAGCAGCTTGACATGGGGCTCGATCTCAAGACCTCAAAATCATGACCTGAGCCAAAGGCAGACACTTAACCAACTAAGCCATCCAGATGCCCCAGCTTCCTCTATCTATAAAGAGGGGAACGAATGAATAAGTGAATGAATGAACTCTTATTTCGGCAATTCCTATAACTCATATAATTTAGCCTTCTAGACAGCCCTACTGTGACCTTATATCCTATATTTGGTTCATGAGCTTTTCTCTTATACTCTAATACAGGCTCACATCTTGTATCCTGACAAACTAGTTTGTCTCTTCATGACTTGGTATTCTAAAACTGTGATGGAAGGGATAATATGAAAGCTCAAAGATTCACCCAGAAAATATATAACTGATACTAAATGCTAACGATATAAAGAAATTTAGGATAAGTTCAAAGTTGTACTGATTTAATGCCCATTCCATTCTTGAGTGCAATGTGATATATAGCAGAAAACGTTTAACCTTACTTCTGTAGAATTTATGAATCTTACATTACCATGCTTGGAAAAAAGGTCTAAAATTTATTGAGTCAGTAGAGACACTAATTTGCTATTTGTCTAGAGATCATTAGGAGGCCAAAGAAAGATACGATTCTCAGGTCCTACAGGCAATACTTATAAATATTGCATCCTTCCTTAATTTTTCTAACCCATTCAAGGCTGCAGTCATGCTAAATAAATCCTCATCATTCAAGTGGTGCCTGACACTTATTGCCAAGATCATGCCTCACTGGACCACTCTGACACTGACCAGCAGCTGAATTGTTAAGTTCTATAAATAGCCTGTGCCCTGCTTGTCTAGACTTCTTCAACTGTTTAGGATAGGTTTTAAAATATGACCTCCCCACCTCTCCATCCACTCACCTGAGTGGATGGGACTTTAGAGATTGGGACTTCAGAGGTGAGTCCATTTTTCTGGTGCTTAGCCTTCCTGGTCTGGCTTCTAGGCTGACTCCTAAGCTCAAAACTTCCTTCTCAACACAAGCTACAACTACAAGCATAGGCAGAAAACCAGATGGGATTACCATTTTAAACTCAAGAATTCCCTAGATAAGCTCAGTTACTGATCCTTTTCCAAAGTTTATAACATTTGCCCTGCAAATTCAGCATTATCCAAGTAGATAGTTATTAGAACTTTCTACCGCCATGATACAGAAGTAATGGTTTATTTTAATTATTCCATTGGATTAAATTTGAACATTTGAATATGCAAAAAATAGTATCTCATTCAATAAATTTAATAGTATTCAAAAGAGAAGTTATTCCTAAATTCAGGATGGTAACAGATGTCAAAGTAATAATTCAATAGTAGTAGTCTCATCAATCAAAGGCAGGATACTTTGAGGTCAGGATTGAGGTATTTTTGCAGGAAACAGCACACACACGGGTCCACAGATCGTAATCTCCCTGATCATGCTAGAGTTATACTCGATAGAATATTAAAAGGTTGGGGAATGGGGACAGGTGTCTAATCATGGCTCTAGAATGAGCTAATCAACTTTATCTTATCACCAGTGTGTCTTTTAAGTAAAAAAGGAAAATTTTACTCATCTTCTGAAAGATGATAAGATGGCAAACTTCTCCAGCAACCAAATGATTGTCAGAAAATAAAAGTATTTGTATTTTGGATACTTTCCCTCATCCACTCACCCCTCTCTCTTCATTGTTTTTGTTGAAACAACCAGAAAGGGTTAAGTCCTATCAATGTAACAAAGGTAGCATTACCACAGAGAAAGCAATTGGACCAGTGGTTTTCAAAATGTGACCACTTCAGAATCATGTTTGTGAAATGGCTTTCCAGTACCATCTGAAATCAACTGAGTCAATCAGAATTTCTGAGGATGGATTCATGATAGCTGTATTTTGGAAGATGGGCTTCAGAAAGTTAACCTTGCTGACTCTAATGATGCTAAGGTCTTAAAAGTATTAATAGTAGACACTTTACCAAGGATGGAAGACAGCCTCAGAGGTGGAGCTGGTATTGGGAGAAGGGAACTGACCTTGCCAGGGAGAAAGGATTCAAGAAGAATGTGATGTTTGAACTGAGAGGAAATAATAATAGTGTATATCATCTACAGTCATGAAAAGGAGTCTTTCGCTCACATGCTTCAGAGACTGAAAAAGTAATGTGTAAATTGCTAGAGATATTGCCCTTAACCTAGAGCAAGACTCCTTAAAGTCAAAGTAGCTAGAGGAGGCATGGGAAAGGAGGAAGGGGAAAAGGGATAGTCTGATAGAGAGTAAGATGCATTGCCTTTGTGACCAATAAGTGAACATCTAAGGAGGAGAGTGTTGTGGGTTTATGTGACACCACCACAAAGAGCCACACAGAAGGAATTCTGCAAAAAAGAACAGCAAGCACAGAACAAAGATACTCCACTCATGGTGAGGCAAAAATCAGGTAAAATAATTTTGTTTAGAGAAGTCACACTGACAAAAATTTAAAAATCTCTTTGTTTTGAAAGCAGAAACATAGCAGAGATGTACAGGTTTCTATATGATAATGATATTGCCTATCATACAGACAAGGTGAATGTATATGAGGAGTTTAATTTTTCAGTGCTTATTAATAATTAACCTGCTCATTAGGTTTATTAGACAGGATTAATCCCTAATTGGAACAGAACAACTGCAAGACAAATTATTAAAATAACTGATGGAAATTTCTTTCTTGACTTTAAAAGATAAAGTTTGGCAGCTCTAGATATTTCTATGTCCAGTGTGAGAAAAGAATGGAGTTTTTGGTCTTAAGGAACTGTAAAGTGTACCCGCTGTGATACATTTAAGTACAAACTGGATTCTTTGAGCACTCAAGTGGGGTTTAATACAGACACTGTGAAAAAAGAATATTTTAAACCTAGATAGGCTTCTGTGATGAGGTGGGGGGATGTTGATAGTGAAGGAGGCTATGCACATGTGAGAGTGAGGATATTTGGGAAGTCTTCATACTTTCTTCCCAGTTTTGCTGCGAACCTAAAACTGCTCAATAAATAAATAAATAATGCCTTAAAAAATATGTCTGTGTCTGTGTATTGACATAGCGAGTCTTCTACCCAGCCCCTGAGGCTGGTCACTGTTGATGCCACATTTGCTAAGAAGACCACAGCAGTGTACCTTTGTAGGAAAACATATATGCAAAATTATTTTTTAAAACTATATCTGACATAGCTTTGATCTCTTAAGGTTTTTACGGATTGAATAAATACATGAAGGTCTCTTTCAAAAAATCTGTACTTGAAATTTTACACTGGAAAACTGAGAAAGAATAAAGTCTGCTTTATTAAATAAAGATATAAAAATAGGTGATATTAAAGATGATTGTATCTAATACTTTATCTTACTTTTTCACTCCCATCCCAAATATTACCAAATACTTTTAAAGACGTATGAGCTATCTCTTTTTAGATTCTGGGATATCTTTGCTGATTTATGCCCTAGAATATTACGGATAAAAAAAAATCAAAATAACTCTTTGAAAAATGCCTGGCTCCATCGATTTTGTGGAGAGGCTCTTGCTTGGCTGAATTTAATTTAAATGTAGTCCTTTGTTATTGCTTCAAGAGGACGACAGTCATTTCTAACAAGCACAAATTATTCAGAGCATGACCCTAAATGCTGTATTTGAAATGGCAAAAGAAAACAAGCTATCCTCTAACCTACTTCACATTGCAGGAAGAAAAGCTGTGTGAAAGAGAGCTGCAAAAGGGCAACCTGACCCAGAGAGATTTGCCCTCACCGGGGCCCTCCTCCCAGCTTTCGTGGGTCTCTGGATGGGCCAGTTGCACAAATACAAGAAGATCAGGCCAGCATCCTGGAAGGGGGGAGGGTGCTTGGTATCACCCTCCTTGGATAGCTCTTTGCCAAGTTCTAGTTAACCCAGTTACAGTAAAGCCATTGTGGACTCTTTAGTGGAGCAAGCCTCAAATCTACATGGCATTCACGATTTTTTGATGGCCATGGCCACAGCCAGTAACTGCAATTTAGTGGCTTACACATTGTCATGAAAGGGGGCGGGCAAAGGCTCAAGAGCAGTGGATTTTACGGCAATAGGAAATAGGACACATTTTGTGCGGTCGCCAACTCCTTTGCATTTCTGAGGATGAAATGCCCCCTAGATCAAAGTGACAAAGTAGTTAGGATATTCACGGGACAGAAGACAAAAGGAGTTCATTCACTGCCAAAAAACAGCCTTCTGTTAAGTATTTAGAAGTTTAATAACAGTACTTACATGAGAAGCAGAATGCAGGAGAGTAACTTGAAAGTGTGCACAGCTTAACAGAAAGCTGTGGTCATTCTTCAGGAGAGCAGACAATCAGTGATTCACTTATTTACTCATCACATATACATCGAGCACCTTCTATATGGGGCACTGACCTAGGTAGTGTAAGGAGTATAAATATACACCACAAAAGCCTCTACCTTTAAGGAGCTTATAGACCTATATAATAATAGATTATTATATGTTATAATATATTAATATATATAATTAATCATTATAATGGAATTAAACCAGTAGATTATATATAATACATTATAGATTATGTATTACATATATATATACATACATACATACATATATAATATATTACATATAACACATTACTATCTATCTATGCCCAACTCAAGGTGTCAGGCCATTTGTTCAGCACTTGCAAAGAAAGGGGATGGACAAAAACTAACCTTGTAGTTTTAGCCCAACACTCTCCTCAAGGGGATAAAAGGATTGTGGTTAAAGAATCAAGAAGAGAAACTATTTCTTTGAAGGAATTTGTTGGAATACTGTACCTTTCCCTCTCCACATGCTCCCCACTCTGTTAATGGAGAAGTTGGAGAGTACTTCCTCCTTACTTGGGGCCAAATGAAAGACATGTCAAGAGAACCACTTGGCGGGATTGGCCTGTTTGCCTTTAGAGTTTTGGGGGTACAGGGTCTAATGTAAGACGTATACCTGAAAAAAATCTCCAGGCAAGAAGCTGCCTGAGGCTGTCAATAGTATGTGATTTAAAAGCTATATCAAGGGAAGTCTGGGTGGCTCAGTCAGTTAAGCATCTGCCTCCAGCTGAGGTCATGATCTCTGGGTCCTGAGATTGAGGTGCACATCGGGCTTCCTGCTCACCAGGATGCCTGCTTCTCTCTCTCTCTTTCTCTCTCTGTCTCTCTCTCTGTCTCTCTCTCTCCCCCCAACCCCCATCACTTGTTCTCTCTCTTGCTTTCTTAAATAAATAAAATCTTATAAAAAAGCAAGCTGTGTTGAAAGCAAACTGTGCTTCCCCTAATAACAGAGACAAGGATGCATAAATGTTTTCTAAGTACTGCACATGGTCGACAGCACGTGGGAAACAGCTGTGCTAGAGCAGTTAAGGTCCTTTACCTAAGAAGGCTGCTTAGAGGGAAATGGAGGAGGATTATGGGAGTGGAAAATGAAGGTGCCTTCTGCCCATATCTGATGAAGATCGGCACACTTCATCCAGCAGTTAGATTATATTAAGATAGAAAGTCTAAATCTCATTAAGATACTCAAAAATACAGTGTTAATGGGAGGACTATTTTTTAAGTCACCTAAGACTTATTATACTCTTGTGTCACTGAATAAAGGCCAGATCTAAAAAGGTTGTATTGGTAAACCTAAGTGGTCAAAAGCGAAATTTTAAGTTATTACCCAGAAACTTAGCTTGCGCTACTCCAAGTTTTTAGAAACATACAGAGTTTGGAAGTTTGGGAAACTACACTCTTCATCTACAGGTCTAATAGAAAGGATACAAATAAAAAATGTAGACTCAGACTCAGTCTAAATGTATTTGGTCCTTTGGCATAAAAGGCCCTTAGAGAAATGCCTTTTAAGAGTGAAGCAAATAAGTAATTATGGAGGGTTATACCCTCTTTCCCAGAGGAGTTGAGATGGGTTAGAAGTAGGAGAGAGACAGTTTCTCCAGGATCATCCCTGCTCTTTAGTATGAGGAAGTTAGGACATTCAGAAAGCAAAGGACAAACCGTGCCTCCATATCCCAGCTTCTCTCCTTTCTTATCCCGTTAGAAAGTCCCCCTCCCCACTGCCTTGCTTCTGAACTCCCTTGACTGCATAGCCAAACAGGCTATTTTTAGGAGTCCTTTCAAGGCTGGAGCCATAGTTTGTTGCCGTCCACAGAGAGCTGAAGTCTAATCTAGAGGACATGTGGTCTACACCCCTCTGTTCTGAGGTTTAGAGAAGTGGCTTACTTATCATAGCATACAGGTTCCTGGCAGTGACAGAAGGAGAATCTTGATCTGTTGCTTCTCTAATGAGACTCTTCTGACTACACTACACTACAGGAAGGAGAATGGGGTCACATGCACAGACACACCCCATTGCCCTGCTCCATTCTACACAGCAGTTTGGGGCCATGATTTCAAGCAATTTTATTTGGTATTAGGCAGCAACCAAGAAAGAAGGAGAAGGGGGAGGGGGAGAGGGAAGGAGGGGTGAAAGGGAGAAGGAGGAGAAGTAGTAGTAGTAGTAGTAGTAATTTGGAAAAGTCAAAGAAATTTACAGAACCACTTTGTATACTATGAAGGTATATCACAGTACCAGGTGTTATGAGTCAACCAACCAATTAAACTGGGAATGTCATGAAAATTCAATTAATGTTCGTGTCATGTCTGCCTAGAAAAATCATGCAATTAGGTAACTTCTGAAAAAATATTTCTCTAATCTCCAATCACTCGTAATTCTCAGAATACAAACTTAGGAATCTCACATAGTTGCTGTCCAGTCTAGACAGATGTTTCAGGCAAAGGGCCATGGGGCTGTCTGTAGAGCCTGTGACAGAATTAATTTTGTTTTCTGCAGGGTTCCTGTGATGGTGCATGGGCCCCATCTTTCTAGGAACCATTCCTAGATAAGAGTCAATTTCAGCCAAGTCCTTACTCTACAGTGTTCCAGCCTCCTGAGTGCCTGAAGGCCTTCAGGAGGGTCCTTGCTCTAAAAGCAAAAAGCTGAAGAGAACTAGCTGCTAAGAGTCTCCGACTTTTGGAGGTGCATTCCTTGATTTAATCATGGAGATAAAACCAAATAGCTCAAACAAAACACCTAGGTCTCCTGCACCAACTGTTCTTTCGATGGCAAAAACCACAATTTTTTCCATAACATGAATAATAAAAAGATATGTACTAATGAGATTTACGCAATATTGGAAAGAAGGGTTATGAAAGGGCAATCACACTTTTAGGTGATTTATAGATTTCAACCAGTTCAGCCCCAGGGTATGATTATCTCATTAGTCCTGTACACTCAGAATAAATATAGAATATGTTGGGTGTGACCAGCGAACAACAGTTTTTGCCAAAAACCTGTAAAGAACAAACTGCGGGTTCAGTGGGGTATGTACCAAGCATTACCTAAGTGGATTTCATGCTTATGAAAGGTGAGAAGCACCTGGCAGGGCAAGATCTCCAGGTTCAGAACAACTCACACATCTGCTACATGGCCAGACTCCCAAACCACACTGTCTTGCAACCATCCTGGGCCGCCCCTCCTCAGAGTACTCCGTGTTCTTTCTAAACCACACTAAAACTACTGATCTACCTCTCCTGCAGGCCTTCTCTTCAGCTTGCTCCCCCAGCTGTCCCTGGAAATGAATTTATTCTCTTCCATCCTTATTCCTGGGAGGCACATGAGAGTGCGTCTAGAAGTGTAAACCTACTGCCTTGGCTTTAATTAGATTTTCTCCTAGAAGAGTTCTCCTGAAGAGAGCAAGCTGGGAAGGGCTCAGGTGACCAGTAGCGACTGGTCAAAAGAACAGTTTCATCAATAATGGCTAATGTCATATGAACCCCTACTATGTGCCAGGCACTATTCCAAGAGTTTCATCTTATCAACTCATCTAATTCTCTCAACAATTTCATGGGATAGGTGCTCCTAGAATCCCCAGTTACAGAGTAGGAAATAAAAGTACAGAGAAATAGAGTCAATTATTCAAGATTAGAATGTTGGAACCAAAGAGTCCTGCTCAATCATAATACAATTAACTGGACACTCAGTTGGTTTCATTAGTGTTAGTCATGTGCCAGGCACTGTGCTCAAGGAGTTCTGTGGATTATCTCAATGAATCCCTACAACAAACTCATGAAGTGGGTACTAATACGATGCCCACTTATACATTGGCCGTATTTTACATCAAGAATTCAGAAATGGATGGAAAACAAAGTTTGAATAAAGAAAGATTTGTTTTTTGTTTCTTTTTTCTCCTCACTATTGCCCCTACAAAGTTAGTCCCTGGAGAAAGTGGGTGGGATGCTTAAGAAGACAATGGAGTGCCCTATGATTGAAGACAGTCAAGGAGGGGGCAGATATTTACTCAAATGGGGTAGCCTTTTAAAGTCCTTTCTGTATTCCCCTGTACCTAGGGATATATGTTTATATTCATTCACATTGTTTTCATGTCTTTCTTGTATTCTTTTCCTCTCTGGTTTCTATTTACTTACCCTGAGGTTGCAAACTACCTTTTCTTTTTCATTTTCATTTTCTCACAACACCTACGCCCCATCTTTCTGGTTGCTGCTGCAGCTGAGAAGTCTGGGATTATGGAAGGCCCTGAAAAACAAGTCTGAATTGTCTTCTTACAAAACAGACATCTCCTTGCGTGGTGTTTGTGCTGAGAGCGAGGATCACATTGTTCAGACTTGTAATGGACGGGGTGCTCCGAAGACGGTGGAACCACCACACCCAAGCATCACCTCAGGGGTGTTTTCTTTCTCTTCAGATCTGGGTCTACAGGGTGATGTTAGGTTCCGGTACACTTGGAACTTTTTGATCAGTCACAGATTAAGAATCAAGTGATCCACATCGATGAAAAGTCCACAGGTTCTGAATCCATTATTATGTTAGAGTTAGTTTCTCCAAGAAGGAGGATATCATAACAAGTATAATAATTATAACTTAGTATTTACAAGCACTTAGCCTATGCCACTCTACTGACACTTTACATTTATAATTTCATTTAATCCTCACACAGAAAAGAAAAGTAAGATATGTATTATGATCCATTACCCTGTTATAGGTAAGAAAACAGAGGCTTTTGAAATCAAAATCAAAGAGCTAACCCAGGGTCACACGGTTTTGAGAAGTGGCAATAGTATTTTAAAACAACCACTGGCATTTGGAAAGCCTGCATTCTTGATCATTGCCCAACATGGCCTCCCACCCTCCCAATAAAATCTATCAACATAGCTTCACAAAGTTGTGCCAAAACAAGAGCATTTATGGATACTGCCTACTAGAGCTTCTGTGAGGGTCTTCTATGTCGAGGTAAGTTCTCCCCTGAGGTAAATTCTGCCACCTTAACTATAAGTTCAAAACGGACTTCACTCAACTAGACAGTTATTGAGTATGTTCTCACTGTTCTTGCAAATATCAATAAATCTTTACACGTGAATTTAAATTCACAGTATAGAGATTAAAGCCTATCTTCAATGGGACCTTCCTCTCTCCTTATATGTTTGCTTATTGGTGTACAACCAGCCTCAGAATTCTAGTCTGAAGAACTGGAGGCAGTATTGTGTATGTACTACACAGACCCCACTTTAAGGGCAGCTGGGGGGTAGCTCAAGTTACTCTTGATTTTGGCTCAGGTCATGGTCTCAGGCTCATGAGATGGAGCCCCATGTGAGGATCCATGCTCGGCGGGTAGTCAGCTTCTCTCCCTCTCCCTCTGCCTCTCCCCACTGCTTGTGCACTGGTGCTCTCTTTTGCATTCTCTTTAAAATAAATAAATAAATCTTTAAAAAAAACCACAAGGACCCCACTCTAGAATACATAGATTCCTTTTTGTTTCAGTTACCGTTTGCGAGAGGGGGTTTGATTTCACTTTTCACCACTGAGGTTTATCTTTTTAAGGTGTTTAGCTTTGAAAATGGCAGGGTTTTTTTTTTTATTTTGGCCACTTGCTTCTTATAAAACAGTTTGAGGGTATATTTTGTGGCACAAACACCCTAAAATTATGAACATAAAGGAAAATTTTAAATATTATATATAAAAGGACATGAACCAATCAGATGGAAGTCTAAATTAAACATATAAAATTTTAAGACTACAGAGACATGGCATCTGGGAAATACAAATCAAAACCATAATAAGATATTATCTCACACTAGTCAGAATGACTAAAATTAACAAGTCAGGAAATAAACGTTGACAAGGATGCAGAGAGAAGGGAATCCTCTTACACTACTGGTGGGAATGCCACCCTAATGCAGTAGTAACTGCACTACTAGGTATTTACCCAAAAGTGATCCAAAGGGGCACCTGCACCCCAACTTTAATAGTAGCAACATCCACAATAACCACACTATGGAAAGAACCCAGATGTCAATTGACAGATGAATGGATAAAGAATATGTGGGGTGTGTGTGTGTGTGTGTGTGTGTATGTGTGCATACACATAATGGAATATTACTCAGTCATAAAAAATGAAATCTTACAATTTGCAGCA
Source organism: Procyon lotor (assembly GCA_028646535.1). Taxonomy (NCBI): domain Eukaryota; kingdom Metazoa; phylum Chordata; class Mammalia; order Carnivora; family Procyonidae; genus Procyon; species Procyon lotor. The sequence goes on from CM053609.1 coordinate 102,923,856, forward strand.
ACATGGATGGAACTATAGGTATTATGCTAAATGAAATAAGTCAATCAGAGAAAGACAATTATCATATGAATTCACTCACATGTGAAATTTAAGAAACAAAACAGAGGATCATAGAGAAAGGGAGAGAAAAATAAAATAAAATCAGAGAGAGAGACAAACCATAAGAGACTCTAAACTCTAGGGAACAAATTGAGGATTTATGGAGGGGAAGTGAGTGAGGGAAGGGATAATTGGGTGATGGACATTAAGGAGGGCACATGATGAAATAAATATTGGGTGTGACATACAACTGATGATAATTACTGAGCTCTATCTCTGAAACTAATAATACACTATGTTAATTAATTGATTTTAAATAAAATTTTAAAATAAAAAAAAAAAGACTATGGAGACAGATGTAGCTAAGTAAAGCTATATTGAATCCAGACTCTAGATTGGCTTGAAATAACAACATTACAGAAGGTTTACCATAAAACTTCCTTAGAAACGAGCTGTCCCAGTAGCCTCACTTCCAGGTGAGAAAATAAGGCCTGTTGTACTAAGGTGCCTCCTCTGGGATGACACAGGTAGCCAGGAGCTGAAGCAGGGCCACAGAGTGTAATCCTTTTTCAGGCTTGTCACTTATCCTTACCACTTGCATTTTTTGGCTTCTTATTTAATTTTATCCTCGATCTTTCCTCACTTTCTTCACCCAGTGACTTTTTTTTTTTTTTTAATTAAAGAGCACTTGGACCCGTTCAGCTAGAGATCCATACTCAACTTCCACCCCTGCCACTAATGCCCTGTGGACAACCCATTTACCACGTACTGGCCTCTTGCTGTAACTTTGCTCATCTTTCTCTTTCTTTCTTTCTTTCTTTCTTTCTTTCTTTCTTTCTTTCTTTCTTTCTTTTTCTTTTCTTTTCTTTTCTTTTCTTTTCTTTTCTTTTCTTTTCTTTTCTTTTCTTTCTTTTTCTTCTTTCTTTTCTTTCTTTCTTTACTTTCCTTCCCCTTCTCCTTCCTTCTTTTTCTTCTTTCTCCTCCTTCTCCTTCCTCCTCCTCCTCCTCCTTCTTCTTCTTCTTCCTTCTTCCTCCTCCTCCTCCTTCTTCTTCATCTTCTTCTTCTCTCCCCTTCTTCCCTTCTTTCCCTCTCTCTCCTTCTTTCACGCTCTTCTCCCTCTTTCTCTCTCATTGATCCCAAAACAAAAGCAATGGAGCCTGGAGGTAGAGGCTACCTCTGGAGGTAGAGCCTCCAGAGCCCTACCCTGGAGCCCAGGCAGCATCAACAGGGACAAAGACTCTGAATTTTACAATTTGGGAAGCCCTTGTATCTCAACAAGTTACTTTTTTAAGGATCTGGAAGCTACAAGCAAGTGATGTAACATGTTCTCTTGATAACAAGCCAAAGACAAGATTACATATTGGTCTTTCTCATGGACATTCAGCCAGAAGTCAAACATTACCTTCCCCCTTTACTATGGTGAAGTAAAATATTTGTGTCAGATGGTTCCAGTGTATTTCATCACCCTAGTTTTCCCTTGATAGGAACTCTTCTGTCAGAACAGATCAATGGTATTCATCAACCGGGTGTCAGGGTTCTGGGTAGCCAGCACCACATGCTGTTCTAGAAGCTCCCCTTGCCTTCTTCACACACTGGGGGGAGCAGAGGGGACTGCTCTGCAAACACCAGCAAGGAGAAAAGGAGTTTTTGTGCCTTCTGCAGACATCAGAAATCTTCTCTTACTGTCTCATACCATGTCCCTAATTGCCACTGGAGATGGCACACGGAGAGGGACCAGCTGGCAACTCACCTGCTGGCTGGCTCTCTGAGACAGGTTCAGCTCATTAAATCAAAGTTAATAGCCAAGCCAAGATAATCCTGACCCTGCATCGGAAAAGGCTGAAACCCTGCCACTGAAAGGAGGTGGCAGGGAATGTGGGGAGGTAGCTCTGGGTGCAGAGCTTCTGGCTGAGCAGCTGCATCTTTTGTTCAATAGCTACATCTTCCTGGATCATTTTATGGTTGAATTCTGTCCATCTGAAAATCGTATGTTGAAATCCTAACCCCAAATACCTCAGAAAGTGACCTTATTTGGAAATAGGGTTGTTGCAGATGTTATTAGTTCAGATGAGGTCATCCTGGAGTGGGGCAGGCCCTAACCCAAAATGACTGGTGTCCTTATAAGAAGACACAGCTTCACAGAGAGAACACCATGTGAACATGAAGGCCAAGCTCAAGGAGATGCTTCTACAAGCCAAGGGGTGTCTTGCCAAGAACCACCAGAAGCTAGGAGAGAGTCATGGAACAGATTTCCCTTCATGGTCCTCTGACCTAACCAATCCTGCCAACACCTTGATCTCAAACTGCAATCTGTCTCAAAACTGAGACAATAAATTTTATCACACCCAGTCTGTGATAGTTGTTACGATAACCCTAGAAAAACTCCTATAGACCATACTTCCAAAGTTGTGAGAAACTTAACAAGTAAAGTTCCAACAATCTATATATCCCAGTAACTAGTTACTAGACTAGAAGGTGTATATAATTCATCATAGTTAGTATCTCTTCTTATTGAGTGACACATTGTTCGTAACTTCCACCCAACACATACCAACCATCATTTGAAGTTCTCAAAATAAACTGAAACAACAAACAAAAAAAAACCAAACTCATTAATGAAACTTAGGACTTTCTGTGTAATCCTTTCCAAAGCAAAGTAACATTCCCAAAGTGGACTTAAGATCAGCTAAGGACTTCCCATGATTCAACTGGTACACTTGAGATGTATATTCTTTTCTTCCTTACAAGTGTGTGTGGCCACTCTGGGCCAAGCACTCTGATAGGCACTTGAGACCTAATAGTCTCAACAGCAAAACAGGTAGCTGCTGCCTTCACAGTGGTCCATGTCCAGTGAGGAAGATAGATTTTGATCAAATAGTCACTCAAATACCTAGAACTATTAACTGACAGGGGCAGCAATGGGGAAGTATCGCCACATTCTGTAGGCAGCTGCTTTCCCTATGGACCTGTGGACAGGCAGAGCAGGGCTTACTACTCTGCATTCTATGTGAAGGCTGAAATACTATGAGTTTTCTCCCATCAAAAGAGAATGCTGAATTTTACATTTGGGGGACCAAACCACCTGCCAAAAATATAATCACCTTCCTAAAACATGGGCCCCAAAAGAAGGAGGGGATAAGTGCTAAAATGGGTAAAATGAAGCAAAGAGCTGGAGCTCATGAAGCAAATGAGACCTGGAGAGAGTTAAAGAAATAGGAAACTCAAGACAAGATGCGGACATTGAGTTCACCTCCCCTGCCCAGGATTCAAGAATAAGCGAGTAAAGACATATGCCGAGAGCTGTGAGCATGGCAGTGGTGAATGGCATGTGGTCGGGCATGAGATTGTGTGCAGTTGAAAGGACGTTACCCAAAATAAAAGCCTACCTTTGTTTGCAGCTCTGTCCTTTTAAACTGGAACATCACTGTTCAGCATGCTCCTTGCTCTGTGCAATTGTGAGCCCTTTAGCCCGCTGCCAAACAACGTAGCTGGTCACCAAAGCTGCTGAATGCTGCTGAAAATGGGGAAGAAAATCCATTGAACTAGTCCTGAACATTGCAAAAGCAGCTGCCTCTCTCAATTACTTTGTCAGGTCCCATTATAATTATGGCTGTGATCACATGCAAGGTTCACGGGTGGGGATAGAGCCAGGATCCTCGAAGTACTGACATGCACCCCCCTCCATCAGGCCACTCTGAACAGGTCTGCAGCTGCTGCGTCATTTGCCCTTGGTGGAATTTGACAAGAGACACTTCTTCCTTGGCACCTATATTACCATTAGCAAGGGTCATTTCCTGTTGGTGGTGACCAACATCTACTTTGAGATCTCCCAAACAACTTATGTATAACTGATTTGAAAATACTTTGACAAATGTATCACTGCATGAAAACATAAACTCATCTGTTTTCCAAGGTATTTATTTAGGGAACCTCTGCTGACAGCTGGAGCCTGGGTTAATTAGCAAAGGATATCACTGGGGTGAAGAACTCCATCACAAAACAGAAATAAGCTTGCATTCCAGCACAGTATTTTATGGTGACCCTTGCTTTGTCCTTGTCTGCTTGAGTTACATAATTCAGGGACTGGACTGTGATAGTTGGAGATGTCCAGCCATCCTTAGATAACTAGCTGCAACACTAAAATGCCCAGATGAACAACATGAGATGAAAACTATGTATTTTGAATGTTATTACATCAGATGGTAAGGATTAAGCAATTTTGGTACATTTAGCATCATATCTGAAAACAAGTGGGGAAAAATTGGTCTCAAAAGAGGAAACAGAGATAGAAATATATGACCTGCAAACAAAAGAAAGGTGGAATGTTCTGGGAATGGGCATTGGTGGCTAGTTAGTGCAATGGCTCTCCGGGTGTGGTCCTGGGAACAGCAGTATCAGCCATACCAGGGAACTATTTAGAAACCAAAATGCTCTAGAGTCAGAAACTCTGGAGCGGTAGGGGGTGTTGTGCTCAGCAATCCATAGTTCAGCAAGCCTCCCTGTGGTTCAGAAGCATGTTCACATTTGAGAACCACTGAGTTAAGGCATGAAGATCAGAGCACAAAGAAGAGAAATGCAATATGGAGCAAACCATGTTCCCCAAAGGAGGATCATCAGGGCCGAACTTCAATGTCTCCAGGGAAAGAAACTCTAATCCTGGAGTCTGGAAATTATCAGAGGGTCTACGAATCAAAACAATGATGATAAAGTGATGAAGAAAGTCATTAAAGAAGACTGGCTGTTGAGTGGTTTTTCGACTGAATGGTGACAGACCCGATCCCTGTCATTGTGACATTTGAGGAATTCCTACAAGTTCCCTACAAACAGTATTTTCATCCCCAGATTTTTAAGTGACTGAAATCAGCCTTAAACCCAGGCTGCTGAAGTTTTTGTGGTCTGGCAAGTATTTGGTATGACTGCCTTCACCTGAATCTGAGCATTTTCCTTCTGAATCGTTCACTGAGTGAGAAGAATTTGAAAGGAATTAGTAAAACACATTCTTTGAGGTTGGAAAAATACAATCTGCCCTCATCATAGAATGGCCAGGTTGGTACAAGCAAATGATACACAGATAAGAAACACAAACTATTTTTATTCTTCATGGTATAGTCTTTCTAATTATTATATATACCTAGGGAAATCCCAAGCAGGGGTCGCTGGTCAAAGGTAATGTAGAAAGGGTTGAAAATTCAGGAAAAGAAAAATGTGCCACAATAAAAATGTAGAGTTAATGTGGTTTGTCCCACCTAAAGCTAAATGCCAGAGATATTTCTCCACTTTCCTCACCCGTCCAAATGTTACAAGCAGCTCAGCTCTGGGATATTAACAAAAAAGAGGTTTGTGTGAATGGAAGTTTCTTTTTCTTTTAAACTCCTTCATTTAGCATCTACCAAAAAGACACTCATGTGCCTAAAAGTGCCATCCATTTGCTAATTTCATTCCCCCAAGCTAGGAAAGTAAATGTATATTTTGACAAAAGTCCAAACTAGCACTCAAAGTTGGGTATACCAGCCATGCTTGAGAAACAAGCACCTATAATAGCAGGTGGTACAAGAATAATTTTGAAAATATTGGGAATATTCTAATGGAATTCTTTTTTTTTTTTTTTTGCTATGCCTAGCTTTTTTTTTTCCAGGTATGATTGTGAGCCTCATATCTCTACTACAAATTGACATTTCAAAAGATTCTTTAAAGAGAACACCAAATGTGTTAGCTTCAGAGCCATGAAATCAATTTAATTTCAGTTTCGAGAAATTATTTTATTGAAAAACTAACATATGCTCATTCAAGTCCAACTCTATGAGTAAAGATCCGGAATTCAATTTTCTCTACTAAACTCTTTTTTCTTTTCTTTTCCTTTTCTTTCTTTCTTTTTTTCTTTCTTTGGGCGGCAGCCTATAGTCCTATCTCTGCCAAAACTTTTGAGGGCAATAGGAAGTACAAAAATAGTAATTTAATATTTTCCACCTGTAGCTATAACTCTCCTTTAGTACTTACTGGTCTTATGCTGGCAAGACACATGTAATGTTTTTGACACACCTGAATTTTATAACTTTTTCTACTGTCTTTTACTCACCATTAAGAATAGCCTTCATTGTTTATCTCTTGTTTTAAGACAATGCAGTTTTAGTCTGGGGTGCCTTACCAATCCTACAGATCACCAGCCTAAACCCTAATTTGTTCACCAGTGGCCTTCAAAACCGAGATGGAAAGGGAACTAGTTCAGACCTCATGATGGCAGCCAAAGAGGAAGAACCACTCAGAAGCATCAGCCCAGGGGCGCCTGGGTGGCTCAGTGGGTTAAGCCTCTGCCTTCAGCTCAGGTCATGATCTCAGGGTCCTGGGATTGAGCCCCGCATTGGGCTTTCTGCTCAGCAGGGAGCCTGCTTCCCCCCCACACCTCTGCCTGCCTCTCTGCCTACTTGTGATCTCTCTCTGTCAAATACTAAGGAAGACAAATATCTCAAAGGACTCAGGTACCCAATGAATCAAGACTCTCTCACACACACACACACACATGAGTCTAGGAACCCAGATGCCTGTAGTGGACTATTTCTCAACCTCAGAAGCACAGTGCTCTCCTGTTTTGGCCCTCTTCTTTCCATGATGAGCTAAATGGGGGCTGACACTAATCGGAGCCATGTGGATTGATGTGCTTCAGGTTTCATCAATTGTATCAAACTTACTTCCTATTACTCACATCCCCCTAAATTTTCACTTTTACCATGTACATAATATAAGTTCTACCTCCTTACAATAGAAACTTTTGAATGACAGACATTTCCAAAACCCTCAGTCATGATCATGTCTTTTTTCTCAGACAATACTCAATGCTATAATTTTCACTTTAACAAAATTTTCTGTCTTTGGGAGTTCATCTGAAAGAAATTGATAACTACAAGTAAATACAAGTTGAGAAAAAAGCAAATCTTGCCATTGACATAGCACTGCTTTCTTAATATCATTACATAAAATGTGATTCTGATTTACTGATGTACCTGGAGACACAGTATCCAAGAATGTTTTCATGTATACTTCATTTGCCCTCCATACCATCTCCTGGTTTCATCTCTATATAAGTTATTCAGTCTCCTCGGTATAAAATGAGGCAGCTTGCCTATATGGTCACTAACTTCCTTTCTAAGCCCTCAAAATCTCTGACTATCCCCAAAGAGGCTCAAAGATTCATATTCTTTTCAGCATATTTCATGGACTTTTCCTACCAAGTCCAAACTACCCTATTTAATTAAATTCGAGTCAACCCGTTCATTTACTCATTTAACACATATATTGAAAATCAACTATGTTCCAGGCATTCTTCTAGACACTGTCCTTAAGAACCTCATAGTCTAAAATTTTATGTATTTCATATTTGGTAGATATTTATTTTTAAAAGGATTACATATACTCTTATGTAGCACTTATCCATTTTATGTGTATGTCAGTGTAGAAATGCCCAACTTGGGGGCGCCTGGGTGGCTCAGTGGTTTAAGCCTCTGCCTTCCGCTCAGATCATGATCTCAGGGTCCTGGGATCAAGCCCCGCATCAGGCTCTCTGCTCCGCAGGGAGCCTGCTTCCCCCTCTCCCTCTGTCTGCCTCTTGCTAGTAAGTTCTTTCTAATTCTTAACCATTACCAATTATTCCTTGAACCTATACATAAATTCAGTATAAGGTTATACCAGGCAGATAAAATCAGAATTCAAATTTCATTCTGATAACATTTTTGTTAAATTCTAGTAATCTCTTAAGTCCATTAGTTAGGTTTAGAATTTAATCCAAAGGCTGTGAAACCCTGCAAAGTGAGCCTATGAGATAACTTATCGGCATTCCTAAGTATGCCAGCATATTATCTTCTCATTGTTCTTCATCCAATATCTTAGGAAACAGAGAGCTGTTCACAGGCATAGGAATTTTAATTATACTAGGTTGGAGAAACACTAGATAAATCACCATGCCTCTGAGTATCTCCCTAACTAACAAAATTTTATCTGAATTTCTCCATTAAAGGTGCCTTCTTTTGGGTTCAGACACTACATCATCAACAGTGGTCTGGTTACAATAATGATGCTCATTTGTTAGTGCCCAGTCTATTCCAGACACTGTGATAAGTGCTTTAGGGGCACCTGGGTGGCTCAGTGGGTTAAAGCCTCTGCCTTCAGCTCAGGTTGTGACCTCAGGGTCCTGGGATTGAGCCCCACATCGGGCTCTCTGCTCAGCAGGGAGCCTGCTTCCCCCTCTTCCTCTGCCTGCCTCTTTGCCTACTTGTGATCTCTCTCCTCTCTTTCAAATAAATAAATAAAATCTCTAAAAAAATAAGTGCTTTACATACTTATTTCCCAAAACATCCCCGTAAAGTAAGTATTATCTCTTTTTCCCCCCATAAGTAAGTGAAGTTAGGGTGTTCACCTAACCAGTAAATTGTGGAGCCAACATTTAGGGTCCACACTCTTCCACTGTGCCACCCAGGGGCACTGTGTTAAGTCATCATCACTTTTGGTGGTCCATCATAAAGAATTTTATTATATTATTCTTCCAGTTGGCTGAAAATAATGAAATATTTTCAATAGCAGAGAAGAAAAACAAATGACACATCTAGGACATGGGGCATTTCTCAGGGTAACAGTAGAACTGGTCTCTCTAGTGAAGAGTGGTAGAAAAAGATACACACAAGACCACAAAATTTGGAGGAAATAAATACTACAATAATTATGATAGCTAGCATTCACTAAGGACTTACCGTGCATATTCCTTGTCCTAAGTGCCATATATATCTTAACTGATTTAAACTCCCAAGATCAGAGAAAGATCTTAAATGTGGAGAAATCTCAGAGAAACATAGAGACAGGAAAAATAAAATATACCAAGCAAATTTTGTCTGCTCCAAGGACATTCCTTTGCATAGACAACTACTTTGAAAGCAACTATCTGGCTATACGGACACAACACACTTTTCTAATCTCGGACCTACAATCCTTTAAAAAGTATTTATATAATGAAGGAGACAGATTGAGGTTTGTTAGTCTTAGAGTTTATGAAATTTGGGGGTCCTTGTTTAAGAAAAAGAATACAAAAATCAGTTGTGAAAGTACATGGTGGTTATAACTGATTGCTGTTAAATTATCTTGTATTTTCAAATTTTGCAAAACATGTGATTGCATTGCAAGAGCTCTTGCTAGACTTGGAAGAGGATCGTGCAAGCAAGGGGTCTTAAAACTTGAGCTCAGTTTGATTCAAGGTAAACCTGTCTGACAATGAAAAAGAGTAAAGTGAATACATTAAGCAGGATGGTAAAGAAGTCATCAATGAAGTTGCAAATTGAAGTTATCTTTCAAATTAACCAACAACAGCCCAACTGTTTAACTAAAAGAACTTTGTAACTGCAAGCTCTCAGGAACTGAGATAAAGGTTGCAACTGACCATCCAAGTGGAGACTGAAGCACATATAATCAGGTTTAAAAGTAAGGCTAAATGTACTTGCTTGGCAGAATGATGGAGTGACATATCCTTACACTCCTTAAACCCTTTCTGGGAAGCAGCAACCACCTCTCCCTCCTGAATGTGTCAAAACACATCAGAGGATTAGAAAACAACTCAGACATTTACCACATTTCCATTCTTGTATATTGACCCAAGAGATAGGGAGGGACAAGTCTTGGTGAAGCAGTGAGCATCCTGTTACACATAATCCACCCAAGAGAACAGAATTCATTTCTTGAATTGCTATCACACCCCAGTCCCCTTTGTTTCCCCATTATAGATGGACTCGTTTTTCCTTCCACCTTGTAAAATCCACTTAAGAAGGAATTTAATACAGTCAGAGAGCATTAAAAGATTCCTTAGTGGGACCACCATTAATAACCTCATGCTAGAGGAGATAAAGAATAATGAAGTATAGATATAAGAATCAAAGAGACCAGGTGAACAGGGTCCTAATGGCTTTCAGGGAGAGTGATCTAACAAAATGAACTGGCATGGTTTTCCTTTCAAAAGCAATCTTGAAAAGAAAGAAAAACATCTTATGCAGAATGAAACATACAGTTTTAGATGATGGACACAAACTGACTTCCTTATTTGCACCCTTGGATTTTTCAGAAGGCTGGAGATTGAACCCATCCCTGCTATTTGTTTGATTTGGTCTGAGTTGAAGCCAAGAGATGTGGTGATGGAAGTTTGGAAAAACAATTAAAAAGAAATGTATGCAGTGGTTTTTCTGGGATCCTAATTAACTGACCCATTTCTAGGTAACATTAGGGAAGTTGTGGGCAGTGATTATTATCTCTTTAAAGTCCTAATTAAAATGTCAAACTGTAAGGTAGAATGTCTTCAAAGCTGCATGTAATTTGATTGTGTTGGCTTATTGAAAAAATGGCCTTGGAAATACAAATAAACCAGCCACTAAAAAGATCCCAGAAGTCCAGGCTTTATTCCAGAAGTATAATCTGTTGAACCAATAGCATTTTATAACTAACCACTCACCAAGTGGTAGACATCCAAATGTCAAAGCCAGTTTCATAACATGGTAACACATAACATGCTGCAGGAATGCCTTGCCATAGAATACTGGGGTTTGAAAAGGGTTTTGGCATTAGTTCACCTACAAAAGCCTATCGCTCAGCTTTAAATGTCCTCATTTGATGTCCACAAATGGCTGGCATCCTACCCACTCTCCAAATTCATCTGCTAGAGCTTTGGATCTCTAAAAAAAATTCCTGCATCCTATGGTAGACCGCTGCCACTCTCCAGTATCAAAATCTCAGGCAGAAAGGAATCCCTATCACATTTGTCCATGAGCATTTGTAAAGCTGTCCTTCACTTAAGAAGATGATGCAGTTATGACACTTTGGGACACAAGTGACAAAAGAGCCAGTCAAACAAATGGCTTAAACAATAAAGACATCTGCTGTATAACAAGTACAACATTTGATTAATCCAGCATCACAATGATACTAACAATGGCGCATTTTATTTCCATTTTTTCCACACTACCACTCTCAGCATGCCAGCTGCTCCCCTCATTGTCACACTTTGCTTGTATGAGCTCTAAGCATCACCTCCTCATATAATCACTTCCACGGGAAAGGAACAGGAATGTTGCCTCCCATGCATCTCTTTTTGTCTTTTCCTAGACACCCTTCAGCAGATTTGTCATCTGGTTTCATCATCCATGATTGGCATCACGTGCCAATGCCTAAAGCAAACACTGCCAAAGGGAATTACTATGACTGGATTAGCTTAAACAAGACTCCTCTCCCATCCCCATACCCAATAGGAGATCTAGTCTCCCCTAATATACATAGCATATTGATACTGTAAAAACAAATCATAATTCTATCTGCAAAGGAAAAACAGAACAATGGTTACTGGGTAGGCAACCAACAGCAACCACCCAGTAAATAATATGTCTACTGTCAGTAGGATCTGAACGCAGAGTTGCTTTTCTAATGGTGGGCAGATTTATATGGATGCATCATTCACATTCTCTCTTCTTTCTCCACTCATGGCAACATTTATATAAAATACCTAGCTGAGAACCTTGGCTGTGATTCAGAGAAAAAGTACTTCCACCTTGGAATTCATCAATTCATTCACTTATTCACAAATACAGATTGAGCATCTACTAGGTAGTTGGTCCTGTGTTAGAGATGTAACAAGTCAGACATAGTCTCTAATAACAGAGAGCTTAGAGTCTCTTGGGGAGAATGCATAAAGGTAAACAGGCAGTATAGTTTCATAGTTTTTAACAGGGAAACCACAGTACAGGAAAGTACTTTAGTAGATCTTTGATAGCAAAAGTTCAAGGTACTGCATAGATGTACATAGAAGATGTAGCTCACCTAGTCTCCTAGAGAAGAGATTCCTGGGCTAAGAATGATTTGAGAATGGGTTGTAAGTAGATAGAGTTCAAAGGATATTAAATGAGCCCCACAGCTTTGGCTCTCATCTAATTTTGACTTATTCAGGTAACTTCTCAAGAATACCTGTATAACTAAAAAAGAGATTCCTAGTTTGGGATACATGGATGTGATTCAGATTACTGAACTTGGAGAAGAAAAAAATATCTTTATTTGTATGAACCACTAAGTGAAACTTAACATTACCTTTGATAATATACGTGGGCAAAAACCCACAGTAGTGTTATCATTATCAATAACTTTGTCAACAACAGAAATAGTGGATATGAAAATATTACATTATAGTTGATGCAGATATTTAAAGAAAGTGTTCAAAATTATGAGCTACTGCTAGATTTTGTTCTTTAAAGCATTCATTTCTTAAAAATGTGTTTAACATTTTGATTACTTTATTTCACTGTTAGATTCCTTTTGATTCTCTGTTTTATCTTGTGCATCGAAAAACAGTAGTCTAAGACGGGTTCATAGATTTCACCAGACTAATAGGAATGCATTTCTTCCCAAGTAAGACTCAGTGCTTATACATGAGAGACTTGAAAAAATTATGAATTTAACTTTTGTTGTAATTGTGCATCCTGTCCAGTTGAAATTTTGTATCTGATTTTCAGCAATTTTAGCTCTCTAGCTACAAAAAATAAAATATTCTTTTAGCAGAGCAATAGAGCCTCTGAGTGTCTGAATTTATCATTTCTGTATGAGCAATCAGACAATCCAATCCACACCAAAGTCCTTGTCATCATCATTACCGTCACAATGGTCAAGGTCAGTAGCTTCTTAGGCATTCACTTTATCACAATCAATCAGATGATCATTTGATTAAACAAGATGCTACTGCATGCCATGGATTACTAGCACCTAATTGCAGCATTGTGTCCAAGCCCAAGAACATGACCAAACCAATCCCCAAATCCTAACTTTTGGGTATCCATTTTCTGGGGCCACTTGTGGAACCAGTTGTTTTGTTTGTTTTTTAATCAGTCAGGGTCCAAGCAGGAAACAGAACCATTTGAGTTATTTGACCAGAGGGAATTTAAGATGAGATTTTTAGATTCTAGTATAAACTTGTTAACTAAGAAGGCAAGAATAGAACATTGAGGCAGGGTTCAGTAAACTTTTTGTATAATGGAACAGATAGCCAATATTTTAATAGTCATTTGGTCTCCATCACAAGAACTCAACTCTTCTGTTCTAGAACAGAAGGAGCAATAGTCAATATGTATGTGTAGTTGCCTACCACTGCATTAAAATAACACAAAGGTATCAATTGCAAGAGGCAACTACACTCCTTGCCCTGGCAAAAAAAAAAAAAAAAAAAAAAGGAAGAGGTTGGAACTCTTTAAACCTAGAGGAAAGACTCTAAAGCTAAAATGCAGACTCCTGAGAAGGGAGTACTAGCTGGGGGCTGAGGTCTCAGAGGCAGTGCCATAACCCAGCCCCGTGTAAGTGTTAGAAAAGCTACAGAATGAATCCAGCTGTTGTTATGCAAGTGTACTGTTGACACTAAGGGGCAGAAGTATTGCACAGTAATAGGAAACAAATAAGAAACCCAGACAAAACAAACAGGAAGGAGAAATCCTCCCTGTTCTGCCCCCCAGTCTTGTCATTTATCTCTAGTGCCTCCATTGGCATAGCCTTGCAGGGAGCCAGGTGGTCAGGCTGAAACATGTTTGGCAAAGTCTCATCCATCCTCAGCATCACAAAGTGGAATTTAGAGGAGTGAGCTTGCAGCTAAGAAACAGTAGCTTCATAACTGGTACAGCCGTGGTTCCTAAGCTTCACCAGACTAGTGAAGGATAGACAGCACGGGAAAACAAGTGAAGAATGAACTGGCTCAAATTTTTCATGAGCTCTGATTACTGAAAACGCCCATTTAGTAGCCTGCATGAACTGTTTACTTCAGCAAACATTCAGTTTTACTATGCCCTAAAAGAGTATTGGGAAGTATGATCTCCCTCGTTATCAATTTGAAAGACAGAAAACTATAACTGATCAGTAAAGGCAATAACCCCATTTGGGTCACTTTTAAAAAAAGAAAAGACCACTAAAGCTGAGGCAGGTTCTCCTGCTGTTATTATGATTGCTTCTGGGCATATGCAGATGGTTCCATAATCTCTTCAAAATCTACTGGGAAATTAAAAGGAATGATAAATCAATCTAACATTTTTAATAAAATAGTAATGCTTTTTAATGGAGTCCTTCATTGCTGTGGGCAGCAGAAATGGACTGGAGACAGAAGAGATGATAATTAGTAAGCTATTTTATTTATGGAAACTAGTTCCTGGTCAAAAGGACCACACATTCTTTGCCCTTGGATAATTTCCACTATTAAAAATCACAGGAACTCTGAGTAATAAAAAATATAATAAAGCACATTCCAGGTTGACATGTCATAGTTGGAGGGTCCATCAAATATTCCAGGTTCCATTTTACCCTAGGATGTTTATACCAAACAAGACCGTGGGCCACATAATATTTGGAATTTTTTTCCTTTTCAATATCCCATTCTTGGTCTCCGAAAAGAAGCAAAACCCTTGCAAAATTATATTACCTTCTTTGGAAGCTCTCTCTGACTAGTGCCATTCAATTTTCGATCACTTCCGTATACTGTACTTCCTTGTGACATCTTCCAAAATGGCTTCCTCAGTCAACAAGCACACCGTGAGTGTTAACTGCTTGATGCCCAGCACTGCCTAAGGTACTACAGGATCCTCAGAATGACCTCCATTGTCAAATGTTTACTATATGGTATGGAAAGCAGAATGGGACTATAGGAAACTCTTAGATTCCCCAGAATGTGAAATGAGGTCATTTTTTCCCCAGCATATTAGTTCATAGTCTCATCCCTGGCAAAGAGAAGAGAAAACAAACATTCATTAAGCTGACGTATGTAGCCTACAATTTCAAGTTAAAAATAGGATTTAGACTGGGCCTTGAAGGGTCAGTAGAATCTAAACCAAGGGTAGTGAGGCCAAGGAAATAGCTGAGCAAAAGCACAGAAGCAAAAATAAAAATTCTGACTTAGGTGAGGCCAGGACTAAATGTCTGGAAAAAAAAACCCTATGAAATAAGGTTCATAACAGTTTATGGAAGTACTTGAAAAATGATCAGTAAAGTGTGAACTTGAAGCAGAAACTTCAAGTCGGCAGGATCAGACATGCTGAAAGTAGGGTTTTGCAAAGATTGATCATTAGTATAAAGAACGGTTGGGAAAGAGGAGGACAGACCTTGAAAGGGTTGCCTAACAAGGGTCACACCCAGCGGCCCCAGCAGAGGCAGCAAGTCATCCTCCTACGGCAGTAGCCACGAGAGGAAAGAGGAAAGCTCTGGCTATGGAAACTGAGGTCACCATGGAAGCTGCACATCAGTATTTGATCACTTTCACAGTATATTTTTCAGCACCCTTGGTCCCCTTCCAGTCCCTCAACCTTTAGTGTGGCCCCTCCCAGGTGTCTGTGTGGATTGCTTAAGGATCTAAACAAAGACAGCACCGTGACCCCAGAGGGTGGTGATGAACACTTTCAGGCGCCAAGCTGACCACGCTGACCCATAGCTTTCAGTGTTCTTCACTGCATTCCTCACATAGTGTTTATACCCACCTCTCATCTCCTGAAATCTTCCCTTCTGTCCCCCTACACTGAGAGAATGAAAGTGCTTCCTGCTTTATGATCTGATTAGGGAATTGAGAGGCATTGGAGATCCTCTCTGACCACTCCAGGCTATGATCTCAAGCCCCATCTCACCCAGAACAGTTGGTTCTTTGCACAGCAGGACACATTCTTGCTTAACCTAACTTCTCAAGCCTCTACCGCCATACTTCCTCTAAAGCATCACCTATGCTATATAAGTACTCAGTGTATTGGTTTGGTCCTGGTCTTAAGCAGTTCAGATATATAAGGCTGCATTATAGATTTTTATATTAGATCATCAGCTTGTTTTATTTTTTTCTCTATACTTGGAATCTACAATCTCCAAGCACAGGAGCTTTGTCCTGCCCAGGTTTAGCACAGCATTGCTAATCTGTATCTCAATAAATATTAGTCAATGAGCTAACATTTTATTTTTTCTAAAGATTTATTTATGAGAGAGAGACAGAGGGAGAGAGAGGGTGCACGGGAGCTGGGGGAGGAGCAGATAAAGAGGGAGGGAGAGGAGAATCTCAAGCTGACTCTGCACTGAGCTCAGAGCCCGAAGAAGGGCTAGATCTCAACACAACACTGAGATCATGACCTAAGCTGAAATCAGGAGTCAGATGCTCAACTGACTGAGCCACCCAGGCGCCCCGAATAAGCTAGTATTTTGAACGTTTGCATTCCTTGCTAAGGAGCTGGGGATACAGATGTAGATATCTTGACAAGAAAACCTAGAATTTCCAAACTTTAAAGGCATTGACTGTGCTAACAGTTCAGTGAAATTTCATAAAAGCATCTTTCCCTTTAATATATGCCAAGAGATAAATTGTATGTAGGCACAAACCCCAGGCTTTGAAATGCCACATTTAGAAAAGGCTCTTAAGTGTTCTTTAGAAAACAACTTTAAAGTAAAACAAAGACCAGTGTGAGGACTATTTCTCTTTTTTAAAACAAAATGTCATTTGTACTTTGGCACAGTGATCTCAAAATAGAAATATATATATATTTATAAATTAAGAAATTTTTTATAGTAAACTCTAATAGCATGGAAGCTCAGATTATTCAGTTAATGACCATTACCTTTTCCTGTTTGATTCATCAGGCACAGATTTTCATTGCCCAGCCCCCTGTTCCCCCCTACAACATTACTGTAGGAGGATTCCTCCACTCCCATTCTTTAACTCAGTTTCTCATAATCACCTACCTCTGCAACGTATCTACTAAACATATCTAATTTCTCGGTCAATTCCTGCCTACCTAGTTGCAAAATGTTATTGGGACTACTCTGATGACTGTTTCAACAACCAAGAGGTATCTATTCAATCCAGCTATAAACTTAAAAGAAATTAAACTTTTCCCTAACTATATTATTGCATCAAACCCTGCATAACTTAAACAATGTATTCTTTGGAGCTAAGTGTCTGATGCTCTCTTCTCTGCCTGGAATAGAAAGGAAAAGAAAGAAAAAAAAACCCTAGAAATATCTTTGATAATCAGATACCCCAGAAGGAAAAAAAATACAATAAAGTTGAATAAAAACATATATAAATATTTTAAATGTTATCAAAAGGTAGAATAAATATTAAATTGAATTAGAGAAATCTATCACAGGTACATGCCTTTTAAACCAGATACCCTATTTCTCAGGTTTTAGCCTAAATAAGCAATCTACATAGTTTATATCAATTTTTAGAATAACTAACCTTAGAGGAATTACAAAAGAACTTGTTTTAAAAGGTGCAATATAAAATAGAATAGCATGTAGCCATTACAGTCATGTAGAAAAAAACATATAATGATATGGAGAAATGTTTGTGGCATATTAAGTGAAAAATCAGGCTGAAAATCATCAAACTTGGTATGATCCCCTTGGTGTTAAAAACATACACAAAAGCTTGTCTACCAAAACACTGCAACTAACATAATTAATGGTGAAAATTGGAAACAGATAAGGATGTCCACTCTTACTATTTCTATGCAACAAAGTAATAAAGGTCTTAACTAGGGCAATTATGTGAGAAAATTAAATAAAATCTCTAGATTAGAAAGGAATAAGTAAAACTGTCTCCATTTGCCAATGATATAAACTTCTACATAGAAAATCCTCTAGGAATCTGCTAAAACACTGTTAGAGATAATCAATGAGTTCAGCAAGGTTGCAAGATATATCAAAATATGAGTGTTAATTATATTTCTATATAGTAGCAATAACCAAATAAAAAACGGTATCAAGAAAATCATTCCACTGAAAATAGCATCAAAAATACTTATGAATAAATTAACTAAAGAAACGTAAAACGTATACTCTGAAAACTACAAAATATCACTGAAAGAAATTAAAGGCCTGACTCAATAAAAAAACACCCGCGTTTGTGGATCAGACTATTTAATATTGTTACAATGGTAAAATTCCCCAAATTGATCTGCAAATTCAATGCAATCCCTACCAAAACACCAGCTGTCTTTTTGCAGAAAAAAAACCAAACATATCCTAAAAATCATATGGAAATGCAAGGGATGAGAAGAGCCAAAACAATTTTGAAAAAGCAAAACAAAATTGGAGGACTCACATTTCCCAATTTCAAGAGCTACTGT
This sequence comes from Procyon lotor, assembly GCA_028646535.1. Taxonomy (NCBI): domain Eukaryota; kingdom Metazoa; phylum Chordata; class Mammalia; order Carnivora; family Procyonidae; genus Procyon; species Procyon lotor. Next base: position 102,942,033 of record CM053609.1, read on the forward strand.
AAACTACAGCAATCAAAACAATGTGGTACTAGTATAAGCATGGACATATAGACAAATGGAATAGAATTAAGAACCCTGAAATCAACACTATTGGTTTTCAGTAAGGATGCCAAAGGTTAGACCCTACCTCACATCATATAAAAACTTAACAAATGGATCAGAGATCAAAGTATATCTTCTTCTGTTAGAAGAAGATATAAGTGTCTACATAAACTTAGATTAGGCAATGATTTCATCAATATGACACCAAAAGCACAAGCAGCAATAATAATAAATAGATAAATTGGACACATGTCATTTTTGGTTTGTTTTCTGTGTTCCCTCTGTTTTTCTGTTTTCTTCCTTGTCTTCTTGTGGGGTTTCTCATGTCAGAATTCCATTTTATTTATAGCATTTTTTAGTTTCTCTGTTTAGGTTTTAAGAGGTTGGTAGAGTTACTACATTATATATGTCTAGCTTATCAGAGTCTGCTTGGTATTGTTGTTATAGCAGTTCAAGTAATGTGTAGAAACTTTACCTAGCTTTATGCCCCTTTACTCTCCTGCATTTGAAATAAACATTTCCTCTACATGTATTTAAAGGCTTATCAGTGTAATAATTTTTTTAAACCATCAAACATAACTTCTGTTTAAAGAATTTCCTTTAGTCATTTGTAGTAGATCTGCTGGCAACAAATTCTCTCAGTTTCCACTCATTTTAAAATGTCTCGATTTCCCCCTTCATTCTTGAAGTCTGTTTTCTCCAGGTATGCAATTTGGGGTTGAAAATTCAGATTCCTGTGCCCCAAGAGTTGCATGAAAAAGAGCAACAGCACCTCTGGACTTCAAAGGATAATGGCCTTTTCAGGGGTAACCAGAATGAAGCCCAAATCTCTGGAAAGCATACATGGCCAAAGATTTCATCCTTGCATTACACTTAAAAATAGGTAGGGAGTCCTGATAAGAACCCAAAGTGAATTTACCACTATCTCTGTAGTAAAAAAGCTCAGGACCAAATTTAATCTGATTCCAAAAATAAAATAACATATGTCTTGCAAAACACACACACACACACACACACACACACACACACACACACAAGTATGTCTTACACACTTAGCTTTGTAAAATACTGTTTAAACCTCTCATGTAGTTTTCATTTTTATCTAATTCTGGCCAGAGAATGGGAACTCTTGATCCTAGAACAATTCTACTTAACTTCCTTTTGATTTTTTTCTAACTTGTTGATTTTTAGATCACTGTAGCCTTCTAGGATTCCATGCTTTCAGTTTTTGTGGGTTTTTTGTTTTGTTTTGTCTTGTTTTTTAAAGAAAACATCTAAAACAATCAGCTTTTCCTACAGAGCTAGCATTACACACTATGGAATGACTTTAGCTTGGGCCCTGGTGTTGAAAGAAAATTCATCAAAAGAGAACATGTGATGTTTTCCTCACCTTGCACCTGGAATGTCACCTGTACCTTTAAAGGTAAAAATGCCTCCTTTTATACTCTATTCCCTCTGTGGTCTGGGAATTGCAGACATTGCCTAGACAATGTGAGCCCACTTTTGTAGTTTTACAGACCTAGAGGACATTATTGGTTCTATGTAAGAGTTCTGATATACCATATACTCTTCTCAATGCTACATTTTTTTTCTATTACTTTTTTTGCTGTGCCCTCCATCCTCGTCTTCTGCTTAAGAGCTTTTAAGAGCTATTTTTTTATATCCCATTTTTTCTAATATTTTCTCAACTAGTTTAAAAACATTTGGGACACTCAAGAGATACAGCAGTTGTAAATATATTCTTGATTATCAAATAGTTCTCTCAAGGTTAAGTCTGTCCATCTCCCTGACGTCAGACCTGTATAAGACATATGGGAATTTCCCCCCAAGGATGCAGCAAATGTATTTCAAACATAAAGTATACAAAAACTAGACTCCAACTTCACCATTAAAATCAGCAGCTCCTCCCGGGAGCCCTAGCTCAGGAAATGGCACCACGGCATGTCTAACCTAGAGCTGTGTTCTCACCCACTTCGAAGTTCAAACCGTAACCAAAACCTGAAATCTCAATATCATACAAAACTCTTCCCCCCTCCCTCCCCAATGCTACTCTCCTAGGTTAGCTTCCAATTTTCTCACGTCAACAGACTACGGCCATCACTGCCGCTTTCCTTGTGCTACTTCTGCTACTACTAACAACAGTAGTGATAAAACAGTAAATATCAACAGCTGACAAGAAGCTTTACAGACTTTCTAGGAGCCAGGCACTGTTCTAAGTACATAACATGAATTGTTTAACTACGTCTCCTCATGACCTTAAAGAGTAAATTCTACCTTTAATCCCAGGGTAAAGATAAGCAAACCGAGGGCACTGAGAAATTACATATTTTAACCAATGTATTACAGCTTATAAGGGGAAGATCAAGGATTCGAACCCAGGAAGGCTGACTTCAGAGAGAGGACAGTTAACCACTAACCCGGTGCCTCCAAGCTCACCTCCCCTGTCCCCCCAATCCCTCCTTCAAGCCACGGTGATGGTTTTAAAATAGAAACCTGGCCATGCCACTCACCCATTTAAAATCCTGCAGGATAGCATAAAACGCCTGCCTATGTCACTGAAATACATCCATTGTCCGCACCATCCAGGCTTATCTCCCAGAGCACACACCCTCCTAGCATGTTCCAGTCACATTAACCTTGTTTGAGTCTTTTGCCCAGATTCTTTTGACTTCATTGCTCCCATTTTCTTCCCCTGGCTGGAGTCCATTCTTCCTCTAAGAAGTAAATAGGTAGGTGGTAACCTCGCAGCGATCTCCAGGGCAGGTGGTTTCCAGTCGTCAGGGGCTGTGCTCCCAAACAGGTAGCAGGTAGACGGCATTAGCTTAGCACTGGCAGCAGCTGAGGAGAAGGTGTCCCAGTCAGGGAGAGGCGATTTGGTAACAGCATCTTCTACAGCCTCTCTCGCATTTATTGCTATGGCTTGTGGTTTTCCATTTGTTGTCTTCACTGCTACCCAGGGAATTTCCTGGGGATGAGGACTATGGTTTCTACTTTGGATCTCCTTAGCAAGCACTCCGTCTGGTAAGCCAATGAAAGAATGAACGAATGACAATGCAGTCTCTCCCACCTTCCGCGAGGTGATAAACAGACAAATACTTACAAAGCAAAGTGAGTGATGCCTTAGAAATGCAAAGGAGCGACTCACGCAGTCTTGGGTTCCCAGAGAATAGAAGCCCCAGAGAGCAGGGTTTCTGTCTGCCTTATTCCCTAGCGTATCCCCTGAACCTAACAGAGGACCTAGACGTTACTAGGCACTCGAAAAATACTTGTTGACTAAATAAGAGAATTCGTGTGGGTGGAATTCCTGAACTCAGGAGATGATCAGAAGTAGTTACACTTCATTTCTACCAGCTTGTGTATGTCAGAGGTCAGCAACTTCTAAAACGCTTCTCAAAGTGAGACACCGACAGAAGCATGACCTGGAGATGACCTGGAGACGTGGTAGAAATGCAAATTCTCGAGCCCCACCTGAAACCTAGAGCGCCAGAGACTGGGGTGGTGCCCATCCAAACATTTATTAACAAGTTCTCCAGGTGGTTTTAATGCATGCTGAAGCCTGAGAGGCAATTTTTTTGTTTTAAGTTTTGTTTTGTTTGGTTTGTTTGTTTTGACAGAGAGAGACACGGCGAGAGAGGGAACACAACCAGGGGCAGTGGGAGAAGGAGAAGCAGGCTCCTGGCAGAGCAGGGAGCCTAATGCCGGCCTCAATCCCAGGTCCCTGGATTATAACCTGAGCCGAGGGCAGATGCTCAAGGACTGAACCACCCAGGCGTCCCAATAGTTGGCAACCCTGGCAGCACATTACAATCCCCTGAGGGGCTGGGGGGTACACCCGTGTGTGTACCCTACGGACTGTTTGTGTTCCCCCACAGTTCACATGTTGAACCCCTAACCCCCAATGTGATCATATTTGGAAGAAGGTCATTGGGAGATAATTTGGTCTGGATGAATTCACGAGAGGGGAGTCCACCCTTGGGATGAAATCAGTGTCCTTATAAGAAGAGGCAGAAAGACCAGAGCTCACTCTCCCTCCACAAGATGAGGACTCAAAGAGAAGACAGGTGTCACAGGCCAGGAAAAGGGATATCACCAGACCCTGACCTTGCTGGTGGCTTTACCTTTGACTTCCCACCTTCAGAACTCTGAAAAATAAATGTCTGTTGTTCAAGCTACCCTGTGTGTGGTATTTTATTAGAACAGCCTAAGCAGATTCAGTGTCTGTGTGCTCATATATGCACAGTTACATACACAGATCCATACATATATACCTATATATCAGTCAAGGAGCCTGATTCAGTCGGCACTGCACACACACTGCTGTTTCCTGCTACTCAGAATGCTTGGGGCCAGGTCTCAGAACCCCTTGGTTTTCTCAGTCTCAGGAGCAGATGTTTACTATCCCCCAGAACTGTCCATCACTTTTCTGCTCTCCCCACCCCCCATCCTTTTCTTCCTTATTTTTGGAGGCAGTATATGCTGGGATAAAAAGCATGACCTTAGAAGCCTGAGACACAGATTTTGCTTTTATTCCAATTCTGCCAGTAAGTGGTTTTGTGATCTTGGGCAAGTGAGCCCTTCTTAGCCTCAGTTTCTCATATTTAAAAAAAAAAAAAGTGGAATAATACCTACACTCTGAATAGTATCAAGATTAAGTTACATTAAAATAATGTATATAAAATTCTAGCATAGCTCATAAAGCTAGGTAAATGCCACTCATCTTTTAAAATAAGCATTCCTCTCAGAGATCATATGAAAAATTTAAAGGCTTCCCCAAACTTTATCATCATAACGACCACATAAAACAAGGTGTATATTCTTCATTTCTGACCGGTGCATTTTGAAGCAATAGCATGAAGCATTTTTTTTTTAGAGAATATGCTTTCCTCAGTGAAAACACAGACTATCTGCATATGGCCTAATAAATGACATCCAGTTAAGAAATACCAAGTGAGAAAAAAACCAACCATGTTTTTAATAAGAGTCTGAGACATGTTCCAAAAGCATACAAAAAATCATGTTTGAGGATAGCCTTACTCCCTTGGAGGATGAACACAAGAAATTAAATTCCTCTAAGCTAAGGGGAAATGTGGGGGTTCCCTTCTCTTTCACTTTGCCTCCTTAGAAAATAAGGAGACACATGAGGCTGCATTCCTTGTGAAAGCGTAAATTGTTCTCACTTTCATGAAATATAATTTAGTTTCCTTTGAAAATTTTTTAAAAATCAGCTCTTTGAGGTCAACTTACATACAATAAAATTCACCAATCTTAAATGAGCAATCTGATGAGAATGGATAAATGCACACAGTTGTATAAATGCCACACATAATCATGATACAGGATATTTCCATCACAACAAAAAGTTCTCCTCTTGCAGTTAATCCTCTCTCTCAGCTCCAGACCCTAAAACCTACAGGTCTGCTTTCTATACTTTTGACTTTTCTAGAGTTTCAAATAAAGGCAATAATATGTCTTCCGTGCTTGGCTTCTTTTATTTAACATAATGCTTTTGAGGGCATTTGATTTGTTTCTAATTCTTGGCTATTATGGGCAAAGTTTCTATGAATACTTCTGCACAATTAATTGTGTGGACATATGTTTTCATTTCTTTGGATACCTAGGAGTGGGACTGGTGGGTTATATGGTGGGTGTATGTTTAATTTTATAGAAACCTGCAATGTTGTTTGCCAAAGTGGCTGTAACCACTTTTCATTCTGACAAGAAATGTGTGAGCATTTCAGTTGTTCCACATCCTTATCAACACTTGGTATTATCAGTATTTTTTATTTTAGCCATTATTTGGTACCTGTTTAGTATGTACTTTGGCCTTATTTTATATTCCTCTGATAATTTTTTCATGAGACACAATATTTACTATTAAAGAATACAGTGTCATACTAAATATTAATATTACATTAACTTAATGTGAGTTTGATTATTAAATTAATTTAGTATTAACCTTATATTTAATTCTTGTCAGCAAATATTGTGGTTTACATTGCATCACAGTTTAAAGTATATGTCTTGTACATATTTTATAAATTTATTCATAAGTATTTCAGACTTTTATTTCTATTACAAATGATACTTTCTACATCTCAATTTCTGATTGCTAATTGCTTACATATAGAAATATAATTGATTTTTGTGCACTGGCATCCTATGACATTGCTAAATACACATTAATAAACAATTTTATAGGACTTTCCTTAGGATTTTCAAGATAAACCAATTTGTGGCCTGACAATAAGGCAGCTTTACTTCTTCCTTTCCAGGAGTTACACTTAAATCTCAAGTGAAAACTTACCTTACATAATAACTATTCATTTAGCCACTCTTCACCCTTATAGCTCTTAAAAAGTTAAACCACATTTTGAACAACTCCTTTGTTTTTAGAATAACATCTTTCACCCAAAAATATACCAAATAAATACACATGAAAGATGAAATGTTGACATTATATGCTCACTAATTTTCTTGACAGTTTCTTCTTAAGAAAGAAATTATGGAAACAAATTTAAATTGTGTGACCATAAGAATGAACCCAAACATTTTGCTTGTATACATATGCATGCCCATAAAGTGAGACAGATGGAAAGGTAACATCTTTACCACTCTTTTGTCTATATGGCATGTGTGCTATTCTCTTGTTTTTAAGAATTTAGTCTCTGTGAGGCCCAATAATTTTCTTTTTTTTTTTTTAAGATTTTATTTATTTATTTTTCAGAGAGAGAGACAGCACACATGTCGGGGGAGCAGCAAGCAGAGGGAAGGGGGAAGCAGGCTCCCCACTGAGCAAGGAGCCCATGAGGGACTTCATCCTAGGACCCTGGGGCTATGACCTGAGCCAAAGGCAGACGCTTAACCAACTGAGCCACCCAGGCATCCCCTACCAGTGATTTTCTATGGTACAACTTTTTTGCAAACTTAGTTTGCAAGAGAAGAATGAGCCTCAAATTATCACACATTGTTTGCTGTAGGTTTCGTGTTTGCTTCCCGCCTGTTCTTACTTCTGTGAGAATCCCCCACAGCAATGCTTTCACCTTTTCAGTAACAGCTGTTGAGTCTAGCTTTAATTATTCCAATATTGGTAGAAACATCCTTATCACCCACCTCCCCCCATTAAGGATTTCAGCACCAGCTAAGCACAACCTAGTCAGAAGCTGACTTCCAGCACCACAGGCCCTTCCTCTCAGCTCCTGTGTTTAGAATTTCCAACCTCTCCCTCTTGCTCTCTCCTAGCCCTAAGGGAATGGCTGCTCCCAGTAACTACTACCTCTGAGACATCCCTAGTGTTTTCTTTGTCTCCCTCATTCTCTCTCTCCCTCATTGTCTTTCTCTTTTTCGCTTTTTCTTTTTCTGGTACACTGATACTAAAATTCGTATCAATTAGTATCAATCAATAAATTTTAGTCATAGTTACTAATTCATTCAATCAATTCATTTCTGTTCAAAACAGAAATGCCAAATAAAATCTAAAAACAAAATATATAATTTTTTTTAAAAAAAAGGGGGCGCCTGGGTGGCTCAGTGGGTTAAAGCCTCTGCCTTTGGCTCAGGTCATGATCTCAGCATCCTGGGATTGAGCCCTGCATTGGGCTCTCTGCTCAGTGGGGAGCCTGCTTCCCCCTCTCTCTCTGCCTGCCTCTTGGCCTACTTGTGATCTCTCTCTCTGTCAAATAAACAAATAAATAAAATCTAAAAACAAAATATATTTTAAAACAGAAATGCTTTGTTTTTGATGGACCCTGACATGAAGTGATTGGCACTAGGAACAGTCCTGTGGAACAGACTATCAAACATAGTATATCGGGTTAATTTGGTCATTTTGTGGGTTTGCATGAGTGTTGAGCTCCTTGTTAATGGAAAATGGATTGGTGGTGATCCATGACATGCACTGGCTAATGATTAATCAAAGCATTAGACATTGCTATGTCTAATGAAATACAATTTAGTTTCTAATTTGATTTAGATTTTTGATCTGATTGACTGTGGTAAGATGCCCACTGAAGTAGGTCCTCGGGAAACTAAGGGTCTTTGGCCTTTCAGCTACTGTGGCATTACAGGTAACAAGCACTGGGGTGAGATGGATTCTCTGAGTGCACTGGAACAATGACAGGGAGAAGACAGGGAATACCCCGGATGGATTCTAAGGATGTTAGACCAGGGAGGTTGGAATAGAATTCTGGAAAACACCAAATTTATTGTTTTTGATGTATCGATGAGTGTCTATATACTTAGTGTGTTGATTGGAAGTGTTTCTAATAGCTTATTCCGGTTGAGTGGCCCTTCACTTTTTGATAGCCTGCATTTAATGAGATCAAGATGCCAGAACATCCCCGGAAAAATGCAGAACAGATCCAAAAGGCTTGAGGAAGTAAGAATATTAGAGCAGATTAATCATATATGACCTACATTTCCACCTCATTACTGCCCTGTGCTACATTCACTGAGAGAGCTTAAAGGCCACTCACTGTACATCAGTGAGGGGAGAACTAGAATCTTGGGAGAGCCCGCTGGTTGCTGCTCTTGGTGGGAAAGGTATGAAAATGGAAGATGTTGCTTTCAAGATGTCCTCCTGATTTGCAGTGGGATCCTACAGTTTCAGAGGCCAAATGCCAGTGCCTAACTGACAAGGGAATATGGATACATTTACTCTATGGGGGGAAGAAATAAACTGGTAGTCTGTATATTTTGTCTTATAGGTATCTTTGGCAGTGACAAATTAATTACAGTGTCTCTAGGAATGAAATACATGGATAGCTTACTAAGATGTTATTTGATCTATTAAAAAAATAATTTTCAGACTGTTAGAAATCAGACATGAGTTGTATAATAAAAATTAAAAAAAAGTTCTTATAAAGTTTTAAAATTGATAAAAAAAATTCAAGGTTTGTCAAGAAAAAAAAGAATGCTTTCATAAGCAAAATTAGGAATAAAATAGATATAATTTAAAATGTTGCTGATATTTTAAAAATAGTAAAAGACTTTCAGGGCCAACTTTAGGCCAACAAATTTGAAAACAATGCTAGGAAAATGTAACTTTGTAAGACTGACTAATGAAAAAACAGAAAATTAATAGTCCTATAACTTTTAAAAAATTGAATCTGTGATTTAAAATCTTCCTACAAGGAAACTCATATTCAATGATAAAGTACTGAAATCATTTCCCTTAAGATTAGGAATAAGAGTAAGAAGAAAAGAAATAATCGCCATTAATATTTAACATTGTATTAAAGAAACCAGCCCAAACATTGAGGCAAGAGAAAGAAATGAAAGTCATGAGAATCAGCAAAACATGTGTAAATACTCTTAATATTGACAGATGCTATCATTGGCTACTTAGATAACCTGAAAGAATCAAGACTCTAAAAGGATTAATAAAAGATTACTGGATTAAAATCAGTGTATAAAAACCAATTGCATTTGTATAAACTTTCAACAGAGAAATTATTTTTCAAAAATAAATATCCTTTCAATAGTAATACAATTATAAATATTTAGAAATGTACAAGACCTATGGAGAAAATTGTAAAACTGTTGAAAGACAATTAAAGGAGATCTAAATAAATGGAGATATACCATATCCATGGTACTCGATATCATAAAAATGTCTTTTCTTCCAAAATTAATGTATACTTTAATGTGCAGTTCATCAAAGTGTTAACAGGTTTGCGTATTTATGTGTGTGGGGATTGGGGGGTACAAACGTGTATAAATGAGTAAGGGAAATCTGATGGCTAATTCTAAAATCAATGCAGAAATTTGAGGTTATCAGAAAACACAAAATTCTTTCAAATAAGAATCTACAATAGGGGTGCCTGAGTGGCTCAGTTGGTTAAGTGTCTGCTCAGGTCATGATCCCAGGGTCCTGGGAATCCCTGCTCAGCAGGGAGCCTGCTTCTCCCTCTCCATCCAGCTTGTGTTCTGTCACTATCTCTGTCTCTGTCTCTCTCTCTCAAATAAATAAAATCCTTAAAAAAAAAAAAGAATTGATAATAGATTAAATGGAAAAAAATAATAAAGTTACAATTTTAAAAAATAATCTTTTAAAGTATCCTGTGAAATTTTTTAAACCGCTTTACTGAGGTGTAATTGAAGTATAATAAATACGTATTCAAAGTGTACAGTTTGATAAGTTTTGGTAAGTGTTGACCCATTTGATACATTTGTGACACTATCACTCTCTAAAACTTTCTTTATGCCTCTTTATAATGCTGCCCCACTCCCACTCTGTATCAAAGCAACTACTGATTTACTTTGTGTCACTGTAGATTAATTTTCATTTTCTGGAAGTGTATATAAATGGAATCATACAGACTGCCCTATTTTTGTCTAACTGCTTTCACTGCACATAATTATTTTAAAACTCATTCATATTGTAACATGTATCAACAGTTCCTTCCTCTTTGTTGCTGAGTAGTACTCCCAAGTAAAATTTGAAATGGTAACTTACTAAACATATGGGAAAACAAAGACAAGGCAGGTGACCCCACATCCTAGAAATCCTCACAGGAATGCATGTTCACAGGTTTTCTTATGTTGGTCCTGATTGTGCTAACCCACTTTAAAAAGCTGTGGTTTTAACTAACCAGATACTTCTCAAAGAGCCTGTTGCTAAATACTGCTCTTTTTATAGGCTTTTTTTCTTTTCAGCTGAATACAGCATATTGTTATAAAACTGCAGCTATGAATGTGGTTCTCTTATAGGCCATTTAGGCTTTACTTTATTCTATTTTTATAACTGTAGCCCCACGTACCAGCTAGTTGATCTGAGCTTTTGATCCCAAGAAAGAGTTTGTGGATAGGTCAGCCCTCTTACCGCAAGAAAAGCTACTGCAAGAAAAGGAGTTCAAAGTGCAAATTGACAGCTTATCAGTACAGACAACAAAACTTCTAATGGATACATTATTTACTCTGGGGCAGTCGTGAAACTAACATTTACTTGAGTATTTTCTATGCACTTGGCATTGTTATCAGAATTTTCCACGTATTGTCTCATTCAGTCCTTAAATCCCAATGAAATCAATGTTTAATTATTCTTATTTTATATAGAGGAAACTGAGGCACGGAGACCATAATGTCACAGAGGAAATGGCAGAACATAGCAGAGCCTAGACTCTAGAGACAAATATACCTTGGTGTGAATTCTAGCCAGACATTTAGTACTGCCCAGTTTTCTTGCTGGTTAAACAAGACTTCTGTAAAATAATTAGCATAAAATAACAGTACCAGGTTATAAGGTTGTTGTATGGTTTAGATGATATAGTGCTTTGCACAAAGTAAGCAATAAACAGTAGCTATAATAATAATTATCATTATCATTATTATTGCCACGACCAAGTAGTAATGCTTTCAACCATTATTAGCCTGAGTCAATTACATGAAAGTAAAATGCTTCCAAACCTCCTAATCAAAAATGAGCTTGTGTCACTTCCAAATACTGGGCATTTAGAAGCACAGGAGATTAATATTAATTAAAATACATTCTGATTTTCCACAATTGTTGATTTATGCCCTGTCACTAAGCAAGTCTTTTACAACATTTTAAGACAATTAATTCTCTTTAAAACACAGAGAGAAAAACACACCTAATATTTTAATCAAGTGACAAATGCATTTGCCACATGGGTATTATCTGAGAGTTAGCAATTTGACTCCTTGATCAACAATCCCTGCTTTACTTTGTTCGGTTCAGCCAACTCCCATTTCTTTTACTTTTCTCAGCACATAATGTGATAAATGTTCCCACTGCAACGTGTCACAGGGTAACTGAGGTTGCCAAGTACACACACACACACACACACACACACACACACACACACACACATAGTCTCACCAGACGATGAAGAGGAGGGTCATTCAGCAAGGCTGCCATGGCGTTCTGGAATTCTTTATGGCTAGGGAAACTTGAAGGCTTGCTCTTGAATACAATTAACTTCATGGTGACTTTTAGTGTGAGTGCTTCCTTTCCCATACGTCTGATCATAACCAAGGATTATAGGCTCTTAGCCAAGATAAGGTGGGGACCACTGGCTTGCCACATGCCCTTGCATGCCACATGACAAAATTAGCCTTGCCAGTTGCATCTCTCCCTACCCCCGTACAGTTTAGGATTAGTGTGATGACCTTTTCTAATTGGTTGGCACAAAATCCTGTCTAGAGTCTTACTCTGAATTGTAGTTACCAATCATATGACTGTAAGAAAATACTCCAAGCTGTTAGCACTAGGCAGCTGGAGAAGGAAACCAAGGTAGGAATCCTTGTTCTACAAAACTGTCCTTGGCTCTTTTCTTCATAACAGAACAGAACTGGAAACGCTGTCTCATCTTGTGGGAAAATAAAGATGAATATTTGGCAGTCGTCACTCATAACCATCAAGTCCTTCTCAAATTCTTCCATGGAAGATGATTTTACTAATTTTAGCCTCCTCTTAGAAATAAGAAAGAGTTGCAAGTGACCTTAGTCTAAACCCACCAACTCTTCATGTTAGGTTTACTGCCCCATTCACCTGCATTTGTGATCCATCACATCACTTGCTCATCTCTCCCTCAATAATCCCCTCCTGAGCACACAAACACCAAGCTCTCAATACCATCTAGCAATACTGCAACGTCTCCTTTGTTGACTCCTTCTTCATTCATCATAAGTAGTACGCCAACTCTCAACTGTCTTTAAATCTCCAGGACCCCCACCACCCACCTACCAAAGCCTTTTCTGCCAGGGACTTCATCCTCCTGCTTCACAGAGAAAACCTAAACCTTCACAAACAGCAAACCTAAAAGAGTGCATCAACACATATATCCTTCCACAATGGAGAATGGATAATCTCTTTATTTAAGAAGATAATTCTTTTACCTGTCTTATGGATTTTTTAGCAATCTTCCCTTCTTTTTTTTCTTTCTTTCTTTTTTTCTTTTTTAGAGAGGGGGAGAGAGAGAGCATGTGCAAGAGAGAGCAGGGTGGTGGGGGAGGGGCAGAAAGAGAGGAAGAGAGAGAATCTTAAGCAGATTCCATGTCCAGCATGGAGCCCAACATGGGGCTCAATATGGGGCTCCATCTCACAGCCCCAAGATCATGACCTAAGCTGAAAGCAAGAGTGAGACAATTAACTGACTGAGCCACACAGTTACCCCCAACAGTCTTGTCTTCTTAAAAACCTAATCCTATGAACTGCCTCACATCATTAACTCATCATCATCCTTCATCTCTCTGTGGACTCTTTGCTATCAACATTTAAATATTCTCATCTTCTTTTAAAAAGACAAAATCCCTTTAACTGTATTTCTGCTACCAGCTACCTCTCTATATTTTTATTCATAGACACTACTTCTGATTTAGTACCTTACTCTGTTTTATTAGTTCTTCAGACTCTTGTCCTCTACCCTACCACAAATCCCCTGAAATGGCTCATGCTAAGGTCACCAAATGTCATCAAATTTAATTGGTCTTGCTGTATTTATCTGACTTCTCTATGGTATTCAGCACACTCCTTCCTGCTGGAAACATTCTCTACTCTTGATTTCAGGACACTATAATCTCCTGTTTCCTCCTAACACAGACATCTCTATCTCTTCCCAACTTCCCCAACTCATTCTGCTCTACCTCTCCAGGAAATGATGGAATTCCCCAAAACTTACTTCTAGCTCTGTTCTTAAATAAAATTATAAAATGTCCCTGGATGATTACAACTGCTCTGCATATTTTCATTTACTATTAATATGTTAATTAAGCTAAAATAACTTTGCTACTAGCCTTCTATGAAGACCATATCTATATACCTACCAACACATTCATCCTTATGTACATATTTCAAAGGCACTTTAAATCTAACTAGTCCAAAACTAATCTTAATCCATTCTCCCAAAAAGTAGTTCTTCTGAATCTTCCCCATCTAATAGTACTACCATATATTCAAGCCCACACAAGAAACTGGGGAATGATTCTTGACACTTTTTTTTCTCTTTTAACTGTCACATCCAATCAATCATCAAGTTCTCTCTAGTAGACAGAATTCCTATGTCCCTCTGGTCATGTTGCTTAAAAGGAACTTCTGGTCCTAGGAGAAAATTGTACTGAAATAAATCTTCCATTTCTCTTTCCATCCCTACTTTCCCCACTCTCCTTTTTCCTCCTCAGAGGAGAAGAAATGAATTGCCTTATTGGTGAATTTAGGAGAAGGAGCTAGGCCATTTTGTATTTCCCCTTTTGGATGTTCATGCTGTAACAGTGGGTGCATTCTAAAACATGTAAAAACAAACAACCAAAAAGTTTGACTTGTATGTTGTAAACTATAAAACATTATTGAAAGAAATTAAAGAAGACCTAAATAAACAGAAAGATATCCCATATTCATGGATTGGAAGATTTAATATTATTAAGATCTGCCCCAAAATGATCTAGGATTCTCTGCAAACCCTATCAATATCCTGACTGGCTTCTTTGCAGATATTGGCAAACTGAAACTAAAATTCATACGAAAATGTAAAAGAGACAGTACAGTCAAAATAATTATTGAGAAAGAAGAACAAAGCTGGAAGACTCACACTTCTCAGTTTCAAAACTTACTAAAAAGCTACCACAATCAAGACAGGATGGTACTGGCACAGAACAGACAAATCAATGGAACCTATCAATTCTAGTTAAGAATCCAGAAATAAAATCTTATATTTATGGTCAATTGATTTTCAACAAAGGTGCCAAACAATTGAACAGAGGAAAGAATCGTCTTTCTAACAAATTGTTCTGGGACAACCGGATATCTGCATGCAAAAAAATGAAGTTGAATATCTGCCTCACAACATGTATAAAAATTAGCTCAAGGTGGATCAGAGACCGAAGTGGATCACATTACCTAAATATAATAGACAACATAAAAACAGGTTTTAAAAACTATAAAACTCTTAGAAAAAAAGGAATAGACGTCTATGATTTTGGATTTGCAATAATTTTTTAGATATTACTTCACAAGCTCAAGTAGCAAAAGAAAAAAAATGATTAAGTTGGACTTCATCACAATCAAAAACTTTTGCACTTCAAAGTTTACCATCAAGGGAAGTGAAAAAGACAACTCACAGAATGGGAGAAAATATTTGCAAAACATATATATTAAAAGGGACTTTTATCTAGAATATATAAAAATGATCTCTTACAATAAAACAATAAAAAGATATAGAACCCAACTAACAAATGGGCTAGGAATCTGAATAGTTCTTCAAATAAAGTGTACAAATAGCCAATAAACACATGAAAAGATGCCAAACGTCGTTAGTTATCAGGAAGATACAAATCAAAATCACAATGAGATACTACATCACAACCACTAAGATGAATATAATACAAAAAGATAATAAGTGATGATGAGGATGTGGAGAAATTGGAGCTCTTATACTTGCTGGTAGAAATGTAAATTATCATATGGTTTCACTTACATGTGGAGCATAAGGAAAAACATAGAGGACATTGGGAGAAGGAAAGGAAGGGTGAATTGGGGAAAATCGGAGGGGAAGATGAACCAAGAGAGACTGTGGACACTGAGCAACAAACTGAGGGTTTTGGAGGGGAGGGGGGTGGGGGGTTGGTTAAGCCTGGTGGTGGGTATTGAGGAGGGCACGTATTACATGGAGCACTGGGTGTGATGCATGAACAATAAATTTTGGAACACTGAAAAAATTAAATTAAATTAAATTAAATTAAATTAATTAAAAAAAAATAGTGCAGCTGCTTTGGAAAACCACTTTGGCAGCTCCTAAAATGTTAAATCCAGAGTTACCATGTAATCCAGAAATTCCACTCCTAGTTATGTCCAAGAGAAAAAAAAACCTAATACCTATACAAAAACTTATACACAAATATTTAATATCAGTATTATTCATAATAACCCCAAAGTGGAAACAATCCAAATGATCATCAACTGATGAATGGATAAACAAAATGTGATATATCTGTCCAATGGAATACTATTTAGCAATAAAAAGGAATGAAGTATTAATATGGGCTACAACATGGATGACCTTCAAAAACATTAGATTAAGTGAAAGAAGCCAGTCACAAAAACCACATATTTATCTTTGTTTATATTAAATATCCAAAATAGGAAAATCTATAAGGACACAATTATAGCATGTGTAATTATGCTAAGAAACACTGAATATTAAACTATATACAGGTGAATTTTACGGTAAGTGAATTACTTTCCTATCATGTTTAAAGTTGGCAAAGTCACATCTCTCTGGCCCTTAATACACTGTCAAATATTTCCTTCTATCCCCACCAGAAAAGGTCTTCCACTTGAAAATACTCACATCATAAGATTGAGCCCACCTGGATAACCCAGGATACTATCCCCATTTCAAGGTCTCTAAACTTAATCACATCTGCAAAATTCCTTTTATGATGAAAGTCACATAGTCACAGGTTCCAGTGTTAGGTTATGATGTCTCTGGGAGTCCATTATTTTGCTGACTACAGTAGGTTAATTCTATCTCATTTAAAAAAATTTTTTTTAAAGAGTGGGTACATTTTACTTTTTTGCCTCCAGGAGAACATCTCCTAGGTCAGATCCCAGGTTTGGCTTCCAGGGGCAATTTGGAAACCCATGTCTCTCTACCCTGTGATGGGGCCTGCACAGATATAAGATAGAGATCCCGGCAAAGTGGATCTATAGACAATACACTCCCTTAGTGGGCCTTTCACATTCTAGACTAGGACAGAGACATTAGGAAAGAACTTGTCACATACCCAAGTTTCCCTTGAATGATGGAATTGTCTCATGTGTCAACTTTCTTCAATTTATTCCAAACTCAGAGGTTAGAGAAAAAGAATTACTGTCTCCAGAAGCCCAAGCATTGATTTTTGTCTTCTAGATAATGCTCGTAAACATCAATTTTACTCCATCTTCACTGTCACCACCTTGCTTTAAGTCCCCATCATGGCTCAATAAGATTATTAAAATAACTGTTTTGCATATTTTCTTTTTCTCTTCTAATCCAGTCTCCTAGATACAGCCAAAGTGACCTTATTAAAATGCAAATCTTATCATGTGATTCTGCTGATTAAGCCTTCACTTTGTTTCCCATGACTGTTGGGATAAAAATTTTAAATGTCTCACATACTCTAGATTCCAACCACAGTGCCAGTCTCCACTTGGGCCATTCCTCCCCTGGATCATGGCATCTCAGAATCCTCATATGATGCTTTTTTCCTAAGTGGACCCCTTTTCCCCTTAATTTTCACCTAGATGACTGCAGCATAGCCTACAATCTCAGATTAAACTTCTCTTCCCAGAGCTCCACTCAGAGTTAAAGATCTTAAATTATGCCACTTTTCTTTTAGCATCTACTCTTTTCTGTTGAGGTACTTACCACAATTTTTATTTAGTATCAGTATCAATGAATATTATCCATCATTTCCAATCCCGACTGGTACATTAACACACTATTACCAGTACATGAGAGAGAATAACTATGGGGTTCCCGCTGTCCCAGGCAGCCCTATTCCCACCAGAATGACTACATAATAACTGAAAGAGAAATTCACCCTAGGGAGAATGGCACAACCCAATGACTTCTTATTCTATCATTTGTTTGGTAGTAGACTTAATGTGTGTAATAGAACTCTGAACACACTCATAAAAATAGGTCATTAGTAAGCTTATGAAAAAAATAGCTATATCAATTGTATACATATAAATTGAATATTGCTCAGTCATAAAAAGAAGGAAATTTTTCAACTTAGGACAACATGGATGAATTTCAAGGGTATTATGCTAAATGAAATAAGTCACAGAGAGAAATAGAAACACCATATGATTTGTATGAGATACAAACACCATATGATTCTTGTATGAGAAATATAACAAAATAAGCCAAACAAATAAAACAAAACAGAAATAAACTTATAGGTATAGAGGAAAAACATGGTGGTCATGAGAAGGAAGGGGATGGGGAGATGTGTGGAATAGGGGAAGGGAATTAAAATGTACAGCATAGGGAATAGAGTTAATAATATCTAACAACTTTGTGTGGTGACAGATGGTGGCTAGATTTATCATGGCGATCACTCTGTAATGTATATAGATGTTGAATTACTATATTGTATAGCTGAAACTAATATGTTAACTACACTTCAATAAAAATATTAGCTATGTCACAGAAGTTAATATCTCAATGAAATATCATATTTGTTTATTCTACCACTTTCATTATCTAGTGATAATACTTTTTTAATGATTAGAATAATGGTGTTGGAAGGACTTCAAAATATCACTAGTTTTGTAAAAGTAATTTATATGGCAGTAAAGAAAGAAGTAGGTAGAAAAAAATATTTAAATTTTGAGTCTTGACTATGCCACCTACCAGCTGGGTGACTTCAGGTAAATTATTTAACCTCTCTTAGCCTCCATTTCTTTATCTGTAAAAGAGAAGAAATTATAATAGCTAACTCAAATGGCTGTGAAAAGTAACAATATTTTTGAAGTAATTGATACAGATTCTTAATATCAAACACAGTAATTCCTGGAGTTGTAGAATTCATGGAAATTTTATATATATAGTATGTATATGCATATATATAACATATTTACATAAATATAAAATATAAAATAATGTATACTCATATATATAAAGATTTTTTTTTTAAGATTTTATTTATTTGACAGAGAGAGAGATCACAAGTAGGCAGAGAGGCAGGCAGAGGGAGAGGGGGGAGCAGGCTCCCTGCTGAGCAGAAAACCTGATGCGGGGCTTGATCCCAGGACCCTGAGATCATGACCTGAGCTGAAGGCAGAGGTTTTAACCCACTGAGCCACCTAGATGCCCCATACACATAGATTTTATTTAGGTAAGACCCACAGGATGTGTCATTGTTTCTATTTTTTTCAAGTATAGACCTGACCTCATGCTATTACTAGCTTGTGGGCTGATTTGGAGACCTATACTTGCAGCAGATATTTCATAAATGGGACTTAAACCTAAACCCGGTCTTGGCTATCATTTCAGACAATTTAGTGTCTAACCCATTCAGGACCAATTCTTGCCTAGACTCTTTAAGTTCTCAAGAGCAGACTCTCCTATGACTCATGGCATGTCCAAATCTATATATACCACATAAGACTAATCTTTAAGTTACTTTCAAATAAATTCCTGCCTAATATTTTTGATGGCCAAAAAGTATAATCCCGAGTAGGAATTTTTTACTTAAAAAATGTTTACGCAATTTTAAATTGTTTGGGAAAATTCCAGCTAGGATATTTCAGTCTACTTTTCCCTAAAATATATTTAAAGAACTTTATAAAATATGGAATTAAGACCCTAAATAATGAAACTATAGAGCAACCTATAGAAGGGTTAAATTTTAGGTTATTTGAAAAAGACTAGTGTGGGCTCTTGTGAAATAAAACTTGTACAACTTTTTGGAAACCAAGCTGAGAGCAATGTAATAAAAATCTTAAAATAGCTATATCCTCCAACTTGCATAATAATCCATAACAGAAATCTTTATGAACAAAGATATTCATCTTAATTTTAATGACTGAAATTTGGAAAAATCCTAAAAATCCAAAAATAAAGAAAACCAACATCCAGACATGACATACACATTCACATGATGGAATATAATTATTAAAATGTTCATAAAGAGTTTTTAGTTACATTGTATCATAGACTTTTTCTCATTTATTAGTCCTAGGCCAGTGGTCAGCAAATCACGATAGCTCATGAAGAAAACATACTCTGCTGCTTGTTTTTGTATGGCCCATGAGCTAAAAAGTGATTTTTACATTTTTTAATGATTGGAAAAAAAAACAAAGGCAAAATAATATCTTGTGATACAAGCAAAATATATGAAATCCAAATTCCAATGCCCATAAACAAAGTTTTATTGGAATATAGCCAAGCTCATATGATTATGTATTGTCCATGGTTTATTTGGCACTACAACTACAGATTAAAGAGTTGTGAAAGAAATTATATGGCTCACAGAGCATAAAATATTTATGAAGTGACCCTGCAGAATAAAAAATTTGCTGAACCCTGTTCTAAGCCACAGTGCTATTTTAGGTTGGTATGATTCCAAAGCTCCTACCTCATGCCACGCTGCCCCCCAACCCCAATCATTGCCAATGGGGTGGGATGAAAGGCAACACAACAAAATGTTAACAGTGGAAAATTATCTTTGAGATAACAGAATGTGGCCCATGATAGACACTCAGTATTTTTGAGTGAATAAATGTGTACCTGAATACTAATGCATACAGAGGGATTCATATAGAATAGAGTTCTTTAAAAGTTCTATATCAGTCTGTCCTTTGCCATTGTCTATAGAAAAGTGACCAATTGATGAAAAAGCCAACAACTGCTTAAAAGAGCTTTTGGGTTTCTTATTATGAGAGAATTTCCTGGCTTTTGAACTTCTAGGGTCACAAAATAATGGGGGAAAGAGTCTTCTTTCATTCAAGCCTGGTTTCTGAGAAGGCTCTTCTGACACTATTGAGTGCAACAAGCTAGTGGGGTCATTGGAATTGAACAAGAGAACAACAGAGGCTGTGAAATAGGAACCCCTGGTAATTAACTTGTCTCTAGACCTGTGCTGTTGGCTACATGTGGCTCTATTGATATTTAAATGTTTTAAAGTTACATACAATTAATGTCTCAGTTCCTTGCTCACCCTTGCCTCATTTTGAGTGTTCAACAACGACGCACGGCTAGTGGCTTCTGTTTTGGACAGCTCAGAATAGGTCAAGTTTATCAATATAAAAAGTTCTATTGAACAACAGGACAGTTCTTTCAGGCAATTGGTGGTATGGTGTCGGATTGAGCATTTTTGCCCTGAGTCGTCTGTAGGATTTTTAAGCTAAGTTTCTAGTCCCAGTATTTTCCATGACAACACATCTCTAAATTTAGAAATCACTGAGAGAGATTCATCACTCAAACTTCTGTTCTCTAAATTTTAAGAATCGATATATATCTCTCTTACTTTATGCTTCAGATCCAAAAACTAGGCGTGGCTCCCCATCTCACAGTAGAAATGCAAAGACTGGTTTTTCGCAGCATATAATTCTTATTATGTAATTATGATAGATCAAGCTCTGCGGATGCAAATTGGTAATCATTTCTTTCCCTTCTCTACTTCTCTGTGATGTGTTTAAAGCCTTGTGGGCTATAAATCAAGTAATTGTTGAATGTGTACTGGCTTGCAACCTTACTTATAGCACTGTTCTCTACTCCCAGGGCCTTTTATCCAAGCCTCTGAGAGTACTTTACATTTCTGGACTCATTAGAACATCTCCTTCTCCTGGATGGGTGACAGGGATTAAATCTGCTCACAGATGGAGAGACCAAGGCAAAGAGAATTACAAGGTCACTATGTGACATTGACCATTCTAAGAACTGAATCCACTAGACCGACAGTAACTGACCCAGTGCTAATAGTGATGATTTGACCTTTGAAGAACATTCTTCAACCAAAACTTCTTTACAGGCATTTTTATTTCTGGAACCATTTCTGCATGTGGAAAAGAGCAACTTTTTTTTCCCCTTTCCTTTTTTTCTTCTTTTAGTAATTGTAAAAGTAGTGAATGCCCATTTTCTTTTTAATTTAGCAAGTATAAAGGAGAAAAAAAATCCAGAAGCCAATTGCTAATTATTTTTTTTTATCCAAGAAATATTTAGTTAATGCTTACAACATGCCCCATACCATTTTACTTGAAGACAACTTTCCACTTCACCTTGGTGAAGGTATATAAATACCTTGGTGCCTTATATAAATATAAGTCTGGGAGATAGCAGAGTGTGGTAGAAAGAGCCTGATCTTCAGCCTCAAATCATTCTGTGTCCAAACCCTGGTTCTGACACGTAACTGTGTGAAGTTGGGCAAGTCACTTGAACTCTCTGAGTCCCATTTTCTTATATGTAAAATAAGTATATTAATAGCAGCTCTGCAGTTTTTCTAAGGATTCAAATGATCTCTGCTCTGCTGGATCACATCTAGGTTGTTTGGGAAACAAGCCCTTGAGTCTCAACCAAGTTTTTGCTCTGCACCCATCTGGAGCAACATAAATGAGCAGGAATATATATATTTTTTAATCATAAAAAGAGTGTTGGAGTGGGGAATCAGAGGATATGGGCCACTGGGATATTGGCCAAGTTTTTCCAAGATTCAAGGAGGGAAGACAGATTTTTCTCCCTGGGCCAAGCTTGCAAATCCCCAAGTGTGTTACCAACTACAAAGCACTCCATGTTAACACACCATTCAGGGTGAGAATTGTTAGGTTCTCAAGCAAAGTTGTAGACTCAACACAGAAGGGGATGTATGCAGGGCAAGTAGGGCTGTGTAATCTTAAATTATAGTGAGTTAAATGGGAGCCTTTGAGAAATGATTAGGTTTATCCATAGTATTTGCAGGTCTCTCTTGCCAGCTCACATACTTCTGCCACAATGGGAATGAAGGAATCATGGAACCTTCCATACAGCCTTGCCAATTCTTTTTTTTTTAGTAGGAAGCTGATTATTCAGTTTGGAAATTAACCCAGATTCCTTGTTTCTCTTTCTGCCTACTTTCCTCTACTGTTTTCTGATCAGTTCACTTATTAGAAGCTCTGCCAGAGGGTAGAAAGGAACATGTTCAGGAAGCATTGAGTCAATGTTTCATTGTTTTCTGGTTACACAGATAAAAGTTATTTGGAAGACTATACTCTTAAGACTGTCCTTTACTCCTGATTATGCAAATGACAGATCAATCAAAGCCTCAGTAGAATTATCTTGTTTTCTATACCAATACTCTATTCTTTAGAACTGGGCACTCAAGAGCTACCATCTCCTTTTCCCCTCATTACCATGGACAAATTAAAATCTGGGTGCACCAAAAAATCTCCCAGAGGTTTTATATTTATTTTTAGCTCCACACACTGATCCAAAACTAGTGTAGAAAAACCACAGCAACCAAATGAATTTCATCTTTGAACTGATGAGAGTAATTTATAGCATGTTGAATAAGTTAGTTTCCAGTGTATAATAAAGTCAACTGATAGTTAAGTTTCCTGCCTTAAAACCTGATTTTATGAAAAGTGTAGTTGTTCAGAAAAATTTTAAGAACACAACTTTCTAACCATCTTGCCACTATGCAATATTTATTGTTACTGCAGAGACTTTTCCCCCTCCCTTGGCCCCAGCTTGAGATCATTTTATGCCCTAAAGCACATCACAGTATGCCCTGGAGCATATCTTGGGAATCAGAAGTGAATCTTTATATCACCTAATTTCACATTTCAGCAACTATGGTTTGGTCAATATCTGTGCAAAGTACACACTGAGGCAGAGGTTAAAAATACAAAGACAAAACCTCAAACTGAGTGGAATAAAGAACTTGCCTTCAGGTAGAAACAGTGTATTTTTGTTGATTTTATCTTTGATAATACCCCTTTTGTAAAAGATTAGCACCTCAACATCCACAAAACAACATCTTCCTCCTACCAAGTATTTTTAAAATAATTAGTCACTGCCTTTATTACATGTGAATTGTCAGAAGAGATATGCCTCTGGAGTCTGCTTCCAGGTGATATATCACTTCTGATCTTTATTTGTTCAAGTTGAAGATTATTGCTTTTCATATTGCCTGTGAGCCCCTGGAAGCCAAAACACAAGATCTAGCTCTCAAGACCTAGGCAAGCTATCTATTCAGAACCCTCTAGAACCACTCAAGTATGCAGATTCAACTACGGCTACAAATATACTTTTATTTTATTCTTAGAATTATAGAAGAATCTACACAGACTTTGGAGACTGGCAAAAGTTGCTGTGTGACCTTCATCAGTTTAATTAGACCCAGCCTTTTGTTCTGCAAAATGGATTTAAAAATATCTACTTCGGAGGATGGTTGCAAAGTCCAATGCAGTTCTCATTGTAAACTTGCCAGGGTCTTACCTGTCATAGAAGAAAGATTCAAATAACCACTCTCTTTATAAGCAAACTTGAAAAGTTAGTGGAATATCTTCTTGTTATGTTACAGACAGGAAAAACTTATTTGGAAACAGAAATGCCTCCAGGGGAATATTGGCTTGTCTGAAGTGTCTAAAGAAGGTGGGCAGTAGGGGTGGTGGTGGTGGTGGTGGTGGTGGTGGGTGGTTGTCTTGTTTGTTTGTTTTGGTTTAGTTTTTGTTTGCAGTCTTGCTGTCTATGACACATGGGCCAGGCATTTGGTATTTATTTCTCTCTGGGCTACAACAGTAGGGGCTAATGTCTTATTATTCATACAATTCCCAAATCACTGGCCCAAGTAAATACTGCTAATTTCATACTTGTCGGTGATGGGTTCAGGAGGAACCACCTCTGGTATGGTACAAGTTTAGAAGACAACACTTGCTAAAAAATCATGCCGTGCTAATTTCTCTCATACCTCCAGACTTGGTCATCTTGGGATGTAATGCTCAGAGCTACAGCAGCTGTCTTGACCACCATGAGGGTGAAATGAAAGTCAGGGATGGAAAAAAAAAAAAAAAGAAAGAAAGTCAGGGATGGTAAAGGACATCTCCTGACAACATCATGGAGTTGCCAAAGTAACCAACCCTAGGGTCTACCTTGCTAATGGACTTTTATATATGATATAATTGTGTCCTTGTATAAGCCAGTTTGGGGCGCCTGGATTCAACAAAATAAAACACCATTCTAATTAAAAGGAGGAGCCTATCTTCATGTATGGTGTAAGAGAATGGTCAAGTTTCATTCTCCTACATATAGCTGTCCAATTTTTCCCAGCACCATTTATTGAAGAGACTGTCTTCTTTCCACTGGATATTTTTTCCTGTTTTGTCAAAGATTATTTGACCATAGAGTTGCGGGTCTATATCTGGGCTCTCTACTCTGTTCCACTGGTCTATGTGCCAGTACCATGCTGTCTTGGTGATCACAGCTTTGTAGTAAAGCTTGAAATCAGGCAATGGTGGGATTGCAAGCTGGTACAGCCACTTTGGAAAACAGTGTGGAGATTCCTC
>CM053609.1:102967156-103024709 GCA_028646535.1 Procyon lotor
AGATGAATGGATAAAGAAGATATGGTCCACATATACAATGGAATATTATGCCTCCATTAGAAAGGACGAATATCCAACTTTTGTATCAACATGGATGGGACTGGAAGAGATTATGCAGAGTGAAATAAATCAAGCAGAGAGAACCAATTACCTTATGGTCTCACTTACGTGCTGAGCATAAAGAAAAACGTGGAGGGCATTGTGAGAAGGAAAGGAAGGGTGAATGGGGGGAACCAATGGGGGAGATGAACCATGAGAGAGTGTGGACTATGAGCAACAAACTGAGGGTTTTGGAGGGGAGGGGTGGGGGTTGGGCGAGCCTGGTGGTGGGTTTTGAGGAGGGCATGTATTGCATGGAGCACTGGGTGTGGTGCATGAACAATAAATCTTGTAACACTGAAAAAATAAACATTTTTGGGGAAAAAAAAGAAAAAAAAAAGGAGGAGCCAACAACTGGTCCTCTTATTTCTACTCATGCCCCTCATGTCTATGCGCACACATTAGTCAAAGTGACCTTTTAATATCCTATTATTACCTGGCTCAGAATTACCTGGTGGCCTCCTATAACCCACAGAATAAAATCCAAAATCTGTCTCAAGGTGAACAGTCTTCTATAAGCAAGTCTACAGGGGCCTCCAAGACAAGGGACAACATCATTCTATATAATCTGACTTCTTTCTACTTCTCCACTTTTCTCTTTCCTATCCTTCTAACCCTCTCTAGCTCTGCTATCACCACAATGGCCTTCTTCCTGATCCTTAAACAGCTCTTTCCCACCTTCAGCTCTACATTCTTGCTGGTCCCTCAGCCTGGAATGTTCTTCATCCGATTCTCATTCCATCCTGTTCTCAGCTCAAAGTTACCTTCTCAGAGAGTCCTTCATGATCCTACTACAGAAATAGCTTGCATACTCACCTAAACCCAGATCTCTATGCCATTTTACTAAATTATTTTCTTCGTAATATACATCACTATCTGAAATTATATTATTCACTTATTTGTTTGTCTTCTACCCTAAAATGAAAACTCCATGGGAACAGAGAGCCCACCTGCCTTGTTTCCCTTGCATCTCTAAGGCCATGTGTATGGTAGCATACAGCAGGCATTCAATAAGTATCTGTTGAATAAATGAAAAGCAGAATTATTGTAGGGATAGGAGTAATTCAGCCTGGAATAAACAGATAATATAAAAAGAGAAATGAAAGGAAATAGGGAACAACATTCAAAAGAAATATTTATAGGGTCATTAAAATGAAAAAAGTACAAAAATCAACATGTAGGGGTGCCTGAGTGGCTCAGTGGGTTAAAGCCTCTGTTTTCAGCTCAGGTCATGATCTCAGGGTCCTGGGATTGAGCCCCACTTCAGGCTCTCTGCTCAGCGGGGACCCTGCTTCCCCTCTCTCTGCCTGCCTCTCTGCCTACTTGTGATCTCTTTCTCTGTCAAATAAATAAATAAATAAAATCTTTAAAAAAGCAACATGCAATACAAATGTCTCTGAATACAAAAGGCTAGAGGTCTAGCTCTGAGAGAAGAAAAATCAATGGATATTGCTTTTGTATGACAATAAATCTGAACATGAAGAGGAAGACATGGTGCCTAGATCCCAAGAAGAGGTAAGCTCCACTGGCCCAGGAAGTCAAAAGGACCCAGGATCTAAATTGGAAGACATTTCAGATGTAAATTCAATTGTGACTGGTCAAAACGAAAAGTTTGGGATTGTATATTCCCTCCCTTCCTTCTGGGGAAAAACTATGAAAAATTGGAAAGAGATATTAGCTCTGTCTCTAGGAAACTGCTAAAAATTTGGAGAAGTATGAAAACATAGGAGGGGCCCAACCTTTTAAAATACCTCTTTAAATAGTATTAGGATGACATGTTTTTTGGAATACACATAGAAAAAGTTAGTAAATCAGGAAAATGAACGGATATACAAGGAAAGAGGTAGAGCCAGGTGAAACTGAAAAAGCTTTCTTTTCTGTTCACACAACCATGAGGCTGAACTCATGTCTTTCAAAGCTTAGAAATTAGTTTACAAGAGTGAAAAAAAAAAAATTGTCAGCTATACCAGCAAGAAGTTAAAAGATGCCTGAAGGGAAGAACAAGACAGGAGCACTTTGTTACATATATTTAAAATATGTATGAAGAAGGTGTCAGTGAAGACATACATTTAAGAGCTTTAAAACAGATGTTCCCATCCACATAAGTTGTTGGAAAGAAGAAGTTAAAATTTTCATGGACTTCAAGTAATACGGAAAAGTAAAGTGGGTTTAAAGAAATTCATAACAGTCTTTTTGAATACTTGAGTCCCTGACCAGAGCTTATGAGCTATGACTCCGTTGTTATATAAAAGTTTACTATTAAGTCAAGGACAGCAGTGTGATTATAAACAGATCGAGGAAAAAGTGCATTAACAACAGTAGTCTTCAAAAACAGAGGGGAGGAGCAAGATGGCAGAGGAGAAGGAGACCTAAATATCATTGGATCCCAGGAGTTCAGCTAGATAGTTATCAAACCATTCTGAACACCTACAAACTCAACAGGAGCTAGAAGAGAAGAAGAGCAGCAATTCTAGGAACAGAAAAGCAACCACTTTCTGGAAGGTAGGACATGTGGAGAAGTGAATCTGAAGTGATGGGAAGATAGACCGTGGTGGGAGGGGCTGGTTCCAGGCAAACGGTAGAGCAGCAGAGCACAAAATTGGAATTTTCAGAAGTCGCATCCACTGAAGGCTGTCCCTCTAGAGGCTAAGCGGGGGGTGGAGCCCTTTCAGGGACAGTGTGTGATCTCAGGACCCGCAGGGTCACAAAAAGACCAGGGGTGTCGGAGTGTGGCAGAGCTCCCAAGTGCCAGAGTGGGGAAGCCCACTGCAGAGACGGAACCAAGCAGTCGGATCCCAGCTCGGGATTACTTAAACTGTGATCTGAGGCACAGTCGGGCCGCTGCTCTTTGAGCAGGGACCCCATAAGCAGCAGATCCAGGGAGACTCACCTTCCTCCCCCCAGGGGAGTGGCACAGGAGTGTGCCACAGGAATCTGCTGGGTTTGGAGACTCCAAATGTGGCTGTGCGCCAGAGATAGAAACACTCGGTCACATGCTGGGTGAGTACGAGTGCAGCTAGAGACCAGGGAGACGGGCGTGACTGACTGCTTTTCTCCAAGGGTGCGAGAAGAGAGGCTCCCTGAGCTCTCCGCTCCTCCAGGGCCAGAGATTGGGAGGCCGCCATCTTCATTCTCCTCCTCCAAAGCTGTACAGAAAGTGTTCAGGGAACAAAAGCTACGAGAGTGAAACCAACTAGATTACTTAGCCCAGCCCCTGGCAAGGGTGGTGCAAGTCCACCTTGGGCAAAGACATTTGAGAATCACTGCAACAGGACCATCCCCTGAAAGACCAGCAAGAACATCCAGCCAAGACCAAGCTCACCGATCAACGAGAACCGAGGAACTCCAGAGTTAGGAGAAAGCAACATGAAGAATTTTGGCTTTCTTCTCATGATTCTTTAGTCATTCAAAATTAAGTTTTTTAAGTTTATTTTTTCTTATTCTATTTTTTAAAATTTTTCCTCTTTCCTCTTTTAACCTTCTTTAACTATTTTATCTTATCAATACATTAAAAAATCTCTTTTAATTTGCATTGTTATATTCATATTCTATCCCTTCACTGTATTTAACCTTATTTTTTGTAAACATATAGGTTTTCCTTTCTTTAAAATTTTGGGATAGTTTCTTCTAACAGATCAAAATATACCATAAATCTAGTGCATGGCTTTGTTCTAGTCTCCAGCCTGATCACATTTTCTTCTTTTTTTTTTTCTTTTTCAATGAACTTCTTATCTTATCAATTCCTTTTTTAGAATCCTTTTTAATTTTCATCTTTACAGTTATATTCCATCCCTTCATTATGTTTACCTTTATTTTTGTGTATATATAAGGTTTTCTTTCTTTAAAATTTTGGGAGGCAGTTTCTTCTAACAGACCAAAATATATCCAAAATCAAGTGTGTGGCTCTGTTTTATTCACTAGTCTGATAATATATATAATATATATATTTTTTTTCTTCTCCCCCAAGTTTTGGATCTTGTCTGATTTGGTTAGTGTATATGTTTCTGGGATTATTTTTCCCTAAAGTCAGGAACACAACAGAGCTATCCATTATCACCACTGCTATTTAACATAGTACTAGAATTCCTAGCCTCAGAAATCAGACAACAAAAAGAAAGAAAGGCATCTAAATTGGCAAAGAAGAAGTCAAACTCTCACTCTTTTTAGATGATATGATACCTTATGTGGAAAACCCAAAAGACTCTACTTCAAAACTGCTAGAACTCATATAGGAATTCAGTAAAGTATCAGGATATAAAATCAATGCACAGAAATCAGTTGCATTTTTATAAACCAACAGCAATACAGAAGAAAGAGAAATTAAGAAGTTGGTCTCATGTACAATTGCACCCCAAACCATAAGATACCTAGGAATAAACATAACCAAAGAGGCAAAAAATCTGTACTCAGAAAACTATAAAGTACTCATGAAAGAAATTGAGGAAGACACAAAGAAATGGAAAAACATTCCATGCTTATGGATTGGAAGAACAAATATTGTGAAAATGTCTATGCTACCTAGAGCAATCTACACATTTAATGCAATACTATCAAAATATCATCAATTTTTTTCAAAGAAATGGAACAAATAATCCTAAAACTTATATGGAACCAGAAAAGACCCCGAATAGCCAGAGGACTATTGAAAAAGAAAACCAAAGTTGGTAGCATTACACTTCCAGACTTCAAGCTCTATTACAAGGTATAATCATTAAGACAGTATGGTACTGGCACAAAAACAGACACATAGATCAATGGAACAGAATAGAGAGCCCAGAAATGAGCCCTCAACTCTAGGGCCAACTAATCTTTGACAAAGCAGGAAAGAATGTCCGATGGAAAAAAGACAGTCCCTTCAACCAATGGTGTTGGGAAAATTGGACAGCCACATACAGAAGAATGAAACTGGACCATTTTCTTACACCACACACAAAAATAGACTCAAAATGGATGAAAGACCTCAATGTGAGACAGGACTTCATCAGAATTCTTGAAGAGAACACAGGCAGCAACCTCCTCAACCTCAGCAGCAGCAACTTCTTCCTAGAAACGTTGCCAAAGGCAAGGGAAGCAAGGGCAAAAATGAATTATTGGGATTTCATCAAGATCAAAAACTTTTGCACTGCAAAGGAAACAGTCAACAAAACCAAACGCAACTGACAGAATGGGAAAAGATATTTGCAAGTGGCATATCAGGTAAAGGGCTAGTATCCAAAACTATAAAGAACTTATCAAATTCAACACCCAAGGAACAAGTAATCCAATCAAGAAATGGGCAGAAGACATGAACAGATATTTCTGCAAAGAGGACATCCAAATGGCCAACAGACACATGAAACAGTGCTACACATCACTCGACATCAGGAAAATACAAAACAAAACCACAGTGAGATACCACCTCACACCAGTCAGAAGGTCTAAAATTAACAAGTCAAGAAACAATAGATGTTGGCAAGGATGCGGAGAAAGAGGAACCCTCCTAAACTGTTGGTGGGAATGCAAGCTGGTGCAATCACTCTGGAAAACAGTATGGAGGTTCCTCAAAAAGTTGAAAATAGAATTACCCTACAACCCAGCAATCACACTACTGGGTATTTACCCGAAAGACACAAATGTAGTGATCCTAAGGGGCACGTGAACTTGAATGTTTATAGCAGCAATGTCCACAATAGCCAAACTACGGAAAGAAACTAGATGTCCATCAACAGATGAATGGATAAAGAAGATGTGATATATGCAGCCATCAAAAAACCCAAAATCTTGGCATTTGCAACAACGTGGATGGAACTAGAGGATATTATGCTAAGCAAAATAATTCAATCAGAGAAAGACAATTATCATATGATCTCTCAGACATGAGGAATTTGAGAGGCAGGGCAGAGGGTTGTGGGGGAAAGGGAGAGAAAAAAATGAAACAAGACAAGACCAGGGAGGGAGACAAACTGTAAAAGATTCTTAATCTCAGGATACAAACTGAAGTTTGCTGGAGGTGGGAGGGTAGAGATTGGGTAGCTGGTTATGGATATTGGGGAGGGTATGTGCTATGGTGAGTGCTGTGAATTGTATAAGACTGATAATTCACAGACCTGTACCCCTGAAGCAAATAACACATTAAATGTTAATAAACAAAAGAAAACAAAGCAAAACAAAAACAATACCTTAGAAAAATAATGTTTACCTGGTAGACATAAGAAATGAGGAAAATAATAAAGTCATCTGTGTAGACCAAAGGCCCCTTAACTCAATTGCTTGACAGAGGTCCTGGTTACTGTGGTTCTCCACAGGACTTAAACCTAATTGCAAAAGAAGGATAAGGTGGGCACTCCTAAAGACTGTGCAGTCTTGAAAATTCTAAACTCTTTCTACCATGCAAGACACCTAGAGTTATTTTCACTAAAATAGTAGTAATAGATAACATTTTTTAAATACTTACTGACTACCTGATACTTGTTCTAAGCATTTTATACATAGGATCTCATCTCTCATAACAGCACTACAAACTAGGTTCTCCTCCTTTCCATTTTATGAGCAGGAAAAGAACTCATCTCTGACATCACAGTGTCTGGGAAATGATAGGCCCCAAAATATGCAAAGAACTGATAAATTAGGGAATGAGTGAAAAGGATCAGAAGGAAGAAAAGAAAGGAGAAATTAGAGATAGCCTCAGAGCAAGAGAGAGATATCATTCTGGAAAAACTGGTAATAATAAAGATCAAACAACGTTAAGCCAAACCAAAAGACCACAAACAGTAGAGGAAGATGAAGGGCTGAAATGATCTTCAGAAAAATAACAAAATTAGACCAGGAATAATTGCATAAAATGCATCAGAAATTCAAGTGGCCATAAAAACATCAAACACACCAGACGGGATGTAAAAACACACAAGTCTAACCATTTGGGGCCATGCTGCATGTACCTTGGGCATAGTTTATACAAACAAGAGAAGTAGTTCTACCAGAGAAGATGGAAATTGTTTCCTTCAAGGTAAATACAACACAAAGAGAGAGAGAGAGAGAGAGACAGAGAGACAGAGAGACAGAGAGAGAGAGAGAGAAAGGGAAGGGAAAAAGGAGAAGGGCAGGAAGGAAAAGAGGAAAAAGGCTAACATCCTCATAGTATTTACACTGACTCTTGGCACCCAGATATTCCACAGTACGAAATTCTTCTCTGAAGGAAGTGCCAAAAATAAAGGTACAGTTCGATATCCTGAAGCATGCCTTTCTCTACCCAAGAAATTTGTATGAAAATCAATAAGAAATATAGTCCTTTGCATGATGCTTGTTCTGGAAGAAAAGACCACTGTTCTTACTAGGACTTTAGTCTAATGAGACAACTCTATTGCAAGAGAAGAAAGGCAAAAATGCAGGGTATGCCCCAGTGGTACGTAGGAAGACAGCACAAAAAGTGACATAAGCTCCTAATCTGGACAAAAATGTACAGAAGAATAGCCTGGGAGAGACCCTGAGAACTTGGTAATGTGTTGAAAAAGACAGTTTTTAGAGCCATGAAGAAAGAAAATATTTAGAGGACAGAGACTATGAGATACATCCAGAAGGTTGTCAGAGACAGATGAAGAGATGCCTACCACTCCGTGCAGTGGCTTGATCCACTTGAAACCAGGATTGGCCTGAATGACACGGGGCAGGGAAAAAAACTGCTCACCTTTTACATGTCTATTGTCTAGTACTATTTCTACTACCAGCTAGTTGGGCAACTTACACCACCTCTCTGGGATTCTGTTTTCTCATTTGTAGGAGGCAAAAAATTATATTAATCAGAGAGATAGCTTCCAATTTAGTAAGCAATTCTCTGGGGGCCTCCAGGAAGCATGGAAATAGGGACCACTGCAAGGAGGATCATGCAGCAGCAAATAGGGAAAGTATTTGTAAAAAAAAAACAAAAAACAAAAAACGTCACCTGCTGTTGGAAGAAGATGGACAGCTTCAATGTAGGAATCTGCATTACATGGTACTTCTTTGCAAAAGTGATGACTAGTGAATTTCAGAAATTTCTAAAATCTTACGAGATGAAAATCATGGTCATTATTTTGAATGCCTGTGAATTTTAAGTTTTTGATGATTTTAAGAATTACCCTTTGACCTGACCCTTGGAATCGTTTTCCCTCAATGACTTCCTCTGTCTCAGATTGACCCAAGTCTTTCTCCAATGCCTGTAGCTCCAGCTCATCTTCAAAAGTACCTATCATGGGTATATTTCCTTTGTACTCTAAATATTGTCACAGTACTTATTTTTGAAAACTATTAATTCATCTTTCTACAAAGATTTTTTAAACACCTACCATGTAAACAATGATAGGAGCGAGGAATACAATGATGAAAACAGAAGCCATCTTCAAGGACTTTATGGTCTGATGGAAACAACATAGTAACAATTAAGAGGGGGCACAAATGCTCTAATTTCTAAAATATCAGTCTTAGATACATAATTAAATTTTATAGTAGGGCAAAGAGTGAAGGGCAAGGAGTATTTTTTTCTTTCATGATTCCATTAGAGTACCAACCTACAGAGCTTTTCTAGCGTAAGTGTTCAATAAACACTTGATTGTTTTGTTGTTACATGACCACTGTGTCATAACTGCCTTTGTGCTCTGTGTAGCAGCTGAGTCTTTCACCCACTGTTCCCAATTAAACATTTGCTGAATGGCTATTATGTGCCAGGCATTGTGCAAGGCCCAGGTGGTCCTGGCTGTCAAGGAGAAAGTAGTCTGGATTAACCAGGCATGTTTACACATAATTAGAGTAGCACTGAAGATACACCAGAGTACTATGGGAGCAAAGAAGCGTGACCAACTTCATTTGGGGAAGTAACTATAATTTTATATTATAATAGGATCCTTAAAGTACAAAAGTTTTGCAGGCAAAGAAAAGTGGGAAAGGCTATTCTAGGTTATAAGAACACCATGTACTTAAAGTACAGAGGCATGAAAAAGCAGATGGGTTTGGAGATTAGCAAAGCATTAAGTATGGATAGAATTGAGGTTGGGTGGGAGCTGAGTGATGAGAGATGAGGCCACAGCTGAACTGAGAAGAGCTCTGTATGCCAAAGTCATGAACCGAGATATTATTCTATGGAGATGAAAGAACCAATGGAACATTTTAAGAATGGAAGAATTGTGATTGGATGTCTTTTACTTGGGAGAGACCACCCCATAACAGTGTGGAGACCAGTAGATGTAAGGATAGCTTGTAGAGAGATAGTAGAAAGGGTGGTTAGGAGGGGTGCCTGGGTGGCTCAGTGGGTTAAGCGACCGACTCTCAATTTCGGCTCAGGTCACAATCTTAGGACTGTGTGAGGTTAAGTCCCGCTACAGGCTCCATGCTGGGCATGCAGCCTGCTTAAGATTCTCTCTTTCCCTCTTCCTCTGCCCCTCCCTTTTCTCCCCCTTTAAAAAAAAAAGGCTAGTTAGGAAATAGTTCCAGGCCCAAAATGATAAAGGCCCAGCTAGGCTGGAGGGTGGGGTGGATTGGAAATGTATCCTCAACAGGGTTGACAGGATATGCTGAGTCAGTAGGTAGGAAATACAGAGTGGGAGGTAAACCAAGTCTGCATTGTCTCTAAATTGGGAGCCCAGTAGGAGCAGTGGCTTCATGAAATAGGAAGAAAGGCAAATTCTGAGTAAAAAGGCCACTACTGTAGATTTAAATCCTGTCTGGTGTACTCATTGTCCTGCAATTCAGGTAAGGTAATTCACTTTCCTAAGCCACAGCTGCGTCATCTACAAAGTGGAAAAATACTATCTACTTCATGGGATTGTCATGAGGTTAAACAGGAGTAAAACGTATGAAAACATGTAGCTAACTGCCTGGACAGAGAAGTTGCTTGATAAATATATATTTTTTGTTTGTTAAATCTATTTGTTGAATGAAGAAAACTGACAGAAATAGAATAGCAGAGACTAGGGTTACTAGGGTTTGAAACTAGGCTTTGTTGGGTGACCTTGAGCATGTTACCTAACCTCCCTGACATTCAGTTTCCTCACATGTGAAATAGGGAAAATTTATCCA
The DNA here is from genome assembly GCA_028646535.1 of Procyon lotor. Classification (NCBI taxonomy): domain Eukaryota; kingdom Metazoa; phylum Chordata; class Mammalia; order Carnivora; family Procyonidae; genus Procyon; species Procyon lotor. Next base: position 102,977,282 of record CM053609.1, read on the forward strand.
TCTCACTGGCTAGTTGGGAAGATCGAATTGGAAACCCTATGCAGAGCCTGAGCTAGGAGTCACTGGCACATAATTAGTGTTGAATAAATGTGCATTGAATAAAAATATAAATTAGCTCAACTGTGGTCAGTACATCTTGTTTACACAGGTAGAAAATGACCTCAGTTTACTATATATTACATACATGCTCACATACTCCAAAAGAGAACAAGTTTGTTTCACATTAGAATTTAAAATTGTAAGATACCATTGTTTGAAGAGTTAACTTGTTTAGAAACATTTATTTTTCAATGTCAAGAGAAGTCATGCCTATTTGTGTTCTATAAAAATTAGAAACTATCCTTATAGGGGCGCCTGGGTGGCTCAGTCGTTGGGCGTCTGCCTTCGGCTCAGGTCATGATCCCAGAGTCCTGGGATCAAGCCCCGCATCGGGCTCCTTGCTCAGCAGGAAGCCTGCTTCTCCCCCTACCATTCCCTCTGCTTGTGTTCCCTCTCTCACTGTGTTTCTCTCTGTCAAATAAATAAAATCTTTAAAAAAAAAAAAACTATCCTTATATCGTCCCATTAAAAAACAAAACAAAAGAGATAAATCTTTGTGCAGAGTATAGATGACCTGCATAACTTTTGCTCTATAGAAGGGATACTAAGAAAACAATTATTTTTAAATAACCCAAGTACAACCAGCATTACTTCATTTTTTATTTGTTTGTATGCCTTTGATTTGTTTGGATTCTGTTCCTGCTTGGATAAATGCATTTTACTTTGTATATTGTAGCTGTGACAGATAATGCTAGATGATCCTCAATATACCTTCTCCACTTTCTTCTAATAGATGAACTCACCTTTCCAACCTCTGACCTTCTTAGACCTCCACCCCATTTTTTAGAAACATGGCCTCCCAGCTATGGACTACATTTCCCAGCATCTCTAGAAGCTAGATAATTTCATGTGTTAAACTTCCGGGCGGTGGAAGAGGAGTGAAATCGATATCTTTCATTTCTGGGTCATCTCCTTAAACACTTGCCCTGTACTCTCCCCGTCCCTTCTTCTGTGGGCCATAACACAGATGTGGTAGAGACCCAGGTTCGGTAACATTGAAGAGCATGACCTCAGGGAATGGTAATGCAGCAGAAAGGAAGGAACTTGCGTCCTTTAATGACCTAGAGGAGTCAATCTACTTCACCACCTGGACCAGCGGGACTGTAATGTGAGAAATACATTTCTATCTATGTAAGCCACTACATTTGTTTTTGTTTTCATCATTGTTATTGTAGCAGCTCAATCTCTACCCCATGTATTGCAGGGTTTTACCTTATTTTTTAAGAAAAAAGTGATTTCAACTGTGAATACTGCCTCTAGGACTTTATGGGACAAATAGATTTTTAAAGACAGAGGTCTGATGTGTCAGGCTGAACTCTGAATATTCATTACCACACCAAGGTTATTACCAAGGGCTTTCTATTGCTCCTTATTTAATAATAGTATTTTGAGTTCTAATGGAGAATGCTTAATTGTCAACGTAGCCAGTTTTGATTATGATTATGCTGTTGTTTGCAATGAAGTAACATTTTTCCATTTCTTTTACCATCTTCTGCCAGTCGGTATTATTTGACTAAAGACCTTCCAATTAGACTTAACCACAAATTAGATTAAAAACTGGGGATCTCAAAAGAGAATGTCTAAAAAAACATTTGTTTAACTTTGAAATAATAGCGTCATTTTGTATACCATAACCACTGATTTCCTTTAAGACATTTTTTTAACTAATCAGCAGTCAGGATTGGAAATAGAATTCTATTATATTGTTTTGCCACTCTTGTGGCAAATGAGGTAAAATATGATTCAATATTCTGGTTTTGCATACCTTCAGCATAGGGTATTTGCATCAGTATTTTTATTACTAGTGTAATGAATAGCTATGCAATGGCTTAGTTGTCAAAAAATTAAGTCATTAAAAAGTTAAGAAAAGACTTACAGCATCAGGTGATGGTGTAATGTAGCATGACATAGACAGAACATATCACAGTTTTCATATATGGCCACCTACACAACCTAACCCAATCATACATAGAATTGTCTTGGATCAACTGATTTAGAAAACAATTGCACCACTGATACTTCAGCCACTTTTAGTAATTCTCAACTTCAAAAAAGCCAAATCAGTTTCTTCCCCTCACCTTCCAAGTAACCAGTGACAGCTGCTATAGTGGAAAGAACTCTTGGCTAGGAATCAGGAAACTTCATTGCTAGGCTTGGCTTTCTCACTTAGGAGGTGTGAATTTGGGCAGGTCATTTAACCTTTGTGCAGGGTGATTATGAAGCTCAGAATAGGATCATCTATAAGAAGTGTTTTGGAAAATAAAAAGCTTTATACAAATATACAATAGTATGCGTATGTGTGTATATGTAAGTGTGTGCATGTAAGAAAAACTAACATCATCAATAGTAGAAAGCCACCTGTAAATATATTTGTTCACAAGTATACTTGAACACACACATATATATAGATATATACATGTGTATACATAAAGAAACACACACACACATTTACTAAATTAAAAACTTTTACTATCTAGGATTTATGTCCTGGCTACTTCTAAAATGAGTCAAGGTAGTTATAGATTAACACACAATGCCAAGATGTAATGAAGAGCTTTAAAAAAAAAGACAAAGTCCCTGTAGATGACATTTAAGAAGCATTCTTTAGTGGAACCCCTTTGCTCTTCATTGATGGTTGATAGAAAAGCAGATAAGGGGAGTTTTATTGTAATAACAACATGTTACCAATAATTTTTTGAACATCTGTGAATTCCCCCACCCCAAATAAAATTTAGAATCTTAACAATGACCTACATCTAATCAAAAGATTTCACCCATATCCTATTCCTCTGTCTCCCCTCTCTGGGAGATAAAGTTAATAGGTCACCTCTGCTAGAGTTTTCAGGAAGTAACATCTGGGAAGTGTCAAGTTCCCATAGTGAATACAGGCAAACATTAGGCTTGTACCCTGAAGTCAGTAGGATTACTACTGCAACAGTCTTTTAAACTTTTCTCTTTGTGATCATCTAAGATTAAGGAGCAAAATGACAATCCTGAGAACAACTAATCTCCCTTAACCTAGTCCCACAGCACTTGATAATTATTGAGGACCCAATAATCTCCTCTTCTGAAATAATTTTAAGCAAGTTACATTCTTTTTTACATAAATATAAATAAACTAGGAATGAATTTTATTGTGAGGCAGAGGGTAATACAAACACCTTTATGAGCTCAGATAGTGCTATTCTATTTTGAAACCATCCGTCAATACCCTTTGATCTTTATTTTAAAACAACCAAGAGTAAAGCATTGAATTTTATGGTTTCAGTCCTCAGTGTGAACAAAAAATATATTATGCTGTATTTTTATTGGACAGAGTAGCATTAATGGTCACCTACCTCCAATTGAAACTCACAGATTAATCACTAGATTAATTTGGACCAGCCAAAAAAATGGCGTTTGACGTTTTTCCCCACCCCCCCACTCCTAGCCTTTAAAAAAACAATAATGTGTAAAATGGGTTTGAAATCTCTGCATAGGAGGCAAGGAAAGAGAGAGCAAGAGCTGATCATTGCTTACCATTCTGTACTTTGTTCTGCTGTGGTTGGTTTGCCCTCTCACTTAACCAAAGGAATCACTCCAGGAGCATCTCCAGGCATTAAAAAATGCTCAGAACTATGATATGCATCTTTCACAAGTTGGAATTTCTTCTCCAGACTAACATTTCTATTTTCCAATACTCACAAAAAACAGTTCCTAAGGAAGAATTCTGCAGCAATATATTCAAAACTTGCCACCTTAGAACCATAATGTGCCTTTCTTCTAAAGGAGACCTCCAAAAGCAGTGTCTCATTTGGTACCATGGTGTACTTGCCAAAGAGGCCACAGAGAGCACTGGCTCTGTTTTACAAATGGAGGCCTGAGTGTCATCCCAGCCTCTCCCCACACAGAGAGAATGAGAGGAAGCAGTGACAGCCACATATTCTACTCATTTCTTGAATGTGCATTTGTGAGCTCACATGTAATGACAGACTCCTTAAGCAGGTGCAGAATAAACAAGTAGAATACATTAGGAACACTGGTCCTTGTGATTAGAATTTAATCCGTCTCACGAAGCAACTGCAAAGGGACAAAATGTATGCAAGTAAACATAGTCTAATTGATTCAGGACTCACCTGATCTCTCTTGTCCTCTTGGAGTTGTAAATATCTGCCCAGATTGGCAGAAGTCACCTAGAACAGAGTCAGTGGAGAGAGAGAAGCCCCAAGCCCTTGGTCTTTATAGGCAACCCCCTCTCTGTTCAAATATTCTCTTCACTCTGATTGGCTTCTGATTCTCTCACTGCTTCTTGCCTTTGAAATATTCTCCACTCAGCAGCATGCAGGGTTAATGTCTCCAACTTCCCCCAAAGCATCTACGCATGTACTGGGCACGTATGTGTATTTTCAGTGACCCAAAGTGACAGTCAGTGGGAGGTATCATCTTGTAACTCCTTTTCCTGGAGATTTGTCTCTCCCTTGCATGGCTTGTCTTGGCTCTTCTAAAAGGCTAAGGGAGGTTATCCACTCTCTTCACCCACAGGTTACAAACCATAATGTGGCTCTGTTTCAGAAGGATGGCCTGCATGACTTGCGTATCACTGCCAGAAAGAAAACTCAGGTTCTATATTTGAACCCCTACCTTGTCTTCCAAATCAAGCACCTCCAAAAATTATGAGCTCATTATTGCATTTCTATTTGAAATCTTCCTACCCAGGTTAACAATATTTCCTTTCTTAATCTGATTTCCCCCCCTTTTTTCTTCTTTATAAAGTTTTCTTTATAAAGTTTCTTTTGACCCAGGTGAAGCTATGGGTTGTTTTCTGGGAAAAAAAAAAAGAAAGAAAGAGAAAAATTCTTTTATTCCTAGCTTCACATACCATCTTACAGAATGAACATATGTGATTTTCAAGGAATAATAAACAATAATTTTGTTCATCATTTCATCTTCATTTCTTGATTGCACAAATGAATGTTCAGGTCAAATTCCGCCATAATAAGACAAAGGAGTTTCCAAGTTACTTTCTTGGGATGAAACTTGATTTTACCCATTGTTGAGTGAAAGCAAAAGAGAAGCTTAAGAATCATTCAACTCAGGGCACCCGGGTGGATCAGTTGGTTAAGTGTCCTACTCTTGATTTCAGCCCAAGTCACGATTTCAGTGTCATGAGATGGAGTGACATGTTGGGTTCTACACTGAGTATGGAGCCTGCTTAAGATTCTCTGTCTCTCTCTCTTTCTCTCTCTAAAAAAAAATCATTCAGCTATGCATAGACTTTGCTATTATAATGATATTTGTTGAACTGGCAAATATCCAATATACTGTTTTTGAATTTTACCATGACCAGTTTTGATAGCCAGAATGTGATAGCATGATTACCTACACGTAACTTGATTTTTACAGCTCTGGTCTACACAGAGACTGGAAAAATATCTTTTTAAAATCATGTTCAATTGAATTTAACTGATTTCTGCCAAAGAGATAAACATCATCTTTCCCTACAGTCTTTTATTCCAGTGAAATTCAATTAGTAATGAGATTTAACAGTTTCAACAATAGGTTTAATCCAAGTTTAATCTTTTGAAGTCTTGAAGCAGACTAATGTACCCCTTCTTCCCAATATTCTCTGGGATGGAGATGTACTGAATGTCCTCTCAGAATTCTCAAATGTTGAGTTATTTTTGATTCAGAACATTTCCACTGGTTGCCCTTGAGTAGACATGCCGTATTATCACATTACCTTTGGAATCTCTTTAAACTGTGACCCACATTCTTAGTAAGGCAACTAGATATGAACACCTTCTTTTCCACCAACCTTTTTTTTTAAATGACATCTCCCTTGAATAACTGGTCACCTTGCAGGGTCTCAATTCATTAAGCTGAGTACATGTGACACATATTCCTATGAACTATAGGGACTTTTTGTTTTCCTTAATTGGAAGCACCAGGAACTTTAATGTTACCCCACATATTTGAATTGTAACATTTACAATATTGTCCTAGAGAATCTCTTTCCTCAGTATTTCTCATACTTTCTTTATACCCGGCACACCAATTACACATGTGTGTGTACACTCATATATTCACAGTTAAAAACTTAAGTTTTAGGTTAAGTCCCACCTATCTAACTCATAACGCAGACCTTTAGATAAAAGAAATTTTCTTGCAGCTGAAAAAAAAGAGAAATTTTTCATTACTCTTTTAACATTCATTATTGCTTACTGTGGATACCTATCAGAGTACACTGTCTTTCACAATAATCTTTTTCACTTGGTCTGTCTAAAATAAAAACCTTGTGAAGTCATTGTCTCCTTGTCTTCACCTCCCCTCTCCAGGTGCCCAAACCAGTCTTCAGAAGTGTCTTTAGCTAACACAGACTTCTGTCTACTCCTCAGATGTCTTGATTTTAATCAAGAATGAATCTTAATGAATTTCTAAATGGCATGTTTTCAGATACCCTTAAAGGGGGTAGGGGAGATAGGGGTAGAAACATTGCCAGTGCTTTGAAAGGAAGATATCAAAAAGAAAAGTGGCAAAATGCATAGCTTATAATTTTAATGAAAAAAGTTGTACCAACTAATCATTGTATTTCCTTACACTATTTCTAATATTTACCCTGCAGAGTGGGTATTATTCTTATTAATCCCATGTTTACAATTAAGGAAACTGAAGATCCCAGTTGTTTTGTGATTTGCCCAAGGTTAAATAGCAGTGAAGTGGCCCAGCCAGGATTCAAACCTATGGATGCCTGTGCCCACCTACCTGTGCCTGCACATTGTACTGGACTTTAGGGAAGAGTAAATAAGAGCTCAAAATCTCCAAGTTTCAGCTCCAAGTAATTTGGAATTTGTTCAGACCAGAAGACATATATGGAGAATCTAAAAATGCCCCTCCTTCCATCTCTTTAAATCCAAGGAAAGTATAAGAGTAAAACATAAAAGATGGACTTAGACGTCAGAAAGTCAAATTTCGTTTCTGCCAGTTATTATACTGGCTCTTACCATGGATCAAGTTAGTTGTTTGGAGCCAGGTTCTTCCCTATAACAATGAATATAACAATACCGACTCCATTGGTCTACTGTGAGGATGCAATGAAAATAACTTACATGAAAATCTCAATATGAGTGCCCCACTACTAGTAGGACCTCAGTATTTTTTTTTAAAGATTTTATATATTTATTTATTTGACAGAAAGTGAGAGAAAGAAGACAAGTAGAGCAGCAGGCAGAGGGAGAGGGAGAAGCGGGCTCTCTGTGGAGCAAGGAGCCTGATGCAGGACCCTGGGATCATGACCGAGCCAGTGGCAGACACTTAACCCACTGAGCCACTCAGGCGCCCCTTATTTATAACCTTTAAATAGTTGCAAAGGAAGATGTTTCTCAAGTCTATGACAACTTATTCTTAAATGATCAATGGTCAACAGCTACACCACCATGGCTAAGAGTATAAATTCTGTATCCTAATTGCTGATTTAAATTCTGGCTCTACTCTTAAAAAGTTGTATATTTTACTATATTTGCTCAATACTTCTGGGCCCCAGTTTCCTTATCTATAAAATAGGAATAATAACAATAGCATAGCTTACCTGGTGAGATTTCATAAGATTTAAATTCATTAATATAAATAAAGTGATTAGTACAGTGACTGACACTTAGTGCTTTATAAATGCTGGCACTTAGTAAGTGCTTTATAAGTGCTCACTATTGGGGTGCCTGATAGCTCAGTGGGTTGGGTGTCTGCCTTCAGCTCGGATCATGATTCAGGGTCCTGGGATTGAGTCCCGAATTGGGCTCCTTGCTAGTGGGGAACCTGCTTCTCCCTCCCACTCTGCTCTTGCCCTCCCCCCCTGCTTGCTTGTACTCTCTCTCCCTCTCTAATAATCAAATAAAATCTTAAAAAAAATAAATGCTAGCTATTATTATTAACCAAGCAAATAATAGAGCTAGAATAGTAATTCTCATCCAGGAGTGATTTGGCCCCCCAGGGGACATTTAGCAATGTCTGGAGACATTTTTGATTGATACAACTCAGTGAGGGGATGACATTTAGAGGTTAGAGACCAAGGATGCTATTAAACATTCTAAAATACATAAGATAGCACCTACAACAAAGAAATATCTAGTCCAAATGTCAATAGTGCCAAAGTTTAGAAATACCAAGCTGAGAAAAACCATTGCTGGTCAACAGAGATCCTGAGATACTTTCCCAGGGAGCATAAGAATTCACTAACCAAATATTGCTGGAAAATCAAATAGTTATGTAGAAATTGTACCCTATTCAATGTCAAGTAAGCTAATATTGGAAAAAGTCAAATGGTTATTGGATACATGTGACTATAACATTTCAGTATGTCTTAGATTTACGTTAAAATGTTCTTTTAAAAGAGCAATATTTACTTCTTATAAGATCATTATTCTAAAATCCATTGAATAAGAACTTGGATAGTGGATAAGCAAGGATGTGCAAGGGCTTTAGAGCCTGCAGGTCCCACAAAAATTAATGTTTGCAAATTTATTGGGATTTCTTCCCCCACACCAGGAAGATGGTCTGCGTATCATGGACACTGGGTAGGAAAGAAAGTGGGCATGAATTTTTATGCTCCTATGTCTTCACCCTCCTCAACCTTATTGACTTTGTGGGCAGTGGGACTGTTTAAAGAAAGCCAGATATGAAGTGCTCAAAGTATCTCTTTTCTCACAGTCTCAGGATCTCAGGTGAATTTAGCAGGATCCTGAACTAGGAGGATTCCTTATCAATCCTGTGACTTTCTCTAGATGTCCTCTAGCTTGGGTTGAAGAGGACATGTTGGCAACTCTAATCAGAACTAGGTAATCCCCGGGGATGGCCTTTCCTTAAGACCCTTCCTTAGGAATAGCCTTCAAACTCTTAGAAAGAAAAAAGGAAGCTTTCCATCAGGAGCACATTAGGTCTTGACTTTTGTTATTTGGGACCTGATGGTTGGTACTCAGGGAACTAGAAAGATGCAGTGAGGCCTCTTCTTCTCCAGTCCTTGGCAGGGAGATACTCAAACACAAAACACTTTTCCAATGAACAGAAGATAACAGGAAGAGGTAGGACTCCTTTTTAATGCTTCCTGGTGAGATCTACCAGAGAGGTTCATATGAGTTTAGGATGGACTCAGTATTGTCTGCCATATAAGAGGAGAACTCTGTATCATTCTGATTGTAGTGGGTTGAATAATAGTGCATAAATATATCAGGTCCCTGTCCCCAGAATCTGTGAATGTTACCTTATTTGGAAAAAAGCTTTCTGCAGATATGACTAAATTAAGATTCTTGAGATGGGGTGAGATTATCTTGGATTATCTGGGTGGGCCTTAAGGGTAATCAGGCATATCCTTGTGAGAGGGAGGCAGAGGAATATCCAACATGCAGAGAAGAGGAAGCCATGTGACCAGGGAGGCAGAGACTGGAGGGACACAGCCACCAGAAGTTGGAAGGGGCAAGGAATGGACTCTCTCCTACAGCCTCTGAAATAAGTATGGCTCTGCCAATACCTTGATTTCTGTCCAGTGAAAATGATTTTGGACTTTTGGCCTCCAGAACTGTGAGAAAATACATTTCTACTGATTTAAGCCACCAGGTTGTAGTGATTTGTTTCAGCGGCTACAGGATACCAATACAGTGATCATGACTGTGGCTTCTCTTCTCACAGGCATCCATTAGCCAAACCTAAGTGGGAAAAAGGAAGTGGAAGAAGAGGAAGAAGAATGGGAAAAAAACCAAAAAACAGAAGGTAGGCAGGAGTTAGAAGATTACTTATGACCAGGAGCAGGAAGAGGAGAAGAAAGAAGAATCAGAAAAAAGTGATAGAGAAATAATTCAAACTGAATGGTACAGGTCATGTATGAATCAGATTGGGGAAAAGTAGAGAGAGTCCCAACATTCCCCTCTTATCTACACAGTGGACATTAAGGCTATGCTTTAGGCTTGAGTCACAAGACTTTTAAAACATCTTTAAAACATCATGATTCATCCAATGGTTATACGTAGCTCACTAAAGGTTTTCTCATCAAGGTTACCAATGACCTCCCTTCGGGCAAAAGACAGTAACCTTTTAGTCATCAAGCTCTTTAACCTGACTTGCCAACACTAAACATCGGTCAAGATTCTGCTCATAACCCACTTCTTCCATAAAATTTTCCTTGATCTTTGTTTCTATTTTCTGATTTCCTATGACACTCTCAGGAAATGTGGCTTTTCTTTCTGCCCCTCTAAAAAGAGGCCAGGGAGGCTGCTAAGCATCCTAAAATGCACAACACGACTCCCTACAACAAAGAATTATGGTATTTTTATACCCCTCCAGCACTTGGCACAGGGCTGGTGTGGAATAGAGTCCTGTGGTAACTGACTACCTATTACTCTGTTCAATAATACAGATGGTCTCATCTCCTTCATCTTCTACCTATTTATCATATTATACCATGATGATTGATAATGACAATTATGTCCCTGAGGCATGCTGGGCCTAAATCATAAAAAAATAAATTGACAAAATTCATTCACTGTCTTGTTGGTTAAAAAAAAATCTACTCATACATTTTAGAAAGATTTCCAACTGGAAGAGTTGAGGCCAGAAAGCATTACTCATTCAACCTAATTTAATTCCAAAATGCAATTAACAGCAACTCCTCAAGTCCCAAACACTCACAGCGTCTGAAGATTTACTTATGAGCAGGAGAGTTACAGGTTTGTCCTAAAATATACCTGAGGGTACCAGCTTTCTGGTATTTATTTCCCAATATATGGCAACTCTTAGTATAAAAGCAAGCATATTTTAAAATTGATTGTATGTCCTGGCTTAAAATTTCCCAAAGGATATTCTGCATTTGGGGGCTGTTTATATGTTTCATATTGCTCATTTGCACGCAGTGTAATTGAAATTTAAGTCTAGGTCAACAAATCATCCCACTGTAAGTGATCAGATAACTGCCCACGGGCAAACCATTACGTGCACACATGGCTGAAGAATCCAGTCAGGGACGTAACAAGTGTTTGTGAGGATCCCTATGATCTCACATTTTAATGTTTATTATTTTTTGTTTTTTAAGCATAAAAAGAATTGAGGCACATTGTGGCATTCCCATCATGTGAGAGCAGTTTATAAAAAACACATTACAAATTTAGAATCACAAACACACAGAGAATGGAAATAAATTAAGTAAAACAAGTGAACTAATTAACACACTTCCAGAACAGAAAGCCAAAACTTAAAATAGTGTACACCTTAGTGAAGTAACAGCTGTTCTTATTAAAGACCATATATTCCATTCGTATAGTATTTTGTAATTTATTGCTTTTCCCACGTTGGAAAAATTATGTTAGTTATATGGCCCCCTATTAACATTTTTTGGCCTTTTATAAGTAACAGCTTTGAAACTGGACATTTAGCTATCCATTAAGTCAGTCCCTTGAGAAAAGCTCAGGACACCAATACAGTGATCATGACTGTGGGTTCTCTTCTCACAGGCGTCCATTAGCCAAACCTTTGAAACTGGAGGTTTTGAAACTTTGAAACTGAAATTTTTTTTTCTGTCTCTTTAGAATACTTCAAAAGAATGATTCAGGGAAATAATAAAAGGATTAATTCGAAATGATGAAATGATAAAATGTAAATGCATCCCTCCACACACACTCACTCTGTTATCTATGTATCTAAAGCATCGTGACTCACATTACCCGTATATACCACAGATTTCTAATTTTGACATTAATTAGTCCAGAATAATGACTGAGATCAAAAGTTCCACACATCATGAAAAGCCACGTTTTATGTAAAGAAAAGGGTCCTTGATGAGGCAGATGTTACCAGGCTTTTTTTCTCCACTTTCCAAAAAGAATTCTATGGGTCGTAGCCTGTTTTCCTGTTTGTTAAAGATAAAATGCGTAGTATTCTCCAAGCACTTTCTGAAACTCTTAAACTTCACTGTCTTCCTGAGATGAGTCTGCCCTGAAGGGAAAAATAGTTTTCTTCACCCAGTGCCTTTTTACTTGTATTAATATTAATATCCCATGAGAATATTAGCTCTGGAGGAAAGAATTTGGTGGCAAAATTCCATATTTACTCATGAAATCCACCCCCAACTTCCACTCACAGATTTTAACAGGACAGGCAAAGGAAAAGCTCCCAAGCCTACCGCCCTTTCTTCACGCTTCCCCTCAGCTTCTTCTGACACCCACTCTGGGTTTGTTTTCTGTTGATTTTTTTTTTTTTTTTTTTTTTTTTGTTCTTCCTGTCGAACCAAAAGCCACTTTTACTAGCAGTGGCTCCTTTTTGAGTATACTTTGTATTTATTAGGGCAGAAAACTATTTAAGTTAAAAAAAAAAATGACTTCTTTGGCCCTGGCTAGAGTGTGAAGACAGAAAATGGTGTGTGTCGGGTCCTCTGGCTCTACCCTCATCCGCCTGTCCTCCCCCTGCCAGGCCCTGCTTTGAGGGTTGCAGGAAGTGTATATCAAAGCCTCACGCATCAAATCTCAGTAAGCTTTAAGCAATGGAGTGGGGTTGACAGCAGTTGCCTGTCCTTCCTCTCCTAGAAATGCTGTTTAAAAGTCTTGCTGAAAGAAACTCCTTGGTGCTATTGGTCTTTAAAATGATTTTTAAATGGCTATTTGCATCTGTGGCTGAGTGACAAAGCCTGTGAACTGTGGAGTGGCTCTCTGCATTCAAATGTGGGCTCCGTACTCAACCTTGAGTAAGTTACTCTACCTCTCCGTGCCTCCATTTCCTCTTCTGAGGTATAGTCTTGAATGAAAATGGTAATACCAACCTCATAATGTTGCTATGAGGATTAAGTAAGTTAAAATATGCAAAGTACTTCAGAATAGTGTTGCCATTTGGTACAGTCTGTGTTATGGATAAAGTATACATCTCTTTCTCAGACACACATGAAGATTTGAAGACATGCTTGTAGCAATAGAGTATTTTGAACTCTGAACAACAGTTGACCTTTGAACAACATGGGGGATCAGGGCCCTGACCTCTAACTTAGTAAAAAATCTGTGTGTAACTATTGACTCCTCCAAAACTTAAATATTAATAGCCTACTGTTGACAATCAGTCTGATAATATGAATAGTCGATTAACACATATTTTGTATGTTATATAATTTATATACTGTATTCTTACACTAAAATAAGCTGGAGGAAAGAAAATGTTATTAAGAAAATCATAAGGAAGAAAAAATACATTTATAATACTATACTGTATTTATTTTAAAAATCCAAGGTAAGTGGATCTGTGTTCAAAGTCATGTTGTACAAGGGTCAACCATGTGATGTATGTGTATATATATGCATACTATATACATAATATATATAAAATATATATAAACTACATACTTACAAACTCATGTATATAACATATATATTATATATATAAATGAAGTGGCACTCAGCAAATAGTTGGTGAATTAATACCATCTAACAGAATAAATGTATTATCTAGAGTATAATTAGCTTTTTCACTGCTCTGTATTTGGGGTGATCTATTGCTGTTAATCAATGGAGACAAGCATCGCAGGGTTCAGGGTAGACTTGTATGGATAAAGGAGCTCAGGCCTAGATAATGAAGAAAGAAACATGTACAGGGATCCACCATGAGCCATGTTCTGAGCTTGGCACTTTTCATGTGCCATTCCTTATAAGACTTAACAGCTCTTTTAAAGTAAATGCAATAAGTTGTATTATGCAGATGAGGTCAACAAGCTCAGTATTACCCCAAATCACACAGCTAGTAAGTTAGGGGTGGAAGTTGGATTCTAATCCTATACCACTTTTAAGCAAAGAAACATAACATGGGAAAAGGACCAAGATAGGTTATGCAAGGAAAGTTATTTTCGAAAGAGTCATTATGAATAGATCATTGATGAACAAGGTTTATAATTCAAAGATGGTTTGGTCTACCTTAGCCTCAGCCTTGAGTCTAGATATTCAGACTACATACTCTCCATTTTTAATTCCGTGAAGAAAGCCATCGTACGTTTCAATCATAGACTTAAGCATGGCCAGAGATGGAAAGTCAGAAGACCATTTAGTTCAACTTCCTCAGTTAACAGCTAAGAGACTTCAGAGGTGAAATGAGAGGCTCAGAGTCATACAGGCAATTAACAGCATAAGCAACCAGGCTTCTCCTGGACGCAACACTCCTCGCCTCACAGCACGCTGCAGAGCCAACTGGGACACCCCAGTTTTCAATCCATCCATTTAGATACATGTACATTCTAGTTCATTTTAAATATTCCAATTTCTACTTTAGCATCCAAACCTAAAAAGAATATTAAGGTGATTCTTAAAGTTCTTTGGGAAGGTATAATAAATAATAATATTCTCCAGTGGAAAACAGAATGTATCTCTAGGAGCTTCTGTTTTTAAAACCTGACCAGAATTCTGGTGCTGCTGTAAGCTGTCAAATGAGAACAAAATCTAAATAGTGTCTGGGGGGGGAAAAACAGCCTTTTATTTTATTTTATTTTATTTTATTTTATTTTATTTTATTTTATTTTTTAAAGGTTTTATGTGTTTATTTGACAGAGAGGAGAGAGATCACAAGTAGGCAGAGAGGCAGGCAGAAAGAGAGGGAAGCAGGCTCTCCGCTGAACAGAGAGCCTGATGTGGGGCTCAATTCCAGGACCCTGAGATCATGACCTGAAGGCAGAGGCTTTAACCCACTGAGCCACCCAGGCACCCAGAAAATAGCTTTTTAAAAAGAAAGTAGTGTTTTTCTTCATGCAGAGAGGAATTAAAGGGATTTTTCATTCAACAAATATTTAGAGTACCAAATAACAGTAACGGGACTCCTATACTCCTTATGTATTTTGTAGCCCTCATTAGAGAGCTGGGTTTTTGATAGTCATTGAATGGTGGTGCCTTTTTCTGTGTTCAGTGAGTAGATGGCTCCAGGACAAGAATCACTGAGATGATGTGAGTAATCACATACTACTGATGGCCTTCTGTGGAGGTAGAAGGAGATGGCTCTTGACTAGTCCAGTGTTTGTGTTGTTTAGAACCATGCCACATAATATGCACTTTCTTAGTTATATCGTCATCAGTAATGTGAAGTCCAAAGGCTTACAACTTCTTTCATTGGGCATGCACCAGAAACTTATCATTAATTCATTAATTGCACTATTTCTTATCTGGCTGCCAAGCATGAGGTAGTATGATAGGACATATACTAAAAAAAAAAAAAAAAATTTCAATCTGGCTATATCATAATACAAATCTGTATCAGGGAGCCTAGGAACCTTTGTTAATGTGAGTTATAAAAGATAGTTATAATGTAAAAAGCACTGCTTTTTCACTGCTTCAGAAATATTGCATTATTTTTATGAAAGATTTTGTTTATTTTAGAGAGAGAGGGAGGGAAAGAGCACAAGCAGGGGGAGGGGCAGAGGGAGAGGGAGAAGCAGACTCCCCACTGAGCAGGGAACCTAACTTAGGGCTTGATCCCAGAATGCAGAGATCATGACCTGAGCTGAAGGCAGATGCTTAACTGACCAAGCCATCCAGGTGCCCCAGAAATATTGCATTATTATTAACAGAACATCCAAAGATGCTAGATTTTGGGAATCTCAAACTTTCCCACCTAATCTTCAAAATGTGCCAAACATCATTTTGGTAGAGAGGGTTGCAATGGCAATGTGGAAAGGAAGGATGTACTAAAGTAAAGGTAACGATGGAGAAGGATGGAAGTACACAATTCTAAGTGATTTTTATAGCAGACGCTTAATCCAAGTCAGCAAATAAATTGCCCAGTGACAAGAAACTGGCATATGAACTAAGCAAGTTTCTCAGGCCAAACATCCAGAAATAAAGGAATGCTGGTGGGACTGAATAGGCAAGGAAACCACAATAAGCCACAAGTTAGCTGGATATTGTCAGACCTGTAAGGTCCAATAAAGATTTACTTGCCATATTGTATAGGGGGTGAAGCCCCACATCCTGAAGACGATATTGAAAAGTCAACAATGATGGATCAACTGATGTTCATTCATCATATGGGTCTATTTCCGTAAAATTCTATGTTATAAAATCAATCTGGGATTTAAGGGACCAACATCACAATCTCAGGGATTTTGTTCCTTATAAACCATCTGGTGGAAAAGTCCTGGTGAACTATGTGGTGATGACAGGAATCTCTATAAAAATCCACCAATATGATGGCCAACATATACTCAGTCCTCAATAGCACACTTACACAAACACAAAGGAGATGGTGCATGCAATGATAATACAGATACTTTATTGATATCCATTATGGGAAATCAGCACATTTCATGCTCAGTAAATTAGTCACTAATATTGGTGACATACAGATGTTATCTGATCAGTGTGGTTTTCATGCCATTCAAAGCACTGAAGGCATGGTTGAAACCCGTAGGCAGAAACTCCAAGAACAACATTGCGATTTGAATTTTCATGAGTACAATCAGGCAACTGGTCTGTTAAGTGCTGAAAGACATTGCAAACCTGGCTATCAAGATGTTAATAAACACCTTTTGCTTAGTGTAGAGAAAGATGATGGAGAGTGTAGCATGGTTAGTTCAGTTAGTGAATACATTTTGAACACTTACACTATGTTAGCTCCTATGGTAAGCAAAACACAGTGCCTTTTTTTGTCAAAGATCTTACTGTCTAGTGAGGCATCTTGCAATTCAGAAATATAATTACATTGATAGCATTTATACATACTACCTACAATAAAGATGTTTTCTGGGTACCACTGGTTGATAAGGTAATTTTCTATATAGCTTTCAAGGATTCTGATTCTGGATCCATATTGATTTAGTATATGTGCTGCCGAAGCGAGCACGGATCCATATTGATTTAAAGAATCAAGAAGATGTTCAATCTATGATGATACCAAATAACAAAAAACTAAATCTTGGTTCCATCACATACATTTTTTTTTTAATTCTAGACAGACCTTTGGCTAATAATTAGAAAAATGAACTACCAATATTAAATTGGTGATTTACGTTGGTCTGACCTTCCCAGATCCTACCTGGATTCCAAACATTTCCAAATAGCTCTTCTCATAGGTTATGGGTAACTTGAGAATTCAGTCTCCTAATGGCACCAGCAAAAGGTAAGTAATTATTCTGTTGATAGAAGATGATGTTGCTTTTGTAAAATCGGTCAAACACTTGTATAAAATTGTGGTGGATCAAAATAAGCATGGATTTCATTCAGGTAGTTGCTACTTTGATGAGCTTCAGTTTGGGTAATATTAGGAAAGTTGGTAAGTTTCAGATGTGTTGATTGCACATGCAGAAGGACAAAACAAGTTTCCTTTTGCATCCATTCTTTCAGCCTATAAATTGGGGTTAGGAGACAGGGAAGCAGAGACTTTGTAAGATGTTAACTTACTCTCCTGTATATGCCTATTTTTTAAAAATATTTTATTTATTTATTTGACACAAAGAGAGATCACAAGTAGGCAGAGAGGCAGGCAGAGAGAGGGGAGAAGCAGGCCCCCCGCTGAGCAGAGAGCCCGACGCGGGGCTCGATCCCATGACCCTGAGATCATGACCTGAGCTGAAGGCAGAGGCTTTAACCCACTGAGCCACCCAGGCGCCCCAGCACTGATCTTTAACAGGTGGCCCTGTATATGCCTATTTTGTTTACAGTTCACTTGTAATCTCTCTCTGAGAAGAGCAATAAGCACTAAATATTTAAGGGTAATGAAAATTTAAGCTGAACATCTACTTGTATCATGGGAAGTTTTTCTCTAGCTGCTCTGTGGTACCAGTGTCTGCGACTGTACATCCCACTGAGAAATATAAAGTTCCAAAGGGTAAAATTAAGGATAGAGAACATCTGACCTCAATCATGGGCGTCAGGATAAGAAATGCATAACACATGGTCACAGCTCAAAAGCAGTGATCTCGAGGTTACTGCAGACAGAGGATGGCAGCTGTTCAGTTGGACATCTGGATCTCAGTGGCTCCAGAATGGGATTGTTCTTACATGAGATCTATGAGAAGCTCAGCCCATCTTCGGCAACGGTTTTGAGAATCTGATTTCATCTTCACGTAGCACCCAATGACTGGTAAATTTTTACATATACACAAGATCCTTGTTTCTGGAAAGTAAAGGTTGCCCAAAAGCAAACTATTAAAACAAGAAGGATCATTTTGGGGTTGTATGGCTCTGTCCAAACTCATCCTTCACCTTTAGTGCTTACACTCAAAAGAGATTAAGGATAATGTAAGGGTCTTGGCTGTCTTCCTGTATTATTTGATATCATCTAAATACACATATAACTTTTTACCTACTTCGTAAAAGTTCAGTTTCATTCCCTCTTCTGAGAAAAGTAATAAATATAGCAAAATGCTGATAGGTAATAAAGTTCAGCAAATGCAAGTTTGGGTTAATATGTGAGTTGAGTTGTCATCAATTTCAAATGGTATCATGTAACTATTATAATTGGTAACTATGAATTATGAAGTATTTGTATATTTAAACATATATATTCAGCTAATCAAATTTACCAGTGTACCAAATAAAGGAATTATATTTACATTCTTAAAAATTACAAGGTTAAGACTGGTAATATGTCTCTGGTAATACATAGATCAGACTTTGGACAGACATTTGAATTATCAGAAATAATTTCTTGGGTGGAAGGCCACGAGCGCAAAGTAACTTATGAGTGTAAGTATGTATTATATATTATAATATTATAATATACTTACATTATAAGTATGTTGTTGGCACAGTCCTTGTTCAGCAGTGGAAATTTTTCCTAAAGTAGATCACAAAAGGTTTCATAAACTGCATTTGTATACTTATGCAGGCTTTTGTTTTTGGTTTATTTTTGTTTTTGTTTTTAAATTATTTATATAACTAGTTGGTACAAATCCCAAACCATAAAATAACAGGTTATTTTGAAAATAGTTTGAAGGGATAAGTTGTTTGCTCAATTTACTTGATATTGCTATTTATGTAAGAATTGTACATTTTAATTGCTGTAATTGGCTGCAATTGGCTGGGGTAGGGGTTTAGCAAAGACTCCGAATGTGGCCTATCTCATTACTGTAAGTTGCTCAATAAATACATACCCTTCCAGAAAAACACACTTTCTTTAATGTATGACATAGTATGATATTTAAATCAATTGTTCAGAAATTGAGAGAAGTTCTTGAAAAGAGTTAAGATACTTTAGAATTAGAATTCTGTGTATATTTTGATTTAGTCCATTCCTAAACAAATGAGAAGGGGAAACAATTTCAAACAAACATTTCATATTATCAGTCATATATAATGGGGGAGAGGTACAACATGTAAGATAAAAGGCCAAGACAAATTATATATGGCCACTAATCATTCTTCTGAGGACAAAGAGATGGAATGATGCAATAAATCCTTGATTGCAGTTGGAGACAGTGAGGGAAAGCTGGATGATACTTAACTGTTCAGTGGTCATCAAACTAAAATCTTTTTTAAGGGGACAATGTCAGAGCCGGGAGATGTTACTCTGACACAGAGCATGGAGGACTGTGGGCTGTTGTCGTAGACAGAACAAGACGAACCTGCATATGAAATGATCAAATGTGGGCTGCTGGTGTAGACAGAACAAAATGGACCTACAAGTGAAATGATCACATAGTACCAAATATCCCAAATCAGGCTGCTTCCCAGCACATGGGAGGGAGGAAAAACAGGATCAGAACTCAGCCCTAAAGAAGTTCACACCGTTTTGATGTTAAAATACCTGTTCTGCTCTCCAAATCAGACAGAGGAGTACACCTCCAGGTCCTGATTTACTCGGATGCCTCTGTGATGATCCTGATAAATGGCCAAAGAGTTCTGGTTAATAGAAGTGAGCAGGCAGAGAGCTGGTGGGGAAGTAACCTCGACTGGTAAATCAAACATCTTTGGAAGCTGTTTTAAGTCTTCCACCTGGGTGACCCAGGGGACTGGCTTGGACACCTGGGAGAATATATAACACTGGAAACCAAATTTTAAAAGAGTACCCTTGTACATCATTGGAAAAGAAACCATATTCTCATTTTGTTTGGGGGTAGGAACTAAAGCTCAAAGGCCAGCTATAATCAAACGAAGTTTTAAGGCATGGATCTTGAACTTGAGAATTCATCAGAACCCTCTGTAAGACTTTTTACAACACATTGCTGGTCCTGCCCCCAGAGTTTCTGAATCACTAGGTCTAGGGGTGACCTGAGAATCTGTAGTTAAGCAGCTCTCGGGTGCCGCTACTGCTGCTGGGTTTTGAGAACTAGGAGTTTAAGGAATACTGGACAAAAGGATACGTACCTTACAGAAAATTATGACTTGTTCTCAGTGGAATCTAATCAGTAAGTTTACATGCAGTTAAGATTAAAAAATGAGCAATGACCACCACTGTTAATTTGCAACAGTCAACCTAACCTCACAAAAGACTTCTCCAATGGAAAAAATGGGAAACTCTTTCCACGGTGCACACTGGCTTTATTGGTCTTAGTCAAAGCACAGAATGAACCTTGGCCAGCAGTGTGAGGTCTCCCAAGCCTGCAGCTGTTGGGAGGAGGCTGCTCTGCCAGTGACTCTGGGCAGGAAGTGCCTCATTAGAACCGAGGCATCTATTTTATTCAGTTCAGAATTAAAAAAAAAAAAAAAAGGCAAAACTCCCTAGGTTTCTCCAAACTTCTACACTGCCCAACCTCCCCGAAGCCACCGTATCAGATGACTTTACTGCCATGGCTGCCTGACTTCTGGTAAGTGACAGCTTGAGGTTCAGAATGATGGGGAGTTTTCAAAATGCTAAGCCATGAATCAAGCCTGTATCTTCACTCACGGTGGGCTTAGTGAGAGCATAAATAAAATGGAATTCCAAAATGACAGATAAGCACAGGGCACTCAGACTGAAAAATATCTGAGAGGAGGCCACTTTCCACCCGGATCCAAACTGCCAGGAAGCAGTCCACAAAGAACATTCAAGATCAGTGCAACTTGCATCAGGGTGCAAGTTTGAGGCACTTCTCAACGCACAGCTTTCTGGGACCCTGCATCAGATAAAGGGCGCAGTGCTACCACGGTTGTTTTTTTTTTTTCCCTTTCAAGTAAACAGTTTAAAATGTGTGTTGTTGAAGGCAACCCAGCTTCCTCTGTGCTCATATCATTTTACAGAACTCCTGCCATCCTTCATTCCCTTCTCCAGCTAAGTGCTCAGCAATAATGGACAAACAAAATCTAAACTAGCATTACCACTACCCTAGGGATAACACTGAATACGAGTTATGCAGTATGATCTGATAATAGCTGGCTTCAAGAGCTGAAGGAAAAAAAAAAAACAACCACCTTGTATAGGAGATATATTAGAAACTTAAGAGTTTAAATCCTATGTGCAACGTGACACACATTTTGGGAATTGGTCTTTCAGCTTTCAGGTAAAAAAGGTGACATAAATAGGTTCTCCTGATTGATGAAGTATGTATAAATACTGCTCTAAAAAATAGCTGTGCATCATCCTACAAGGGTGAAGAGAAACAATCTTGTTTTACCAAAAGGAGCATTTCACCCATGGTGAACAGACCAGCCTACATCACTAGAAAAAATAATATCAGTTAATTACTAAGCTCACTAGCTCTTTATGGTTGCCCTTTATTCTGTTGTCTCGAAACACAGGCACAGCACGAGCAGACGTGACTCCAGTCCACAGGCTGGCCCAAGTAAGGGACATAAAGCTGCTTCCAAAGATCCTTGAAGAAATGACTATGAAACCTAGAGAAAGAAATGAGAGAGAGAGATGGACAGACACCTGGAGGAAATATTTCCAATTGAAATAGAGCATTTCAAGAACAAAGGGAGATGTAGGGACTATTTTGAAGTACAGATTTTCACCTTGTCAGCCAAGTGTTTTAAAAGCCATTTGAACTCCCGGTGTCTTCAAAAATACACCTGACTCTAAACTGAAACATTTGTAAGAAAAACAAAAACAAAAGGAAACTGTAATTTGATAGAAAACCTGATACTACAACATTTAGACTTGTCCTTTAAAAAAAAAAACCTTTTAAGAAAATATTCAATCAGAAAAAAAGGGGACCATCTATTACTAACTAATGAGCGTATAATATAATCCTCCTTTCCCTTAAAATAAGATCTTTTCTTACTTTTAAATCATAACATCTGAACTGTTGGTAGTTTAATATCCATTAGCTTTGTTTAAAAAAATATTGCTTCAAGTCAGTATTCTGATTTTTTATTTCCCATCAAGTATACAGCTAAGATGATACAGAGCTCCAATATTTAAGGGTAAATTGTTCCTGTTTAAAAAAAAAATTAAATAATGCCAGTCAAAATGTCTTACTAAAAAGTAACGTATGAGAGGATGTCAAGTCGTTGGGATCTATGGAGTGATGACAGAAGACAGCATGGGCACGAATGTCCAGCATCTGCCAGTCTGAGAAAGACACAGCATTCATTTCCGGAATGGCAACTGTGTGACTTCAGTGCCTTAAAACATAGCAGGTTATTGTTAGAATTACAAGCAAGGAGTGTGGTATGGCTCTTTTTTTGAGTATGGCAGCATTTTTTTTTTCATGTTCCCCTCGCCTCTGTGCTCACTGGTACAAGACTCTACCTTTTGAAAGGTGGAGGTCGTCGGATTATATATTGTTTTGACTATCCTCCTGAAAGGAAACTAACATGCTACTATGTTTAGAAATCCAGCATTTTCCTGCAGAGAGCAAGGCAACAAGTTCTCATCCACAAATGTCAGCATGGCTTTGTACCACGTTAGAGTCAAGCTGTGTTACAGAAGATACCCAGCCACAGAAATATTCCTCGGCTCTTAGCCATGGGCACTCAAAGACACTTGCCATTTAAATCCTTTTGCAACTGGCTGGCCCCAAAAGATGCACCTCTGACAGTCTGCCCTCTCATTGTAGGTCACAGCTTCAAAGGTCAACGGTTGGGGCTGATCTGGTGGAACGCTTCGAGTGAACCTGAGTGGGGTTTGGATTTAGGGAGGATGTGAGCCTAGATGTGGATAAAGCAGGAGAGGCTAAGCTGGGGGCAGATGAGGTTAGAACTCGAAGGTCCGCCTGGTCTCACCAGAGCAGAAAAATTGGTTTACTTTGTTACTAATCAAAAGCAAGGGAGACTTCTCTGAAATTTGTTTGGGGGCTTGGACTCTAAAGTTCTGTTTCTAGATGTAAGCATTTCTCCTAGCCTTAAATTAGATGTGTCGTGTTTTGTACGGAAATGGAACTAAATGGAATCTTTCATGGTTTAAATTTCTTTTCTCAAATAGGGATAAGCTGATGTTTTTATTGCTAAACATTTGAGAACTTAAAAAGTTGAAAGATGTAACTATTTTTATATCATACTTTGGTGCATGAAATGCCTTTAATATACAAACTTTCCCAAATTTACTTTCCAGCTTACGGTTCTTGGTTTAGTCTCGATCCAAGAAAACCAGATGCCTTCGTGAGGGCAGCTTCCTCATTTGAAGGCCATGAAAATCACAAATTTTCTTTCTTTCTTCTTAAAATTAAATTGAGAGGAAATACTGGGATAGTTTGAGGAGAGGGTGTAAGAATCTTAGAAAAGGAATAATTTACTCAATGATCATTCCTATTCTTGGCTACTATATGATGTAGGGTTGGGTTTATAGTACAAATCCTGAGAACAATTTGAGATTCCTAACGCTTTGTTAAAAAAGGGTTTGCTAGGTAAATATACCATCTGATTGTATGTAAGAATTTGGTTCCATTTTAAAAAAAATTTGCTATTTAACTACAAGATTAAATATAAGGAAAATGTAACAATTACTGTGACTCTAAATACACCTTACATACCATTGACCAGAGCCTCAAAATGGAAAACGCATTTACTTTACTTGAAGGGATAAAAATGGAAAAAAAAAAGGCTTGTTTTCTTAGCTAAGTAGGTAGGCACTTTTAACCCACATAACCTTTAAATCCAAATGTCTTAAGTGTATTGTGTATTAAGCTATAGATTTTATCTCTTTTATTACTACAAATATGTAAACTATAACAATAAGAAAAGCTAGTGATTCTGGGAAACTGGATGCATAAGATGTTATATAACCAACTGGTTTCCAACCTTTAAATCAGACACTAGTAAAGGAAGTAATAATAACACTAGCCAAGGGGAAAAACACCCAGCCAGATTTCTCCCAGCTGTGTTTCTCCCCTCTGTGGCCTTCAGTAACTTCAGTGGAAGTTTAGTGTGTTTAGGGAGAAAGATGGCCAGAAGAATCAAAATTATTAAACCAAAAAGGTCAGTCTTCAAATTAAGTCTTGGACCAGGCTCAGTGCAAGAATAAGGTTAGTCTCTTCCAATGTCCCAATACTATAACCAATATGGCTGATCAGCCACAACTCAAATGGGGCTGATATCAGGAGTTATCCTGCCAAAGGGGTGAATGAAGGAAAAACAGCTCCTGGCTTTGAAATGTACAAATCAAGCTATTAGTGTTTCCTTAGCATTCCTTTTGATTTCCAACTTGAGCTTATGGTGACTGCAAGAGATAGGAAAAATCCTCTGAAAAGACAGGTCCTTGGATTTAATTCCACATAAACAGAGAGCCAAGGAATTTTGACAAAATTGTTGCTCACAAAAAGTTGACTTTGCCTTTGAAGTTCTTGTGTGTTCCATATTTAAAGTCAGACACCTTCACTCATCCAACAGTAGCATAGGGCATTCAATAATATGATATAATGGCTTTATTTTTTTCAGATTAAAAAAGGCCTTTCATAAGGTCCTTCTCCATTCTGTTATAAAATCATCAGCTAATATGTTCTAAAGGGTTTGCCAGGTAAATAATCTGTGTTACCTTCAACTTTCAGGTCTAACTGGCCTGATGTAATTTTTTTTTCCTTTTTTTAATAGCCATAGATGTGCGAATTGTGGTTTAAATCAGTTCCCACTAAAAAGAATGGACTGCACGGAGTTCCTCCTGACACATTAAGGGAAAAGATATTTAACTTTTATTTGTAGGATTTAAATAAAATGTGTCCACATTTTCCCTTATTTTCTCCCCAGTTAGTCATTTCGATCGAAGGAGATAAAATAGTGTTGGTCAAAAACATCAATGAAAATACTGACATAATTTCTCTCTACCCCCAACATTACTCTGGTATGATATAGGTTCTGTGAAGCACTGGGACTTAGAGCTGCTCCTTCAAAAAGGACTCCCCCACTGAGCCTTCCTGCACTCATCAGCACATTAACAGCTAGAAGTCCTGAGGTTAGACAAAACCAAATCAAACCTGTTTAATGTTGTCTAATGCAGATTTCTCCAGCTAGCCTGAACACATCACTCCTTTTTTCATGGAATCTCTAATGCCAAACAAACTGTAGGTCATGTACAGCTGGTTATGTGTCTCCATTTTCCTTCTTAGCACAGACTGGCCCCTAGTAGGAACTCTACAGAAGATTTCCATAATGGATAAATGATAAAATGCATGGCTGTCCCCTCAGAGGTCACATAGATAGTATTATGTAATTTTTTCAGGTCAAAGATCTCCGTCTCCTGCAGTGACCACTGGCGCTCAAATTCAGAGACCACGAGTGCCTCTTCTTCTGGACATTTAAGTATAGTAAGTTAGTAAAACATATAGTCGTGGCAATAGAAGCATCTTTATAACATGTGAGAAATCTAACAAGCAAGTATACTTTAACAAACACAAAAGGTTATTAGGAAGGTATTGCTTTATTGCCCTTGTCCCTCTGAAGAACATTCCATCATGGCCCAGTGGGATTCAGTTCGTGGATGTTTTGCTCTTAGGTAGCATTTAATAGAAATCTTTCTCCACTGGTAGATTGACATGTAAAGAGCAGAAGTTCTTAAAAACACTTTGATGTTGAGAAAGGGTGAGATGTTGAAAGTACATAGCGCCAGATTTTACAAGAACTCTTGCAGAGCAAATCTCATGACACAGGAGTTTGGCAACTGTGCATTTGGTCAGAGTAAACTGAAAGATGGTCCGGAATATGACTGAAGTGATCGCAGTAAGATATTTGGCCACAAAAAGATAAATAAATAAATTGTGCTATGAATTCTTTACAGTGTTCTACAATTCAGGTATCACTTGTAAATTCTTTATTGCTATTAAAAATGGATGATTGGAAATAAAATTTTAAGGTACTGCATGTAGTAACAGACTGCTGAGATGATGGATGTAACAATCCTGACCGTTTATAAAGCAGACTGTCTAATATTATATATGCATATCTCCATGACATGTCATAACATGTGAAAATTTATTAGGGAGAAAGAATTTTTTAAAAAATCAATTGTATATATAAACACTCCCTGAATCTAAAGTGCTGGCAACTTCTGCCTCAATAGGAACTTCCCTGCTTTTTAGTCAGTCATTTGTAAAAAAAAAAAAAAAAAATCCCAATTACAAATCCAAATTTTGTTTGGAAAAATGTGACTGACCACACCTGAAGAATGAAAATGCAAAGTGAAAAGCATCTCCCTTTCTCTGCTGGTAAAAGTTGCCAGTAAGTTAGTCATATGTCATTCATGAGCTGATATTACTTGGATTGATCTAACTTCTATTCTTCCCAAAGACCAAATATATTGTTTCACTCAGTGCTTGGCAATGCTGATGAGCAGAAGCTACGGATACGTCTGCTGGATAATCTGGGCCAAACTGCAACAGGGGCAGATATGCTGTCATTGGTAAAACACTCATGTAAAGCAACAAATTACATTTTGCTTTTTTTGCTTTCATAGTCTTCCTTCTTAGACTGTGGACTTGTTCCATCCATTGGTAAACTTGTGGCATCTTCCTTGATTGAAGGTGAATCTGGAGTAACTGTTCTTTTGGTAAGTGCTGGCAAGGTGAGAAAAAGACAAAAATAAACCTAAATGAAGAGAACCCCCGGGGCTAACAAAATTGTAAGTAATCACTGCGTCTGACCTAGGTTTCTGTAAACTTTACATGGACTAACAGACCTTCAATGTAGGAATAAATGTAGTATGGTTACTGTATTTTGGAAAACATCTATTCATAGGATTTAATTTAGCAGGGATTTGGAGAGTGTCTCAGAGCAAGAGATGTGCATTTGGTCAATATACAATGATACCAAGCACACACACAATCTTGGAGGGAGAAACCTTCATTGCCTTCTTTTCATGGAATCTTCTGTGTTCCACAAACTGAGACTAGATCTGGAATCTAGGTTTGCTGTCTTTCTACAACCACTTACTTCTACTCTGAGCTCCAGATGGGCACGTCAAACCACCTACAGGAAATCCGCCTGCCCGATATCTAACCTCCGATGCTTGCCCTTCCCTTACTTTCTCCATCTGAGAAAGTGACACACTTATCACCCCCAGCCCTGGTTTCTCAAACTTTCATTCCTTCCTTCCTTTGTCCTGTCTGCTCCACTCATCCCATTTAAGAGTAAATTATGGCCTGATGATTCAGACATGTACCCTGGGGCAAATAATATATGTTAATAATAATAATAATAAAAAGAGTAAATTCTGAAGATTTTACCTCCCAAATTCACTCCAGCCTTAGGCTCCATACTGTCTCCATTTCTATCGCCTCGGCCCAAGCCACCATTTTTTTCCTGCCTATTTTCACTGTGTCCCCTACTCCAAACCACAACCAGGATTATCTTTCCAAAAGGTATATATGATTATGTCACTCTCCCATATAACCCCTCCCCGCCAATCCTCCAGTGGCCTCCTAGGAAACAGAATAAAATCCAAACTCTGGCTGTGGCTGAAAAGGCTCCCATGGAACTTCACCTCTCCTCTCCCTCTTTCTCTACCTCTCTCTCTCTTTCTCTACATCCCACCTCCCCCCGCCCCCCAACTCAGAGCTCTGTCTCTCTAGAAGACCTTACCTGATTTTCTGCAGCCTTTATACTTACTGCTTCCTCTGTCAGGAAAACTCTTCCCACCCAATTTTAACTCAGCTGATTCTTGACATTCAGGCTTCAGATTAGTTGTAACTTCCTCAGAGAGGAATCTCCGGATCACTAATCTAAAGTAGTCTGTTCCATTTTATCTCCATAGCACTAAACACCATTTAAAACTGTTTACTGCTTACTGCCTCTTTCTTCTATGGGATGAGGTGATGTTTGTTTTCTGGCCTGTTCACCTACTATATCCTCCCTGAAGCTAGAGAGCCTCCCGCATAACCTCTTAGTAAATACTGTTTGAAGAAGTGAATACACTTATGGGATTTTTAAGATAGTCAATTTGGGATTTTCTAGCTGCTTCCTAGGAAGTATCTACTGAATACCTGGTAAATCGAAATAATCAGAATGTCAGTATTTAATCTGACACCTTACTGGTCAGTGAAAAGATCGTCACGCACACTATCACAAGAACTGAACCTATAAAATGGAGAGACAAATGTGCTTCCATGAAATAAATAAACTCTTAAAGGACAAGAAACATTTTTTCTTTTTACCTTTATCAGTACCCCTACATTTTGATTCCCACAAATCTTTGGCATTTTATTCTGCAAGTCTGAGGCCAGACTGCCTGTGAAGCAGTTCAGTTAGCCAGTGGACCCTGAGGTACAACACAGAAAATGGTGTGCTGTTCTTGCTGTGGAGAAATTATTTTTCATCAAAGGGACTTACAACCCCACTTAAAGGCACCTCAAAACACAAACTGAGAACAGTAACTTTTCTTTTCACAGCAATATAAACTGAAGTAAGAAAGCAAAAGAAAGTTCCTTTTAGTAACTTTCATTGACTTGCTTTTTAAAAAATATCAAGTTAAGGGATGCCTGGGTGGCTCAGTTGGTTAAGCGGCTGCCTTCGGTCCTGGGATCGAGTCCCACATCTGACTCCTTGCTCGGCAGGGAGCCTGCTTCTCCCTGTGCCTCTGCCTGCCACTCTGCCAGCTTGTGTGCTCTCTCTGACAAATAAATAAATATTAAAAAAAAAAATCAAGTTAAATTAATATGTAAGACTCACATTCAAATCCTATAATAATCTGAAGATAATACTTCCCACCCCCCCTTGAAAAATCATAGTCCTTTCTTTTGGGGTTTATTTTAATAAACATTATTGACAACAGTTTTAGAACTATAGAAAATTTGAAATCTGCATTTATTTTAAAAATTTAGTTTAGTGATACCAACTCCACAGACATTAGGCATTTTAATTTCAAAGGACTTGAGATTTTGAGAAGTCATCAGACTACTACAGCCCTCCCTCAAATCCAGTCTGCTCCTGGCCCCGAGTGAGGGCCCTGTCTTGGGAGTCATGTTCCTTTAGCCTAAAAGAAGCTATACATGGAGACCAGTGGTCAGTCACTACTTATAAAAAGTAAAAATGACAGTTTCAAAAGCTGCCATTATAAGTCTCTCTTTCTAAGCCCCCACTGTCTAAAGGCTGAAGGTAATGGAATCCAAGCCTTCTAAAAGAGTGTCCTGAATCACGGCCATCACTTCTAGGCAGCCAGGATAAATTTGGTAGTAATCATGGCTCTAAATAATGGATTTCTGTGTTCCTATTTCCAATGGTAATATAAACTTACAATTTATACATTTCTTCCCTTCTTCCTGGCAGAAGGAATCTACCTTTTCTTGAATTGACCTGAACTACACAAAGCTGACATAAATTACTACTTAAAACAAACTTTCATTAATGCTGGATCATTTCAGAGACCACAAATTATGCAGTATTTTCCCATTTCCTTTGTTTTTTCCATGGTCAGTGATTCTACACTTTCGTTTGGTCACAGTTTGACAGGGCGCCTACGTCAGCAAAATGAAAGCCTTAGCATCTATGGCATAGACAAAAGGGCCTCGTCCCATACAAATCCCAACTTGAGTGAGAAGGAGCCTGTTCTGTGGGCTCATAAACTGGCATCTGCCTCAGCACCTATGGTTATGCCCTCCTCATGTCTCTGTACAGGTCTAAACTGCTCTAAACTCCAACCCCCAGCTTTCATGTTCCATTCACAAGGCAATGAGAAAATCGAACACTTGCTAGTCAGACATAAAAGGTGGGGTGTTTTTAGTAGCATTTTATTTTTATAAAATGCCTTTCAGCCAAAGTGTACATACAATAGCACCAAAGGGCTACACAGAAAGGCAACAGCCTCTTATCCCATCCCACCCCGTCCCCGAATCCTGCACCCCAGAGTCAACTACAATCAACCCTTTTAGCTTTCTTTTCTGTATTTCTTTCAAAATTTTTATAAGAAAAAGCAGCTTATATGGCTATTTTCTGACATCATTTACAGACGTATTCACACCCATCCACCTCCCCTCACCCCATCCTCCTTATATAGTTACATTTGAACTTTTAGTTGTGTCAATAGTATTTATAATATTATGTAAATATGGCTCACACAAACCTAATAAGTATACTATGACACTTCTTTTCTTACCCATTTTTCCCCTAGAGTTATTAACTGACCCATGTTTTTATTTTTATTAGCTCTTTCTCTGTGACTATTCTTAACTATTTCTAATAGCACAATGGGATCTGCCATATTCTAAGTGCTCAACTGAGTCAAATAACCTAATATCTCTATTTTCTAAAGATTTTCCTAATGGAATCTTTCCTTTCTTCTATCAAGTTGAGAGAACTAAACATGAGTGTCCAGATTAAAAGTGTCTACCCATCAAATAGCTCGAAAAGCAAATAAAGTAAGGCCTGCAGGGAGGTAAATCATCACAAAACTCGCTGGGGTTCAAGAGAAGATCCTAAAAGGTCCCAGGGCTGGGAGTTGGGGCATTAGTGGTGGTGGTGAAGATCACTTGAAAGGAGTGGAGGTCAACACAAAAAGACATAAGGTTGCTCAACGGCAACATTAGATTTTGGAAGAGAGTAGTGCAATGACTTCAGAAACAAAGTCACTTTCAACCTAGATTTTTATAGCCAGCCAAAATCTGTCATGTGTGAGTGGTGGAAGAAATCTATTTTTGGAAATACAATGACTAAAAGCATTTACCTCCTTTTCTTTGATGTGCTCCCACAAAAGAAAGAACTGAGACTAAAATGGAAGGCATGAGCAAAGGAAGGCATGTGTTCTGAGAAACTTGGGCCCCAATACAGGAAGGGAAGTGAAGGAAATCTCAGGACAACAGCCATGCAACAGGTATTAGCCCTTCTAACCTGCCCACTCCTGCCTTTTGTTCTCTCCTCTCAGGACTCAATAATCAGGTACTGTTACTCTTGAAGGGGTTTTCTAAATATCTTTTCTCTCCTATCATCCCATTCTTTTTCTTCTAGTTTCGTTGTGGTTTTTGCAACTTTGCCTCCCACCTTTCTAGTTTTTCATATTTTAAATTTCTAAGACCTCTTATACTGTGCTCCTTTTTCATAGCATCTTGGTCTTATTTTTTTAATGGGTGTAATATTTTGTACCTCTGAGGACATTAATGATGTTTTAAAAGACATATTCTATTCCCCATGTGATCAATTTACTGTAGGTTCATTTTTCTCTTTGTTGGCTTTGACATTTCTCCTTAATTTTGGAGGTTTAAAAGGAGGTTAGAGAAAAATTACAGGATAATTTCTGTAACTAAGCTGAAATTGTTTATGCTACAAAAATGGAGCAGTATTCAGAGTGATCCTAATCCACTTCTAAAGTACTACATTATGAAAAACATATAGAAAATTCAAGGTTTTTCAGAAAAGTAAATAAGAATAACTATGATCTCTGGAAATAAGTTTAATTCAATCACCTAAAATGAGGTACCTGTGATTAAATTTTTAAAAGTATCCTTGAAAGCATGGAGGTAGGTATGGAGGAAAATCATAAAACAGACTTGTCAAAAAGAGGAACAGTAAAACATAAAGCTATGAATTAATAAATTAATAATTTAACAAGAAGTTAATGAAGAGGTTGTTTTTAAGCTGAAATTTTCAGTCAGATTTTACAGTGTAGACTATAATAGGTACTTTCATATCTAAGTTGTGTTCTCAATGATATTTTTTCCTGTTCTTACTTAACTTTGTTTCCTTTTGAGCCAGTATTTACGTAGGAACATAAGGCTTCCTGTGAGGAACACATCTTAGAGAGATGACCACAGCTGGTCATGAAATGCTACTGAGTATAAAGTTGGATGTCATTTCCTTCACTGCCTGTAATAATAACAATAATAATAATAATAATTTCTAAAAACCTGGTGTTTTCCCCTCTAATGTCTCCTAACCACTATTTCCTAGGTGCCTTCTAGGGAGCCTTACGAAAGTCATAATAGCAAAATGAAATAGTAGTAGAATAATGACCTCTATGTCCATATCATGGTGCTATTTATCTCCAGGCTCCTGAATGTCTTAATGGGTGGGATACTATGATGTTTGATGGTGTTTTGTCCTTACCCTATGCCTACATGTTCACATGCATCCCACAAACCTGACGAAAATTTTCCATTTCTTCATATGAAACACAAAACATTTGTGTATGTATATATCAGATTCTGAGGTACCATAATCCGTTTGAGATACAATTTACATTGAAGGGCAGCTGCCAGATTAAAAGAGCA
This sequence comes from Procyon lotor, assembly GCA_028646535.1. Taxonomy (NCBI): domain Eukaryota; kingdom Metazoa; phylum Chordata; class Mammalia; order Carnivora; family Procyonidae; genus Procyon; species Procyon lotor. The sequence goes on from CM053609.1 coordinate 103,009,833, forward strand.
GGGGTTTTATGCAGACATATAAAATCACTTAGTAAAATGGTTAGGACAGGAAAGAGAAAATGCTCAGCCTTTGGAATAAAATAATCATGATATAATGAAAACCAAACCATTTATCAGAAACTGATAAATATTTATTCAATGAATCCATGAATATAAATCAGCAAAAATGAGAGTTATCACTTTTGGATCTGACCTACTTCTTTGTGGCTTATTTTGGTATTTCATTTTATAGCAACCTACATTTTTTAAATGACAGAATTGTCAGATTTAATATACAAACTCTATGCCCATGGTAAATTGAGGAGCTAAATGATTATTTAAATAAGAATCCATTAAATAACATTTGAGATTCAATGATTTGTATAAAAATGGACTTAAAAAAAACTCATATACACATTCATCTAATATTAATTGAGCATTTACTATGTTCTAAGTACTATGTAGGATGCTAAGGAAACAATGCTGAACAAAACACATTGCTCCTTTCATCACGGAATTCACTCTTTAGTGAAGAGTATAATCACTAAAGAAAAAGTCACTCAAAAAATAACTCCAAAATTATTCTAAGAAGGGTTTTAAAGGAAAATTGTAATGTGTTATGAGCATTCATAACAGACACCATATTTAAAACCGTAGGTTTCAAAGTCTTTTCAATGATTTTACATACAAACTGAGACTTCAAGTCTAGTAAGGAAGAAAAGAGGTAATTGTGGGGAAGGGTATCCTAGGTCAACAGACTCACACCTTGTTCACACTGGTAACATTTTATCAACATTTAAAGTATATTCACAGAATGAAATCTAGCCACTAACAGTATTGGTGACCTTATTCTTTGCACAAGATGATACATTTCTGAACAGTTCTATGAAAAGATTTTCTATTTCTTTTTTTAAGATTTTGCTTTATTTATTTGACAGAGAGAGAGAGAGATCACAAGAGGCAGAGAGGCAGGCAGAGAGAGAGAGGGAAGCAGGCTCCCTGCTGAGCAGAGAGCCTGATGCAGGGCTCGATCCCAGGACCCTGAGATCATGACCCGGGCTGAAGGCAGAGGCTTTAACCCACTGAGCCACCCAGGTGCCCCAAATTTTCTACTTTTTGATGATTTAAAATTTATAATATCTAATTGCCTTTACCTACTCATCCAGTTACCAGCAACCTCCATACAAAAAGTTTGCTTAATTAAGATTATTACCTTGAGTGATTCATTTTAAGTTTTTCTGAGAAGTATAAGATCTAAAAAGAAGGGATCCCGTACACTTTTTATTTGGAGGGTGTTATTTGTATAATTCATAATAACAATTTCTTCAAACTCCTAACACAACTATTACTATCATGTACTTTACATTTTAATCTTTCTATGAGTTGCATTTCCTTAAATCCAATTTAAAAACTGGTACAGGACTTCATTACTTACGATTCAAGTGGAATCGTGGACTAGACAGGAAGTTACTGTGATCATGCCAAGAGAATGAGTTCTCTAACCCATGAGCAAGGGAACTTTCCGGAAAGATTCTGTCATCCTAAAACAAAGAACACAGCACTTCAGTGGTTACAAAATGTAAGGATTAGGATTCATTTAAATGTGCTGAAAATGAAATTGAACCTCAAATATATTTGAGTTATGTTATACAACAATTTAATTTTTAAAAAATATGTGCATGCTAAAGAAAATATATTTAAAAAAAAAAAGGGAGAGAGAGAAGGAAATCACCCACGGCCACAACAGCATGACTTATTTCTTTCTAGTCTACTTTTTTCCTGTGGATTGGTTTTGTAGATGTTGTTATAAAACCGTGTTCTTCATTTATTTATACTAATACTCTGAACACTTTTGAAGTCACTATATTATCTTAACCTTTAGCTTAAGTGTTGCTCATATACTATCTAGTGGATAAACTATGCTTTTCTCAGTTATTATTTTATTGGGCATTTAGGTGGCTTCCAATGTTTTTCTCCTATAAATAACATTGTGAAAATATCTTTAAATATATAACCTTTTCTACATTTAGGACTATTCCTTATGACAAATTCTTAGGTGGAAATACTAGGTCAAAAAAACCCAATTTGATATTTTTAAATACACTTAGCTACACTGCATTCCGAACGATTATACCAATCTTCTTACTCATTCAACAAATATTTAATACATAAACAAAAATGAATACAGAAAAAGGCCCTCTCCTCATGGACTGTATGAATGTGTTCTTGTACCCAAATCTTAGCTGAAAATGGGAATTTTAACTACAAATAACTTATTACATTAAAAACAAATGCTTTAATATATTTTTCTATAATACATAGTGAAATTACAATATTTTCCTCTTAGATGTGTTCTAATTATTTACACTATTCTTTACTTTTTCAATTCATGCAACAATAATTTATTGGGCACTAAGTATGTGCTGGTCAAAGAGCAAACAAAACACTGTGGTATACAGTTATGAAACCTTCAAGCCTGCAGAAGAGAAAGGCACCAAATAAACTATGCAAAATATAATGAAAAATTAAGATGAGTGCTATATGAAGAATAGGAAATAGTTAAATTTAGATGAGAGTTCCAGAGGAGGCTCCTCGGGGATGTGATATTTAAAGCAATATTTGAATGCTGAGTATGAATCAGCCAGGCAAAAGCTTAGGGTGGAGGATGAGAAAGCGGGAGGTAAGGGGGAGCAGGAGATGGTGGTCAGGGAATGATGTTCCAGACTTGTGTGAGGGGTGGCGGTGAGAAAGTCTGGTGTGTTTTAAGAACTGAAGGAAGGCCCCTTGGCTGCGGCACATTAAACCGGGGAAAGTGGTTACAATGAGATCCAGGGTGAGATTTGATTTTGGGATTTTTTTTTCTTAAGTACAATCAGAAAGCAATCAAAGGTTTTAAGAAGATTTCTATTTAAATTTTAAGGAGATTTAGGGGTGCCTGGGTGTCTCAGTCAGTTAAGCGTCTGCCTTTGACTCAGGTCATGATCCCAGGGTTCTGGGACTGAGTCCTGCATCAGGCTCCCTGCTCAGCAGGGAGAAGCAGGGAAACTCCTCTCCCACTCTCCCTGCTTGTGTTCTCCCTCTCTCTCTGTCAAATAAATAAATATTTGGAAAAAATACATAAATTTTAAGGAGATTTAAGTTTATATTTCTCAAAGATACTCTGTTCTTTATATGGAGAAGAGACTGAAATAGCACAAGTGTTGAAGTGGGAAAACCAGTTTAAACACTGTAATTTTAGGGGATGGCTGTGGGATCAAGGGAGAGGAGGGGATTCAAGAACGCTGCTAGAGTCTAGATGAGACACCTGCAGGTTAGGTGGCCATCATGGATTCCTCCGAACGTCACCCCACAGAATAGGGCCTCATGCCACAGGACCATTTGATGAATTAGTCATCATTCTCTGTATCAAGTACCAAGTTTGTATTTTATTTCTTTGTCACATATGTAGGCATACAAATGCAAAAGAAAGGCCAAAAAGACTAAGTTTATGCATAATGGTAAAAGCCCCATTTATTATGAGCAAAAAGCATGGACCTAATCTTCAGATCATTCAAGATCATTAGCCTTTATGTACCAAAAGGGAGTTTAGGTCTATTTAAGATGAAGGCCCTGAGATCTTTAACCAAGTGATTTATGTTTTTTTTACTAATTATGGGGATTTCATAAGAAACTAGAGGTCATTCACTGTAGGATCTGTGGAAAGAAAAGGATATACATTGTGACCCCAGTGCACTCCAATAACTACTTCAAATAAGCTGACATGGGGCAGCTAGAGGCAGGGACAACAGAGCTAGCTTATCACAGTTGAGGCCTGGATGGAGTTGGAAGTTGCACAAATAAAAAGGAGAGTTATGTCTTCATCCAGTGCTAGAAATCTCCATTTAAGTGTGGTTTCTAGTGTGGTTCCCACTAATAGATGCTTTGATTATTATGAGCCAATAAGAAAAAGAAAGAGAAAAAGAAAGGGAAGCAAACACACACTTTTTGTCCATTGACAGCTGGATGAAAAGACAGTGAGAACAGGAGGGAAGTTGGAGGTCTGGACATCCTGGAATCAAACACAGTACAAAGACAGACTCAAAATGGGCCCACCAGAGGAAGGATAAAGCACCCAAAGACATTCAAATCCTATTCATCCTTCCCAAAAGGCATGGTTTTAAATTTCTAAAACAAAATCAACTGGCATCAAGACATGACTTATATGCTTTCTGTTTATAGAAAAAAAGTAATTTATATTTTCAGTGACAAAACCACCTATTGCCATATGACAATTAAAATATGGCCCTGATATATTTCACTCTTAGCAAATTTGGAAAATACAGAAGAAACTGAGAAGAAAAGAATGTGATAAATTAAAAAGTAGCCTATTAGCCTAATTTACGGATATTTTTTCTGAGTCTCCTTTATTAATATCTTTTTGTATTGAGATTATTTTTTGTTGACTTTTTTTCCTTTTTTCATGTAGCATTATATATGGGAATTTATTCTACCATCATCATCATCATTACATTCATACCATAGCTTATTTGACTAATCTGCTATTGTTGGAAATGTATTTCAGTTTTTTTTCTATTATAATTTGATAAACATCTTGGTGTGCAAAGCTTGGTCCACATTTTAAATTTATTAACATAGATTTCTAGAAGTAGAATTATGAGGTAACATATTTTAAGGGTGATTTTTAATATTCACTTCATCTAAATTGTCAAATTTGTTGACCATATGCTAATACTCATAACATTGCCTAAATATCCTTTTAGTGTCTATGAGAGTTCTAGTAATATATCTCTTTCATTCTTAATATTGGCAATTTGTATGTTCTCTCCTTTTTCCTAATCAATGTGGGTAGACTTTTTAAAATTTTGTTGATCTTTTCAAAAACGCTGGTTTCATTTCCATCCCCCTCCCCCACTTTCCTGCTATTTCACTGATTTCTGCTCTTATCTTTATTATTCTCTTCCTTTTACTTAATTTAGATTTGTTACTCATTTTTTCGTTTCAAGCTTGGATTATCGATTATCTTTTCTTCTTTCACAATATACACATTTAATGTTATAATTTTCTCTCCAAGCACTATCTTAACTGAGTCCCACAAATTCTGATAAATTGTACTTTTATTTTTATACACTTAAAATATTTTCTAATTTTGTTTTTGAACTCCCAATGGGTTATTTAAATACGTTGTTTATTTTCCATCTAGTAATCTTCCAGATATCTGTTATTGATTTCTAGCTTCATTCCATTGTGGTTAGATGACATACTTTGTAAAATTTCAATCATCTTAAATTTATTGAGATTTGTTTTATTGCCCAGAATATAGAAAATCTATTTTGGAGAATGTTAGATGTGCATTGAAAATTACATGTAGTCCGCTGTTGTTAGGTGGAGTATCCTATAAATGTCAGTTAGGTCTAGTTGGCTGATAGTATTACTCAAGTTTTCTGTATCTTTACTGATTTTCTGACTACTGTTTTATCAATTACTTAGAGAAGGATATTGAAATCTTCAACTATAAATATAGATTTGTCTCTTTTTTCCTTATGATTCTATCAAGTTTTGCTTCACATATTTTGACATCCTGTTAATAGGTACATACCATTTAGGACTGTTATCCTTTCCTCTAAAATAGTTGACTTTTTCAAACCACTCATGCCTGTTTTCCATGTATAGAAATGAGGACACTTAACTCTAATACAGCTTTAAGCTGCAACATTTTATAGGTCTTCAAAAGATTGTAAGACTCTCTCATATTACCCTGAAATAAAACTAATGAAATGAATAAAAGAATACCCCCAAAGAAAAATATTTCACGATCCCTTTGAACAATCAACATACCAGAATTTGGAAAAACAAACCAACCAACCCACCCTCCATTTTCTCTAATTTTATACTGATATTTAATTTGTGAAATTTCCAAAGAACTAAATTTTACAAGGTAACCTTATGATGAATGTTTCTTTTGAATTCTTACCCATCTTTCAATCAAATACTTAAATATTTAAATGGAAATACAGGTTAAAAAAGGAAGATTTGTTGCAATTTTAGGAATCCTAGCTTTTGCTTTTTACCAATTCTTATATCCTTAGCACAAGGACCTATTTTTATTGCTTTCTTAAGTCTCAACAGGCTAGTTAGCCAGAATTCCCTGCAAAAATTCCACTGGGTGAAGGGACTTGCATTTTCTAATATTTTCCCTGGGTTCCTTCCACTTCTCTTTCATAACCCACATTGTAATTGGTTTCTTAAAAGCTGTTCCAACCTGACTAAATCTCTTTGCTAAACTGATCTCTAATGATTAATATTTAATGACGCCCACCAAGTATTTTTCTCTCAGGAATATTATAAGTTCAAAGTTTAGAAGACAGATGATACATGTGATTTTTTTTTTTGAATTTTAATTTATCCAACCCTTCCCCTGGAGAAAAAGAAAAAAAACACTTCTGTGTTTCTGAATCTGTGCAAGCAATGTTTTCCTGAATTTGTCTCTTGACTCACAACGTACTATACCTCCATCTCTTTCCCATTCTTAATGCCCAATTCTCCATCAGTGCTCAAAAAAACTGAATCTCTTCTTCAGTAAATTTTATTCCTATTTGGAACTTTGACCTGGCAGATAGTTCACTTAAAGCCTGTCTTCCCCATCTCAATCGGCATGGCTGCAATTTTAGCTTTAACCTCCATTAGGGTGAGACTTTCCCTGTCTCGATCCTTCCATCTACCCATCCCAATAGTCCAGAATTTAGCACAGTGCCATTTGCATTAAGGAACTCAAACATGGTCACATTATGCTCATTTCTTGGCCAAAGTGAAGAAATTAAAATTTGCTATGGTTGAAGTTGGGAAATAGGAGACTGCCACTCTCACATTCCAGTTTCCTCACGTCAAAAAATGAAGACCCTGGAGCAGATCATGTCTAAGACCTCTGGGCACTAACATTTGATGATTCTAGTCTGTCTGAACAGAACCACTGAAGAACTAGTACTCTAACTATGCACAAGATTTACCATAGAAAATGCAAATTTATACAACAATACCATAAACCCAAAGCCACACGTGTCTACAAACGAAGAGACTCATGAAAATATTGTGCCAGATCAGGCCATTTGATTAATTTACCTTTATCCAAATGATATTTTGTTATGCATCATTTAATATTCTTGGTGACTCACTAATAAAAAAGATTGCACTTATTTTTTTTTAACAAACTTTAAATTTGGACCCATATGGCTTCCATCCATTTTCAGAAACCAAATCTATTCACAGTGGATAAAAATTTGCCATAAATAAGGATACTCAAGAGAATGTGCCACTGATTTATAAAACAAAGGAAGAAATCAAAGATGTTTTAATCATGGTACTTCATTGGAATCAGTGCTTGTTCTCTTAAAGTGACTGTTATACAGGAAACAATCATTGTTTGGATAAATATATTGTATTTTTAATTAAGACTAATAAGACATTTAGGGGCACCTGGGTGGCTCAGTGGGTTAAGCCTCTGCCTTCAGCTCAGGTCATGATCTCAGGGTCCTGGGATCGAGCCCTGCATTGGGCTCTCTGCTCAGCTTCTGCTCTCTTCTTCCCCCCCTTTTCTCTGCCTGCCTCTCTGCCTACTTGTGATCTCACTCTGTGTCAAATAAATAAATAAAATCTTTAAAAAAAAAAAAAGACTAATAAGACATTTAATCAGTATTCCTTATGTTTTTTAGCATCTAGAATTTTTAATTTAAGGTGCTTAAAAGTGAATTTCTCCACAGTCTTTCCTAATGTTCTTGTTTAGTAAATTATTGGGAAAGGTGAAAGTATGGTGCTTATCAAGGGAACTAAGTTGGTAGGAGGGCTTAAGTAGGTTAAAAAATTAATATGTTCATCTAAGTACCCATGTTGATTCCTAAATAAGCACCTTTGACTCACTGCTATTTTCAAATTTTACAACAAAGAAAAACTCCAATTCATCTGGCAATCTTTGGTTTAGCTTTTAAAGAGCTAGATGAAATCAACTAGTTAAATATTATGGCTGGCAAGTTAGTATTGATCGCTTCAAGAGAATAAAAATCTCTTTAGACTTCAGAATGATTTGTTTGCCTACAGAGTTTCAGACGTGTCATCTAAGCATTACTGAGAAAACAGCATTTAAATTTTTGTTATAACTCCAGAAAAGCTGAAGCTAGGGGAAAACAACAACAACAACAACAAACCTCATCACCAGTTTAGCGTGTATAGTATGCTCACTGTGTATTCTGGAGAAAGGTCATATAATCCAGTAGGATAGGATTTCCTAAAATTCAGTCATACTATTTTTTTTAATGTTAACTTAAAGATTAGCCTTGAACCCTAAGCCGCTATATAGGATAGGCTTAAAGGTTGGGAGACTGGTTGGGGATGGGAGAAGCCTGGAGCTGTATTTGCAAAGCAGTTTATATATGATTTCTCATCTAAGCATGGAGAGAGGTGGTAATAAAAGAGATACCTGGAGTATTATGGGGTTAAAGTTCCTCAAATTCTCCCATGGTTGCTCCCATTGTTTCTAAGCAACATCTGTAAAATTACCTCAATAGTAATACACTGGTGATATATTTTAATAGTTGCCCAATAAATGTCACCTCTAATCTTGAATTGCGCCAGGAGTTATGCATAGCATGCAGCAGTTACTATTGGAGAAGATTTAAGCTATGTCCAGAAAGAGCTGACCTAAGAGAGGAAGTGCTAACAGCCATTAATTGCTATGAGCAAAGTATAAACAAATCATGGAGAGGTTCAAGGAGGAAGAAACAGCTTCCAGTAAAAAAGCATGCACTTATACGCATGCTTACAGTGAACAAATAGGACAAAGGGCTTTGGCAGACTCTGCCTGCATAAACTGTGCTGAAAACCATTGTCAACACTTCCTCACCTACCTCATCTTATCCTGCAAAACATCTGCTTCTTTAAAAGACGTTACGTACTAATTCTTCAACTAGAATTTGAAAATCATGATTTTCCTTTTAGGAGAAGGAAGGAAGGGGGGAAAAACATGCCTTCTGTGATTTTACTATAAAATCTACTGCTAATTAAAACTATATATTTAGTATGGGTAGAGAGCAAAAAAGGGCGGGCAGCAAATGGGGATTTTTTTGGACAAAACCATGCTCCTCTGTGAATTCAGATTAGGAATGCTATGTTGACTTTTGAACATTCTGTTCTATTTGAAACAGCTGGGACAGCAAGGAAGACTGTATGTTCTACAGAAACCCAATTTGATGAAAGAGAGGCCATGAAATGCTTCTGTTGTCTACACACAGAGAGAAATGTCGTGTCAGATTCAACTCTGAATTGCATTCTAAACATAAACTTTTAGATCAGGCTTTGTCCAGTTAACTTGGTCAGCTTAGTACAATATTATATTATGCTCTCAGAAACTGCAGACATTGAAAAGCTTGGGAGGTTTGTAGAAATCTGGTTTTTTGGTTTTTTTTTTTAGTTTTAATTTAAATTCCAGTTAGCAAAGAGTGTAACATTAGTTTCGGGTGTACAGTATAGCGGTTCAACACCCCCACACGTCACCCCGTGGGCATCCTGACAAGTGCCCCCCCTTAAACTCCATCACTTATTTAACCCATCCAGTCATCATAGAAGGAAACAGCAGGAGGTTGTTAGAGCCTAGACAGAAAGAGCCTCTGGCCTGTCCTCTTCCTGCTCACCACTCTCTCCACCAGCAGCGAGGTTATGCTGCAGGTCTCACTGCCTTCTTACAACGAAATGAGAGAAGCCAGTGGCCAATACGGTTTTGCTCTTCCAACAGCTCCTTGTCTGTCAAGAGTACTGCAGTAGGGGTTCTGTAAATGTAACGCTAATAGTGATCCTCTTCCAAACACATGTGCATAAAACACTTCCCTGTGCCTTCACAGACCTCTTTTCGAAAGACTTTGTAGCATCTTTCTTCTCTCTGAACACCCACAGCAATTTCTAGGGATAAATACCCTTTGTCTTTTGCACTACAGTTTGTGTGAAGGCTTTGCGTTCCAAAGGGTTGGTATTGATTTTTCTTCTTATGCCATTCTCTCCTGCCCCCAACAGAGTGCCTGTATGTTGTAGAAACTCAAATTTTGTTGAGTGTTGTACTTAAACAACAACAAACACCAGTGTCCAGCAATTAGAATGGAAGCTCCGAAGAGGCAGGGGGCTTCATCTGTTTTGTTCATGGATGTGAGTGCCAAGCACCTAGTGAGTTCCTGGCACACACAAACACTGAGTGAATATGTGTTGGATGCACGGATAAATACGATGACTTTCCAAAGAGTCTGGGAAGTTCTTATTTGATTGGTAAATCAAGAAGAGGACATACTGTAAAAATGTGCGCAGGAAGAAAGACGAGGTTGGTAATTTCTCCTTTCTTTCGACCAGGGGTTAGCAAACGTTTTCTTTCGAGGGCCAGAAAGTACGCAGAGTAGGCTTTTTGAGCCATTTGCTCTCTGCCGTACCTACCTACGCGACTCTTGCTGCTGAGTGTGAAAGCAGCCAGGGATGATGCTGCTGAGTGTGAAAGCAGCCAGGGATGATACGTGAATAAATGCGTGGCTGAACTTCAATATAATTTTATTGACAAAAGCAGTTGGCAGGCAGGATTTGCCTCAGGGGAGGTAGCGTGTTGACCCCTGCTGTAACACAACAATGGGGCAAGAACTAATCTATTCAGGAAGACAAACAGGTAACTATTCCCCCCACAAGGACCATGCCTTCAGCATCTTTCTGGGTCCTGCAACCTCACCTTGGTTAGATTGTACAGGGATTTGCGGTGTGGCAGTGGCTCAGTGTGTTTGTCGAATTAAACTGAATCCTACAGTAACTGATTTCCCGGAACCACAGTTGTCAGGAGAACCAACAAATTCAAGTCACTGAAATGTACCTTTTCTTTGAAGTCTCCGAGCAAAATATGTGGGCAGTTAATAGCTGTGGAAATAATATCATATAAAACTAGGGCAGCACCTTCTCTCTTGATAGAGAACCAATGCCTCTTACTCGAAGCCTAGGCTTCAGGATGTCAACAAGTAACCAGAGGTAGCTCTTCTGATTATCTGTGAAGCCAAGAAACGATTAACACCTGTCTCACTGCCCATCTGAGCTCCTGCTTCTTTTGAAACATTTTCAGTGAATTGTTTTCATAAAGGGCATAGAAGCAAATCATTGTTGGTATCTACAACTGGCCAAAATGTGCTCCCACATTTTCCTCTCCAAAATACGATGTACTTATGGCTGCTGAGTTAGATGACGCAATATTTCGGGCCAGACATCTGTTATAAATGGTGAGAGTCTACATATTCATTACTGAAATGGATCAATGTTTTAAAATGTTTAAGTAATATTAATGTAGAACAAATGTCATCATAAAATATGCTTTGCAGCCTTTTCTTATACTCGCACTACCTATTTGCAAACTTTTCAACTTATTTCTCGTTTTGCTAAGTGTTGGCCTCACTTATAAACCTGGCCTGATTTCTTCTTCAGCTGCAAATGTAATTTTAAAGAGAACTCCAACAAGATTACTTGCTGAACATGTTAAACATTCATAGCTTTGCCATATGCTGTTACGGAAATTACACTGATTTAAAGCAATCTAGGTGTCACTAGATAGTACTGATTCACCTGATACCAAATCTAACTGTAGTGAGAAATAATGTTTTAAAGGTGTCATGTGCGTCTAGACCTCTGTTGAATTAAGAGGCATGTATTATGTTTATTTTGGAGACAACAGATTTTCACATATTAAAAATATGGTCCTACATCTGGTGATTCCTAGAAAAATTAAGGTTATAGGAGGCCCAAGTTTACACTATTATAGCTTAGCAGCCAAGGATATAGATTCTTGAAGCCAGGCAGATCTAAGTCTTAATCCTGGCTCAACCATTTAATTGCTCTATAACCTTCAATGGTAAGAGAGGACCAATAGTGGCGCAGACCTGCCAGGGTTGCTGTGAGGATTAGATGAGCTAATGCATGTAAAGCATGTGACAGCTACAAACAGAGAACCTTCATGCGGTTGGCTCAATAATGAGTCAGTAGTATTACTGGCTATGGCCGCCTAACCCTTGTACTTCTGTAGAAGGTTAGCAGCATCCCGTGTTAAGTGGTGGAGAAATGCTTGAGTGTATAGGACCTGATGGGGATGGTGAAAGATGATTTAGTGAAATTAGGATCTGCTATATAAGACAAAAAGGTCACTGTTCTAGCCAATAATCCCCAATGATAAAAAAAACAAAGAGAAAAAGGCACAGTCACAGGATGCCCTTTGCACAGTTAGAGCATCAATAATGTGGCATAACTGTGTTGTTCTTATTTAAGATGGGGAAAGTAGAGAGCTCATTTTAAGCATGCTAGGGAAGGACTTATGGAAATGTACACTGTCTTTAGATCCACTGAGCATTCTATCCAATTACATTCAGAAGAAGGAAGAAGCTTCTTAGAAATAATTACATTTGGCTGTAATAAGTGAATATATACAGTGTAATGAATATTCATACATATTGAGGTCTGTGAGAATATAAAAAAGATAGACGAACCTTTAATTTTTTTGATTGTTTCCCTAAATTGGCTTGGGCATGTATATTTGAATATAGATGGATTCTCTCTAGGTCAGTGTTCTGAATGGGGGGACAGTTTTGCTCTCTAGGGGATGTTTGCCAAGTGTTTGGAGACATGTTTTGATGCCACAACTTGTGATGGAGGGTGCCACTGGCATCTGGTGAGCAGAACCTTGGGCTGCTGCTAAATGTTCTATAATGCATACGGCAGCCTCCACAACAAAGAATTATCTGGTCCAAATGTTAATGCCAAGGGTAGAAACGCTGCTTTAAGCTAGTAACTGTTCAGGGCTAAACAGGTTTAAAATCACCCACACCCAGGAGATCTTTGGGGAGACTCTAGAGAATTGGAGACTTTTTTGTCAATATGGTCAACTCTTTCCAGTCTCCTGTGTTGATTCGACACTAATGAACCATAAGCTAAAGTTTCTGTTTGGAGTTCATATCCTCAGGAAAAGAATGATTATAAATACCAAAATCAGAGTTCACGAAGTACTATGTGTTACTTGACCTTCTGGAGACTGCAGTTCAGAGAGTAGCTGGACTTACTATGCACAGAGGAGGGCAACCACCTATGCTGAGCCTCTGACCAACCAAGAGACCAGAGGTCTCTTGGCGTATGATTTCTTACGCAACATCAATGCCAAGAGACAAACAACATGTTAACCAACAATGGCATAAAATTAAAGATAGTTCCCAAGTAAAAAGTTATAGGTACAATCTCTGGAAACTTTATTCTCTAGTCTCCAAGAACTGAAGATTAAGGAATATCTTTTCTCTTACAAGCACCCTTACATGAACCCTGCAGGGGCAGCTCAGAAGTCCGTAGCCACAAACATGGATAATGCTCAAAGACTGAAAATGTAAATACAGGACATTACTTTGAAGCCTCTGACTCTGTACTTGGTGTCATCATAGCGCTGAAGAGACTCTCTGCGAACTCCGTATTTGGAATATCTCCCATCAATTCTTTCAGAAAAACTGCGGGAATCCTGAAAAAAAAAATGTTAAAACTGGTAGATGAAAGGAAAATCCGTATTTGAAATAAGGAAAAAAGTATTCATAGGTATTTAGAAAGATTTGGGGGAAACAGAGGTCACGCCAAGGAGAAAGATAGAAACAGTTGCTTTGGATGCTACCTTAAAAATCAAAACAGGGTCCCACTTTGGTTATTTGTATTCTTTTCAAAACTAGTCCTTATGTCAGTTTGAATGACTGACACCTTTTAGTTAAAGGGAATAAGGTTCAAGGAACAGTGAGTTGTCCAAAGATGATCATTAGCGAAACTGTGTCACTTCTGAATGCTGCGTAGTCTCTCTTCGAGTAGTGCCTGCATCAAAATATTCTGTGTTAAAAAAAATGTTACTGGGGTGCCTGGGTGGCTTAGTCGGTAAAGCGAGTGACTCTTGGTTTCAGCTCAGGTCATGATCTTATGGTCGTGGGATCCAGCCCTGTGTGGGGCAGGCTCTGTGCTCAGTGTGGAGTCTGCTCTAGATTCTCTGTCCCTTCCTCTCCCTCTGCCCATCCCCTCCTCACACATGCATGCTCTCTCTCCCTCAAATAAAATCTTTAAAAAAATATTACCTTTAAAACTAGAGTCCTCTTTCATCATTAATTCTTAAATATTCTACCCTGTTAACCAATATATCACATAGAGTTTTAAATTGAAAGATACTTCATCTGCTCTCAAAAGCACACAGATTCAGGCAGTAAAGAAATTAAGAAAGAAAAGTGTCAGAGGCGTTCGTTCGTTCATTCATTCATTCATTCATTCATTCATTCTTTTCTCCCTCTCTCCTCCCTTTCTTCCCTTCCTCCATTGTTTGGGGAAAGGATGGAACCTAGCAGTCATGATACCTAGTTATTTAGACATTTCTATTATGAATTAGGGAGAAATTAGAATAAAATGAGAGCAACTGATTTGCATATGTAAGAAAAATTATCTATGGGATTTAGTTCCCAAACAGTTCCAAGAAACTTACTGAGAGTTCAAGCTGGAAGGGGTATTACAATTTTAAAGTTCTTTATTATAGATAAAAAGTTATAGCCCAGTAGAAATTAAGAATGATTTGCCCAAGACTAGACAATTTGTGACAGATTGGGCTTGGAGCTCAAAGCTATTTCCTTTCTACCACACCAAATATGTAAGGTTTAAATGTGGAATTGTAGAGTTGAACCACTTCTTTCAAAATAAGGTTAAAAACAATGAGAGGGGAGAGAGGGCAAGATGGCGGAGGTGTAGGAGGCACAGAGAGCCCTGGGAATCAGAAGTCCAGCTAAAGAGGAGGAAATCACTCTAAAAGCCGGCAAACGCAACAGCAGAGAGAAGAGAATAAGAACAGCA
>CM053609.1:103025209-103081976 GCA_028646535.1 Procyon lotor
AAGCCTGAAGATTCACAGACATGTACCCTGGGGCAAATAATACATTATATGTTAATAAAAATTAAAATTAAAAAAAAAAAAAAAAAAAAAAAACAATGAGAGGGCCTATGACATGTTTAAAGAAAAAAGAAAAGATTATCTAAATAGGATGAGACTTGTATTTACTATAGCTTATACTTACTTAGCGTGACAGTAGTATTATCAAGAAATATGTATGTGAAATATATCTTCACAGAGATGCTAGTAATGCCAGTGTGAGTAGGAACCATAGAGATAATGTTGCTCAAGCCCCTCATTCTAGGGATGAGGAAATACCAAAGTTATTAAGTAATTCTGTCTGGTAAATGAGCTCAGATCAGAGCTTATGTCTTTGGGCTCTTGTTGACAGCGTCTTGATTTTTAGAAAGTTTTAGAATCTTGAAAAACAATTACATCTCATAATCTAAAGGCTTTATGCATTTTTATAAGGCTATGTCTAGTTGTTTTCGTTAAGTTGACTACATAAGCTCTTTTTAATCATAAAGGGGACTTCAGAGTACATAGAGAGTGGGTTTCAAGCTAGAGGGAGTAAAGGCAAAGAAAATGGGCTTGCAGTTAATACATGGAACTAGATCCCAGTTCCAACCACTTTACATATTCTAAGCTTCCGTTTCTTCGGCT
Source organism: Procyon lotor (assembly GCA_028646535.1). Taxonomy (NCBI): domain Eukaryota; kingdom Metazoa; phylum Chordata; class Mammalia; order Carnivora; family Procyonidae; genus Procyon; species Procyon lotor. Next base: position 103,025,870 of record CM053609.1, read on the forward strand.
GTAAGATGGGGGAAAATACTGCCCATGAGTAGGGTGTCTCTGAGGACTTGAAAAGAAATATAAAATAGGTTAGAACGCAGCTACTGCCTGCTGGGTGGTAGCACAGAATACTTGCTAATGGACTCCTTTCCTTTAAAGCTAAAGATTTCAATTTTAATGACTAATATTGGAAAGTACGATTATGAACTCTGAAAAATACTCTCTCTAGACACTTCACTATATAGGCATCTTCATATGTGCGTGTATGTGTGTGTGTGTGTATATATATCCATAAGTTAGACTTGTAGATAATCGCTAGCCTGTATGATGAAAAAAAAAAAAAAAACCTTTTGGTAATAGTAGAGAACTTTTAAATTGCACTTATGAATATTCTGTTCGGTGTAGACCCCTGGAGAAAAAGTGAACTGTCACTTCTCTTTTTTATGCTGGTATAAGATAGATATGTGTTTTCAGTGGCAAATGCCACCTGTTTCCAACACTTCTCTTGTCTGCCCTTCCTTCCCTTAGATGACTTCTGTTAGCTACAGAGAAAAAAGTGGAAGGGATATGGGTGTAACATATTGCCTGCTATCCACATTGGGTAATAGGAAGGTGAGTTAAAATCACATCTCTTTGGTCACTGGTTTCATTATCCTTTGACAGGTATTTAGATTGCAAATATGTAATCAAATCACGAGAAAGAATCAAAACTTTTAGCAAAATGTACTAGAAACACTTTGTTGTATTTGTGATAGCCTCAGTTTCTGGATGTGTCAACACAACTCTGGATCCTGTTCAATAATGTTTAGTTACCGAACTATCAAAATATGCTTAATGAGGGACGCCTGGGTGGCTCAGTTGGTTAAGGAGCTGCCTTCAGTTCAGGTCATGATCTCGGGGTCCTGGGATAGAGTCCCGTATCAGGCTCCTTGCTCAGCGGTTAGCCTGCTTCTCCCTCTGCCTGCCACTCTACCTGCTCGTGCTCACTCTCTCTCACTCTCTCTCTCTCTCTCTCTGACAAATAAATAAATAAAATCTTTAAAAAAATATGCTTAATGAAAGGTGACTTTAAGAAAGCATAGATCTTGAGAGCCACATTCTCTTAGTGCCTCTGATAATCAATACAGCATAATCAGGATGTATTTCCTACTCATTAGATTCTTAAATATTATGTTAGATTTAAACAAAACTTACATGTAACATAAGTTATATTTTAAAGCCAATGTGAAATAAGAGATTCGTGGTTTTCAAATACTCTCAGCATTGCTAGGTTGAGCGACATGGGACCAAGGTAAAAATCACTACGATTGCCCATTACATATGCATCCCTAAAGGGATATGCAAGGTACTCTCTGGCCTGAACCTTGTCTGGCAGGACTGAAGGCAGAATTATTTGTTTTGCATGTCTCCTCTATGAGAACTTCAAGAAGTTACAGTAGTTAAGTCACACATGCAATTAATTTCCTTGATAATGAAATGATTTGTGGTTAGAGTTCTATCAATAAATGGCCTGGGACATAAAATCTAAAACCCTGTTGGATTTGAATTCAAATATCATAGTATAGAGATAACCTGCGTACTATCATATCTCTAAAACAAACAGTACTCTGAGAATTTGTAATTAAAGAAAGAAGATAGTCCATAAATTAAAACTGCTTGTCAAAAAAGTTATCTATTGTCAATATAATGTGTAACCTCTTTTAAATCCTAGGTGTTTCTAAATTAAAGTTAAAGCTTTAGGAAGCCAAATGAGCTTCTAGAGGATAAAAGTCTCTAATTTCCTCTACTGTGGTAATATATAAGTTCTAGTATTTTCAATCCTGACTTAACAAATGTCAATAAGCTGATAAGATGGAATAGAGTCCCCCAAAATTTTTTGGTCCTTCCTCCCTCCCTACAACCTTCTTTGCACATCAGGAAGATGTCAAATGTTCTCACTCAGATAAGAATACTGAAAGAGACAAGCCAACTTTTTCTCACTCTCAAGTCTTTGAAATCTTCTAGTAAGCTCAGTTTCTCAGGCACAGACTCCAGATGGTCCAAGGCCACTCGGGTACTCTGAAAAAGAAAACATAAGGCAAACAAACATTATAAAAAATTGATCAATACTCTCAGAATCCAAGTACTAAAAGTCACTTGTACCATGGTTAGAAGCGGTTCTATAAGCTATAGATTTAGACAGTCAAATAAGAGCAGATATAATAGTATTTCTAAGATAAATACATATTTTTTAAATCAGGAGAATTATTTCCTTTCATAGAGCATATGAGATGCATTTGCAAAACTGCCTCAGATATAAAAACTCTTCCTAGATAATTACTTTCAACTGATATGCTATGAAACTTTCCATAGAGCATTTCATATTAATATTAATTTATGAACCTGCTTCAACAAACATCAGAAATAAAGCACAAAACAATATTGAGAAACAGATGAATTTGCAGTTACTTGGCTATGGAACATATTAGAGACCCTACCACATTGCCATTATACTGGAGAAGAGTTCTCAACCATTATTTTACTCAAAAAAGAAGAGGTTCTCATAAAATTTGGGAGAAACATCTGAAATTAGATATTTGTAAGAGGGACACAAAATCCTGTTGATAAATAAAAAACTTAGTTTTCAATTAGCTGGCCACTGATTTACACCCACCAATATAAACATTAAGAGGTAATGATCTGAACATTATTTTAAAGGCAATATGAACTAAGAAGTGGTAGAATAACCTTGAGACCAGAGGCTATATCATAGGCATCTCTGTATACTTAGTCCTGTCACAGGGCCAGCACATCCATGTATTCTTGGTCAACGGATATTAGCTTTTAAATTTAAAATGAATTGCAATTACTCAATGAAATAAACCACCAACCCTGTGGCTGGTGCATGGGAGGAAAGTGAAGTGTCTTGTGATAACCTGGACATAAGTTTGCACAATGTTGTTGAGAAGTTAGTGGCCACCCAATATTCCATATGCTGCTCCCCTACATCTCCCACGTGAATAGTTCTGAACAACACACAACGGGTACAAGTGACGGGTCTCACTTCTTAGCATAGTCAGTTAAGGAGCCTACGTGTTCCCGCTTCCACCCCAGCCCCTGCTATGAGGACCTTGGAGGCCACGTGCTTCAGATGGCAGAACTACAAGAGAGAGGAGAGCTGTCGGCCATAACGGACTTCATGTGAGTGAGACATCAGCCTCTATTGCATTGAGCCATGAGACCTCAGGGTTTATTAGTTATAACACAGCACAAATGCCTTAATTATGGAAAATAATGCCAGAGAATTACATAAATTGTAGGTTAATCTTTTTTTGGTGAGAGGAGGCTCCAAATTATGAGTACCCGAGGATTTTTTTCCTCAGAGGGAGTTAAGATTTTCTGGAACCAGGCAGGATCAGGAACTAGTGTTACCTCAGTTGGCATGCCCACTTACACTTCCTATTTTAAATCCCCCTGTCTCACCCTAGTGCTGTTTTCTGCCTTTACTTCCAATCCAGAGCTTCTCCAGAACATACACGTATGTAGGGTCTGTGTTGGGGTGGGGATGGAGATAGAGAGTTGAGGGTCTGACTCCTCCTTGCAGACATTTTCAATATACATATATTGAAATATACATATTTCCTCTCCTTCTGGAGTAAATGGTGTATCCAATTCAAAGCCTCTCTAAAATTCTGCAGGATGAATGATATTTGCTTTCTGTTGGTATCCCCATGACAGGTGCTTGCATTTTACCGTTTCTGTTTTGAGTCATTTTACCATTTCTCTTTCAGTATTCTCCAAAATGGGAGTTATACATGTCTTCTAGTTGTCAGTGCATAAATCAGTGTTTTTCTTTCTTCATATTTTTACTTTTCTAATGTGATTTTTAAGAGAGCAGAAACACCCTAACTTCACCATTTTGAAGTTGGAAGTCATATGTCCTATTTCTTCAAGTTCATAAAAATCTTCCTTTTCTAGTTCCATTTAAGGGATTTAGTATTTTCTTCCTTCTGCTTAACATTTATATGCTTGTTAGTTTTTTCTTTTTGCCGCATGTGCTCACTTAAACACCCATGCATTTTAAATGACTTCATTTAATTTTTTCATGTGTAGAAAAGATTCATCAAAATGACAAGTTTCTTAATATAGGCCCCAATATGTAGGTTCAGGAGAGCAAGTAATTTTAGCCACCATATGTGGTATATTCATCAATAGTAAAATTAATAGATTTCCTCAAGGATTATATTGGCTCTTTAACAATAAAATATAAATCCATGCCATGGTGATTTTAAAGCAAATTTTTTTGCATCAAAAAAAAATCTTCTTCATAAACAATGATTCCATTAGACTTGCAGTTTGGAAACTTTATTTCCCTTTTTTATCCCATAAATTTTCTCATTCAGAAGTGACCCTCTGAACTAAGGATAAGTATGTTAAACTCATTTTGTTCTTAAAATAAGCACATCATTTCTTTCCCTACTATAAAATTCAGCATGTTATGCAAATATTTTTGTTTAAAATTTTCAATCAACCAGGTGACGGCATGAAGAAATTTTTTTCTTGCATATTTTCACATTCTAGTTTATTTTGACTATTTGATAGTTTTGGATGCATATTCAAAATGGCTATATATATTTTTTTAGTAAACCTTAAAAAAACTCCTTGGCTCCTACTTTCTTAAGTACAGCTATTTTTCTACTCTCCTCTCCCATCCCCTACATCTCCATTAATTTTAAACTTTTTCATCATTTATTTTAGTTGTGGCTTACTTTATATTCCCTTTATGTGTTGTTTCTAAGTATCTTCCTCAATATCAGAAATAGTTTCTGGTACACATGCCTTTCCCTTCATCCTTACGGTCTTGTCAATCAGGTATATCAAATGTATATCTAGATATCACAGAAAGATCCACGAGACAGAGATGGCACGGTTCCTGTCCTTCAGGACCTTTTAACTCACTGGCAGGGTGGGGGGGAAGTATGCATATGTAAAAGATATAAAAATTACACAAAGAAAAAATTCATTGCATTTATTTTAAAGAAATTACATACACAGATGCTGAGATTTTTAAGGCCTCTGCAACAATAAGATATGAAATAATGAAGACAATGAGTCCAGGCCTGAAGGCATCTCATGTCTCATAATTTCATGAGTAAGTGATATTTGGGGGAGTATATTTATTTTTTGACTGTCATTGTCTCTCTGTATGCATGTGAGTGTGCTTAAAACCACCACCTCGGCATACAGATTTAAGAGTATGCATGTTCACGTTCAAACTTTTTCTTTTCTTTTCTTTTTTTTTAATAATGTGAGATTGTCTGAGGTTCTGTGATTGGAGTCTGGTCACATTATATGTCACTTCAAGTTCACGTTCCCCCAAAAGCTAACAGTGCTAGAAAAATGGAACCATTAATAGATGAATAATCTAAACAAGAAACTTACTGGTTTTCCAATGCCATAAGGACTCATGTAGTATGTTAGTTTCTAGGGCAAAATACCTCATGCAGAATCAGGGAAACTTTTTATTTTTTAAGTTGCTTAATTATTTTTGCCTCACCCAGTCTAATGCTTTAAAGGGCACGGACAAGTCCTCACTACTAGAATTGAGGGAATAATCTCTCCAGTTATTCAGTAATGGCACCAGCAAATGACAGGTGCTTAACCTGTCTTTAATTTTCTTAGGTCAATTTTCTAGAAGAACTAAATGAGACAGTTACAAAAGGGCTTAAAGACGACTTCTCTTTTGAAAATATTATAAGATACTAAATTTCATATCAAAATTTAAAACAAAGAAAAAGTCACAATTAGGAATCCATTTAATAAAGGACCAATACTTCATGTAGAATACTTGGTTTATCTCAGAAGCTTAAGGAGCTGGACTTCCACTGAGCTAAGAGCAGTGACAAAGCAAAGATCAATTACTCCTAAAAATGTTTAGTAGCACGATGAAAGACTGAACCATAAAAATGTAACCCAATTTTGAATATACTTCTTAATCCTCACACCATCATATGCTGTAGGTATTCTTGTTATTCCCATTATACAGATGAAGCAACTGAGAACCAAAGTATAACGAACCTCGTCAGTCATGTGGTGGCAAATCTGGGGTACAAATTCAAGCAGTTAGAATGCAGAAATGGCAGTGTTCTTACTATAGAAATACTCTGAAGGTAAATCCCCAGAAGCTGTAACACTGTCTGATGTAAATTCCTAACCCTCTCTAGCTATCAACTTTTGACATCTAGAACTTCAGAGATATGTCCCTGATGGGCTCATTTACGAAGAGAAGTTTCAAGATGGACGCGGGAAGAGGTTCATCTGGTCAGTGCTGAAGAGTCTGTGCTCAAGACCATGCATCCAAGCACATACAAGTACAGGAGGGCTCAGGATTTTCCCTCTTTTGGTTTGAGGAAGTTAGGTATGAGATTCAGTTTTATGATACTCACTAACACAGCCTTGTCTTTTTTCGTAACATTTTGCAATAGTATAGCACACTATCTGGCATAAGAGGTGCTTTGGTCAATGCTGGCTGTAAAGACAAAGGCAGAGTTATCACTCTCTGATCGATCCACCAAATCTTGGCTTCTTTATTAAAAACTGAGAAGTGAAAGTTTGCGGTTTCATTTATTTTCTCTAGATTAAGGCAGGATCAAGTAGTAGAAACAACAGTGAAATTCAGAAATCGTGTCCATTCCTCTCTGTGGCTTTTGCACCTACAGGCAGGTTTCGCTATCAATCTGTCCAAGGGGGCAAAGAATAAGCTGGCGATTTTCCTATTCCAAAATCTTCAACATACCCCAAACTGCCATGTAGTTGAGCATTTTGTACTTGTTAGCGGTGTGTTTTTCCTTTGTTTCACTCTACAGGGAAATTGAATAATGAATGTAGTATGACAACATAAATAGCAGCGATTAGGAACTAGAAAGGGGCTTTGCTGCAGTTGTTAGTTTCCTATCTCCTGTAGAGAAAGCTCAAAGAAACAGATTTAACCAGGGGTATACTTCAGTAAATTCCCTTCTCTTTGTAAAAATGCACATGTGTTTATTTTCTTCGGAACATATAACAACTACCATTTTCTGAGAGTGCTACTGCAATCATATGTTTTGAGGATTAGATGATAAATAAAATAAGGAGATGCTATATTTTTATTTTAAAAATAAGCATGTGCATTTTTGGCACTACACAGATGTTAAATAAACAAGGTTATGAAGCAGTTTATTTGGGTTCAAAAATGCAATTCTATTTCATTTAGAAAGAGATCCACTGCAAAACTTTCTTAACAAATGGCTGAAAGGTGGTAAGAGGACCTGAGTAAACACATTTCAAGGGGAGGAAGGGTGAAATCATAAAAAGGATAGACTGTCTGCCTTTTTACTTGTGGGGACTCGATCCAGCACAGCTGTATCGGCTTCATAGGGCCCTCTTTTCATCCAAACTGTATCAGGTGCTCATTGAAGCCAAACTGAACAGCAGCAGAGAAAATAGGCTGGCAAGTCATCCTGCGGGTATACATCCTTCAAAGGGCCTCAGTGCTCGGAGTTGTGTGGATTTCTCGGAATACCAGAAGAGTCCTCTATTTCTAGATTGTGTACTTTAAGAGCGTTCTAAAAACCAGACACCCACTTAGATACAAGTGTTTATGTGTATCTTGGAGTAAGAGGGTAAATAAGCCTTGTTCCATAAAAACACCAGTTCACATGGCAATATGACATCAGTGACTGTATTTGAGCTAAAATCCAGAAGAATTTTTGTCAACAGCAAATTCTATGTCTTCATATAACAGCATTCTAGTCACAAGCAGAAGAGCTCCTTTAAAAAGCACCATCTATAAAATTTGAGAACAGGTGGCATATCTTCATTGAAAAACTTGAATAAAGAAGGCTTTCTAGGTCTTTTCCAACTCTCATTCACAATAATTTTTTTTTTAAAGATTTTATTTATTTATTTGACAGAGAGGAGAGAGCTCACAAGTAGGCAGAGAGGGAGGCAGAGAGAGAGGAGGAAGCAGGCTCCTCGCTGAGCAGAGAGCCCGATGTGGGGCTCGATCCCAGGACCCTGAGATCATGACCTGAGCCGAAGGCAGAGGCTTTAACCCACTGAGCCACCCAGGTGCCCCTCACAATAATATTTTTAAGTGAAGAACTGGATGAAACCTACAGAATTTGCCATTCCAGATTACTGCTTTCTTATTTTTAGACATGACCAAATTATAAGTCAGAGTCAGCCCATGATCTTATTTTTTAGATTAACTGAGGGAGTTTTTTTCAATAATACCACAAATGAGTTGAAAGGAAGACAGAAGGAATAAACAAACATATCTCTTCCCCTTGAGATTCATGAGATTTCCTTCCCATCTTTTTCTTGCCACTCCCTGATGTGAGGGAAAAATCACATATGAAGACAAATGAAGACTAGGTTAGTGTTCTCTCTATGCCCTTAGCACCGGTCTACAGGCAGGAGGGTCTTGAGATCCACAATCTAATTTCTGTGACATCACTTTATTTCTTAAAATTGAAAATAAAATTTATTCCCAAGGCAAAGAATTTTAAGAGCATTTGCCTCTAAGATGTGACCGCATGTTAATCGAGGGCAAAGAGCATATGCAAAGACTTCTGGAAGAGATGGAGTTCAGCCATTTCTGCTACGGCGGCAGGGACAGAGACCATGCTTCTGATTTATTGGTCCCGGACACGTGTTTCACACTAGCGGATGAACAGTGGTGAGGTGGCAGGCAGGCTGAACAGGAAATCAGCGTACTGGATTTATGGATATGCGTAGTTCTAGGACTGTTACTTGTGTTCTGTGGTTTCTGGAATATCACTTTTCCCCGCCCTTCTAAGCTTCAGTCTTTTATTTGCAAAGTGCGGATAAATAGTGATGATCTTTATTATCTCATACCCACAGGGTAGCTGTTATCATTAAGTAAGAGAGTGAATGTGAAAGCCCCAAATACTTTCCCAAACAGTAGGCATTTTAAAAAGGCTGATTCTGTGAGGTACTGCCAACTCTGGTAATTCTCAAATGCCAAAGAGGAGGTCAGTGACACTTTAAAATTTGTGACACTAATAAAAATCCGTCACAGAATTCAATGCACGAACAAGGCAAACTTAATTAAAACTATATCCAATATTTAGAAATACATTTGCTGTTCTACAGACATTATCCAAAACACAGAAGTAATAGGAGTGTAATGGCACATAAATACTTGTATACATACTGTGCCCTCAGTGGAGAATGTTCTCTCCTGTTTCTTTATCTGGTTAAAACTTTTCCCCCCAAAATTACGAGCACTTTCAAGCATATTGGAAATCTGAAAGAAATTTACAGAGATCACTCATATACTCATCATCTAGATTTTACTATTAACATTTCATTATATTTGCTTTATCACATGTTAACCCATCTATCTATCCCTATGTGTATCCACTAACCCAACTTATTTTTTGGATGCCTTACAAAGTAAATTATATATTAGTACACTTTCCCCTATAGACTTTAGCATGCATACCATTAGCTCCACTTGGAATTTTAATTTTTAAATATAAAATTTATGTTCAATGAATCTTAAGTAAATCTTAAGTAAACTGGTTAAATTTTATTAACTTTTATCACTTCCTCAGGGAACGCTCTCTCCTGCCTTTACCGATCCCATCAAACAAGCTTTCCACTTCACCCTGAGCCTTTCCTCTGCAACACTTACCAGAATATCTATTTATGTTATTACTTGATTAATGGTCATGTTGACTCTGGGAAATAAGCATCAGAGGGTAGGACATACCTGTCTTCACTGTACCCCCAGCACTCCACCCAGTACTTCCATAGAGGTGGTATTCAATAACTACTCCCTGAATGAATGAATGAATGGGTCTTACTCAATGATGGAAAGGTTCTCATTCGTTTATTCAGTCTGCAAGCATTCAGTGAATGCCTCCTCTGTATTGGACACTCTTCTAGAGTGAGCTGAGGGAACACACCAGATGAGGCCAAAGATGCTTCTGGGACAAGATCTTAAGAGGGCCTTTTTGGCCGCAGTGAACTTTTTAAAATTTAATTCTGAGAGAGATCGAAGGTCTTCTGAGGACTTTGAGCAGGAAGGGATATGCTCTTATTTACAGCCTAAAGTAAACCCTCTGATGTTGTTTTCGGATCACGAGTCCCTCACCCCCATGCAGGAGCACTCCTGGTCTGGGGAGGACTGTAAGAAGGCCAGACAGACATGTCAATCCCAGGTTAGAGTCTGCAGAGCAGCAAAAACTCTGAGACTAACCTCATGGGCACCATCTGGGTGGAGCTCCACGAGAAATTTACCGAGAGAAATTTACCGTATTCCCTAGAAAGTGACTGGTGTGCTATATCAAAAGCCCTTGATTTATCCAAAAACATACTTCTGACTGTAAGCACCTGAAAATGTCCTAAGTGTCCATAAAATGGTTTCTCTAATAATGTTAGAGTATTTAATCAGATAACATTTTTATTGTGGTAGTTTTCTGTCTAAGGTGAGGCAGCAAGATATACTGGAAAAAAAAAACCACTGATTAGAAACCAGGAGATACAAAGTTGTATCTCAGCTTTGCCATAACCAGTTGCATGAACTGGAAAATCATTTAACCCATGGGCTTCAGTTTCCCAATCAGGAAAAGGGGAAAATAGTATCTAAAAATCTCTACGAGACCTTCTAGCTGTAGCTTTAGTCACTGTGGCTTTAACATCTTTTCCACAGTAGGTTGGGGGGTCTGATTTTTAAGCTTCGAAGGCTGGAAAGAATGTTAAAAATAGTTTTATAAGGAGAAAGAAAAATAAGGAGAAAATAATATATGGGATTTTAGGAGTTAATACATACCCAAGAATACCTGTGGGGGGGAAAAACCTTCACTCCTCTACAGCAGAAAGCAAAGCTAATGATTACATAAGAAAAACAGGAAGAAAGACATTTTGATCTTCTTGGGTGTTTGCTCCATCAAAAACCTCCAGATATTTGCCATTTTGTGTCGTTAGAACAGGTACTTCCAAAAGCAGGAAAAGAATTGCTTTTCGGTTTTTTTGCACTTTTTAATGGGGAATGTGTGTTTGTATATATACACACACATATATATGTGTGTATATATACACACACATAATATATGAATGTGTTTTTTTTTATTATCTCATATATTATCTCATATATTATCTCATACCCACAGGGTATGAGATACAAAAATACAAAAAAATAATACAAAATACAAAATAAAATATATATACAAAAATAACACAAAAATTATATATATATATATTATATATATATTGCTAATCAGCTTCCAGTTCTATTATCGTGAATGTTACACCATACTTTTGCTTTTGTCCGAAAAGCTTCTGCGCAATCTTGTGCAATCATGACTTTGCACATGAAGTCCATCTGTCTCAATGTTCTCCACTCACTGCTTAAACTAGCTCATGGATTCTCCTTCTACAAGACTTGGCTTGGCCGCTACCTTCTCTATTATGGCAGTTAAAAGCATGGGTTCCTGAGTTGCTCCGCCTGACCTGAAATCGTGGTTTAGTCAACTGCTAGCTATGTGCCTCTAGTGAAGTTCTCAGATCCCACTGCACTGGCACTCAGTATCCTCATTTATAACTAGGAATGATAATAATACTTATAGTGTAGAATTATTGTAAGGACTAAATATATTGGTGCATGTAAAGTACCTAGAGCAGGGAGGGATACTAGTAATCACTCAGTATGCACTAGCTCTTGTTACAGTGGTAATCCTAGTTATTACTTTGTGAAAGGCTCCCCTAAAGTCTGGGTTAGGTGTCCATTCTCAGTGCTTCCTTTGCACACAGGTCTCCTGTCCTGTGTCTAATCATTTCCTGTGTGCTTGTCCTTATTAGTAGATACCAAATGCCTTAAAAGCAGGCCTGTATTTTCCCCTATATTTCTAGTGCTAAGTACTTAGCATCATACACAATAGATTTTAGTTTTATGGAGAGAAAAAAAACGCCAACAAAACCTCTCCTCACCACAAAGATCAATAAAGAGGCACAATTAGAACTCAGAAATGTCATGGAAAGAAAAATACACTATGGATTACTTTTTAAAGGTAGACTTTAAAAAGCAACTGTTTTTGAGGCATAGAGAATGTTTCTAAACACACTCAAAATTAAAGAAGTAACAAACACAAAACAGAACTGGAAAAAAAATGAGGGACTGTAAAGTTGAGTTAAAAGGTGCAGACAAGAGTTAGAGACCGGAAGATGAGAAATAAGATCCTCTTGTGGACCTAAGAAGCTGGAGCAGGAGGCTTGTGATGTGGAGAGCACCCTCTTCCTGTGGAGGAACTGGCAGGGGGTTGGCCACACGGGCCGTGACAGGGACACTGACACGGATACAGAGAAATGCTAATCATTTCCCTGAATACGGCAAAGCCCTCGTCCCGAGGCCTCCAGACACACTAATGCAGGCAATCGTGGCTGTCTGTTGTGTATTTAACACGGAACAGAGGGTCCTGACATGGAACACTGATAAGGAATGATCACTGTTCTGGTTGAGGTAGGGTCCAGGCTAATTTACTTAAAAGTGTCTCGGTGAGGTGAATATAATTAATCTTCTCTGTTCTCAAAATAAAGGGTTATTTTCTTTTTAAGAGATGTTCTGTGTTCTCAAAGAGAATGACAAAACAAATTAATCATTTTCCATTACTCCACACACAGCACTTGGATTTTGAAAGAGCATGTGAACAGTTAATCCCCTATATGGATGAGTTTCTGGTGACAGGCAGATCAGATCTAAATAGAAATCAGGCAAGGTATTTTATTTTTATCATTGTGGCTTTGAGACTTAATTCAAAAATAACTGAGATCAACTCTGCCTATACTCTTCAAGTTTGCTTTCATAATTAATCCTTTTTTGAACACTTAGAAACACTCTTTTGGATCTTGTACAAAGCATTCCCCTGGCCGACTGCTGCCAAAGCAGACAGAAGCAGAGACTACCTAGAATATTTCAAAACCATTGAAAAGTCAACTGAACTATCTCTTAAGGAATCCCAACTGACAGGCCATACTTAGTTCAAAGTAGCAATAATTTAACATTAGAGCAATACATTTTGGCAGATAGCTTACCTAAACAACTGTTGTTAAAGGTGAACTTTAAGTATGCTTGAGATGCTCCGTTAAGCTACGCCTTGAATGGTGAACAGAGGGCAAGAGGGCACTGAGGGAGTGTATGTGAACAAAAGTATATATTTTTAACTAAAGCCAGTCTGTTTCTAAATGTCCTGCCATTGGCTGAGAAAGATGGACCACGAAAGCCAGTGGGCATAAAGCAGCTGACGATCTGATTTGGTGAGCAAATTCATCTGACATTTGCCACAACCAATTGTTTTCCTGAAACTTAAATTGCTAGAAAGTTTTTTTTTTTTTCCCTTTTTCCAAATGAAAGCCATGCATTCATTTAACTGGACAACAATGAAGCTTTGTGGCTTCGTGGTTAGTATGAAAAGGAGTGGGTCTTGCCAAAACAATTTGAAATTTTGAACTTAGATTCCCTCCCCCCACTTCATTTTAATATACTCAACTAAAAGGAACAAGTTCTGCAGCCTCTACTGGACACGTTTAAAAAAACTAAAAACCAGAAGTGGCCAAAACCACATGACTTTGGACATTTAAAGATGTTTTGAAAACTCTAGAGAACATGCAAGACTCTGGGAATTACGCAGGAATTCACAGCATTTACTATACAGAAACCAGGTGAACCATCAGTCTTCCCTTCATGCAACAAGAATTCCCAAGCACTTACTATGTGCAAATCAAACTATATAACATCACTACCTCAGACTTCATTCTGCTAAAGCTGCTCAGATTGAGTTCAAGCATATTCTTTTGGTTCCTGAATGAAAATAAGTTATCAGGGCAATAGAGAGAAATATGTATGTTGATTGCACTGTAATATTTCATTAACTGACTTTTTTTCACCATTAAACTGGGAAATTTTAAGTATAATAATTAAACTTTAATGTTCTTTGGATCTATAGTGTTAATACATAACAGGTACTTGATAAATACTTATTGAAGTTGGTGCTATAGTTGCTTCTCAGCCATCCGGTAACTATATACATGCAATTATATTTTTAAAATATGCTCATGTAAAAGATAATTTATATTCAATTTGGGAATTATCTCATATGCTCTCGAGTGAATATGAGTATCCAGGAGTTCTGGGATACACTCTAAAAGAAATAATGAAGTTGCAACAATAAATCATATTATGTGAGAAAAGTACTCAACTTTTTCTTTGAGGATTCTTGCTCTCTACATTTTCTTGGGATATACTAGGACAGGATACCCTTGAGAAATACCAGTCAGAAAGATCAAATTTGAAGTATTTTATATTGCTTTATACGGCCATTACTCCGCCCTCCAATCATCAACTTTAGTTGGAGGCCAAAGGTGAGAGGTTTGTTCTCTCTCTATATATATTTTTAAAGACTTTATTTATTTATTTGACAGAAAGAGATCACAAGTAGGCACAGGCAGAGAGGCTGGCAGAGAGAGAGGGGGAAGCAGGATCGCTGCTGAGCAGAGAGCCCGATGTGGGGCTCGATCCCAGGACCCTGAGATCATGACCTGAGCTGAAGGCAGAAGCTTAACCCACTGAGCCACTCAGGCAGCCCTGTTCTATATTATTTCTACGAAGGTTCAGCCATAGATACCTATCACAAAGTCATGTGGAACACTACTTTAAATATAAATATGCTCTCTCTCTCTCTCTTTTTTTTTAAGATTTTTTTATTTATTCAACAGAGAGAGAGATGACAAGTAGGCAGAGAGGCAGGCAGAGAGAGAGGGGGAAGCAGGCTCCCCGCTGAGCAGAGAGCCCAATGTGGGGCTCGATCCCAGGACCCTGAGACCACGACCCCAGCTGAAAGCAGAGGCTTTAACCACTGAGCCACCCAGGTGCCCGCTCTCTCTCTCTCTTAAACTTAGAGGGAATCCTAAACTTAGAGGGAATCTCTTAAACTTAGAGGGAATCCAGTGATTTAAAGGAACTTTCTGTAGATACAAACAAGATACCTATTGATAATGAACCTGGGTCTATCAAATTTACTATAATATCATTTAAATTCAGTTGCAATTTGCACACTCTGGGAACCAAAGAAGATTCATTTGTAACAAAGACAAACAACAAACAAACAAAAAGAAGGGAATACAAAATGGCGTTTTGCTCCCAGATCCTAGAACACAACAACGTACTTTTGCTTAATCTTTCATGTATTAGAAAACTTAGTCATCACCATTTACTCTGGTCCAATGAGTGAAGTTTAAAAAAAATATTCTGGTTATATGATAAATAATTTAGAGAATGCCAGTAAAGAATAACTTTGTTAGAAATTTTAGTAAGAATTTAAGCATATTATACATTCCCTAGTTTTAAGGTATGAATGCAACAGACTTCTGATGAACTATTGTTCATAATTCTGGAAAATACCCATCTTATAAGTCCTGATTTCATATTTCAAATATATTTCTAATGAGTCCTAGTTTACCATTACTTCTGGCTTGTTATTCTTGCACTTGCATCTTTAAAACACAATACTTCCAAAAATATGACAGCTCTTAACTTTCTTAAATTGATGAAGCTATCTTTTCACTATATAATTGTAAATTTTTCATGTTTTAGATTTATAAGCATCAATTGGAATGGTCAGTCTAATAAAAATTTTCTGCATCATCTTCTCCTTCTAATCGCATTTTTATATAATCTGCTTTCAACATTTGCCCACTTATGAACCATATAAAGTAAATTTTGGTGAACAAACATAAGTTGAAAGAGTACTGAATACATTCTTTTAGCAAAACAGGCTGGTTCAGGTTCTTAATGCAAAATATTGCATGATAAAGTCCTTCTTGTTGAATAACTAACTGGATGAGACTACCCTATTTCCTTTTTGCCTTTAGATACATATTGCTCATTCATCGATTCTTCAGTTTGCAAAATTCATCTAGGATATTATCATTTGAAGACTCATAATCTGACTTTTTGCTTATACAATCGATTTCACTATCTTCATTAGTTTCTAGAGTGCTGCTGTCTGTCTCTATATTCATCTTCTGATTCATCTAGTAACTGTGAAATGTCTTCTTCTGTCAGTTTCCTTCTCTTTGTCATTATGGAAGAAAATGAGAAATTCTGAATTCTCAACCTCTGTTCAATAAAAGTAATGACAATAATGAAAAACACTACAAAGCTTCTTCTTGACAGGTAATAGAACACTTGGGAGCTACTTCTCCATGACACTGCTACATGTCTTGGGATAGCTGTTATCCTAGAATAGCTTTTCAAGGATGTTTGTATAGCAAACAGAGACAGTGTCTCCCTCTGGTACAAAGGTTGGGTAAGATTTCTTGTAGCTCTGTTCATAAGACTGGGGGTTGCATAACCTCAGGGTTCCTCAGCTAGAACACAAAATCACTTCACGTGCAACAACCACCTAGACCCATGTCCATTGTCCCTATGGGACTTGAGAAGCAAAGGAAAGATGCAAATATGTATGCAGGTCATGGGGCCTGTTGTGCCATGAGTAATAAAGTCTTTTGTCTTGTGTCCTCTTCTAGCATTCATTAAAGTGTGTCAGGATAACCTGGTGAAGTGTAGGCAGGGTAAAATCTCTTCATTTCTTGACAGACTTTGGACAACACAGTAAGAAAACTGAAACATTATATAATAGTAAGGATTTATGTTCTACTTATTGCAAAGCCTTCTGTGTGATTCCATTATTCCTCCACTTTCATACTATTTTAGTTTTTTCTAGCATAGTTGGGAACAATTGATGAATAATGATAAAATAATCCTAGGATGGTGAAACAGGAAAATGCTTCAAGAAAATAAGCTCACTAAGATCCATTATGTATCTTAGATTTATAACATGGTACAATAGACCCATGTGGTATCTGATAGACGGAATCAGTATTTTCTCTTTTAAAAGTGAGGAAAATTTCCTTTTATCCTTTGGAAGATATTTTAAAAAGAATAATGGTAAAAACAATGACAAAAAAAATCAATCCTTACCAAAAGGAATGGAAAGACCAAGACTGGGTCCAATTGGGATAGTGAAGATTAAATCACCCCTTTAAAGCTCTCTACCTGTTATCATCACCTCTTAGAATACTCTTTATCCATTTAGTGTCAAATTTCTTTTCCTTTGGAGCCTTCCTAAACTGCTCCTGGGCGGAGTGGGGGGGAGGGGCGGGACCTGATAGGAAATCTGACAATTCATGAAGCATGTGTATGACACCGTCTTGTGAGAAGGCCTGCTTCCCACTCAGTCCTGCACATGGAGCAGATGTTGAAGGGAGAGGTGGCTGAAAGGTAATGAGCATGATGCTACCAAGGGGATCGACACAAAGGTAGTACGAGGAGAAAGAAGAAGAAATGAGGAAGGCAGATAACCGACATAACCTTAGTCGCTATACCAAAAGCAACTTGATTAAACAGCCAATTTTCCCAACATACTAATGTACAAAACAATTTACTTATTTTGTAACTGTTCATACAGTTTCCAAAAGTGTTGTTTCTGTGAACTGCCTGGTTTGTTAAAATTTGTTAAAATCAGAGAGTAAGTCATTTGGCAAATTCATGATTGGATAAATTTGCCCTTGAAGTTAGGTCTGGCAAATTTAAATTTTAGCAAGATCCTGGAAAAATTAAAGAAAACAGTGTCTGAGAAAGAATCTTACAGCTGTTTTGGTAGATTAGAAAGAAGAAATACCAGAGACAGAATACACAACAGTCAAAAAGGCATGAAAATAATTCAGTGGAAATGAAGAGCACTAAATCCAATAGATATGAAGGCAGAGTAGCACCAGGCCCTAGGGGATGTACCATAAGGTAAATTCATAAAGGGCATGTTGACGATGGCCAAAATTAGTGATTCTCAACCATAACTGCACATTAGAATCATCTGGGGGAGCTTTTAAAAAGACTGGGTCCTACCCCAGGTCAAGCAAATCTGGGGGTTGAACTAAAATTATTAGGATTATTAGTAAGATCTGTACATCTGTATGTCTGAGAGCCAATATTTGAAACGAGAGAATTAAATTTTAGAGGTAAACTTTGTATAACATAGAGTGTCTAGACACATAACCTGTGCGGTGAAACTCAGACCAAAATTCAAATGTCCTGATCAAAGAGCCCAACGTTTCTAGTCCATGTACTGCTTCTGTGACTGGTAAAGGTAATGCACACCTAAGGAAGGAGTATTTTTAAAAATTAGAAAAGGACTTACCCATCCAGTATCTCATTTGCTCTTCTCTGAAAAACCATGAGACAAGCAGGATAAGTACTGAGCTCATTTTATAGAAAACAGAAAAATTAGGCTCAGAGAAGTTCGGGGAGTTGCCACTGTCAAAGAGCCAGGGTTCACAACCAGACCTTCTAACTCTCAGTCCACCAAATCCTAGTCTCTAAGAAATCTGGAGGTCACTTCCATTTTGTCTTTCGCTCTCACTCAACAAATAAATATATTCTTCTCTAAGACTAAACGAACCTCTAATGAGGAGCTTTGAGGTACTAGAGAGCAAAACAAGCTCTGAGTTAGAAATGATAAAGAAATGCAGGGGTGCCTGGGAGGCTCAGTTGTTAAGCGGCTGCCTTCGGCCCAGGTCATGATCCCAGGGTCCTGGGATCGAGCCCCGCATCGGGCTCTCTGCTCGGCAGGAAGCCTGCTTCTCCCGCTACCATTCCCTCTGCTTATGTTCCCT
The DNA here is from genome assembly GCA_028646535.1 of Procyon lotor. Lineage (NCBI taxonomy): Eukaryota > Metazoa > Chordata > Mammalia > Carnivora > Procyonidae > Procyon > Procyon lotor. Next base: position 103,044,563 of record CM053609.1, read on the forward strand.
CTCTCGCTGTGTTTCTCTCTGCCAAATAAATAAAATCTTAAAAAAAAAAAAAGAAAGAAAGAAATGCAAATGATGAAGGTGGGAAGTTCTCTGAAAAAATTGTAAAGGGAGTCTCTGAAGGACTCCTTCAGAGACTCTAGGTGTTTTGTCAGTGAGCCTATACTTAATGTGTTGTAGATAATCTGGTTCAAATGAGAACAGTGATGACAATGAAAACAAAAAGTCAAGGATGTGTTTCACTGGCCTGTGTTGTGGATAGGTAGAGAGGGAGATGACAGTGAAAAACACTGAAAAAGCTCCAGAAAACCATTTATGAAACACCAGCTATGCAAAATAATTAGCAACAGAGCCTGAAGAGAACAATGAGGGAAGGGCTATTTTGACGGTTTGGCCTTTTACTGCTTGATGTTCAAATATAATGTAATTGGGGGCAATGATAGGTTGAAATCATTCACTAATGTTAAATAATTAACATAAGACCACTTTGGATATTTATATTAATAGTGCTAATAGTGACAATTTATGCTCTCTCTAGCCTTTCATCTGAGATCAAAGTTTATTAAAAGCCCTAAACAAACTTTATAAACACTTATGTAAGTAGAATTAGGGTTGGTATGCAGATGCCTAAAGTAAAACAGATCGACGGAGGCATTTAGTATTACTGAGCAAAATCAAGACAGAACTAGTAATACAACCTAGAGGCATACCAGCTCTTTCCTTCAAAATTCAAAAAGCAGAAAACTAGTTCAAAGTTGCTTTATAAAACTTCATTGACCAATACGTTGAGGGCATATTCCGACAACCCTTCACATGGTCCACGAATGTCAGTGGCCTATTTATAAGTCCACTTCTGGCCCTGCTCAAGGTAAATATAGGATCTGGCTGTTGATTTCCTTCCTCTTCACTTTGCACATTCACCAGACCCTTGTAAAGCGTTCCTTACTCATGTCTTCATTGCTCTTGCCAGTCACAAGAGGAGTATGTGGAATGGAAAGGACACTATGTCACTAATCGGGACACTCAAATTCTAGCCCTAGTTTTGCCATACTTGGCAATTCATAAACTCCTTTGGCCTCTATACTTCTCATCTGTGGGGTTAAGTGTTTTGAAAAGGATCTCTAAGACCCCTTCCAGTCAGTTGTCATGTTATTTAAAATGTGCAACTCATGGCAGCAGGGACCTAATTGGCTATACACTAAGGGATGTAACCATTGTAGAGATTCAACAAGTACTTATTATAGATATTATATGATTAAACCTGGGGTACACTGTTTGAGAGCAACTATCGGTAAGTCAGAAATTTTGAAGACCAGAATTTTTAATTCCTTCTAGAATGGACCAGAGCCTATTAGGGAAAGGACCTTTCAGATATTACCTAGCCCAGCCCCATCACTAAAAAAATAAGAAAACTGAAATTTAGAGAGGTTAAACAACTTGTCCAGGATTGTATGCCTGGCCATGAAAAGTGATATGATCAGAAGCTAGCTTTTCGGACTCTGAATCAGATACTATTTCTACCATATCACCATCATTTAAACTAGGCATGTAATAATTTTCAGCTGAAACTTGTAATTGTTAAAACTAGATGCACAAAATGAAAATCCACCAAACAGCTTTCTATTTAAAGGTCACTTCAAAAATGTAATACTACTCCCACCAACCATATATTAAGGGTACAATACTAATATTTTGTTTTATAGTTAAGTTAGGATCTTAAAAAAGACAATACACTATTACTCTGAGATTTCACCCATATATGTTCTCTTAGGGTTTCTTCTATGTATTATATTTTTCAGAAAGACCCTTCCATTATGTTTTGTAATACACATTCTTCATTCTTTGTAATACACATCTTTGTAATACACATTCTTTGTAATACAAATATCTTCACAGTACAAAGCAAGAGCTTCTTACAGAGAGACCGCCCTCTTATTGATAGTATTTAGAGCAGGGCTGTGAAACACATTGTTTAGCAAAGCAGTCAGATGGGCAGTGTGACTACTTATCAGCATCAAATATGAAGCTGTCAGTCTGACCTCCAAACACTGGGCATTTTGATAATATTAAATTCATCTGCCGGTGAAGCTGTATTCATTACGTAATTTCTCAATGACACTTTCCCTATGTCACCATGTCTATGAGAAATCTGACAGGGCTGTAAGAAACCATTTTTGTAGGCTGAAGGAAGTCTTACATTTTTAAATTGGTCATCACCTTTTGCCACAAGGTTGCAACTCTGAACACACAGCCTATTTGTTTGAGTAGCATTTTCTTCCCTTGACCTTAAATACAGAAATGTTTTAGAAATTTAACCCTTTGAAGATGACCCCATTATTGGAAAACATACATACTTTAATACTGACGAATGCAGAAAACTGGCTCTGTATTTTGGGACAAGGTGGCGAAAGGAGAATGTCTAGATTGTTTCAACCAAGATCCCTCATGAGAGATTCATGAGGATATTTCCGTTTGCCCTCAATGCGAATATACAGAAGGTAGACTAACATTAGAGCAGTGGGAAACTTGGCAGAATGGGCTAGGACAGGGTTTGTGCAAAAACTTTTTCCGGTTTCAGTTTGAATGGGTTCCCAGGAAGTGTCAAGTTCGAACAAATCCAAAATTTTACAATGTAGCTCAGCCAAAACTGCTGAGATTCACCTGATTCTGGGTCAAAACTGTACAGAGCACACTGCGTTTTATTTGGTGTTGAGCCAATTTGACTGAACCTCTCAGGCAACTTCAATGAGAGGCTCATAGCCTTGGCAAAACCAAAAATGAACCTAGCTTGATCTTTGGTTTTGAAACAGCAAGTTCTGGCTTTACAAAGAGATAAAGGCAAGTTTTACTTAGCTTTAAGATTTTTACAAATACTTAGGAGAAGCACTGCAAATAATTAACAGTTATTTGGCCAGATTTACATTCTCAAGTCAGTTATTTCCTGAGTGTAACCAGGACACTTCAGTCAGTACGTTAACTCTATTGGCACCATATACTCCTAAGTGCCATAAAGCAGAACCTGGTGTTCTAAGAGTAATGGCCCTTCCTCAACAACTTATGCATCTGAAGAGTGGATCACACGTGTAGTAAGATGAGGCACAACTAGTGCTGGCTCCACGGTGGGAAGGAAAGAATTAAAAATAAAAACAGCAACTGCCTACTGTAATGTCAGACACACGAGGGAAGAGTATATAGCGTTTCTTGGTGATTTCCATAGAGACTCATTGACATTCTCTTGTACTCTTGGACACTGAGGTCTTGAAGATCTACTGGTGGGCATGGTTCAAATCTTTAGAGGTGTGCCAAAGGCTCCAACAGTTTTTTTTTTTTTAATAAAAGCCATATTTCTAAGAGTTTCAGTGTTTTATAATTTTTCTCAATATATGTGAATTTTATATATATTTCTCCATATTGCTACAGGTTAGGATTTATCCTGTAAGTTATACTATCTCTTTGAGTACACATTGAAAACAAAGGAGACTAGATTGTTTTAGGTCACTTGGATTTGAGAAGCTGATTAAACACTGACGAATTACAGTTATATGATTATACATTTGCTCCAAGTCAGTGATTTTCAAAATTTTAAGTAGATACTCCCCTAAAATAATTTTTTAAACCATGTATCTCCCTTACCTTCCTATGTATAGATACCCATGTATCTCCCTTACCCCCCACACACACATTTAAGTTTTTTAAACATTTTCATCATAAATTTAGGTAGTTGCAAAGGATGAAATTTCCAGAATATTGTAAATACTGACATTTTCAAATAAAACTCTTATATTACTCATATAAACTTACCCAGCAAACTTTAAGTACTTAGTATTTGTTTCCACCATTTATCCATTGACAAAATAACTAAATAAGATCCTCCTTAAAAGACAGAAATTTTATATTGTTCCTTTGTCCTTTGAATTTATTTCCCATCTATTTTCCCCAATAGACTTTTATCCTAATATAAAAAAATATTTATGCTTGGGAGTCTTCTTATTGGTTTCCCTATCATACTTTATCTTCTCTGTAAGAAAAATGTATATATAGAGAAAAACTTATTTTTAAAATGCCTTGTGACCATAATGCTCCAAGTGTTATATATTTTAATAGACTGAATTGTCCTTACATTAGGTCTATTAAATTTTTTAAGAAAAATTATTAAATGTAAACTGTATAAAGACCTCAAAACTTCTAAAAGTACATCCCTTAATGGGACGGATATTGCTTTCATTTCTCATGTATCCATGGGTAAATACTAGCTTTTGTTTGAATAAGATAGTGTTCCTTTTCATTTCTAGTTCTATATTTTTTGTTTCTATACATTTAATCACCGAGAAATCTTGTTCACATAAAAAAGTACATGAGAATGAAAGTAGTTTGGTTATAACAGCGTCACTTAATTTCTTGAATGCCTTCCTAGTTTTATGGCAAAGATTACATAGTGATCTGTCATCAAAAATTAATTTTAGTGATCTATCAGCTCGATTAGGTCCTCTTTCAATTTTGTTGAAAGCAAAGAATTAGAAACCACTTGACTTGCCAAAGGACTGTAATGTAGTTATTAAAGTCACTCAATTTCTGTTTTGGAAGGTATATGAAAGAGGTTTTATTTACCAAGACTTGTCAAATGACTATAACTGTTCTTTTACTTAGAGGCATTTCAATGAGTTCTACATATGCAAAAAGTACTAAGAAAAGTAAAAATCTTATTAATATTAGTACCATTCTATCAGTATAAATTTTTAATACTTTTATTTTATATTAGCATTAAATATATTTTCACTAAAACCTTAAACCTGCAGATTGACAAAGCTAGTCCTTATTGTCAAACCAATCAGCTAAACTGGGCTTACTTTCTGGCAGGAAAAAATGAGTCTGACTTCATGTGCCCTGTGACAATGGCCTTTTGAATTATAATCTTAAAACAGATAAATAAATAAGGCCTGGAGTCAGGCCAAAGTTTGTCATCTGGATGAAATAAGACACTTTGAACGATTTTTTTCCAAGAGTCCATTTTGTTTTCTGGAGCTATACGTTCTCTGATGATAGTAGGGTGGTAAAAGAGGTGAGGTCATCAGATAAAATTGTCATTCTTCCCCCCATCATCAATCCACAATATATGTTGATTTCAGAACACCCCTATCTATCTAACAAAACTCTTTGTCTTATCAAATGTATATGTATGACTAATGTATATGTATGTATCAAATGTATATGTATGACTAACAGGGACAAGGAGGTTTACCTTAGTGACTTGATTAAAGAGGATATGAAAGCATCAAAATCATAAAGTGCCCCTCGTTTGGCACCTTGACATGCCTAGGGGAATCTGCCATCCTGGAAGCCAGAATGGGTGAAAGGCAGGCCTTTCTCTCATAAAGCAGGAGGAGGTTGAATAGGAGAAGTAAGATGGCCTTATCACACACTCATTTCAAGGACTCCGCTGAAGTGCCTGTAGAAACTGAGGATATAAAGATCGGTTCTCTTAAACCTATTTGTGTCTGAAGACCCTTTGGAAAATCTCTGCACACTCCTAGGGGGTGTACTCCTCCAGTCTGAAGACCCTAACTCACTAGCTATCTTTGAACATTACCCTCACGAACAGCATTAATCACTTCATCATAAAATCAAGAAAAAGAAAAAAGTTCTGCTAACATGTCTCCATTCCTTCTGTTTTTTGGCAAAACGTGTCACAGGCACAAAAGAGTACATAAAATATATACATGCAGTTTGAAGAAAATGACAATTCTTCATGGTTTTAATTAGCACTTCCCTGTTTACTAATGAACCTGAATATGTGCACATATTGTTTTTTCAACTGAAATGCTTGCTCATGTCTTTTACTCTCTTTCTTTCTTTTGAAATCTGGGTTGTTTATCTTTTTCTAATTTCTTTGTTGGCAATAAGATCTGGATACAAACTGATTTGGATACAAATCACTACTCAGCTATATATTTTGCCACAAATACATCCTAAGTGTGATTTTCTTTTTACTTTATGTTGCCTTTTGACTTACAGAAGTTCTTAATTTTAATGTCGTCACATCACTTACATCCTTTTGGATCTATGTTTTCAGTATCTTTTTTCCCCCAAATCCTTCAAAAGCCCAAGATCATTAAGATATTAAACTATGCTTTGTTTTCAAGTTTTATGGTTTGCCATGCACCTTGAGGCTTTCATCCATTTTTGCATCTAAGATAGGGGTTCAATTTCATTTGTTTTTAATACTACCTATTGAAAAGTCCCTCCTCACTCCCCCAATAGGTGATGCTAGTTGTATCAGAGACATCAAGTTTCCACTTGTTTCCAACATTTCCACGTTTCTGTTTCTGGGTAGTCTACTTGATTACATTGCCCTATTTTTATATTCCTATGCAAAGACTATACTATCTTAATTTTCACAGCCTTATTTTATTTTTTTTTTAAAGATTTTATTTATTTGACAGAGAGAGAGAGAGAGAGAGAGAGAAGGAACACAAGCAAGGGGAATGGAAAAGGGAGAAGCAGGCTTCCAGCCGAGCAGGGAGCCCAGTGTGGGGCTCGATCCCAGGACCCCGGAATCATGACCTGAGCCCAAGGCAGAGGCTTAATAACTGAGCCACCCAGGTGCCCCAATTTTCACAGCTTTAAAAAGGTATGATACATAGTAGGAAAACTGCCACCAACTTGCTCATCTTCAGAAGGGTCTTGACTATTTCCGAGTGTCTTCTCTATGAAGAACTTGTATTTTTATTGCTGTTGTTAGATTCCCCCTCCCCCGCTTTATTTTGTAATTTTGTTACTTTTGTACTGGTATACTTTTAATTATATTTTCTCTGTATTTGTTGCTGGAGTTAGAAGGAAAATGGACTTTTGCGAACTGTTTTTTGTAGACTAAACTTACTAAACTCTTTTTCTTAATTTAACTTTGAATTCCTAGAGCTTTCTACATAGACAGTAACACTATTTAGAAAATAACATTAGTTTCACTGCTCTGGCCAGGACTGTGTGCACAGCATCTAGCAGAAGCTGTGGAATGGGGCATCCTGTCCTTGTTCCTGGTCTCAAAGGATGACTTCCAAGACGCTAAGGTAATGTTTGCCATTGGGTTTTTTGATATGACTTAGATTAAGTCAATTCCTTTCTATTTTTAGTTTACTAAAAGGTTTTTGATAATGATAATTATATCATGGGAATAAATGCTTCTTATTCATCTACTGAGATGACCTTATTAAATTTATTTCTCCTTAATCTGTCACATGGTAAATTACATTGATTGATTTTCTAATATTAAACCAACTCTGAATTCTTGGAATAAAAGCAGCTTGTTCAAGATGAATTATCCTTTTAATACATTCCTGGATTTATTTTGCTAATATTTTGTGTATAATATTTTTGCATCCATGTTAATGCATGAAAAGTCCCTTAATTTCCCTTATTTATACTTTCTATGTCTGGTTTTGTCTCGAAGGCTATGCCAACTTATAATGAGTTTGGCATGTTCCCTCCTCTTCTAGTTTCTGTAAGAGTTTTTATATAAAATTAAAATCATCTGTTCCCTTAACATTTGGTAGAACTTATCTATAAAATTTATTTGGGCTTGGTGGCCCTTTCTGGAGAAAATTGTAATTGACTAAAAAGTGTTGATGAAACTTTTTGTGATTTTTAAAAATTTACTTAAAGTACGTTATTTCTTCTTAGTTCTGGAAATTATATTTTTCTAGGAATTTAGCTATTTCTCCTAATTGCAAATGAATAATTGCAAAGTTATTCACAATACCCTTGTATGTGGTTAAATTCTCAAATAGCAATAGTTCTATTCACTTTTTCATTCTTGTATGATTTATTTGTATCTTCCTTTTTCTTCATCAATCATGCTGGATAGTGGTCATTTTTATTCTTTTTAAACAACCAATTTTACTTTATTGGCCCTGCATGCTGCATGCTTGTTTTCTATTCGTTATAATCTTTTCTCTATTTTTTTCCTTTCTTTTGTTCTTAAGGTTTTTGTACCATGCTTTTAATTTCTTATGTTGCGTGATAAGTTCATTTTTTTATCTTTCTTTTCTAATATAAGCATGTAAGCCGGTAAGTTTCCCATAAATACTATTTTTGCTCTCATTCACATTTTATAACACAGTGTTGCTGTTATTCAGTTCTATTTATTTCATAATTTCTACTATAATTTGTTTTCTGAACTTGAGTTGTTTAGACATTTACTTTGAAACTTCCAAAAGTCTATGGCTTATCTGGTTCTCTTCTTTGAATCCCAGAGTTATTATCACTTCACTGAATTCTGGCCCATGGAAATGAACAGAAATAATATGTGCAAATTCTAGTTTCTACTAAAGGAAAGTTAAGTGCTCTCCCTTCTTGTTACAATGCAAATATAAGGGCTGGAGGTGGTACAGGCATCTTGGATCAGGAATGGGAAGCAGTATTTTGAGGACAGTGGAACAAAAAGACAGAAGCAGCCTGGGTTTCTGACACTGTGTCTGCCACAGACACCATGTATTTGGATTGTCACACAAGAAAGAAATTAATTTCCATCTTGCTTAACTCATTATTACTTTTGGATTTCTCTGTTAACTGAAGTCAGGCCTAACTCTAAGATGAAGAAGGTATGCAAATATCATGGTATTAATGGAAATGAAGCTAAAGACAGATATGAGAGTTGACAAGAATTTATGTCTCCAAACTGAACTGTCTTACATTCCTTTCAAACTTCCTCAAATGACTCTTACTGTTCTGTCTCTGTCTCCTCTTAACCCTTGACCTCCCACTTACTAAGTTCACTAGTTCCTGTCTCTAAACAAGGGCATCCCTTTACCCCTGCCTTTTTGGTACCAAGTGCCCAACCCCTGATTTTCCGACCACATTTCTAAAGTTGGATCATCTCCAACATGCACTTTCCCTACTCCTATGTGAAGTCTTTCACCACTTCACTCTACCCCTGCACAGAACTAAGACATTTGGATTCCTACACATCACATTTACCAGCCACAGCCCTGATTAAAAACCATTAATGGCTCCCTATTGACTCTAAGGCAGTGCTACCACTTTTAACTCTCTGAGTTGCAGGTAAGGAGAGCAATGCAAATGATTCTTGTTCATAGACATGCAAGTAAATGTTGTCTGGGAGGTTCAATTGATTTCCTTTCTCCACTTTGGAAGAAGCCAGTTTTGCCTCTATTCTAAATTCCCTTCAGCGCTCCAGTGCCTATCTATGTGGTTCTTTGCTCCTTTAAGTCAGCTTTAACATCTTACTCATTCTCTCATTAATGAGTTAAATAAACTCATGTGTCATGACTTCATTTCCTATTTGTGTAAGAGTCACGATTTCATAATTTTACTTTTTTGGAAAAATATTCTTTTAACAACACCTAATTTTGTTCCTTACTATGCCCCAGCGTGGGATGCCTTCTCTGGCTCTTCTGTCTGACACTACTGATTCTTTGCATATCAGAGATGAATCTAATCTCCTCCATCACGTCCTCAGAACTACAAGATCCATAGTTTTCCTAGAACCTAGACCATGATGATGTCTTATTTTACTTTTTTTTTCTTTATAAGTGCTCCTACAAAACGCATTGTGTTTCATTCATGTGGTATAGACAATGTATTTTTATTTATTTACATCACTAATTTATTTACAGGGAAGTAACTTCTCTCCTCAATTAAAGTACAGGTTCCTTGAGAGAACCAATCACAGTTTTTCCTTTTCTCCTCTTCAGTGTCAACACAGTGCCTTATACAGTATCCAATAAATATCCACTGCTATGTCTCATCCATGGCCCATCAACTGGGGCTATCAATCTAGATTTTTTCAGATAATTACTTAGCTTTATTTGGGGAATCAACATGTCATGTTTTGGCAGAAAGTTGGTTCCCTCCTAAAAAATTCACATTAAACTTTAATGAAAATCGTAAGTGCTTTCATGAAATATCAAGTAAAGTACAATACTAATCGGAAAGGCTAGGGAAAAAAAAAATAAATTGATGTGCTTCTGGGGAATTTTTCCCCTCAACTACTGAAGTGGTTCTGTGTACCTATATTCACAAAAAGAGTCTTACATGACGGTCATATATGCCCACTTCGACCTTCATTCTTTCCTTCTACAAATGTTTACTGATTGTCCAATATATACCAGAATTTTTGACAAGCCCTGGGATACACTTGCATCCCAAATTAAAATGTAATTTCTAATCCAAGAAACTTACCTGCTAGTGAAGGAGAGGGAAAAGTTGAGGAAAAGGGGGAGAAATGGACACATCATAATGACCTAAGCATTTGGATCACTAGTGACAAGCCATATCAAGGGGCTCATTATGAGGAAAAGACCATCTTATCTTAATGTATTTTAACTATTGAACCTTTCAAATCTCCTAATGAAACAGTGAAATTTCAAACTTTTGCAGACTTGTATCACCATAACATACACCCTACATTCAACACTTTCCATGTAAATACCAACCCAACCAAGTGTAGATCACCACCATTTTCTACAGTTTAAGTGCTGAGTTAGTGAGAGAATAATCAATGATCTTGAGATTACTTTCAGCATATTTGATTTTATGAACTATAAAACACTTTACCAGTTGAATAGTCTACCAAGTGTATTAAATCTGCTTCTTTAATGCCATATGAAGTCAAAGAACTTCATAATATTTGAGCATTAACATTATTACTAAGCATTTTCATTTTTATGGTTTTATGATAATTATTTCAAATTAAAACCATCTTGAGAAAACTGCCACTGTAAAAAAAATCTTGTCCATTTAATCAATTTTATTTTTCTCATGATGACTTTTTATTTTTACCTTTATTCTTAAAGGAATTCTTAGAATAAGGCACTTAAGATCATACTCCATAGTACTTTTAGTAAAGAGATTATATAAATACAAAAGACTAACAAATGTGAATAGGAGTTATAGGCTTTTGGCTGTTGTTAGTATAATTTTCAGTTTTGCATGGCATATTGGCATAATTAAAATGATTAAATAAGAAATAATAAGCAATCACATAATGATAACCTAACATTTGTATGACCCTGAATATTTTCACATATATTCTGTCTCTTAATTCTCACAACAACCTGACAAAGTACGTTTAATTATTATTATTACCATTTTTACAGATGACGGAATCAAGGAACAAGTGATTTGCTGAATGTTGCATAAGTGGCATTTTGTATGCTGAACCCAAGTCCTCAGACTCAAAATTTCTGTTTTTGTTCATACTTTTAAAAAGAGCATTTAATTCACAAGCCAAATACTGTTGGCAAGACCCTTCCTAAGGGTAAGTAAAATATATGTGGAAGAACACTAAACATTTTATTCGCTTACAATGTCATCATACTGAAACTGAGAAGGTCAGTGTAATTTTCAAATGGCCCAGTTAAATCTAAGGAACAGATTATTTATCCACGAGGGTCTGGACACTGTCAATCAAAATCACTTGCTTACACAGAACTAAAATGAGCTCCATTAGCATCTTTCCGTTTCTCACACTCACAAAATAAATATTGTATTCTTTATTGGCCACATTGTTTAAAAGTTTTCTATTTTTTTTCCTGTTCATTAAAAACATATAAAGAAAAAATAAAAATCACCACTAGGCACAAGCCACTCTTAATATTTTGTGTGCTTACTTTCTGAAAGTCTTTTTTAACACAAAATATTCAGTATTTGCCTCATACTCTCCATATGCCGGTATATTCTACTCCCCCTTCCCCTTGTATAACAGCATAGCAGTATTTACTTTTGAAAAATATAACTTTTTATGGCTAAATAATTTTACCATTCTTCCAATTCACATGGTTTTTACTCCAAAAAGGCTTATTTATAAAAGGAATATAATGTTTTATAAAACTTGAAAAAATAAAGGAATGAAATCACAGTCCTAACTCTCGTCTAACAAGTCATTTTTATGAGTTTTTCTCAGTCTCTTCTGCTCTTTATTCATACGTCTATCATTACATGTTATCGCTGAAGTACACACGACTTTATTTTTCTTTTCAGTTTGTTTTCTTTTATAAACCTTTTCCATAACAACAGTGGTATGCTGGGTGGAAAAGTCCACACTTTATCCAACCATTCAGTACATACCCCTTTCTTCCTAAAATCATTTAAAATAAATCATTTTACAATAAATATTGCAAGCACGTAGTCTTTACATTGACTCACCTTAAAAACTTTATTCCCTTATGCTAGATTCCTGCACGTGAGATTATTGAGAAAAAGGCTGACCAGCTTTTAACATTATTTGGGTATTGGTGAAAACCATGTACAAAAATATTGAAGTTGAATATCTGCATTTCAAAGTATAAACAGCAGCCCAATCTCAGCTTCTGATCAACCAGTCCTTTTAGTGATTGGGAAATACAGACACAAGCTTATAGGATATTGATTATACTTAGGCAAATTATGCTTTCCATAGATTAGTACATCTTGGTATCATCAGTCTTGCGAGAGCAGAGACCAATGAAATAGGCACATTTTTGTTTTTTCTCTTTTTTCACTTTAAAAAATCTGTATCCACATACCTTTCAGGTATAGTTTAGCTTATTCTCCCCTTTGAATCCTAGATGCAGTTTTAGAAATGCTTCCCTGAACTGCTTCTTTTGGGGGGTGCTCTGAAATCCACCTCGGGACACAGTAGTAATTCTGACAGAAGGAGAAAGAAAACGCAACTTACCGTTTCTAATGCATTTACACGGTCCTGCAAATAAAGCATAATGAAGAATTATAAAAACAAAGCTATTAAAAATCCTCTCAAGTTTACTTAATTTTCAGATTTTCTACTTATCCTCTATTGGTAATAATGTTTTGAAAATCTCAAAAAATGAAAACTCCTACTCAGGATGATTTCTACAAGAGAGAGAGTCATGAAAGAATCACTGTACTTTTCATCTCAGCTGGTGTTCGGACCACAAGGTTTAATTTAATGGTAAGTATCATAAACTCATATAAAGTGACTAAATGGAATAAACCTTACCCTTTTTGCATTGGTAAAATGATTTATCTACTTAAGGGTTTATAAGTATCACATAAATATTTGAATATATGAACAACTAGATGATAGTAGTGATATAAAACAGGACTTTGGCACAATACTAGTGCTCAGTTAGATACACAGTACAAAGTGTGATTTGGAAAGGAAAGTTCAGACATGAGAATAACTTCATCAATTAAAATTAAGAAGTAATTTGTTAACTGAAACAAGGAAGGAAAAATAAACAAGAAAGAAGTCACGTGCAGCAATCCTGAGCCCAGATGGGCCCTCTCCATCTATAGTATCTTTGAAGGTTCTATAGACAAATCTGGGTTTTAAAAAGGGTCATTGACAATATTGCTACACAGCTAAAGGATTAGGTAAATGGTTGCATTCTCAACACAACAACTGCATTCGCAACGTTTTTCAGAGCTGACAGCAACATAGAGGAAAGTTTTACCAATGAAAAGAGGCTGAATTTGAGAGAGGAAAGTCTGAAGATTTAAGAAAATAGAATGCCATCTTTTGGGGGACGACCAAGGCCACTTTTCCTTCTTTTCTCGCATTTTAAGCGATGGAAGATGTGTGACATCTGGATTTCCTTTTTGTTTAATCAAATTAATTTTGCCTAAGGGGTAAAGGGGAGAACTGGTGCAGAGAGCCACTCAGCTCAGACCTCTCGGTAGTCCTACAGGGACTGAAGTGGACACAGAACACAGGAGCAGCAAGAACTTGGCACTCCCAGCCTTTCCTAACACATACAGACCTTGCCTCTGAGGACTTCCACAATCCAACCTCCTACCTTCACACTGGGAAATAGAGTTGAACATTTCTACCCTTTAAACATTTGACTATGTGGGTACAAGTGAAATGAATCTATTATGTAAAATCAGCCCAAAGCAGACTGTTCTTAGCAATATAAGCTGTTTAACTGCATTTTATTGGCATACTTGAGAGAACTTCACCCTCACCCCCATAATTTTCAGGAAATAACTGCTGTTTGGTTGGTGACTTGCGCACTGTCACTTTTGAATGCTTCATAATAAAAGCATATAATAATGCCTCAAGGGGGCTTTGATCTGTTGTTACCAGGCATCTTATTCATAGTCCATCTGGGACAAAACCATTCAGCAATGCTTTATCATCCTTTGCAGATTGAACAGAAGAACCTCATTAGATACCTTACAGAGACAGAAACAGCCTTTGGGCAGTATCACATTTATATGAACCATCTTGGAAGGCTCAAAATATTTACAGCCACTATTTGGGCCTTAAGTTTTCCCCATACCATATATTTATGGGCTCATATTATTTAGGATTAGCACATTTTAAAGGCAAACATAAAACTAGTTTTAAAAGCACGTATACAGCTAGTTTGAAATCAGAGTTTTCATATGAGGTCAAAACAGTAGAATTTAATTAAATTTTGTCTGTCTTAATTCAGATCCCTATGTTTGGCAAAGATAAACTGATATCATGTATTAGTGTCTTCATTTTACTTGAATATTTGTTACAAGATTTTTAAAAGAAATACACACTGTCATGGACTGTGTGCTCGTATTCTCACAAAATTCATAGATTTCAACCCTAATCCCCAATGCAATGGCATTTAGAGATGGGACCTTTGGGAGGTAATTAGGTCATGAGGACAGAATCCTCAGAGGAAACTGGGATCAGTTTCCTTATAAGAGACAGAATGTTTGCTTCTCTTTTTCTGCTCTTTGCCATGTAAAGACATAATGAGAAAAGATGGCCATCTACAAGCCAGGGAGAAGGCCCTCGCCAAGGACCGAATTTGCCAGCACCTCATTCTTGGACTCCTCAGCCTCCACAACTGTAAGAAATATTTGTTTAAGCCTCCGAGTGTGTGGTAATTTGTTGTAGCAGTTCAAGCTGACCAAGACATGTGCCTAGTCTTTAAGATTATGAGCACAAACAGTCCAAGAAAACTCCATTTTGTTTAAATATAAAGATGAAGAAAATATTTACTTCAATGCAATTTACTTACGTCTTTTCATCTATAACCTACTTCATTCCAAATTGGTACTGAGACAGCTTTCTATGAAAAATGTAATATGTTACCAAAATGAGAAAATTAGGGCAATAGACAATTCAGTTCATTAACCTGAATTTCAATAATTCCATTTGCCAGTCAACAGCAGCTAATCGAATCCAGTCATCACTGCCAATTAGTGAGCTCTGTCTAAACTGTACAGTTGTTTAGTCTTAATTGTAGGCTATCAATAAAAAGACACTGCTCCTAGTCTTTATGGACTTACTGACTTGCTTTTAAAAGTTAAATGCTTTGAAAATGGAAATGGCTTTTTTGGCAGATAAGATTATTATAATTCTGTATATAAAAGAATTAGGCTAATGCAAATATTTATTCTCAAACAAAATATGTCCACACTTCCTTTCTGGTTCTTCTTATTAATACAGAGCTAACTTAAGCCAATACTGTGGCATTGATACAGTCCACGGAACAAATGTCAGTATATGTCCTAGAATGAACATCTAAGTACAGCACATTAAATTCTGTTCTTCACTTTTCCCACTCTCATCAGAAATGCACAGTGTTTTGCTGTTTAATCTCAAATTTTCATTTCAACAGATTTTTATCTTCAAGCGCAACCCGAAGGTTCAACATTTGCCCCCTTCCCCACCATGAACATACACTGCCACACTTGGATCCTGAAAAGTACTGGGACATTCCAAGAGGGGTTAGAAGGTAGGAGAAGCCAAGAGGGAAGACCGCGTCCAGAAATAGCCAAGATGCTCTCACTATTCTCATGCTATTTTGGGGGTTTTTAACACAACAGTCATTCTTATTTTTATAGTCAGGGACTTTGAGAGTCGGATGAAATTTGATCTTCTCCCTAGGAAAATGTACATTATCCACCACATATACATAATTCTGCATACACTTATAGGAGAACTCTAGACTCTCAGAGGCCTTCACATCCTTTTACACCCAACAAAAACACTTGAAATAAGATGTAAGAGCATTACACAAATAAATTACTTTATTAAGCTGAATCTATTGATTTCTCCTGTATGAAGTATTTCTGGATAAGTAACACCAATAACAAAGAAAGAAATAATTGGGAGTGGAAGGTTAAAGAAAAATCAAAGGAAAAATGTCTTCAATATTTTGAAGAAAAAAAAAAGTTCTTGGTGGGGAAAAAACATTTTGTTGCTATTGATTTTTTGTGACTATTCTTTCATTCTATCTAAGGAGGGTAACAGTCTAAGAAACACCTAAAGTGGCAACAATTATTTAAAGGTTACTCGAAAAGATTATACATGTAGTCACTGCATAGCCATTGAGTTCCAAAGTAAGGTGCTAGCTATGTTTCATAATGTGAATATTATACACAATTTCTGAGTGTCAATAATGCTGCTAGACAACACACTATAATTCATTCTGGGCTTGGCAGAGCAAGAAGAGAGAGGTGAATTTTGGAAGAGGTCTACAGAGTATGTACTATAAAAAGATGTATTTTAACTTTTTATGATCAGGTTAGTAATCTGCTATATATATATGCCTATATATAATCTGCTGTATATATGCCTTTTCTACCTGGTCACAATGAGTTGTACATTGGAATTTATGACTGAACCGGGGCAAATTCATTAGCATCATTGGAGATGGGCAAATATTTATAGACCAAGTTAGGAAATGAGTGCTATGTGGATCATTGGTATCTGAATCCGTGATCATTAACAGTTTGATTTAGCCAAGCCAATCAATGAGACACATTGATTCATCCATCCCATCTAAGAGATGAATTAGAGGCCTTGTAGGTCTAAATAATCAGAGTTTTGCCTCTGGTAAGTATAGATGAACAGGCCTAGTGACTTTATCACAATAATGCAGCATCTTCCAGGAATGCTTTACATATATCCATTGACATATGAAAATGCACAATACCGGTATAAGAATATAACAAGAGTCTCTCACTCTTCCAAGTCTAAGGATCTTTAGGAGTATAGAAGAATTCTGAAAGCTTCTCTGGAACTGAAAGACCATGATGGACCAAAATTTTCAAAAAACAAAGACCCACAATGGGGAATGTCTCCATTACTGTTCCAAAAGCAAAAAGCCTCTCTTCTGAAAGAAAAATCCACTTGGCTTTACCCAGAGATACCACTGTGTGGCATTTTTCCCATCAATGTTAACTCTGCTTAATCAATACTCACCCTGTAGTTGCTACTTCCCATATAAATAATATAAAGTGAAATACAAGTATGTGCATTTTTTCCTCTATGCATTTCCACATGGCAGTACATTATTTAACAAACTGTCCACCATTCTTTAATAACTAAAAGAGGTCAAAATAATTCCAAGTATATTCTTTTCCAAAATTCAAGATATTAAAATGAATGAAAATGAAATAGCCTTTATTAGTCATCACAAAAAAATGAGTGTTTCATATAGTGATTTAAAATAAAACAAAATAAAGAGCTAAAAATTGCAAAAAAAAAAAAAACACCTAAATGTTGCAACACCAGAAAAGTTTTAAAATATAGCCTCAGTTGACTTTGAATATAGCAAATGAGTCAATGATCTATACTTAAAACTGCACATTATCTATTAAAAGTCAATCAAAATTATTCTCCACTTAAAACAAACTTCAGAACGAGTGGCATGTGAGCAGCACGCAGTGGTTTCTCAACCATCCAGAGTTCGCTTTACCTGTCACTGGATACCTGTCCTCTGTCCCTGTTCATCAATTTCACTAGCTACTCAAGTGTCCTTTTCAAATAATCTGCTACAGGATCCAAAATTACAACACAGAAAAACTTAAGAGAAACCACAGCAAGCCATCAAGATTTTGTCTAGAAGTTATCAATAATAAAACTGAATGGGAAGTAATCAGAGAGGAGGACAAGCCATGCGAGACTCTGGACTCCAGGAAACAAACTGAGGGCTAAGAAGGGAGGAGGGTGGGGGGACGGAGTGACAAGGTAGTGGGTATTAAGGAGGGCAAATGGTGGGATGAGCACTGGGTGTTATACGCAACTGACGGAATCGTTGAACACTACAACAAAAACTTATGACATACTATATGCTGGCTAACTGAACATAATAAAAAAAAAAAGAAAGTCATTAATAACCCTTCCCCCCACCACTCCCCAACATTGTGACTTCTCAAGAAAAGCCAGTTTAAAAGGATGTATCATTCCCTAGCCTGGAGGGAGTACCCAGTAACACTCCTTGTTACCTGCTTTTCACTCAGAGTATGGCAAATACGGGATAGAATCAGAAGCAGGATTTAAGAAGAGAATCAAAATACGTGCTCCACATTTCTGATCTGCTCTTTCATCCACTACCACTGTTGTGATCAGCCTTGAGACACCCAGCTGTTCTTCTGCGGGGGTCCTCGGCAACACTGTCGGGAGGCACTTTGGGTCTGCAGTCTTGTTATGAGGCGATCACCATCCCTTCTACTCTGACATTGTTTGTGTTGCTGTGTGACCTTGTTCAGAGAAGTCTGCGATTGCACTTGTCCCAAAGTGGGAGTGGGATGTGTGCATGTGTTTGTTGGGGTCAGGGTGGGGCAGGGAAGATGAAGAGAAAGATAGGGAAGTTTTGTTTCAACAGATTTCATGCTGGAAAATGCAGCCTGAGAGGCAAAGCAGGATTTTGCTTGAAATCCCTGTAAACACTTCCAGTCAACAGCATAAAACTAAAACCAAAAAAGTCTCACATTTACCCTTTATGTTTCAGATCATGAAGCCAAACAATGAGGTGTGTTTTTCTTTCCCCCTTTAAAATGAAGAATCACGTTAGGATTCTTCTTTAATGCACAATGTAATGTGGTGCATAGGTAAGACTACAAACAAATGAAAGGCAAAAGATACAGAACCTTCTTTCTCCCAGAACTGCACAATTCCACAGAAAACCTGTTGGTAACAGGTAATAAGAGTTCAGCGAATGACATCTGGACTGGGGAATAACTAAAAATTATTTGTAGATACCATAATGGCTATGATGGTGGGTAGGGGCAATGCAAACGACAACCAAAGTAACTGCAAAGACTGACCGTCCCCAAAAAGAGATGCAGGCGCAGTAGTTGAATAGTAAGGGGAGAAAGCCAGCAACCCAGAAACCAACACATCATACTTTCCCCCCAACAATTTACATTTAAAAAAATAAAGTACATGTCTCCAGTGGTGAGGTTAGTCATATATCAACTGAATATGCTCTGAACTCATATGCAAATCACAGTGCAGTGGTGATTATGGCATAATTTATGAGTAGGTTTGTGTCATGAAGAACTTGTGGAAAACAATTGGGTATGTTTTTTTCAGGATGTGTATCTGGCTGTCACCAGACACAGCTGGCCTAATGAGACTCCCTAAGGCTGACATCTCCTCTGAATCCCTCAAGGACACACATCTTCCAGACTTCCAGGTGAAGTATACTCACAGAGAAACCCACATGACCATGGAACCCACTGTCCCAAGCTCCTTCTTCCTGAATATTTGAATCGCAGCACTTGTTGTGGACTACCATGCATGTCACAAGCTGTCATCGAATGGTATGAGCAAACAGTCCACTTTGGGAATTAAATTGCTTACCTTTGAGCGATTCCAATAATTCACATCTCAGTTTACGTGCAGTTATTTTACTCAAGTGTTTTCAGGAATTAAACAAGCAACAAGTACTAGGGGCTCTCTCATCCTCAATCCCATATTCCTTCTATGGGCTTCTGTATAGTTACTTCTCACTGTTCAATACTAAAGAGACAGACCGTTGATAAGGATATTCAGACAAAAGCAGAAGGTTTTAAAATAATATATTTGGGTGACACAAGTTAGGTTTTTCTTGCCTCCTCTTTAGTTTGACTAAGATTAAGACTCTTATTAATCTCCACTTCCTGACATACAAGCACAGGTAGGAAGGGACAGATAGTTAAAGGATTTGAAACTAACCTCAGATTATCGGTACTCAGAGCATCAATAGTGCATTATTCTTAGTATCCAAGAAAACCAAGGAAAAATCCCAACAACTTAGTTTTTACTTATACTGCTGAGATACATACCTGAAGGCTGACTTATCCTACATGTCTAAAATAGACGTATTTGACTATTCAGTTTCAAATATCCTAAATATTCCTACTTATGAAATACTTAACTGCTTTTCCTTCAAATCGAGCTTCATTCTGATTTTTCATTGTAGTCTGACTAGCATCTTCCCAACGTGGAATTTTAAACAGTTGCTTTGGCTGTTTAAGAGAGATGTGAGTAAAGAAAAAA
Organism: Procyon lotor; assembly: GCA_028646535.1. Classification (NCBI taxonomy): domain Eukaryota; kingdom Metazoa; phylum Chordata; class Mammalia; order Carnivora; family Procyonidae; genus Procyon; species Procyon lotor. Next base: position 103,064,790 of record CM053609.1, read on the forward strand.
GTTGGAAAGCTCTATTGTCTTAAAACATTCGAAAGCACTATAAATAGAGCTATAAAACTAATAGGACTATAATAATTTCTACTAAATTTTTAATTTCTGCATTTAGAAAATGACATCACACTGTGTTCTTAAAATGTTTTCCCCAAATAATTCCTTACCCGACTTAAACATACAAATTTTTAGGAAATCATTATTTGAAATTTGAAGCATTTGATTCTTCAGGATTATAGAGCTAAAAGTTTTCAGGATTATAGAGCTAAAGTATCCTCAAGCTTCTTGTTTTCAAATATCCTTAGAAGTAAATAGTCATAAATTTCAAAGTCTGTGATACGAAGGAACAGATAAGGTGAGAGCTTGCTAATGGATACACCTGGGCAGTTTTAGCCAGTCATGAAAGCTTCTTTTAACACTCACAACCTTACTTGTGGATAATGCAGTGCTGATGTAATGTGCTTTTAGGAGTTCAGGAAGGTCTGATTACTCAAAATTATGCTTTCCTTCCATTTGCAAAATTATTAAAAGTCCTACCAATAGACATGTATTCTTTGCCTCCCTCCACTCCAGTTCATCTTTTCAAAGGCAAATAATCATGGGATGGAAAATCATTGAACTAGTTCATTCTAAGGCAGGGGTCAGCAGAGTAGGACACTAAGCCATTCGAACCTGCCACTCGTTTTTATAGGCTCAGGAGCTAAAAATGGTTTTTACACTTTTATTTGGCTAAAGAAAAATCAAAGTAAGAATAATATTTTATGACATGTGAAAATTACATGGAATTCAAATTTCAGTTTCCCTAAATAATTTTTAGTGGAACACAGCCCACTCATTTCTTTACGTATTGTCTATGACTGCTTTCATTCTGTAATGGCAGAGGTGAGTCACTGGGAGACAGCATATAGCCTGTAAAATTGAAAATATTTAGACTCTGGCCCTTTACAAAAAGTTCGGCAACTCTCTGTTCTAAAGTGTTGGTATCCTATAGGAGTTGCTCCCTGCTCAGAGAGGGAGGTCACCCTATAGCAAAACAACCCCAGTCAGATTCTAGAAGGTAAGGTGAAACGCACTGACCAGGGGCAAGAAAAGACAACAGGAACCAGAAAATTTTTACTTAACTTTTAAACTTTAAAGGAAAATTGAAAAGTTGTATATGCATAAATACATATATCCAGAATATAAATCATTCCTCAAGCCATAAAAGTGTCTTCTTTTTGTTCTTTATTCCTTTTATCCATCATTTTTTTCTTTCCTTCCAATGTCTTTCCTCCCTCCCTCTCTTCCACTCACTTATCCATTTAATTAATTCATCCATTCATTCACATTTATTGAGGCAGACATTTTGCTGGCCACTGGGTATACAGGTGTCAACAAGGAAGATAAGGTCTCTGTGCCTTCATGGAGTTTACATGCCAAAGGAGAAGATACATACATAAGATACTCAAAAACTGTGATGGGGGGCTGAGGGCAGAGATTTAGACAGGTTGGTCAGGTTAAGTTCCCACAAAGGTGACATTTGAGCTGAAACTCAAAAGATGAAAATGAGCCATCACTGAAAGAGCTAAGGGAAAAGCATTACGGAGAGAAGTAGCAAATGCAAAGGTCCTGGGATAGGAAAAGGATTTGCTTAATTGCAGGAGTAAAAGGGACAACAGTATGTGTGCTGTGGCTGTTAATAAAAACATTCTTTTAAAGTACCAGTACCATTAAACTCAACACTATTTATTAAAAACTTATTATTCACTGAAAATATGTTTTTGTTTAATGCTCTTCCAAACTCTCAATTGGTGAATATTATTAATTTCATTCATTTTATAGTCAGAGAAATAGACTCCAAGATAGTTAAATGTATTGAACTCCACACTGTGATTGAGCTTAAACTGTAATCTACGTCCATGTGACTCAAAGGAGTCCATTCTCTCAAAAACAAAAACAAAAAAAAACCCTATGTATATATTTATCTATATAGATGATACCATTTTTATTACCACTAGGGCTATATTTTGTGTGCGGTGGAGGTTAGGACTTACCTTGGAAAACCGTTTCAGAGCCTCTTTCTCAAAATTACACATGCCAGCACAGCATTCCAGAACCTTATTTTTAACAAATGGCAGGTGATGGTGTAACAAAACACACACTATATCACAATAAAATTTCATGTTCAAATAAAAACCATTATTAGTACCCATTCTTATAGTTATTTACCATATAATCAAAGGGATTATATTTTTGTCTTATGCCTTTCTTAAGGAAGCTGCAACTGCTTCTGACTTCTGGGTCTCACGTTAGGCCAGCTGAACCCCACAGACCCAATACCACCGGGGAAATCTCAGAGAAAAGGATAAAGAAAAGCAAAGATCCAAACTTAATTAGCTGTGATGCTATACAGCAAATTGGCACTTCTATTGCATTGGTCTCCCAAGTCTTTCAGGTGTGGGCTGCGCGGGTTGGGTTTGTTATCGAGCTCATAAATGGCCCCTCTCCCTCCATCCCTGTTTTACTGGTGACAAATTTATTAGTTCTTTTCTAACAGTGAAATGAGAACTAGGGATTTCAATTACACCCAGAATGTAGTAAAGGCATGGGATCTCTTGTAGGTAATATTTTTCTATTCCATTTTAAGAGCAAATATAGAAGTACTGTTAATAGACATTAAATGTTATTTATTAGCATGCTAATAAGCCTGCACACTTTTATTTATTTATTTATTTGACAGAGAGAGAGATCACAAGTAGGCAGAGAGGCAGGCAGAGTGAGGGAGAAGCAGGCCCCCTGCTGAGCAAAGAGTCCAAGGAGGGGCTTGATCCCAGGACCCTGAGACCAGGACCTGAGCCGAAGGCAGAGGCTTTAAACCTACTGAGCCACGCAGGTGCCCCAAGCCTGCACACTTTTAAAAGTAAACATTAAACTTCTAACAAATTACATTTAGAAGACTAAGTAGAATGCAGATACTCTGGAACAGGAATGCACTTCAGAATCGAGTTTTAAAAACCCATATCATCACTGATTATGATAAAAAGACAAAGATATGAGGAGATGCTTATTACTCATTCCTTCAGCTCATTTTAGGTCTATCACTTTTTGCACAATTTAAAATTTATGCAAACGTTTTCAATGTTGCCTTTAATTTCTGCCAGAATATTTTGAACCTGGTTTAAAACTGAAATTGGAGAAGTCCAAGGAGGGCTTTAATAACAACTTTCTTTGGTCTGTTTATTTAAAACATGATGAATAAGCAAAAATAAAAGGTGCAGAATGGAAAAAGAAAAATGAGCCCTTCTCCTTCCTAGAAGTGTTTGAGATTACTGGATTATTCATAACCTTGCACCAGGAATTAAAATCTTCCCCCCATGCCAACAGCCAAGTATACAAACAGACACACTCTCACACCAGTTGCCATGTATATGAAAGCCTAGAGCCTAAGGGATTGTAAATAGTTTTAAAGTTAATAGAAAAGCAGTGAGGACTTTCACTAATATTAGTCCCCTGTATTGCCTTATTTATTTAGTGCACTTTCAATAAATCATTTAGCTTCTTACAGTCTTTTTCTTGAGAATATAAGGGGTAAGTTAGTATTTTACCACACTAAATATTTAATATATTGTCTTCTAACAAATCATTCTCCTAGAAAAAAAAAAAAAAAAGAGGAAATTTAAAGGAAAGGCCAAGAACACAAAGAAACAAAAAAGTGTGGAAATTCTTCTCTCCATAAGCTCTGGAGACATTTAAGTACATGAGTACAGAAGACAAACAGATTCTAGTCTACATACTAGCCCAGCCAACTGCTGGCTGAACCAGCTGTGAATGTTTGTGTCCCTCCCTCCAAAATTCACAGGTTGAAATCCAATCCCCAAAGTGACATCAGGAGATGAGGTCATGAGGGTAGATCTGTCATGAATGGGATGGTGTCCTTAGAAAAGATTCAAGAGAGTTCTATCTACTCTTCTCCTGCTATGACCCAGGAAGTGGGTCAGATACTGAAGGCAGGTACTAAATCTGCCTTGATCTCAAGATTTCCTGGTCTCCACAGCTGGGAGAAACACACGTTTCTAGTTTAAGCTACTCAGTCAATGGTAGTTTTGCTATAGCAGCCCCAATGGAAGACACACGATTATTTATCCAAAGTCTTAGGCCCATCCAGGGGTGCAACTGAGAAGAATAAGCAGATACACATAAAGGAGAGTGGTCTTGAACTGATCATTTAAATTGCGACCCATATGAAGCTGCCCGAAATTTTAAGGTGACAATTGACTCTCAAAACGTGGCAAAAACATCCAGACAAGCTCAACACTGCAAAACATCACAACGGGCTTAGATGATTTTCATTTTTCCTGAGAAAATAAAAGCTGTTCTTTCATCAACCCCAGTGCTCATGGAGCCCAGAATTCAGACTCTGATAAAGGCACTACGGGATATTTTCTGGAAGCATTGCTTTTCATGGAGTCAACTGCAAAGGGGTTGGTATATGGAGACACATAAAATAAATTTCCCCTTTGTGGGAACAATTTACAAAATTTATAACACACACTTGGCTCATTTACTTTACCAAGTTTTTAGAGAACTTTGTCACAGAGTAAAATTTGGGCACTCGAACTCAAAAATTATACTTTATATTTGCATTTTTTAAATGTTTCCAAAGGGCATCCATTTTTTTTTTTTTTTTAGAGGCTTTTGTAGACCCCTGACTCAAAGGAGACTGCTGAATCCTGAATCCTGAAGACTCATGCTTTGCATCTCTTTGGATAAACACAACCAGCCATATTTTCATATTTCTTTTATTCTCCAAACTAGTCACTCAATGTCCATACATTCGGACATTGACTGCTTCACTTTCAGGGACTCCTACTTTCCAGTTTTATTGCCATAAATTTGGAACTAAAATTAAGTTGCCAATTTTAGGTAAAACAGAGTGATAAAATTTAATGGTCATTAAAATTTCAAGTGGAATCGATTTTACTGAGCTTGGTTCCCTGTTCTCCTGAGGCCTCTTGACATAGTAAATGGAAGTGTGCAAATCTAATTGGCTGAGACCCAGTTTGACCCTAATACAGATTGCTAACGTTGTATCTCTGTGGAGACCTCATACCGAATTTAAGCTTGGTAAGCTTCTCTACCTTTTGAGAAAATAAGAGATTTTAATGGGCCATTAAGTCAGCTAGTCCTCAAAGTGGCAGAGTTGTCCAATCCTCCACCCCCACATAGGCACCCATGTTTTGCTTGGTTTATGTCAATGCTTACAATAGATGTTATTTTTTTTTTATCACATATCAGAAAAAGAAAGAGAGACATAGAGTGATTTGTCTACATTCTTCCATCTTGGGAAGAATATGTAGGTATGTGTTATGTTTGATTTCTAGAATTCTGGAAGTTGCATTTTAACTCTTATGGGTCACCCTAGGGAGGAGCAGGATACTGCATTTACCTTTTTAATAAAGGTAAATATAAATAATATAAAGGTAAATATAAAAATAAAAGGTATTTACCTAGTTTAATAAGCAATTAATCATAATTTGTCAGTTTATTCAAATTGGGACTTCTAAAATTGTATCTTAGTTTCTCTCAGACAGATCAGAATTTCTGGGGCAATTTCAGAATTGCTTTAATGAATCTTTCAGTTCTTCTAGAGAACTAGTGCTGGAACACAGCATCCGACTCCACCCTTACTTTCCCTTCTAAATTAACTCAGGGGTTCTTCGCAGCCCCATCTCTGCATTTGTACCCACAATCTCTAAAATCCCCAAATCACTGTGTGGTTTGAAAATACAACCTCTGGGCATTGTACGTTCAGAAGAGGAAGAAATGATTGACAGCAAAATTACAAAAATTATCCAGTTGATCTGTTATTAGCTTATCACATGGTTGTTTAGCAGGAGGATTGGTCATCTTCGGGGACTACTGAGATGTTAATGCATGATCCTGCTAGCCTCAACCAGGGCAATTTTTACCCGTGTCAGCTTTTTGTCTTTGGTGTTTTTCTTGCCCAGTTTATTTCTAACAATGTATCTGCCAACTCTACATTGGAATTCTTTTTTGTAGTATAATACCACTATATTAATATTTATTAGACTTCCACAAGAACTAAGAAATCTGTGTTCTATTTTTCCCTCAAACACCATGCTGTCATAGGTTACTTCATAAGTAGCTGAAATGAAGTAATGGCTGAGGAAAAGATTATCTTCTCCTTCCGCTCATTTCAAATGCTTTTGCCTGAGCACTACTGAGGTGACAAAAACAAAATCAAACACCTATCCCTTCACTCCCAAAACATTTCTAAAAAATAAATCAAGTCCCTTGAATGGAAGATTTCAGGCTATTTTTAAAGCTACCTGGGAGAGAAATTAAATATAATTATGAGTTATCTGAAAAACAGCATGTCAGTGATGCCACTTTAATATCCTTCAAGGGCATATGTAGCTACTGGAATGTCTCAAAAAAATTTATATTACTTAAAAAAACCCCACAAACCCAATGTTTTTAATTAAATGAAGGATTCGGTTCATTTCTAATGAAAATACTAATACTAAAGGAAGTGTCAGGAATACCGGTGACATTTACAAATCCTACAACTAAAATGTTTCCTTTTTGCTCTTAAATAATGAGATTGATGTTCAAATTCAACCCATATAATCCATTTCATTTTTGCTACAAAGTACATTTTTTCACTGTTTCATTATATTTAGTAGCTATGTAAAGATGTAACACTTCCTTTGGCATAATCTGACCCAAATCTGAATTTAAAATCATGGTTACCCATGAAAGGAGCAAGGAGGGTCAGACAGAAGGAGAGGGTGACTCTGGGAGGGCATAGGGACATTTCCCACTGTAACCCGGTATGCAGCACCATGTCTGGTACGCAGGAGGTGCAAACAAATAGTGTGTGGACAGTAAACAAATGTTGGAGAGGGTGTGGAGAAAGGGGCACCCTCTTACACTGTTGGTGGGATTGCAAACTGGTGCAGCCACTTTGGAAAACAGTGTGGAGATTCCTCAAGAAGTTGAAAATAGAGCTACCCTATGACCCTGCCATCGCACTACTGGGTATTTACCCCAAGGAAGCAGATGCATTACAAAGAAGGGTCACATGTACCTCAATGTTCATAGCAGCAATGGCCACAATTGCCAAACTATGGAAAGAACCGAGATGTCCTTCAACAGATGAATGGATAAAGAAGATATGGTACATATATACAATGGAATATTATGCCTCCATTAGAAAGGACGAATATCCAACTTTTGTATCAACATGGATGGGACTGGAAGAGATTATGCAGAGTGAAATAAGTCAAGGAGAGAGAACCAATTACCTTATGGTCCCATTTAGGTGCTGAGCGTAAAGAAAAACGTGGAGGGCATTATGAGAAGGAAGGGAGGGGTGAATGGGGGGAAACCAGAGGGGGAGATGAACCATGAGAGACTGTGGACTATGAGCAACAAACTGAGGGTTTTGGAAGGGGTGGGGGTTGGGCGAGCCTGGTGGTGGGTATTGAGGTGGGCACGTACTGCATGGAACACTGGGTGTGGTGCAAAACAATAAATCTTGTAACACTGAAAACAAAAACAAAAACAAAAAAAAAGAATTTATACTACAGATAGGCTTACATAAAGATAAAATGATCTATGTTCAAAGTTATTTATTGCAGCACTATTTGTAATAGAAAAATAATCTTTTCAGATTATTTTATTCTTTAAGCAACCTAAACACCCAACCATAAACAACAGGTTAAATATATTATGGTTTATCCACTTAGTGGATACAATCCAGCCATAAAAAAAAAAAAAAAAATAGCGTGTGGAATTAATATTTATGGAAGACCTGCCGGGTATTTGTTTATGCATTTCCTATCCCAATTAATCCTCTTAATATTCCTATGAAATATTATTATGGTCTCTAATTTATAGATATGTACATTGCCTCAAGATGACCTAAATATGACTCAGTAAAAGAGGAAAGTAAATAGGAAAAATCATGTTCATAATCATCTATTTTTATCTTATTTGAAATAAAATGAAGTGAGATGACTGTAAGTCAGCAAAGGGGGGAGGTGCATATGTGTTTTCCAGGTACTCTGCTTAGTGACTGTCGTAGGTAGCGATTTGCAGGTCTTCATGACTAAATATACTCTTGGAGTATGATTTGCACTCCAGGCTTCACAAAGCAAGAAACAGATGGAAGGTGAACCAGGCAGGTTGGTACTTTAAAAAATGAAAACAAAAAGCAATAGCAACACCTACCATTACCAGTCATTACAAGAAAGGTGACAGTCACTGAATATTTTTCAACTAACCTGAGGGAAATGGATTACCTTTTGTGTCTATTTAAAATGTTTGAGCTGATCTCAGAACAGATTAAAGAGATTTGCTTGTTTCAATGTACCTCAAACCCATATGCAAATAGGACTCCGGTACCATACCACACATTTAGAGTCAAAGACAATACTTTGTTTTTAAGAACAGCACATGATGTAACTGCAAATGAATGTCTTACACAGACACACACACACACACACATGCAACACACAAAATCCAGCCAGACAATATTAACCTCCAGTGAAGAATTTTGGTAATTACCAACTATATTATAGAAATCACTGTCTAATATGTTTGTCTCCATTGTTTGTGATTCCTCTTATGATTGAAAATACTCTCCTCGCTGCTGCCTGCCTCCCTCACCATTATATCCTCTTTGTTTGCCACTGATTACTACAACTCGTGCCAAATTACTCACTTATTGACCTTTTGGTTCGATACTACATTCAAAGAAAGAGAGGGAATAGAGCAGGATAGAGAAAAGGAGGGAGAGTGAAAGCATGTGTGTGCGCGCGTATACACAGGAATGCTAGAACTTGGGAGCCCTTTCTTCCAAATGTTTTTAAAACAGAAAATGAACTGTAGGACAAGGATAGTTGTTGTTTTTTAATAGGCAGACCTTATGAAGACCAGAAACAGGTGCTAAATCAGAGTCCAGTAGGTAGTATTCATTTGTTTCTTTGATCAACAAAAATTTACTGAGTACCTACTATGGTACTGAGTACCTACTATTTGAGGCACTGTGCTAAATAGTAGATATTTGGGAATGTGAAAGATGAGAGTGGCTACATAGGTATGATAGGAAATTACAACTTAATGTACGGCAAATTTTCATTTTAAAACCTAAGCCCCTTAGCTAGGGAGATTCAAGATTTACTTACTCAGTTTTATTATTTTTTCCTTGAAATATGCTTTGCCACATTTCATGATACTATGCCCTCCTGAAATTTTCTCTATGTCTTAGACTGCTTTGCAAGACTTTTTTCCTCAGCTTGAAACTTTTTTTTTTTTTTAAAGATTTTATTTATTTATCTGACAGAGAGAGAGAGATCACAAGTAGGCAGAGAGGCAGGCAGAGAGAGGGGAAGCAGGCTACTGGGGCTTGATCCCAGGACCCTGAGACCATAACTTGAGCCGAAGGCAGAGGCTTTAACCCACTGAGCCACCCAGACACCCCCTTAGCTTGAAACTTAAATGGGAGTGTTCCCTATGGTTCTGGCCTAAGTTTTCATCTCTTTATTCTACATACTTCCTCTGGGGGATCCTCATCGTTCCTATGACCTTTTTTTTTTTTTTTTTTTTTTTTTAAAGTAAGCTCTACACCCATGGGGCTCAAATTCAGGACTTCAAGATCAAGAGTTGCACTCTCCACCTACTGTGTCAGCCAGGTGTCCCACTCCTATGACTTTTAGTATCATCTTTATGATATGGAGACCAATCTGCTGACAACAAAACCTGCATGTCCAATTCACACATCTTCTGAGCCCTGGACTCATGTAGGAACCCCCTCTTGACACTGTCACCTGGATGTTTCAAGGCACCCAAACTGAAAATAGCGAAAAGTTGAACTAATTAACTTCCTTTTGTCTGACTAGCACCACCATCCATGTAGTGGCCCAATCAAGAAACCCAGAAGTCATTCTTAACCCCTTCCTTTTTACTTCCTAACAACCAATCTCAAAGTTTCATGGAATTTTAGATCTTAAAATACATTAAGAAACCATCCACTTCTCTCATGTTCTCCCTACCACCCAATTCAGGTCACCATCATCTCTTGTCAAAACTCCCACAAACATCTGCTTAAATGTTCTCTCTGGTTTCAATCTTACCTGCCCCCAATTATTTTGGACTTTATAGCAGTTAGTTACCTATTACAAAAAAAAAATGAAGATTTGAGGCACTTGGGTAGCTCAGTCAGTTAAGCTTCTGTGTCAGGCTCCCTGCTCAGTGGGGAGTCTGCCCCGCCCCACCACTCTCTCCAATAAATAAATAAAATCTTAAAAAAAAAGGAAGACTTGATCATATTGTTCTCTTGCTTCAGACTCTTAACTAGTTTCCCATATACTAAGGATCTTCCGATATTCTCACACTGCCTACAACTTATCTTTATTCCAAACTTGCCAGGGTTAAATCTGGTGATCATTTAAATATTGGCTTCCTCTGGGCAATCTAATTGGTTTGCCTCCCTACCCCAGCTCACCCTACCCCCTACCACCTTCCACCTCCTACACGTCCACCCAACCAATCTTATATCTCTACCAAATAAAGGAAGGTGTTCTTATTATATGTTCCCACAGTGACCTGCACATCCCCTCTAATATTGTTTTGAAATATTATTATATAACAGATACTTTCCCCAGACAGGAAGGCATCAGTAGAAACAGCTTGCCTTTGTATCCCTAGCACTCAGTACGGTTAGTGCCTTGCCCAGAAATGGTCCTCAATAAGTATTTGTTCAATGAGTATGTGAAATATCTTTTATTTGGAGAAAACTGGAAAGGGTATAGAGATAAACACCCCCTATCCTCAAGGGGGATGACATTAAATACAGAATGTCTGTTATACATAATTATATGATGATAATGAGTAAATAAGACTGACTCCAATTTGGATACATGGGAATTTGTTAACATTGTAAATTGGAATTAAATATTTAGCTTTCCCTCCTAGGATAATCTAATCCACACTAAATACTTCTGGAAGACAGTTTTATGATTTTATATTATAGATGAGAAAATAGGCACAGCAAAGTTAATTGAGTTACTCAGTGTTGCCCAGAAGTGGAGCCAGTATTAAAATTCAGTCATCAATTTCCAATCTTTTGCTATCATTTTTTTTAAAACTGTTTGTCTTTGACTCCTTGAAGTTCTCCTGTGTGATTGTAGGACTTCAACATAAATACTTTTTTTTTTTTTTTAAGATTTTATTTATTTGACAGAGGAAGAGAGAGAGAGCACAAGCAGAGGGAGCAGCAGGCAGAGGGAGAGGGATTAGAAGTCCCCCCGCTGAGCAGAAAGCCTGACAAGGGGCTCGATCCCAGAACCCCGGGATCATGACCTGAGCCAAAGGCAGATGCCTAAAGAGTGAGCCACCCAGGTACCCCTCAACCTAAATATTTCAATAGTCTTCTCAAAACTATCCCCTGCGATATTTATAAAATGAATACAGAAATTCAGGAATATAGGTCTTTTCAATGAATTTTTCTCTAGTGTTAAAATGAAAGGTTTTCTGTGATGTGTCTCTGTCTCTTGTGCACTCTCAGAGGTGTCAGTTTCTTTGTTCTTAATAGACTGTTACTATTAGGCACTAATTGTCACTATAAAGTGCCAGCATTGAACTTTCCTGCTGTTGGACATTATACTGGATACTTTACATCGATAAATGCCCATAGTTAGTTGGCAGGTGTCTTCTACTGTACTCGCTGGACATTTTGGTAGGAAATGCTGCCAGTTCTTAATAAATATTTGAGAAGCAACAGAGGCTATTAAATTTAACAGGATTACTGGTTCCAACATATGTATTGTGAGAGAAGTAAACTCAAAAAGGTTGGTGCTATCATTTCAAAAGGCCATATATGTACTATCTACTCAATAAATTTGTTTATATGTGTATTCTGGTAAATATAATGCATAACCAAAGTGCCTCAAAAAGACATTACCTTTTCAATATATACATTTGGTATACACGGAAGCTTTGCTTTTCCTGACTCTGATATTAATTTCTCAGACATAGACCTGGTGACTATACACTTGAGATTTTTCCTAGCCCCAGACAGGACCAACCAGGGCTGTTTCTTTTTAACCTGACTATAGCTCAATCTGTTTAAAATAATCCAATCTGTACAGAACTGTAGCCAATACATAGCACTTTTATTAGGGATATAGAACTATCTTCTTCTTCTTCATTTTTAGATCAATAATATAAGTTTCTTTTAACAAATATACCATTAAAAAGAAGAATCCCCAATTATAGAACATGTTTCTTGCTCTTTGGGTTTTGCTTGCCCATCCGTCATTCGCCAGAAGCAAACACCTTTACCTCTAAAGCATTCAAGCCAGCGCATTATATCACTCTTCAGTCCTTCCTTGCAGCTTCCAGGCCCAGGAAGAACTCTAAATGTCCAAAGTATTTACTGTTCTTTATCCCCAGTGTGACGTTAAGTGAATTGGTTCTGTCATGTGAGTATAAATGATTATGTTTCCCCTAATAAAGATAGACAGTTGAGTTACCCATCTGCAAGTTAGCCCAATGTAAAAGGAAGAGAGAACTACCACTGTCAGATGCCAAGTTAACATCAATTGCTCATATCATGGAACTGTCAATTAAAATTCTAGAGTAATCTTTCAAACACAATTTTCCAGTCCAAGATCTATGTATAAATCCACAGTGAATTAAGAGGCAGACAAGGTAAAGTCTTAAGCTCTATATATGTGTTAATATTCTTGGTTGGTCATTGGTAGATGACTTTCACGGAGCCGGAATACTCTTTTGACTTTCACTCAAAATGCAGATTCCATGAATTCATCCTCATTCATCAGCCCTGTGTTTTGGGGAAATGACTTTGCAAAGATGTTGCTTTCATTTCTTAATGCTGTAGTTCCTATGAAGCTATGCCAAAGAATAAAGGTTCCTTTCAAGAGTAGCACAGGGGCTGACTTGGCCTCCTGCTTTAGGAGATTATAAATATTCCCACACACTTCTAAAAGGAAGCAAATTCTAACTTGGGCTTTAAAATTCTGACATGTTTTTCACTCCATTTGTCAGTGGTCTGAATGTGGTAACAATAAAGGCTAACAGAATGAAAACAAATGTGCTTATCCCAAGGATACCTGCCCTGTTGGAAAACTTACCTGCAGAGATTCCATTTCTTCATCTTTTCGGTGGGTCTCCTCCAGGAGATCTATAAGAAGAAAGCAAAATGCCCATCAAGATAATGTTGCCTCTTAGTATCAAACCCAATTCAGTCAGGAGCTTATAAAAACTGTTGCCTGGAAAGAGCATTTGCTGTTTAAGTGTGAAAAGGAATTTAAAGGAAGGTCCTCTGATCCTAACTGATGAGATGGGGCAGAGCTCTGGACTCTGCCAATCGTGAGCTAGCTGAGAAGCCCTGGGAGGTCTGGGCTCTGGTGGAGGTATCAGAGAAGAGGGCCAACTAATTCACAAATCCAAAATCATATCAATAGTTTAGGAATGTGGCCCACTGTTTATATAATCCTAAGGTAATACAAAATTTTCTTTAAAAAAAAAAAAAAAACACCCTTTTTTCTTTTTAACGAAAAGTAAGAAACAAACCATTTGCTCTTAAGATAAGCTCCCAAGCCGAGTTCCACCTCCAGAGTCAATTTTTATAACCAAATTAAAACATCCTGGAATAATGGGTGTTATTAATGGAAGCAGAACACCACCTTAACTGTAAAGGCATATTAATTATCACTTCACACTGAGAAGGTGGGAAGCACTAAAGTTACATCTGACCAAGAGCTTGGCATTGTCTCAGAGAAATTAGTGGCTGGAAGCGAAGGTAGTCAACTGAAGAGAGTTCTGTGTAAATGCATGCATATAGCCATGGTATCTCGGTGCCCTACATTAATTTACAAACTTGCTATAAAGGAAAATATATTTGGCAAGCAGAATTTTCTGCCTGCAGCTATACCGCCCTGTGCTATGATCTTATTAGATCTCACAAACCTAAAGAGGGCTGGGCTGAGTCAGAAGTTGGATGAAAACAGGCAAGAAACACCTACAGCAGTGCACATTAATATGAGCATTTGCCTTGCTCTGTGATTGATATAGCTTACCAAGAGGCTGTGCTGCATAAAAGGAAAATATAACTTACAGAAATTCAATATATGTCTCAGAAAGGCAAATGCAAATGTTTTTAGCAAGTGCTGTACTACATACAGCAGGAAGCAATATTATGGTGAGTAGCCAAGTCACACGGCTATTTGTTATAAATGAACAGGCAATACGCTGAAACTTAGAGGAGAGCTGGCAGATGATAGAATTGATGGTGCGACTGCATGGCTAATTCAGCTACAGAGGAGTCACATACAATCCCTTCAAGACACCATGTACTGGGATTCAGGACAGGTAATTTTTGCTCTGCATCCCGTCGCGGACTGTGGCTCCCAAACCTTCCCTAATTAGAGTTAGGTCAATAAAGCGAGGGGGAAGTCAAGGCATTAGGCTGCATTTTAGAAGGGGCCCTTGTTGGCACAGCAGGTTCTTGAGCTATACAGAAACCAAGATGAGGGCGACAGGTTATTTCAGTGCCTTCAAAAATTCCTCATCCTGAGTTCTTACATGCATCGTGATACTGCAGCTGCCACCTTGAGGAGGTCACACACATCTACTTTCGACATCTCACATCTGGCCCAGCCTCCTGACTTGATTGGCCAAATAGAATACAAGCAGAATCTGCGCCCATCTGCACTGAGAGTTCAAGAGGCCTTGAGCATTTTCACTTTCCCACTTGGAACTCTCTCATCACCACAGAACGAGGCCAGGACAACCTGTTGGAAGGCGAGGACCCAGGACTCTTCCCACCTACGACATCCTGCAGTTTGCCTTAAATGGCAGCTAGCAAAAACCCAGAAGCACAGCTGTCCACTGGCCTGAGGATGATTATGGATGACTCGGAAGGGGAGCTCAATAGAGACCAAACTGCCCAGTGAGCCCAGGGCCAATTCCAACTCACAGAATCAGGACCTATATACATGGAATTGGGGGATGGTTTGGTGCCCAGCACTTGTTAACTTACAGCAACCATCTGTTAACTTCATAAGAAGCATTCGGAATTTACTAGAGAGGGGCAGAAGAATATTAATAGATGCATGGGAAAAGAGGATCCAGACTCTACAGAAAGTGACAACTGATCTGAGACAGTAGGGGTGTTAAGTATCATGAACTAATGGGCATTTTATCCTGGGTGCCTCTAGACTTTGTGTCACTCTACCCTGAATAAGATATCAGAAAGAGAAAAGCTAATGAGCCTAGCTTAGATATCTTGCCTACCAACTGGCTAGGGGAAAGGATGGAACACTTCCATTGATAATCCCAAAAGGCTTAGATGAAGAACAGAAAGGATAGTTTGTAAGTGAAAGTTCAGGAAACTGTTAAAAGAAGAAGGGATAGGTATCAGACAGGCTAAAAACAACAGTTTCAGTAAACTGTGTCTTCAGGACAACTCTTTTGAATATTCATAAGATATAAGATCACCACTGTGTCCATGGATATTTTGATTCACTACTTTTGGATATTAGAAGGTCCTCTGAGCTAGGCCCCTTGTAGTGAATTACACCATTTAATGGTACATTGGACCTGGAGTGATGTAATAAGATTGTAAACATAAAGATGTTCAGTCACCCTCAGAATTTCATAGAATTATGTTCTCAATTTCTCCAAATATGTACAGGTTATGCTGCTTTTCCAAAAACGCTAATACCAAATTGGAATGCTTGATTTTCGACAACTGAACAAAAAATATTACAGAGATTCCTACAATTGGCATTTAAAATATAGAACTTCTAGACTTTTGGGAAGGATGGTAGAGTAGGAGAACTCTAAGGTCATCTCATCCCATGGCTACAGCTGGATAAGGCCCACATCAGTGTAAATAACCCAGAAGACAATTCAAAGACCTGGTAGGCCAGATGTTTCACAGCTAAAGGTAGAGAAAAGGCCACGAGGAAGAGGGTAAGAAGGGCAGAGATGCTTTTGGGAGCTAAATAGACCTTCAGACTGTCCTCAGGAGGGAGGGACATCTTGGGCACAAAGAGGGGAAAGAAACAGACCCTCACAGCAGGCACCCCAGGCATAGGGAGCCCACAGAGGGGAGAAGGAATCCCTGTGACATTTGACTTTGAAAACCAGAGGCATACAATTTCAGGAGTTCTTATAATCAGTGGCACTTAACACCTGGAACTTTAAAAATAATCATGCTGGGCTCTGGGAGAGCCAGGAGGGTGAGAGGAAACTGAGTCTCTACCCTTAAAGAGACAGCACAACAAAGGGCCTGTGAAGCTACAGCATAGAAGCACCAGTCAGAAAAACGCCTCGGATATATGGGAAAGATATTTGTTTACTGATGTCAGAGTGTGAGCTGGAGGGGCAGGGATCATTGGCGACTTCTCTAAGAAGAAAAGTAGGGCACCATTTCCGTTCCTCCAGACACTCATAGACACCTGTGGAAACCATGAGGTGCCAGTGCTTGCTACCTAACTTGCCAGCAGCATGCCCTGCAGACAGGAGCGGCCCCCTCCAGCTAGGCCTCAACTCAAGCCCAGAGTGGCTCCAGCCTGGCCCACTAACAACACAGGGACCAAACCCTGTTCACAACAGCTAAAAATTGGTAGAATTTCTCTCCTGAAGCTACAAGCTTATATTAGCCTGGTTCTTTCCAGGCTGTATTTTCTACTATGCCAAAGGAATGTGTACAATAGCAAAGCTGGTGAAGAAGAAAGCAGAGCCAAGAAACAGAGTAGGCTGAGGACAAAAGCGACCTTTGCTTAAAGCCCACGTAACTCTTGAACGTCTAACCCCCTCATCTCTTTTTCTCTCCCCATTTTCCTTCCTTTCTTCTTTCTTTCCATCTTTCTCTTCCTTTCTTCCCTTCCTTTCCTTCTTGCTTGTACTTAAATTTGGTTTAGTTGGATTGCTGTCGGCTTTAAAAGTCTCTGGTAGTCTGGCTGTATTGAGTTTTCTTATCTTTTCTATTTTATTCAGAAACTTGGAGCACTCAGAACTGGCAAGAATGTTCTATTTCACAGTGAGTACTTCATTCTACAATAAATCAAGACATGAGGCTCAAAGAAGGTGAACAATTTGCTTGAGATTACCTAGTTAGCCTAAAGCCCCAGCTAGAGCTTTGCTCTCCTTGCAATCCTA